>OU898282.1:2884379-3496879 GCA_918026665.1 Diabrotica balteata | reverse complement strand
CCTCCAATACTCAACTAATCTTATTCAAATCACTCAACAGCCGCACTGCTCGGCTGTGAAAACATGAAACAACAAATCAAGAATGGTGGTCGGAGAATATGCAAACATTAGTCAACAAGAAGAAAACTGCTTATCAGAAATGGATGTCAACGAGATAAGATGCACAGAGACATCCCAATTGAGTTGGTAAAGTATGGACCAAAAATATTACGTGAGATGTTGGTTCAACTATTTAACAAATGCTTAAAAGGACAAAATATCCCTGATGATTGGAATATTGGATACATCAGCTCAATATTCAAAAAAGTGGATAAACGCAAATGCTCTAATTATAGGGGAATAACTGTTATCAGCTCAGTGAGGAGGTTGTACACTCGAATAATAAAAGAAATAATAGATTCAGTATACGAAGACATAGAAGAGCAAAATGGATTTCATGCAGGAAGATCGTGCACTGGATGGTATATTCGTTCTGCCGCAGGTAATCGAAAAACGAAAGGCAAGGAATGTATCTACCCACCTATTATTTGTAGATTTAGAGAAGGCATACGATACGGTATCTTTAAAAAAACTTTTTAAAAAATTGACGAAGGTAGGTCTCAGTAGAGTGTCTGTAGATGCTATCACAAATATATACAAAAGTGCAAGAAATGTCGTTAAAGAAGAAAACTTTATATCTGAATCATTTCTAATAACAAAAAGACTTAAACAAGGATGTTGTCTATCTCTGACCTTATTTAAAGTATATATTCAATCATCACTAGAACAGTGGAGGAAACAAGTATCCGGAATGGGAATACACACAAAGACAGAGTATCTTAAGAAGGTGATGAAGAAGATCCAGAGTTAGAAATTAGAAACACAAAAACATGCAAGGAATATAAATATCTCGGATCTATAATATCTAAAGAAGGCACTACCAAAAGAGACATCGAAAACAGAACACATCAGGAAAAAAAGCTGATAACATTCTAAACTCTCTCCTATGGTCTAAATATATTAGACAAGAAACGAAATTGACAATCTATCGAACCTTGGTAGAGCCTATTATGACTTATGAGGCGGAAGTTCAGGCAGATCACGAAAAAAGATGTAAAAAGAATATAAGTAGTAGAAATAGATTTTCTAAGGAGACCGTGTGGTGTATCCAAAAAAGATATACGAAAGAGAGAAACGAAATATGATCGATCTGCATCTGCAAGTACCTTTTTGTTATTAGTTTTTTATTCAATACAATAAAAATTAATGGAAAATTTGAAACACTAACAATTGTTCGACGTTTATCGCTGCTTATAAAAATCAGTGGCGGAATAATCGTATATCTATCTTTATTAAATATCTCTCATACTCTCTCAACTCTGACTTTTCCGCTGCGAGCCTGGGCCACATTACAGCGTTTCAAAAATACCCAAAATTTTTGCTCGGCTTGTGCCTAATTATAATTTTGTTTACTGTAATATAATTCTGCTGTAACAATGAACCGACGAACAACAATTAACATATAATAATTATATAAAACAGATAAAAGCTTATCTACAGGAGTCTTACGAAAACATTGCCCAGAGCTCACAAAATAATTATTAAAAAGATCCGGCAATTTTAATTGGTTTCGCTACCAAAGGCAACGAAATAAACGGGAAATTTAATTAAACAAGAAGTAAAACAAGGGATGGTTTGAAAATCATTTTTTTAAGAAGTATACTTGATTTTTCTTTGTTATGTGTTGTGGAAGCGTATTAAAACGGTGTATCTTTGTGTTTAAATTCGAATATACACCTGAAAGAGTAAATGTTTTAGACATAATACAAAATATTCATAGAAATATAATTGTATTATATTTATATAATTATATTATCACAAAAACTTTGTGTTTACTGTCTTGATCATCATCATTCTCTATAAATTATTGTAATGAAAGCTTTCTTTTTGAAAATCACTCCTTTATCAAGACAAAAACTTAATACCTCTATAATACGAAAAGGAATTTAAAAATGTATTTGCTACAAAAATAAAGAGTAAAGTATCTTTGTCAAGACGCTTAAATTAATGTTTGGAGCAATAATCTGCTAAAACATATAAATAAAGGAAAAGAAAAGAGGCAGAAGATAAAAGAAAGAAAAGAGAGAAAATAAGAAAAGAAAACATAGGACTAAAAGTAGAAGAAGGGAAAGCGAGTAACCCAGATACCAAAATCTCTTCTTCTTCTTCAAGTGCCATCTCCTCTAAGAAGGTTGGCAATCATCGTGGCAATTCGCACTTTCGACGCCACTGCTCTAAAGAGGTCAGCAGAACTGCAGTTAAGCAATCTCTCAAACTATTTAACCAGGAGATGTGTCTTCTTCCGCGACTCCTTCTACCCTATATTCTTCATTGCATTATTAAGTGCAACAAGTTATAACGCTCGCCCCTCATTATGTCCCAGAAATTGCAGTTTTCTAACTTTAACTGACCTCTTTATCTTTACCCATTCTTCTCAACACCTCAACATTCGTGACTTTATCTACCCAACTTATTCTTAATATCCTTCTCTAGGCCCATAACTCGAAGGCTTCCAATCTGTACTAAAAATCTTTCTTCAAAGTCCAAGCCTCCAACCCATAAAATAATACAAAGAACACGTAGCATCTCAGAAGTCTTATCTTTAAAGAAATTGAAAATCCCTGCTGCAGAGTACTTTTTTCAGTTTGTTGAAAGAATTTCTTGCTTATCCTAGTCTTGCCTTAATCTCTTCTGTGTACTCATTATTGTCATTAATTATTGTACCCAGATATTTATATTTTTCAACTTTTTTAATTTGTTCTCCATGTATTGTTATGCTTTATTGGCGATGTTGGGCTTTTGTAATTACCATAAATTGTGTCTTTTTTGTGTTTAGGGACAGTCCGTTTTCTTCACTGACTTCTACCACTCTGTCAACCATTTGTTGTAAATCCTCAAGACATTCCACTAATAAAGTCGTCGGCAAACCGTATAATATTTATTGGTCGGCCATTTACTTTTATTCCCACAGTTAGTTCTTCTAGTGCTTCCTGGATTATTTCCTCTGAATACAAATTAAACAATGTAGGAGACAGGACACAGCCCTACCTGACGCCCCTCTCAATCTGTATTTCATTTGAGAAGTTGTTCTCTTTTACCACAGCGATCTGATTATAATAGATTGCGCTAATGATCCTGATGTCTCTCTTATCTAAGTTTTTCTTTTCAAGTAATTCGATAAGACGGTTATGTCTGACCCTATCAAAGGCTTTGTTGTAATACAAGAAACCCAATATACTGGCTGATTAACATCCATGCACCTTTGCACAAGTACAATCACAGCGAACAGGGCTTCCCTCGTTCCCAGTGCATTTCTAAATCCAAATTGTGTGTCACTTATGTCCTGCTCAACTTTGTGTATTCTCCGGTGTATAATTTTTAAAAATATTTTGAGAGTATGGCTCATTAAATTTATTATCTAGTGGTCTTGGCATTCTTTTGCACTTGGTTTTTTGCTAGTGTTATGAATGTTGATATCAGCCAATCTCTGGGAATGATTCCTGTAGTGTATATTGTATTGAATAAGTCGACCAATATTCCAATTTGCTGTTCCGCTATTAACCGTATTATTTATACAGGTATTTAGTCAGGACCTGTTGCCTTGTTATTCTTTGTTCGCTTTATCGCCTCTAATACCTCATCTTCTGTTATGTCTGGGCCGTTGTCGAACTTTTCCTGCTTTAGTACTATCTCAGTCCGTTAGTCTTTAAATAGCTCTTAAATATTTTCCTGCCATATTTTAAGCCTTTCACCGACGTCTATAATTATTTTGCCGCTTTTATCCAGCAGTATGTGCGGATTTTTTCTTAACATTAGTGCCTGTTATTTCTCTAATTTTTTATGAAGGATTAAGTTATCATGTTTCTCCACCAACTGTTCAATCTCTTGGCATCACTATACCATCTTTACTTTACAACTCTGATCTTTCTCCTTATTTCTGTGTGTGAAGTATTATACATGTTTTTGTCTTTGGAAAAATCTCTGAAGAGTGGTAAACTCAGAGGCCAAGGAGCAGAAACAACGAAAAGGAAAGATTCATTTCGAATACTTTAAGCCCGGAGGGAGAAGTGCAATAAAACGACAATGAATCAAAGTTAGAATGCCTCTACGAAAGCCTAACGGCACTGTTAAAACTCATGATAGCGGTGCCGAATACAGAACTGGGAATTAAGAAGGTATAAAAGTAAAAAATCTTGAGTACCGTATGTTTGACTACCTTAATCAGATAAAAGCAAATAAGAAGGCAGATGTTTTGAAAAAGCCCATGTGCACATAATCCAGAGACACATAAATTAATATTAAACCGGTCCCAAAAAGTAGAGAGATGCAATCCAAGTAGACCTGAACGACCCAAAAGGAATTAAAAATAGAGTCCAATTAATTGTTAAAATAATGACAAGCGAGGATAACATAGAAGTGCTTAACGAGGACTGGCTGGAGGAGATCTTCACAAAGACTTTTGTTAAGGAAGAAGATCTTTCCGAAACAACAGGGAACGTGATAGTCTTCGTTACAAAAAACAAAAAGGATAATAAGGCCATGGAAAGAGTAAGGACTATATTCCCATTTTACCAACTGCTCCATCGGAAGCTGGAGGAATTGGTAAATATGCTTGGAGCTTGGGGACTATGAGAGTGACAATCTCTGCCCATAAGAATGCGGAATGGATAAATATTGAGAAGTACGGATTTAAGGGTCTCCTAAATAGAAAGAAAAAACCAGAGATCATGTAGCTCCTTAAAGCCAGTAGGAAGCTAGTACAAAAGATGCAATAACTGGGAAAAAAAGTCCAGATCCATACTTCGGTTACCCTGTAGAGAGAAACAATACTTGAATGGGCTTCAAGACGAAAGGATGTAACAATCACGCTAGTAGGAAAAGGATAAGAAGATGATGGGCCAACATAATGGGATGAGCATAAAACCAAGGGAACAAAAGAGAATGGTCATAATAAATAAAACTAAAGAAAATTCGTCCTTAGACCTAATGAAGAAAATTTAAAAAAATCTGGCACAAAAGAAATATGTGGACATCAACATAGTAAGGCAGACAAGAGTTCAAATGATATTGTTGAAAGTAGGAGAAGGAAGAAAAATCATCAAAAAAGTAAAGAAAATACTTTTGGGGAAAGCATGCATATCCAGAGTGATGGCAAAAGGGGACACTGTCAAAAAGGCAATCTTAGTGCACGAAATTCCATCCGACACTACGACGGAAGGGATCAAGAAAGTAGTAGATATGCCTCAATTGTAATTGACTCAAGGAGTTTTCTTAGTTTTAACCATCTGGTTGAGAATAGACACACTGCACTTTAGTGTATAAAGACCAAAAAACAGTCAAGTCTGAGGTAAAGAGATCGCAAGCACAGGAAACACAAGTCGGGAGTTGAGCATACTCTAAACAAATGTGGCAACGGGTAGATTGTCCCACCATCTTGTCAAGGCTGCTGCCGCGGAAAAGAACATAGATATACTGGTTACGTCAGAGCCAAACCTAACAGCGGTTAAGAAGGGAGGCTGGTTTGTGGATACGACTGAAAGGGTCGATGCACGAATCTGTAATAGGAAGCTGCATGTATAGGAATTGCACCTAGTGTGCTACTATCTTTTTCCTAATATAAAAGTGAATGATTATGAGAGAAAGATGGTTAAGATCATAAAGGAGGTGATGAATGTATGAGGAGAATGCGTGATGCTGACATATTTCAACGTAAAATCGGCAAAGTAGGGGTTCCCCATCACCGATACTAGCAGTGGAATATTATCTGATTGGGTCGGCAACTTAAATTTGGTGGTATTCTAATTCGTGAGGAAAGGTACGGTTACGTACCTCGATGTTATCATGGTTACACAGGGAGTAACAGCAAGAACAAATGATTGGTCATTTTGTCAGACTATACTGGAAAGGAAACTTCGGTACATCGGATTCTTGATAACCGGAGTAGGAATTACTAACAAGGTTCTTCCGTCCGGGATGTCCGAAGTCGGATGCCGCGTTAAAAATGACTAGAAGACATATGTAGAGCTATTAAATTGAGAGTAGGTATGATACAGTGTCAACCGCCAACAGTGAAAAACCTGGGACGAGTCATGAAAGAAGCTGTAAAAGGAAGTAAAATAGGTCGAGAGGTGAGAATGATGCTATAGTGATGGAGCACGGACATGGAAGAGCTCAGAGATGAATTTATAGTCATGAGGAGAAGGATACCGACGGCAAGGGACAGAGTAGAGAACTACAAGAAAATTCGTACAGAAATAAGAAGGCATTGGAGAAAATTGTGTGACAAACTGTATGAGAAAAACTTTGGTCAAGGATATAGGATTGTAATAAAAAAGTTTCATGGGTACCCCTCATACAAAATACCCCTCGACCAAAACCTTCAGGTAACACAAGAGATTTTTCCGTTTAACAGATGGCATGGACTGTGAAGAAACGAGGTAGCTTAGCGGGTCGTTGCGTTTACCATAGATGAATTAGTCGAGGCATTAGATGCACTCAAGACACATAGGTCCCTCAGACTAGACCAGATACCGCCTAAAGCAGTGAAGGATCTAGGATGGGCGGAGCCTAGGTGGCTTTTCCTAGGTCTAGGTCTAGGTAGAGTCCTCATAGGTCTGACAGTCATATGATAATGTACCACTTCAATGCTTTGAAATTTAAAACAAGAAATGAAACAATAAGGAATAAACAAATAAAAATATAAAAACAGTACAATACCTTTACAAAAATGTGACAATCAATATTAAAACAAATTAACTAGATAAATTCTTATTAGTAAGTGTACAAAGCAAGACTTTTTAAAATATATCTAAGTGTTTAGAAGAAAGTGCTTAGACTTGCAGATAATGTCTTAAAATAGATGGACAAAAAATGGTCAAGACGTCCCTGGAAAAAGAATGTAGAAGATGCAATAACTGCCAGAGATTTAAAAACTAATGATTGCTTTGGCAAAAAACTCTAAAAACTAAGATGTGGGAAACAGCACGAGCTGTAAAAGACTCGCCTATTAAATACATATTATACAGTCTTTTTACTACATTTACATTGTTCTATTCTTGGTTGTTTACAATTATTTCCTCTTCATCGCTTTAATTGTATCTGAGATTCACTAAACATTATCATAATAAGCTCAAAATAGAATTTTTATAACATTTTTCTAAATTATCCACCCGAAGAGCTAATCTATTTATCCAACCGATTTATTTCACTAAAGGTAAAGAAAAGCATACAGAGCCAGCTCTGTAACAAACTACCCTCTCTAACATATCGAGCCTCAAGGGATAAATGTTTGTTTTATGCACATTGAAGGCTTTTGACTGCGTGGAATGTAATATGGCAACTATTCAACGAAGTACAAGCTCGCCGTAATAAGAGGCAGATTGCGGAAAATGGAAAATGTGTGACCGTATTTAGGTTTTGTAGCAAAAATTTGCGAACGCCAGAGATTAAAACGGAGTTAGGTTTAATAATAGCCGCTAAAAAAATACACGGATGGAAAAGGCACAAGAAATTTATGGTGGAAGTAAATTGTTTGACTTTAAATAATAAGTCTGGAATATTCTATTATTCAATAACGGAGTTGCTGATCTTATTAATAAGAAAATAGTCGAGTTTACCGAAAGTACAAGCTGATCGAAGATGATGATGATGATGAATTCAGTATTGTAGATGAAAGTACTGAAAGTACAAGCGTTTCGTGGACAGTATATAGTCGATCTCATTTTTTGTGGGTCCATTAGGGCTGACCCATGTCCATTTTTGTTGAAGCTTCTTTTTGTAACAGGAGTCCATTTCGTATAGATGCTTTTCTTCTAGGTAGTTCATCAAAGTAGCACCTCTATCATATCTCTGACCATACCCGAAATCTCCTATTTTAGTTTCTTCTTTGTTTAGTTTTCTACCCAGTTTGGCATTGAAATCTCGAATTAGTAGTGTAAGACGATTTTTATGTTCTTCCATAAACTTTCATATATCTTCATAAAATAGTTCGATATCTTTGTCATCATAAGCTGCCGTGAGGGCATACCTGGATAACCTTAATTAATGTTTTTCTTATTTTATGTATGACATAGGCGCACTCTCTGATATACCTTTGTAATTAGATTTTTGGCGAAACAAGGAATTCATAGTACTGCGTACTATTGGAAGAGTACGCAGAAATCGAATTCCATGCTGTATAATGCCAACTGAAGCAGTATTGAATAAATTACCTAGAGGAACTTTTGAAGAATTTGTAGCAGATTATGAAGGTGCAAATATAAGTAATATTTTCTGGAAAGATAATAAAACAGTTACATTATTGCCTTCATTCGTTGGTACCGATCCTATTCAAATGGTAGAGAGATACGACAGAAAACAGAAAAAGAAGATCCCGTTGCCATGCCCTGCCATTGTAAAGCAATATAACCGTCATATGGGTGAGGTTGATTTGCTCGATAGCATCATTGGTAGATACAAAATAAAGATGAGGTCAAGAAAATGGTACATGAGGTTATTTTATCACCTCATTGACATAACTGTAATAAACGCTTGGCTTCTTTATCGACGATGTAATGAAGGCAAGCCAAACCTTTTAAAACTTGCACAATTTAGAGTTGACTTAGCATGTGCACTATGTACTATTAACACACAAAATGCGACGAAAAGAGGACGACCATCTGACTTGCAACAACAAATCGAATTTAAAAGAAAAAAAGCTAATGTTGCTCCCTTGCCACCTCAGGATGTCAGATTGGACAACCAAAATCATCTTCCCATTTGGAACAATACACGGCTACGTTGTAAGGATCCTGTGTGTGAGAATCAAACTTTTGTAGTGTGTGAAAAGTGCAATACGGCTTTGTGTTTTAACAAAAAAAACAACTGTTTCAAAAGCTTTCATAAATTTTAGTTACATTCACCTTACTACTCTATGTTGTGCTCCTTTGTGCGCAATGATGCATCGCCAATAAAATATCAAATTATAAACAAAATTTTGATGGTTGATTTTTTTTACTATTTTTTCCTTACTTATGATCAGTTAATCTATCCTCCTATATATATATATATATATATATTATATATATATATATATATATATATATATATATATATATATATATATATATTTTGATAATAAAAAATTGCGCATTGTAGGGAAGAAATCACGTATAACGCTTAAATATTTATGACGGCTAACTTAAATATAAAATGTAAAAATCATGATAATATTTAAAACTAGACTTACAATAAACAATATGTATAAAATCCTGAAGACTTGCTCGATATTTTACCTACTTACAGTAGAGCTGAATTAATTAACAGAAAAACTTTTGCTTGGGTTTATGTAGGAATATATAATGTGTTTCCTAAAAAATTAAAAAAATAAATAATATGTAACGATATAATATTGGTAGACATTTCTTGGTATTCATTTGAAGAAACCAGAAATTATAAGCGAATACGTTGATATCGTTTAGATTTTTACACAAATGTTTCAAAATTTATTTTACTTCAGATTTAGGTAGGTATGTTTTTTTCTTGATAAATTGTTTTCTTTAATAAAAGTGAAGCCAAAAAAGTACACTTAATAAATAAATGTTTTTTTTTTCATACTTGTATGAAAAAGCCACATCGCTATAAACGCTTAGCGGCCACAAGCATATTATCGCATCAGCATCATCATTCTGGCTTTCCAACCCTGCGTGGATTTTAGCCTTCTCAAGAATTTCTCCCCAGTCGTCACTATCTACTGTTAGTAAGTATCTACTGTAAGTAAAAACTAGTTTCCAGCTGTTCTCCGTGCGTAGAATTTTTCTCCCCGGCTCTGGAACTCAATTTTTGCAATGTATGTTACCTGAAGTCATATCTAATTTAATAATGAACATCACAGTTTTTTAACAAGATGTATAATCTATTATAACTATATGTAAATTAAAGGGTTTTTACCCATGTATTTTTGGTGGCTCAGGCATTTTAACCTAGCGATTTTAAACATGATGATGGACTGTTTAGTCCGAAAACGTTTGTTTTTTTTTTGATGTAGCCCTTTTAAGGGTTTTTAAATAAATATACAAACTTACGAAGACTAACCTCTTTTTTTTTCTATCTTAATATGTTTTACTACATCAGGTTTCTGGTATATTCTATAAAGTTCGAAGTTGTGTCGTCTCACACTCCATTGTTTTTCACTGTTCCATATATTCGCCTTAGTACTGTTCTTTTGAAATATCCTAACATGTTTTCATTATTTTTTATTAGAGTTCAGGTCTCTGACCATATGTTAGGACTGGACATATGATTGTTTTGTTGAGTTTTATTGTTGTATTTCTAGATATAATTGTGGATTTAAGGAGGAGATTGAGCCCAAAATAGCATCTTTAAGCCGTACAAATTTTGCGGTAGTATTATTTTCAGTGTTAAGCAGCGCTCCCAGGTATACAAATTCGTTCACTGCGTCGTTTTCTGTAACGAGTTGTCGTAAGATTTGTGGTTGCGTGCTTATTTCCACTTTTTTTTGTTGGTATTTATTATTAAACCCACTTTTGTAGCTAATTCATTTAATGCTACATGCGCCTCTCGTACAGCATTTTCCGTTCTCCCAACAATATTAATATCATCAGCATAGATCAAGTTTTGCACTGATTTATTATATACTGAACCTGTGGTTGTGATTTGTGACATACGTATTACTTTTTTCAGAGCCAGATTAAACAGTATACAGGAGAGAGGGACTTTCTGGAGCAGCCCATTATTTATTTAAAAGATTCAGACAGCTCCCCCTGAATTCGTACCCTACATTCAACTTTTTCAAGAGTTAGTTTTGGTAAATTTACCATTTGGTATTGCTGGCTCTTTCATCGCTTTAAATATTTTTCTTCTATTTACAGAGTCGTAGGCTGCTTTGTAGTCTATAAATATGTGATAGGTATAAATGCCTTATTCCAGTGTTTTTTCCAAAATTTGTTTTAGGGTTACAATCTGATGAATTGTCGATTTACCACCTCTGAAACCAGCCTGGTATTTTCTTACTATCCGTTCTGCATAAGGTGTCGTATGGTGATATAGTACTGTAGAAAATACTTAATATGCTGCATATAGAAGTGTAATTCCTCTGTGGTTAGAGCATTCAAAGATATTATTTTTGTATGGTGCAAAATATTCTAATGTTTCAATCATTGGAAAGGGATTTCTGTGTCCATATTTTTTATATAGGCTGATGTAATGCCATAATGGTATCATGGACTTCCACTTTATATAGTTCAGCTGAGAGATTCCGGGTGCTTTATCTCTGGCTAGTTTTTTAACTGCATCTTCAAGAATCGGTATTAGTTCCTCTTCCGTCTCCTCTGTGCCACTTACCTTATCTCTTTCGTCTTCGAGGTTTTCTTCTTATTCCTACATATTAAGTTCTTAAAATATTCCACTTATCTTATTATTGAAATATTAAATCTTATTATTATTAAAATTATCTCTATAGTAACATTTCTTACACCTCATCATCATCATCTTTGGCTCGACAATCGTCTGTGGATCTTGGCCTGCTCTAAGATTCGTCGCCATTCTGTTCGGTTTTTGGCAACATGTTGCCATCTTCTGATTTTTAATATTCGTAAGTCGGTTTCTACTCCATCTAACCACCTAATTCGCGGTCGGCCTTTGCTTCTTGTTCCTACAGGTGTTCCTGTGGTTAGCTTTTTAGCAATGATATTTTCTGGCATTCGTATTATGTGTCCAGCCCATCTAAGTCGCTGTGTTTTAATGAACGTTATGACATCTGGCTCATCAAAGAGCTGATACAATTCAAAATTAAATCTTCTGCGCCACTGCCCTTGGTCGTTTACAGCTCCAAATATTTTGCGGAGTATTTTACGCTCAAATATTCCCAAAAGTCTTTCATCTTTCTGCGTTAATGTCCATGTTTCTGCTCCATATGTGAGGACCGGCCTCAGCAATGTTTTGTATATAATAATTTTAGTTCTTCTTTGAATGTTTCTTGAGTGGAAATGCTTTTGGAGTCCATAGTATGCTCTATTTGTAAGATTTATTCGTCTTTTGATTTCTTCGCTTGTTTTATTGGTAGCAGTCAATAGCGACCCAAGGTATGTGAAGTTGTCAACACGTTCAAAGGTATGACTTCCAAAGACTGTTTCTCGTTCCTCATTTGCTATGGCATCCTTTGTAACCAAATTTCTTACACTTATTGCTAAAAAATCTTTAAGCCAAAAGGATCAGTAGGTCATGTTTTCGAAGTGTCTATACATACTTTACATCGGGGCAAAGCTAGCTTCTGACTTTTTACTCTAAGCGAGGTGTCTGTTCATTCTTAGCTGGCTAAGACACCTGCGTTATTTTTGATAAATCTATTGTACTGGTATAAACATCACATGTTTGTTATTTTGTTTGTGAAGTTTCTGAAAACCATAACTTAATAGTTACACATTGGCTTCCAACTTTCGAAGGTAGTTGTATTGTCACCAATTGGCACCCACCGTTTCCTATGAGTCTTTTAATAGTTACAGTATCGCTCCGATCAAACTTAAATCGAATTAGTTTGGTTGACGCTTCGAAAGACAAGCCATATCGGAACCAAGAAACCGATAAACGCCAATGAACGGAACTGGAATGAAAAGAACTTTATTTAAACCTATGATATGTAAAAATATTAGTCCTGTAAATGCTGTAAATTTGTTAACTAGATCTTTTAAAATAAAACAGACAGATATATTACAATTGTTGTCTCCAGTTGTCAATTATGAGAGTTATATATTGTAATACTGGAATTTTGCAACAATGAAAAACCAAAGTCTTACCGTTCGAATCAACGTATTTGCTTTAATTTCCATTCTTCGTCTGAAGCCGACCTGAAAACAGTAAGTGGTGTGTTGCATGTTTAAAAACAGTTTTGAATGAGGAGAAGTGTTGCATTGTGAGGTTAGTTAATTGTTTCGAAATCAACAAAGTAAGCGGTTTCAATAATGCAAGTTGTTAGTTCATTATCTACCTAGGCAGGCCTGTAGCTACATTTTACGGGCAAGCAAAGTCAGAAGAAGAATTACAGAACGCGACAGAAGAAGAGGTAGGTAAGTAAAATTTCATTCTTTAGCAATTTCGGAACTTGCAATTAATTGGTTTGTTTTTGTTGTAATTCTGAAACGTTGAGTAGTTGGCAACAACGCAATTTATCGAACAATATTGGAAAACAATGTTTATGCTTTTTTAAAATATATATTTTTTAGTAATATTTTGTGCACAACCGAAACTTTTAGAACAACGATTTTAGAGCAGCAAATAATTTTTAATGTCGATAAAGTATTTCGTGTTGATATTTCAAATTTTTTATGTCGAGAAAATCTACTCTTTAATAATAGTATATTACTTTATGAGGCGGAGAAGCATGACTTTTCTTGATGCGCTCGATATTACGCGCCGAACGAAGTGAGGCGCGTAATAGAGGGCAAGTCAAGAAAAGTCGCTTCATTGCCGAATAAAGTATACTATTTTTTCTTCAAACGTAGCAATTTTCAACCATAAATACTACAATTCATACGCTATTTTTACTCGAAATTTACACGAAATGTGACAACTATCAAAGTCGTCTAGATGTTAGAAATTAAAATAATTAAGTCGTCGGTGGGATTTGCGTCTCCCTGGTATAGTTGTTTGACAGTTGTTTGCAATTATTAAAGACAGCTTATTGTTGTTCGCAAGCCGCCAACATCGGGAATGATTGCTGAAAGTTGTTCTCGACCATCAGTATCATCAACAATTACCAATGCGTATCAAGAGTCGGGAACATTTTTGCATGGTTTCAATTTTGAAAATGCCTCATTAACTAATTGTACTTTTAATATTACTATAAATAAAAATGATGTTTAATTGTTGTTAATGACATTTGTATTGTTGCTTTGTGACATGTTTCATATTGTTGCTATGACAACATTTTTCCCTCCGCCGGAAAGGAATGAAAAAAAAACTGCTGCCGGCGGCAGAGACATCAAACTTTGACAGGATCAAGTTAGATAAGTAATGTCGTCATTATTTGACGTTTGAAGAAAAATAGTTTTTTTCTAGTTTTCCCCATAGAAACTTTGTGGCGCAAAATAAAAAAAGTTTTGAGAAAACATCCTGCCAGGTCCATCAACAAATTGAAAGAAAAATTGCAAAATATATGGGATTCGGTTACATTAGAATTTTGTGAAAACTTGGTGAAAAATATGCCTCGAAGAATTGTGGAAGTCATTAAAAAGTAAGAAGATGTAACTCAGTGGTAAACTTTTACATTTTTTTGTTAATATTACATATATTCAATGCTTTTTTTTAATTTACTATTATTCTATTTACTTAATAGTTTTTATCACGCAATAACATATTTTCTATAATTACGAAATTTAAAAATGTTGTTCGATGCATTAAACTTCTAAAATTTACGCTGCCCTTTTATTTTTGTTCTCTAAAATTTAAGTTTCTTATCGATCGAACATTGGGCCAATTAATATAGGAAGCGACTCCTAGGCATAGGGAACCCTCATAAAAGTATAGCTTATTTTTTACGAACAATTGAAAAATGTCATCAAATATATGGTGTTCTATAAGAAAAAATATAACTTTAACATACCACTCTTTTTTGGAGCACCCTGTATATTTTATATTGTTTTTAAATTGTAGTCTTAATGACACTTAATAGTTTTGTGATAGTTTTGTCACACATGATAGTTTTGTGAAGAAAAAAGTTTTGGATCGGATTAAGTCGTTTTCCGTACAGAGACCGATAAGTATAGGATGGACCACCCTGTATATAAAAACCAGACCACCCTGTACATTAAAGTAAATCCAAAATTGACGTATAACTTTAAATGTACCATAAGTTTGAAGCAATTTATCCTTTGAACTGTTGATTGGATGTCGATTATACTTTTCTACCTCGTAGATCTATTTCTCAAAAATTACTCTATGAGAAATTTCAACGTTTTACCAATATAAGGGGTGTAAAAATAAAAATTTTTTTTGTTTTGATCTCATTATTCAACAACCTATGGAAATTATTAGAAACAAACGCTACGCTTATAAAAAAGTTTTATGGAAAAGGTATGATTAAGGGTGATTGCTTATGATAGTCGAAGCATTTTGTACCCTAGAGAGCTATTAATAATGGATGAATTTTAATACCAAGAAAAAAAACGTTAACGAGAAATATTAAAGAACTGAGTTAGAAAATTTCAAGCAAAATTGATCACAATTCAAGATCAGAAATATTTTTGTGGTAAAACATCTTTCATAAAGTTTAACCAGTGCCGCGATATCAAGTTTTTTTGATTCCTGAAGTAATTTTTTAAAATTTTTGTTTACTTATTGGTTCAATGGCAGTTATAACAATATTTACTCTAAATAAAAATCTACAGGTAAATAATTACTCACAAAATATGATGTTAAATTAGTTGTCACAGCAAATTGGAATTACACTGCAACGTATTTGTAAGTTACTAAAAATAAACAAAATGGTAATTCTTATACTTATTTTGTTATATTTCCTATCAAGTTTCGGTTGCTTCTGCAAGTATTTTTATGATTTCCTCATGAAATACTGTGTTGTTTAAAATGTGTTTTTTTTAACTTTCTACTTACATTTATAATAAAATAAACTCTGCATTGTTGCCAACCAACATTTTACGTTCAGTTTTTGCAATACATGCTTGTCTCACGTGTTTCAAGTCATCTTAGTGCAAGTCATATCCTGAAAAAAGCTTCGGCACTTTGCAGAAAATAGTGTTTTTAGTGGTAAAGTGCGTTAAGCAAAATTAGAAGTTGGAAAATTGAAGATAGATAGTTTGAGAAGAAATTATTTATCTTATTTTTAGTAGAAAATTTAAAGGAGTAGAGCAATAGTCACGTAGATATCAATTTAAAATCCTCATTGATCATTATTTGATAGTAACATACTTTTTTTCAATAATTTTTTTTTATAGAATTTTAAAAAGTTTTTATAATTTTCACATTGCATTTGATTTTATGTTGGTACATAGTGATTATTAAAAAATAATATAAATACCAAAAATATAAGCACGCAAATATTATTTATTAAATAAATATCAAAAAATAACCTACGAAAAATTCTTTAATAAAATAAAATTGAAATTAAAGCTAAATAAATGGTTTTCTTTAGTTAGATTTTGTCGTTGTTTAATGACCTATTCATGATCACTGATCAACGTTATTTTATTATTAAATAGAGCTTTTATTTAATTAAAATAGGAAAATTGGTTTTAAGATTCAGATCCGCATAATTAAGAGGCTAATAGTTTAGGAAAAAGCGCAACTAAAGAGACAACCAGTCCAAAAAATCAAAAGAATAGCAAAAGGAACAAGAAACTCTCGAAAGAAAGCGCGTGTCTGGAAGATCAAAACTATACTAAATCTAGGTATGTTAAAATAAAATTTATATTTTGTAATATCTCCATCAGCATTAATAACAACATGCAGTCTTCGGTCCATCTGCATGAAAGCAACTATGAAATTGTCTTCTTCAGAGGGCTCTTTCCAAAACTGTTGTATACCGTGCCACAGCTTTTCAGCATTTTAAGGTATAATATTAAGCCGATACAACCATTTTATAATAACCTCCCACACATTCTGAGTTGGGTCTAAATCTAAACTGCAGCTGGGCCATGGTAAGGTTTCGATGTTGTTATTCTGGAGCTACTGGTTTATTAAATTTGCAGTGTAGACAGGACAATTATCTTGTTAGAGGATAGAATTATGTTTTGGATCAAACTGTTCTTCACTGGAAAACATGATGTTTTCTAGAATATTCAGATAAGTCTGCCCAACAAATCTGCCATCAATACGCCATACAATTTCCATTACTCTAGATCAATTCCATACTCATACATTGGCCCTAAAATGATCAGCTCTTCGATATTTATCAACATATAGAGGAATCAATCTAATAATATCTGGTGTATGCACCGCAATTTTGCCCTCGTTAGAAGAATAAAAAATTGTCTTATCTGTAAATATTACCCTATCCCAAAAATCTTGATTAGGTAGCTGATAATTTAAAGCATATATAAATTTTGGTTGCTTTTCTTGTGGTGTAAGAGCTTGTTGTTTTGCTGCAGTTCGGTACCTAAGACATGATGTTTTAATTCTGCTCCAAGTTGTTGTCTTTCGTCCTAAAAACTGTGACATAATTTTTGCACTTTTCGCATCTTCAAAAAGATTCTCTTCTAATTTCTCCAAAAGCGTACGATCTTCATGAACTGTAGATATTTTTGGTCTTTCAGAACCTTGCTTTCTTTCTTGTTTTCTTGTTCTCTCCACCTTTTAATAATATTAAAAACTGTTGTTCTGTTTTATATGTTTGTTCACTCAAGACTTTCCCATGCTTTGGCTAGTATTTGTTTAACTGTAAATAGTTGGTCAATGGTAGATCTATTTTGCCTAAACCCTGCTTGATATTCCCCGATGATTTTTTCCGTGAGAGGTTCGAGTCTTCGATTAATGATGTTTGTGAGTTTTTTGTATCCCGAACAAAGTAAAGAGATGCCTCTGTAATTCTGACACAACAGTTTTGTCATGAATAGGGCAGATTATACTTTTTTTTATTGTTGGGGGATTTCTTCTTCTATCCATATCTCTTGTATTAGCTGGTACATCTGTTAGGTCAAATTCCTTCCTCCTTGCTTGAGTAGTTCTGCCGGTATTTTATCGATTGCCGGTACTTTATGGCTTTTTTGTATGTGGATTGCCGTTTGGACCTCCTCTAGCGTTGTGGGTCTAGTTAATTCATTTTCTTCTAATCAAAGAGTTGGGACAAGAAAAGCTGTTTGTTCATTAATATATCGAGCACGTTAAAGGCTTCTTCAAAATATATAAATGCAGTATGTTTCATATATCAATTTATAAGATATAGAACTCATAAGTTTATCAACACAACTTCAAATATTATGGTTTTTGTCCTGCTCTTGTTGATTTCTATTTTTTTTATTTAGATCCAAAACTAGTGAAAACAGACGGAGAAAAGGCATTAAATGGAAAAGTTAAGATACTTCGTTATCAACAACACAATAAAAATCACAAATACGTTCTTTAGGTATAATGATATTCATAAACACGCATGCAGTGCTGGACAATGGAGATCGATAATCGACTGCTTAATTAAAAATTAAAAAAAACGTTAAAAGTGGGATAGGATGGCAATAATGGATATAACAAGAGAAACATGCAATAATTCAGATGAAATGAATATATTACAAGTACTTGCAAAAATTTTAAAAAATATACAGAGAAGATGATATCGAAGTAAAAAGATTTCAAGCCTCAAGTTTATTATTCAAACTGGCAATGATTTAATTTTAATCTAACTTTAATTAATGTGTAGAAGACACTTAGAAGAAGAAAATAGTTAAGAACACTGTAATAATTTATATTTAGGTTTCTATAATCAGACTAGTAGCAATGTAACCAAAATTGGAAAACAATGATCCTGAAAGACTATTTTAAGGGAAAATTCTGTAAAAAATAATGGAACAGTATTTAGAAATCGTTCCCTTAATCTATTATTTTAATTTTGTCAAATATCCTGTCGAAAATATACCATACGTTATTTATTTATCATTAATCCCATTAAAAAAAATTAAAAACATGATATTAAAATATAATGTTTGTAAATTATCCCCTAAAAACCAAATACAATGCGGTAATATTATCTAAATTTATTAAAAATCAAAAAGCCTATTGCAATACTCCACTATTTTATCTTTTTTAAGTTTGTCTAACTACGAAAAGATTTCTGGTTAGTATTAAATATTACAAAACATTTCTAATTCCATGACATCATCGGTACCCTCGATTTTACGCCATTGCATGTAGATGTAGTTAACAACAACAAAAAATCAGGCAACATTTTTTTACAAACAACTGGACGATAACATAAACACACACATTATGTCCTTAAACCAATACGTTCCTTTTCCAAAGCACTAGGTGTTAAACGCAAAATACTGGTATTATCTGTGTGCCCACTGTGTAATTATTTTCCAGATTTACCTTTATATCATTAACGTACTGGATCAATACGAACATGAATATGAATTTTTTAATGACACGTCTCATAGTAGTCGTAGTCGTATGGGTGATAGTTGAGAAAGTGGTCGTTATCAAAAATAATTGGAACCCACATTGAAAAACATTCTAGCGTAGAAAAATTATCGACGGAATTAAAAAAACAAGTGGGTTTTTATTGCTGTATGAATTCTTGTTATTAAAATGTACTCTATAGGATATTCCTGTTTGTTGTAAAGAAATATTTAACTAAAAACAATGGAAAAACAATTAAACTGCAAAATGACAAATGACAAAATCACAAATGCCAAATGCTAAATGACAAATGACAAATGACAAACGACAAACGAAAAATGACAAATGAAAAATGACAAATTAATGTGAAATCTGTTTAAATCAATTTTTGTATTACAAAGAGAAGACCAACGGTGACTATATCCGTCAAGAACTGATACGTTTACCTTTTAGAATCAATAAAATATCTTAGTCTTCAATTTAGTAGATGACTAAATCCAAACATTATTTTATTTATGTAAACGTGAAATTCGAATAAAACGACAATGCAAACACAAACAAAAATCTATATTTCTTGTCTATTAGATTTTACTAAAGACTAAAAGGACTTATGGAAGAAGATTTCTATCGTGTTGTTTAGACCAAACAAATAACATTACTGCTTATTAATCTGGCTGCCATAGCTCAGTAGCTATAGCAAAAATTTTTCAATTTTTTATAAATGAATCGCCACAGTTTTTCTCGTAATTTTCTATTAGATGATCTTCTCTAATCTTGTTAAAGATTTCACATATATCCTGAAGTGATTCTTCTGGATCTTATGTTTGCTTCATGTTACTTAGCTTTTCTGAAAGAATCCGTGCGAATCTTTAGTAAATTTTCACTTAAAAGTTACGTCTTTTGAATCTAAAAGTCTATCAGCTTCATTTATACAATATATTCTTGCCTTTATATTCGGATGTATGAATACATTTGGTCCTGCATTTGATAATTCATAATCTTTGTCCAACACATTTTCGATATTGTCGTTTTCTTGAACATTTGACTCTTTACCAACATCGCTCAGATATAACAAGCTTCTCTTATTTATTTTAATTACGTGATTAAAACTTATTATCTTTGGACAGCTTTCAGTTGAGGTGTAAGATATGATTTACTTCAATTGATTATAGGAAACGTGTTTTAAGGGGCCCTGGAGGACCATATTTGCTGGTTCCATAACCTTAGAAAATGGCTTAATATTCAAACTACAAGCCTGTTTCAATCAAAATGGCCAAGATTATCGCACATATCTAGAACAGATAAGCGTATTGCTACACAACCAATAAAAAATCCGAAATTCAGGAAAAATTAGAGATTTAGCAATCAAGAGTGTATCTACAGCAATATTCGAAATTTAGCAATAAAACAAAAATTACTTAAAAACTTTTAGACAATGCGTAAAAACTTTGCAAGATTTGCAGACAAACAACATCAGAATTGTTAAACTATTTTTATAACGATCCTAGCACTTTGGCGGCCAAGTATGTTAACCACATCTAAGCATGTCTAAATTAGAAATATTTTCCAAAAGGCATTCATTAACTTCGTCTAGTGAGTCGAAATAAGTACAAAACAGTAGAAGAATAATTTTCGTTTCTGTAACTTTTATAGTGCGACCCGATAGAATGCAGCTGCCAATACCTGTGATCGCAATCTTGCATGACCATTTCGATGTGCCCTCGATTGTCATTTGTTCCGCTTGCTCAATTGAATCAATGTGTGTATCTGGGTCCACTGAAAATGTCGTTCTGCCATACCGGAAACAAAACATTTTAAATAGCATTAAAACAGAAAAATAAATAAAATGAAAGCTTTTAGTCCTCGGGCGGTTGGAGTTTGGAAGGGCGTGGTAGTTTATAGATTTTGGGAGTCGGTCTCTACTGGTCAACAACTGTATACTTTTATAAGTGTTTACGTGTTTATGTGTACAAATAATTAAAGAAAAACCACACAAAAACTGTAAAAATTTAACATAAAAGTTTCTGACGGATCAGAATATAAAACGGATGTATATAATAAAGGTTTGGAAGAGACGTTTGGGATAAACTGTGTAACAAATAGAAAAATTATTTTCTTTATGTTACAGGTTTCTACAGACAAAACACATGGTTGTTATAGGATCAGACTACAACATTGCTGTATTAAAAATACTTTAGAAGACTTGCTTTAAAAATATTCGGTAAAAAATAACTGAATGTAAATTAGAGGCCAAGAAAATGAAAACTAATAAAAATGTAAGTGATAGTTACATACTAACACAGATTTACCATGCATGGAAAAAGAAATATGACAATAAAATAGAAACTGTGTATCGTAAGATTAGTGTAACATGAAAAAGTTTAAAATCCAACGAAATAACATACATAATAAGTGATTTTATTAACAAAAATGGTAAAGGCCATATAGTCCAGTCGTCAGAGAGTTGACCCCTAAAAATCCTACGAACAAGCTAATTTTTAATGAAAATATTAATTTTGGGACCCCAAAAAAGATGCAAAAAAGGGTACCCCGGGATTCCCCTTAAAACCTCCCTCGTAGGGTGGTAAAAGCTGAAAAAAATCAATTTACTAAGAATCTGTATAAGCTGTTCTCTTAGAAACAACGCTTGAAGTGACCGTCAATTATAAATGTCGTTGATGACCTCAACGTTAGTGACATGGTCCACATATAATATTTTTAGTATGCTTCTGTAGATCCACATCTCGAAGACTTTAATGCGCTTTTTAGTGGATTGCGTCAGTGTCAAGGCTTCAACTTCATATATTAACACTGGAAGAATGTAGCACCTTGCTATCCACATGTGGTTCCCAAACTGAGATAACTGTAGCACAGCAAGGAACTCAACTTAATAAATATAGACCGTGGCGTTTCAATTCTGGATCTAATCTCTTGAGCGTAGTCCCATTGTGAGTTGATAAATGTTCCGAGGTAAGTGAATCTGTCGACTCTCTGGATCTCTTCGATACGTACCATTAGTACCCCGGGATCTAAATTTGCACGGCTGACGACTATAATTTTGGTTTTCTTAATTATAAGGTCTATTCCCTATATTACGCTCACAGTTCTCACTCGGTCTAGTAAGGCCTATAGATCATTTAGGATGGTTCCTAGTATCACAGTGTCATCTGCGTAGCGGATATTATTTATGTATTTACCGTTCACTAGGATTCCCATCTCTAGGTTTGTGAGGGCTTTATTAAAACTTTCCTCAGAGTATATATTGAAAAAAATCGGAGAGAGCACAGAGCCTTGCTTTACTCCTCGCATGATCTTCACTTGGTCGGTCAGCTGGTCTTCGACCTTGACTTGAGCACGCTAATTTCAGTATAAATTCATGATGATCCTACTCTTTGTAGGTGATGATCCAATCCTACTCTTTGTAGGGCGGCGACCATCTAAAGTAAAAAGTAAAGTTCGTGTAACCTTCTGGCTAAGGTCTAGTGTTAGGGTTTTCAGGTCGCGCAAGCTAACATGACTTAACGACTACTTTCGTAGCCGGGACCGACGGCTTAACGTACCCTCCGAAGCACGGTGGCAGCTCAGTTAAATTAGAAATTTTTAAATTTTTGTCGGTGCCGGGATTTGAACCCGGGCCCTCCAGCTTGTTAAGCCCGTAACATAGCCACTAAGCTACGGCTGCCACTGCTGGTGCTGACAACGATCAAATGCCTTGTGAAAAAAGTGGGACTTGTAAGGTGAAAAGTGCTTCAGGTGTACCCATGATATTGTAGAATGAAAATTGCATTTCACCGACATTTTCTTCGCATTTCTTGTAAATTCTGGCATATTTGATTTTACGAAAAATCTGAAGTGCATGACTCATAAGGCTTTTAGTTCGGAAAGTTTCGCACAATACTCTGGGATATTACCTAAATGTTTTATGACGTTAAACAGTTCAGTTAAGTCCTTCGTGCTCACTTCACTCATCACCTTAATAAGTTCAATGAGTATTTCTTCTAGACCTATGACTTTACCATTCTTAGACTGTTTGAAAGCTACTTTCACCTCGCTTTCTAGTATTGAGGGCCCTCGTCTAGTATTAAAGGTTACCTTGGTAGTCCCAGAAAAGTAATTCGATGTAAATTGTCCAGGTCACTAATTTCTCCTTAACTGTGTCTCACTTGGAGCTCTTTGATAAATTTACATTTTTCTTGCATCCATGTCTCCTTCTTTCTACGTATTTCTTTTTTAATTGTTTAGTTGATTTCTTGGTATCTCTTCGCGTCCATGTTTTTCATTAATCTCCTTTGGCCCATCATCTGCAGAATGTCATCAGTCATCCATTCTCTATTATTTACTCTAGTTTTCTTTCCCAGATGTTTTTTTCCGAATTTAGTATGAGGTTTTTGATACAACTCCATTTTTGTTCAACACTCTGTTCTTGTTATTTAGCGGTTTCTAGTTTTTCTCTCATTACATTTCTTACGTTCTGACGATCTATGAGGTCTTTTAGAATGTCATACTCCAGGTTCTGTTTAAGTTTACTTTTAATGAGTTTCTTTAGTTTGAGTTCTATCTGGCCCACTTATGGTTTACGGTCCGATGAGACCTCTACTCCGGGGAAGGTCTTTGCTGAAGTCAAGCTGTTCTTGAATCTTTTAATAATGAGAATAAAGTTTACCTGGTTTTTGATGATATTGTTGGCTATATCTGGAGGTGATTTCCACGTATAAAGAAGTCTCGGGGGAAAGACTAAACCAGGTGTAAGCAATGGTAAAATCTTCTTCCCGACAAAATTGGATAAGTCGATCTCCCCTTTCGTTTTTCGCACTTAAGCCGTGTTATCTGGCGATGTCTTCTATTCTGATTTTGCCAACTTTGGCATTTAAATCACCCATGATGATGGAGCCCAAGCTTGTTCTGCTTGGTATATTATAGGTACAACTGGTAGGTTAGGTGGTTAGGTTAGATATTTGGTACAAGTGCGTCAATAAAAGGGATATATTGTATTATTCTCATGAGAATCATAAAAAATGGCACGTTTATTTATGTAACACCTTTATGAAATCTGAATTAATTTGCAGCAAAACACAAAAAATTGCATACGAAAGCCGAACTCTTTACCTTTAAAATACATCTTGAATTTAATTGATAGAACACTTTAATAAAAAAATATCGAATTTTTACCATCGAGCTGATACAAATTTTATTAAACATTGATATCGACGTTCAAAATCGACGGTCACTTCAAGCGTTGTTTGTAAGGGAACGGTTATATACAAAAAGTGCTAATAAACATTTTTATTTAAAACTATCTTAGCTACATTTTCATTTAAAACATTTTTTATACGGCGTAAAGATTATTGGTAAATTGATTTTTTTTTGCGTTTTTACTTCCCTACGATGAGTGTTTTAGGGGAATGCCCGGAGATGAAAGTGGTAAACTTTTTTGCATCTTTTTTGGGGAAACAAAATTAATATTCTCGCCAAAATTTAACTTGTTCGTATGGTTTTTAGAGGTTTGGTGGCATTTTTATTTTGTCGCTGGCAACTGGAGTAGTAGATCAGATATTGTAGAAAAACATGGTCTGGGAAAGAGCAATCAACCAGGGGATATACTCTGATTTTTGCAAAGAAAATAGAGTGGTACATATTAACAAACACACCCTAAAAGATACAACCTCACAGAGTGTATAGTTGAAGGGTCACTAGATGTAATTCTGCATGTAAGTATACTAAGAAATAGGAAAAATTAAATTGTTATCAACAAAAGAATTAGAAAGTTCGTAGATACTGATCACAACCCTTAAGGCGCTGGGACAAGAGTCAAATTAAAACGAATAGAGAAAAAATAATTTCATGAACCAACCATGCCCAAGCTACTAAAAGAATATAGTTTCACTAATATATTCAAGAAACAACAATCGGAAGAATTAATAGATCTTATGGAACAAAGATGGTAATACAAAGACCAGGCAGACTCATACTGAGGAAAGCAGAGAGAAATAAAACAAAAAATTTGAGCGGCTAAAAAAGAGTGGATATCGGATAGATGTTCATTGGAAGAATTAGAAAATAAAATTCGTAAAGTGGCTAGCCTATATAATAACAAAAACACTAATACCCTGAGAACTGGCTAAGTCTGTAAAAGAGTAAAAGGCTCTTTACCTTTAAAACGCATTTTGATTTCTGTCGGTAGAACGCTCTAATCAAAAGAAATCGCATTTTTACCGTCGAATTAATACAAATAGTATTACAGTTTACAGAAAAATAAGTATACAGTTGTTGACACAGTGAACTTGATGACTCTTGAATTACATAATAGTAAAAAAATTAATAAACTATCTAGTAGAATGAAACATACTCTATTCTCCGATAAGTTGATAAAAACTGCCAATATCTAAAACATTTTTAAGCGTAAGAAAAAAGTTATATATTTTTTTAAAACAATTAACAAAAGTGTAATTTCTGTGAAAAAATTATTGAATTTGGTATTATTTCAAGTTTAGCATCAGCAATTCTTATCTGTCGTGAGATAAATCAAAAATATTCCTTGGAAAATGTTTCTTCTCCTTCGTGATTGGCAAGTCCGTTCTGCTTCTTTTGGTGATGTGGGCGGAGTTGCAAATTTGTGTTTTCGATTTTGGTAAATTTTGTTTTAGTTTGAGTTGCTGTCAGCGTGTGAATATAGTGAATATAGCAATACTTCAACTCTATTTATACAGCATTTTTATTACATATATTTAATAAATTAGGGCTAACAATTTAGAACCAAAATGATGAAAAAGAGTATAGAATTTTTAACAGATCAATTCGAAATTGCTATAGAAATAATTAACCAACAATAAAAATTAGTATAATCACTTATTTTATCGATTTAGGACTCTTTAGAATAAAAAACTTACAGAGAAGTAAACATTTCTAGTGTATTATTTGTTTGTAAAAATTCATTAATAATAATAATAAAAATAAATTAATTAGTTGTAAAAATTATTTAAAATTTATCCAAAGGGATTACAAATATCTTAAAAACGTTTTCGGTCCAGTAGCACCATTATCAAAGAAACACCTTGAGAATAATTAAAACTAGCTACTGAAATAGGTTTAAAATGCTTTAAGTTAGATAAAAATCATGATTATATTTATTAAACTGATAACACGAAGTAGATGTTTTAGAATTTTACCTATAGGCAACATATTTTATTCCTGCTCGAAAGAGGACTACGTTGCCTGTGGGTTAATGGCAGCCAACTAACCCAACTGCCAGTCTACCAATAGAACCGGTGAGCGCCAGTGTTCATAGCGAAATCCTATAACATTGATCATAACCATGATTTTTATCTAATTAAAAGGTTTTTAAACCTACTTCAGTAGCTAGTTTTAACAAATTTTAAAATGGTTTATTGAATATAGCTCTACTTCGTCAAAAACGTTTTGAAAAATTGTAATCCTTTTGAACAAATTTTAATTATTTTTTAATAAATTAAACTATACCATTATACAATAGAAGGTTTTATGTCTCTGTAAATTTTTTAAAACTGTGGTTTATAACCAACTACTGAGATTTCCCCATTTTACCTTTTTAGAGTTTAAAAGCATTTTGTTTTGTGGTATTTCATTTTTAATACAATTTTTTAAAATAAACTCCTGTTATTTATTGGTGAAATGACTTTTTTTAATCTTATATTTTAGAAAAGATGCTGTGCTTGATGAAATCGAAAAGCACAAAATAATATGCTGACAAAAACATTAAAAATATTATTACTTATCTGGATTCATTTTTAGCGATATTACGTACTATGTAAAAAAAACTGTAACAGGTCTCTAACTGCCAATTGACAATTTATAGTATAAAAATACTATACTCCTCCAGCACCTTCTTTTAATATTAAGCACCCCTTCGAAAATTTTAAACAAGAAAGGGAGTGATATGGCACCTCGTTAGAAAGGGATTTTAGTACTCTGTTCAGCAATATAAAGTTTTTTAAGTTTGGTCAATATCAATAATAATAACTGAGAAAAACGATTTTTAAAATGTAAAATTTTGATAATGTAAAACACAAAACTTTAGGTTGAATTGATAATAATGTCACATAATATTAAGAACGTTTTTTCAATGTACTGTACAATTAAATGTTCAAAATGGCCATCATTCAGTTCTTGACAATAACCGAGGCGATTTTGGAATTCTTATACAACATTTTGTATGACTTTGGGAGTTATTTTGTTAATTTCTTCCGTTATATTTACTTTTAAATCAGAAATACTGTTAGGTCTATTAAAATATACTTTAGATTTTTAATAACCCCATAAGAAGTAATTGAGATGAGTCAAATCAGGGATACTAGCCGGCCATTCAATCGTTTCACGTCTGTCAATCCACCTATAGGGAAACACCTCGTTTAAATAATTTGTAACACTAGATTTCAAAAATCTTCTCACACACCCAGTGAAGATTTTCTCTACTCTAATATCTACAGTTCTGTTTGTTAACCGTTCCATTTAAATGAAACGCCGCTTCATCAGAAAAAACCATTTTGTTTATGAACTGCAAATCTGCGTTCATTTTTTCCATCATCATTTTACAGAATTTTTGTCTTCTAAAAGGATCACCTTCATTTGACTTCTGAACCAACTTAACTTTGTTAGGGTGGTATTTTTCTTTATGCAAAATTTTCAAAATACATGATTTACTTACATCATTGACGCCGCCAAGTTCTCGAGTTGTCTTATGCGAATTTTCCTCAATCTCTAGAAATACATTTAACTTTTTTTCATCAGTAAATTTAACATTTCTATCTGGTTTTTCAATATTTTTACCTATCCCCATTAACGAAACTTTTTTCCAATTTTGGTAACTGTAGATTGCGAAATTTGTTGACCAGGATCTTTATTATTAAACATTTTACAAATCTTCTCTTGAGTTCTTGTTTTATTACCACAACCAATCATAATGAAAATGTCTATTCTTTGAGTCTCGTACAAATGAGCCATACTGACGTCTTTTAGTAACTTTAAATACCTAAATGACAGCAGCCTACTAAATTCATATCAATTGTTGATTTGGCTTTTTGACTAATATTTGATTATCTTCAAAGTTTTTTCCGTAATGTTTAGCAGAATAGATACGAAAATAAATGATTATTTCTAAAGAATATTTTAATATATTAGGCAATATTGCTGATTTAAAAGTTAGAATAACAGAAGAAATTAACAAAATACTCAAGAAGTCATACAAAATGTTGTACGAGAATTCAAAAATCGCCTTGGGTATTTCCAAGAAGTGAATAATGGTGGTCGAGTTGAATATTTAATTTAATTGTAAAAATCAATTTTCTCAGTAATGATTGAACAAACTTAAAAAACTTTATATTGCTAAACAGAGGAATAAAATTCCTTTGTAACAAGATGACACACGACCCCTTTTGTCATTTAAAATTCTCGATGGGGTGCTTATAATTCAAAGGGGGTACTGGAGGGAGATAATATTTTATACTGTAAATTGTCAATTTAAAAATAAAAATCGACCTGTTTTAGGTTTTTTCACATAGTACTGAATAACGTTAAAAATGAATTTACTCCATACCTATTGACTGCATGGAATATTATTTCCTTAAGAGCTATTTCCTTCAAATGACGTTTAAAAACTTAACAATCAGTTGCCTGCCAAATGTATTGAATAATTTTTTATTTTATACGTCAAGTTTTTTTTAATACTGTATATAAATATTCATAAGTTTTTCACGTTTTTTATACAGTAACTATAATTTTTAACATTCATGAATTTAGCAACCAAATCCATCAAAGGCTTTGGTATGAATGTTTTCTTATATCTTTAAAAATATAAAACCTTAAAAGATGTAAGAATTGAACAACTCCAAATGGTTTTTTAACTGTATAAATAGAGTGAAGTAAGCTGGAAGAAAAGGTGAAAAGAAGATCAAATCTGTATTTATATAATCCAAATATTAACGGAACTTTGTTTTTATCAATATCTATTTTGTATCAAATCAATTACTGATGATTTTAGTTACGTATGCCAAAAAACACACCTATTTATTTCTAAAAATACTATAAGGTGCCAGGGAAATTACGACGTATACATTTTGGTTAAAAATGTATTTATATCATATAACGAATATGTAAATAAAACTAAGTGTTATATTTATTTAATTGTTTATTTATATAATTTAAATGACTAATTTATATACTAAAATCATCTTTCTGTATATTAGGGAAGGTCCCATAAATATTATAAAAACTATGGATAACATCTACCAAAATAACAAAAAATCAACAAAAGTCAGAATAGATAGACAATGGAATTATACTGTTCAGCTATAAAGACCTGCACAAAGAAGTGAGAAATCAAGTACAAAAAGCTAATGAACTGGCGGGATGCCTTAACAACACTACATGGCAAAACAGACATAATATTAACAGTGAGATGAAGTCAAACATTTATAAGGACCGTGTAAGACCAATGATGACATATGCCTGGGAAACAAGACCTGACACAACCATGCACAAAGGCTACTGCAAACGGTAGAGATGAGAGTACTGAGAACAATTACAGAAAATAGGCTAAGAGATCGAAAGAGAAGTGAAGAATTTAAATGAAAATGTAACGTACAGTGTATAAATGAATGTACAAAAAATAGAAAAAAAAAGAACGGAAAATAGTACGAGATAAGTTACCAATCGGCAGAAGAAGAATCGGACGACCGCGCAAAAGATGGAGTGATAACTTTCCATAGCGATATTAATCCGCCAGAGAACAAGCAGAATTGTTTATAAAGAGAAAGAAGATGAGGAAGTAGAAAATCATCTTTCTGTAAGTAAAATGGACGCGTACTGCTAAAAAACAAAAAATTTATAAAGATGAAAAGTAGATTATTTACAGGAGAACTAAATAAAGATAACAAGAAGAAACAAAGCGAGGTTATATACGATATTATTATAGTGGAATAGTGTTTATAAAATCCTAGCTTCAATAGACAAGCTTTTGAAAATGGCAAAATGTGAAAAAAAAATTGTAATGTAGAGTAACAAAATGAAACTGATTGTAAAAGGAAGAAAATGTAACAACAATTAAAGGTAAAAATAATATTCGCCCGAAAAGTTTTATAAAAGTGCGACACTTCATTGCGGCAATTCTACATTAACAATAACACAAAAGAAACATGTTTGCGTTCAGCCCTAACTTTGATTAAACTTTTTACAATCATAAACGAAGTAAACTAATAACTTTTCTTCTGGGAGGCAATAAAAATTAATCCCAAGATGAAGTTTGCGAGGAGATTTTATTTTCTGCATGAGTTGTCGAAAGCAAGTTTTATAAAAGTTTCGCGTGCTTTCAAGCATTGTTTAAAGCTGAGTTAATTCTTAAACACAATATTTTTTAAAAATATTAATTGATGTGGCTTGGTATCATGCAATATAATAAATATAATGCAACAATGTAGTATAATGCAAACAATACAGTTTTTAACAGCTTACTAATAAAATGTCGAAGGCACTCTTTTGCTTTTTCCTCTTTTAGCTTTATAATACTCTCTTAGGACGTCATCATCATTATCATCAATTAGCAATGCTGAACGTAGGCCTTCCGTAAAATTTTCAACTTATTTCTGTCTTGAGCTTCTTTCATCCAGTTCGTGATAATGCGCTTAATATCATCCGTCCATCTAGTCGGTGGTCGTCCTCTGCTTCGATATGCATCCTGCCTTGGGCGTCATTCCAGAACCTTTTTGGTCCCTCTGTCATCCGTTAATCTGGCAACATGTCCGGCCCAAGCCCATTTAGCCCTGGCTATTTTTTTAACTACATCTGTGACCCCTGTTCGTCTTCTTATTTAGATACCAAGAAGTTTCGAATAGAAGGTGGAATTAGACAGAGTGATACTATCTCCCCTAATTTGTTTACAGCTGTTCTTGAATATATGTTCAAGCAAATAGATTGAGAGAATAATATGGGAATTAATATAAATATGTAAAGATCTGAACCACCAAGATTTGGCGATGACATCGTTTTATTATCTGATAGAGTTGATAAAGCTACAAAAATGCTGCACACGCTCTATAAAGTGTCAAAAAGAATTGATCTTAAAATTAACACCTCAAAAACAAAATTTATGACCAACCTTGTAGTCAGCGATAAAATTCTGATTGATAGTCATAGCATCGACCAAGTAATAGCTTACAAATATCTAGGGCATGCGATTCGCCTAGGCCGAGATAATCAGACAACTGAAATACAAAGAGGATAGGTCTTGCATGGGCTGCCTTTGGTAGATTGAATAAAATTTTTAAGTCTAGTATCCCAGTTTGTTTAAAAAGAAAGGTTTTTAACCAGTGCGTTTTACTGGTTCTTACATATAGTGCAGAAACACTGACTTTGACAAAAAGAACAATAGATAAAATAAGAGTTACACAACGCGCTATGGAAAGATCAATATTAGGTATTACCATCAAAGATAAAGTACCAAACCTAGAAACAAACCTAAACCCAAACCCACAAACCCAAACCTACAAATCCAAACCAAACCAAACCAAACCTCTAAGGATGTACTTTGTCGCAAATCTTGTGTTTTTATGTAACAAAATTTGAAAGAAAAATTTTGTTTTTTGCGCCCATATTTTTGCCTATAACTTGAGGGATATTGCTTCGACAAAAAATATTGAAGTTAAACGTTTCATGTTGCAATTTTATATACTATTTGAATAGCTAAAACTTAAAAGTTTAATATTTATTGTTCAAAAAATAACAATAATTGCGAAAACAAAGAGGAAAAATATAGTTTTTCCTTAAAATGTTTGACCCCTTGAGCATAATTCTACAGGCTTCATATGCTGTCTAAAAAACTTCTTGATACAACAAAAACGTGTTCTTAATTTCATTAGGATAGGTTTAATGCTTTTTGCATAAAAATGTTGCAATCCAAGATATAAACTAAACATTAACAGATAAGAACCTTCAAATCAAATACAAATTTTTTTTTTTTGTAAATTCGCTTCATTATCAATATTGAAGTTTAGAAACAAAAACTGCATAGAAAAGAAATGTAATTACTGAATGGCTTAAAATTCTCAATTAATAATTTCCCGTTTTACAAGTCACATTATAAAGGTCTTTTAGGTGGAATATGAAGGCTGGAAGATATGTTGTCGAACAAATTTAAAGGAAAAACATAATAAACATAAAATTTTTAATTTCTAGGTTGTCAAGTATTACGTAAAATTAAAAAATGAATTTTACTTTATATAACTTTGATTTTAGAAGCAATATTTCTCAATTATAGACGAAAACATCAGGACAACGAGCAAAAACTTTTGATTTGTTTCAGATTTTTTTAAATAAAAAATTAAGTACAAGGTTTGCGATTGGCGTATATTGTGATTATTGATACAAGGTATATTCTGAAGTGTATTCAGCAGAAAAATAGACTCCTATGGTAAATGTTCATTATGATGTGCTTCTCGACAGATACCAGACGTAGTGTAAAGCGCTTCAGGTAACCGTTAGTTAACGCGATTTAACACGTTTCACTAAATATTTCTGCCACGAGCTAATGCTGATCTGAAACGATCTAATAACATAAACACAATGAACCTTAGCTTTTTTGACGTTTTTCCATAAGAAATAATATAGAAAGTATCTAATAGTGGAATAGAAATGGCATAGTTTCGTTGCTGTAATCATTAAGTAATATCAAGAAGATAAAATTTTTTCAGCAGTGTATTATCTGCGATAAACCACGTTATTTAAAATTTTTATTTATATTATGTAGTCATTTTCTCCCCCAAACTTTTATAAACCATTCACTTTAAAACCAACATCACAATCAGTTATTAAAAAAACTAAATAAGGTCTAACTCAATCTGATTTTAATTTCTATTGATTAATTTTCAAAAGAACTTGACTTGTCAAGACACTTTTCAAAAAATTCTATTAAACACAGATTTGATCTTCTTTTATAACATAAAAAGTAAAACATAGTAGTAAGAAGTATATATTATTGCACCAATTCCAACTTGCAAATGCTTTAACATCCCACACAACAGGTCTTTCATTAATGTTCCGGCATTAACCGGTTGAATATAAGTTGGCAGCCGTTCAAATGCTTGTTAAAGAACGCCTAACACAAACGTCCCTTCCGTTTTTCGTCCCAACAAGATAATTGCTTCAAACACAAAATGTTTATCTTATAATGAGAATCGAAAACATTGAGATAAAAACGATAACCACACATTGTGGCTTACACAGTGGTTTCATTAATAAATCAACCTAGTATAAAATGAGTTTGTTTGATATTATCAATAACGATCGCTAAGTTACTTAGTTTTTGTTCAGCATCAGTATAATTTGTTAATTTGTAATACACAGAGTATAAAGAATTTTTTTTTATATTTTTAATCAGATATGTCTGAAAGTAATCCAAAATGGCATTTTGGTATCTAGTAGGGAAGTAATGATTTTTCCAAGACACTCATAGTTTACTCATAATAACGTTATAGATAAAGTTTTTGGAATAAACAATTTCAATTTGGCAATATCTGTTAAGTTAAACTTCTTGAAATTTTTAATTTGGGTTTATAAATTGACTTGAATATTTGTGATAATTGTCACTATTCTTACGCGAAATTAAAGTTTGTCTGAATTTTTAGAAAAGGTATTATAATAATTAGGCAAAAAATTAACCAAAACACCTTCACAAAACTTTCATTTTATTAAGTTCACAAACTCTCATTTTATAAAAGCATTTTCTATACCTTTTCAGTAAGATTGTGTTACTGTTCCATACGATTTTTTCGTCTTCACCTTAAGTATTTAAAATAAAATATATTCAGATGCAAAAAAAACGCAACGTAGAAAATTTTGGTCAAATTAAAAGTGTTTCAGTTTTAATTTGAATTAAAGTGTTCAGACAAAACATCAAAGTTAACCTAGTACAAGATAATACAGAAATTTAATAAATATCTCCGTACAAATATCTTGGAGCATGGATCAAAGAAGATACTGATCAAACAAAAGAAATAAGATGCCGCATTGAAATTGCATGGTCAACTTTTAATAGAACGAGAAAACTTTTTTGTAATCGCGATATAAATATATCGCTCAGGATAAGAATGCTTCGATGTTATATTTTCTCTACCCTTTTGTATGGGGTTGAAGCTTCGACACCTAAAAAATCCAACATTAAAAACCTAGAATAATTCGAAATGTGATGTTACCGACATATTTTAAAAATATCATGGATGAATCGCAAAACAAACGAACAAGTTCTCGAACAACTAGGAAAACAACGCGAAGTTTTAAATTCCATAAAAATCAGGAAATTGGAACACTTAGGGCACATCATGAGAGGTGAAAAATACGAAAGGAATGTAATGCAGGGTAAAATCAAAGCAGAAAAAGCGTAGGAAGACGTAAAATCTCATGGCTACGCAATCTCTGTGACTGGTTTGAATGCAGTTCAATTGAACTATTAAGGCGCGTAACCGACAAAATTATAATTGCCAGAATTATTATCAATCTCCGATAGGAGTGGAACTTAAAGAAGAAGAAGAATAAGTAAAAAAACTCACTATACTAAATTAAATTTTATAAATTTTTACACAGTGTGCTAAAAAATCATCAAAATAGGGCTAAAAATATAAAAAAACTGAAACACTTTAAATTTGACCAAAATTTTCTCCGTTGCTTTTTTTCCATCTGAATGTATAGCAATATCACATTCTTGTAAATAATAATGTTCAATACTTTATATATTTTCTTTACAAAGGCTTTGTTTTTTCTGAGTTCTGTAGTCTATATAGTTCGAAGTACTTAGAGATACGTAAAAAAAATTTAAAAATAAAATACAAAAACTGATGGTTAATAAACGTCAAAGTCAATCCAAAACTTCATTATCATGATCATCATCTACAGTAATAACTGGGAATACATAATATAATATATAAATTGACATTACGATTAAAAAGCAAACAAAATTTTTGCAAGAATTTTATTACCTTGTAACAGGAAACAAAATCATTTCTTTAACGCTTAAAACTTTTCTAGTTTGGTTTTCCGAAATAGAGGTTGAAACGTAGAATACCATTTTTATTTAAAATTAAAATAAGCGTTTTAGCTTACAAAGTGTTACTGAAGTTTCATGTGTTAAGCATTTTATATTAACACGTTCAATTCCAGTAGTTCAGCGTTATTTATAAATAGTACTATGACATTTCGTTAAAAATATTAATACAATGCCTCTTTAATCCTGCAAGATACGTTGATATTATAATAGTATATTACAATATTAACAATTTTGATTTTAAGTAATTATTAGCAGCTACATACGAGGGGCGTTTTATTTCTTTTAGAGTTACAAATAGAAGTATCTGGGTAACTAATTCGGCAGCTAAATCGTATTTTAAAACAATTAAAACAAGTAAAAGTATATTACTGTAAAAAATTTACAAAATAACAAAATATGTAAAACACGTACTCTTATCAATCAGGGCTTCCATAGTCAATGGAAACTTACAGTATGTACCACAACTTACAGCTTACAGTTTGTGTCGACTTCAAGCAAGACTTTCAAAAAAGAAGAAAACAGGATTTTTTTAAAATCTTAAAAGAGTTCGGAATAAAAAGAATTATTAACAGAATGGTGGAAAATCATTTATCAAAGACGCGTATATAAAGACCTTTGACAGCAATCTATGAAACCAGATATAAATAATGATTGGAGAATTTGAGCTACAGGCATTGGAAAAACCAGTTTATGGGACCCTAAGTAAAAAGAGAATGAAAACAAAAAAGGTTTAACACCAAGAAAGCCAGAAAGTAAAAATGTAGTAACTGACAAGGAAAGGGTTATTCCATTAAAGTTACTTGCAAATTATGATAAAAAAGACCAAAAATATACATGGACAAAGCTTTAAGACCACATACAATTCAACTATAAACAAAAAATGATGTTGAAGAGAGATAAAAATGTAAATTATGTTGATTAACCATTGTTTATTGTTTCTATATATCTTAATTGTCAATCGTTGAGCTTCCATTAATCTGTTATTTATCTATTTTGTTGGTAAAAAATGATGTATATAAGACTATTTAAGAGCTAAGTTATATCTTAACTTCAGTTTTGAATTTTGAAGTCTAATACTTCGGTCAGCTTTTTATCTAATACAAAATGCATTTCAATAAAAATTATAAAAATCCGGTAGTCAAAGCATAAACGAAACAACCAATAGTTACTAGCACCAAAGACTTATTTCGGTATCTAGATCTATAGATGACACTGAGTGCTCAAAGTCAGATTAAAAGAGGTGATTATTAGGATTTAAAGTGACGATATTGCTTATATTCGTCCTTTAATGGCAACTGTTATCTCCAAACCAACTAGAACAACATCAGACATGCTGATGATAGCATCGTATCTTGCGGACAACTTAGAAGACCTACAAGTCCTTATGAACAAAATTACGTATGACAGTCAACAATATGGACACAATTTCAACTTAAAAAGGACCAAGCCTATAATAAAAAACAAGAAAACAATAACAGAAGGTCCACTTTAATAGATACTCTAGAAGGTCATCCGAAAGGCTAGATTCACCTTTAACTCGATGGGGACCTTCTTCAAGAGTCACAACCTTTCTCTTGGCATAAAAGTAAGAATGCTACGATGTTACATCTTCTCTGTCCCTTTTTATGGTGTTGAATCGCAAACGTGATTAGAAGCAGTTAAGATGTGGCTGTATCAAAAAATATTTAATATCCCGTGGACAGAATAAGTCACAAATTAGTCACTACTGATCATCAAATCTCGAAAGTTACAATATTTTGGAAACATTTTGCAAAATAAATCCAGATGTGCCCTCCTATAAGCCAACCTGCAAGGAACAATGTTTGGAAAGCGAGGTCCAGCAAGAAAAAGAACATCGTGCTTAAAGAACCTCAGAACCTTGTTCAATACAAATATATGCAGCTGTTCCGCGTTGCAACAGATAAGATACAGATTTCCACGCTGAACGCCAACATGTGTCATAGATGGGCACATTGCGAAGAATGACCAAAACCGGTAAATAAACTGGATCAAATAAGAGATGTAGGAAAGGATTATATAGTGATATAGATATTTCCAGAACTTTTGGAAATAATTGAACTCAGAGTAACAGTAATGCTAGTGAAACTTATTAGTGAAAGTGCCATTAAAACTTTAGTTAACTTCTCATCTCATTTACTTATACAACCTCCATTTAAATTCAAACACTTAACTAAACGTCCAGGTACATATGAAACTAGGTCAAAGCCGTAATTTTCGGTAATGGTGTTCCAGGCCTGTAAAACTGACCGAATCAAATCTTCTTTATCTTGTGGCGCTGCTCGTTCCACTTCAATCTTCATCAATCACCATATGTATTCAATAAGGCTAAGATCTGGAAATGCTGCTGGCCACGAAATTATTGACAATTCGTGTTCTTGCATTCTTGGATTTCTCGATATGTAGCCTTGTATTTTCAACGACATGTGGACAGTTTCTGCACACACTTTTATTCTTCATTGATTTTCAAATCTGTTCGCTAATTTTTAAAACCCTAGGCACGGATTTTGTTGTACTAAAGCCACTAAAGCATTTATATTATTTCCGTGAATCTTACGCGGTTTACCCGAAACTGGTCTATGTCTCATATCTATGCCATTTTTTATCCTCTTTATTGTCTCATACACTGCTTTTTTTCCGAGTTCAGTCAATTGCACTGATTTTTTAACGTTTCAGGCAACTTTTCTATACAAATATTCCACCACTTTTCTTTTTTCTACTTGCGACATTATTTCACAAATCTTAAGTCTGTTGACAAACAACATTATTTGAGAGAGATTTTGTCATAAAATGTTTCAAAAAGAAAATCTATTAAAATTAGAAAACATATAAAATTCCGGATACTTTCTAGACGGACAATATATTGGAGACAAAAGATTGGTTATTATCGACATTCATAACACTGACCAAACAATTGAACGCCACAGAATGTTCTGACCATCATAAAATTGTATTTGTAATATCACACTCTTAAGGCTTTGCTAGCGTTATTCAGAACATAATTAAAAATGAAGACATTTCTTTGCAATTATCATTTTTGTTTAGAACTGGGACAAAGAATGGTTAAGTGCACCATTTAGTCTGCACTTTTGTACGGGGCAGAAGTATGCTCACTGAAAGTATCAAGCATGAACAAAATTTAAGTATTGAAAATGTGGATTTAAAGACGAATGCTAAAGTTACCTTGGGCAGCAAGAAAAACTAATAAGGAAGTAATAGGGAGGATCAGTACAGAAAACTGCTAGACTTAAATACCAAAAAATGTCTTTTTATAGGATATATAGGGAGGGGAAATCAATATAGAATACTACACCTGATTATTAAAGGTAAAATATAAGACCGTAGAGGTGTAGAAAGAAAACAGGGTTTTAAAAAACATTCGTGAATCGACTTAGATATGAAATGCAGGACAACTATTCCATTTAACAGAAGCTCCAGAAGTCTTCGCAATGGTAATCGCCAAAGTCTAATTAACCTGATAAAATGACTTACCTGATGAGCACATAAAGAAGAAAAAGATTTGTAAAAGTAGACTTGGAAATTAGCAAGGATCAAGTAGGATTTAGGAGAGACAAAGGTGTTTTGATAAATCAGGACTTCTATGTATGCTTATATAGAGTTTAAAAAACACTTGATAAAATCCAACACCACAAACTCATAGAGATATATGCATGAACATTGACAGCCATGGCACAGAATAATAAACAATCAGAATGTCCACTCTCAGATGCCCCCTTTGAAGTTTTTCAGCATGCGCTCATGTTTTAGAAGGAAAAATTTATGATTTGTGAGGTTATATAATTGTTTATATTTATGTTATCATATTTGACAATGTTAAAATAATTGTATAGTATGTCTATGAATGCCGTAAGTCAATTAAACCGGGTTAATTTTTCGATGCACACCACTTAAACAACACTGGTTCCCTCGAAAACATAGTGGAACGTCTGCGCGAAGGAGATGCGCGTACTTAATTTTCCATGGCGAGTGGACATTCTGATTGTTTATTATTCTGTGGCCATGGTATAAAAATCGTAGCGAACCATTTTTGAAAGCAGACAGCAAAAAAGTGGATTATGAGCTCACTGAGAAAGAAGAAAGTTTACGTGGCGTCATGTATGCGATATAAGGACTACACAGTTGTTATAACAAATAACCTTAAGGATTTAAAAACAATTTTAGAGAGATTAAATTGTTCATCTAGAACTTATGGATTAAATATGAATTTTACAACAAAATTTCAAAAAAAGAAACGCGACGAGACGAGAGAAAACTTTTTGAGCCACGTTATCTATGAAGTTCATAAAGAGTCTTTTTTTAATAAAATTTACTGTCCTTCTATTTCAGGTTAACAAACATAAAAAACACCTACGCAAAATGTTACTAACCAGTTAAATAATTTTTCATTAAAATTTTTTTCTAGAAAATAAGTTTGGAAAGCCAGTTTGTTTGTATAATGTCAATTGAGTCAATTTACAATAGGAAAGCGTGGCAGTTTTGGCTATATTATAAAAATACGGTGCGTAGCAGAATCTATTTAAAAAAATAGCCCCGGTCTCTAAGTTAAGCATCTAATTACTGTTATCTAAAATTCTAACCTCAAAATTTGTATTGCTTAAGTTAAATATTTTGTTCTACTGATCATGCGGATGACTTGGTTCCAGTGTTAATAAAAATAAATATGTATATTGATACGATGAATAAAAAATAATACTTCTTGTACATATTGTTTTTACCACATTAAGATTATTCAGTCTTTTGTATTTACAAAAATTCATCATGGTACATTTATTAGATAAAAAGCCGAACTGATTTTGTGATCAAATGTTGTTTTTAACGAGAAAGGACATAAGTCGGGCTTTTATAAATCTCTTAATAATTGTAGATAGTACTTGTAGTAAGGCAATAGGTCTATTGTTTCAGGCATTTGATTTTTCAGCACTCTTATAAAGAAGAATAATAATGGCTACCTTTAGGCAATCTAAAAATATACCTTCTTTAAAAAATCAATAATTAAGGCGAGTTGACACGATCCAAGTAAACTTGGTTAAAGTCTGCTTGAATCTTGAGCGCGCAACATTTGGAAGCTCCTTTGATCGTGTCACCTCTTCATCCAAGTGCACTACTTGCACCAACAGGTTCTATCCAAGTTTAGTAGGAGACTTGTCAACTTTCTTGGATTCAAGTAGTGTGGTGTTATAAAATTAAAATGGCGTCGGCGTCGAAAAATCGAAAACGAGAAGAAACACAACAAGAAAATGGTCTGAAAGGGAGAGTGTTAGATTCATGGAATTATACGAAGCTAAAAAAGCATTATGGAATGTACTGATGAAGGAATACAAACATAAGGATGCTAGAAGTGCGGGATTTTTTTCTTTTTCATTCCTTTTTCTGGATTTCAGCTCATGTATAAACATATTAGCACTAGAATACCTTCCACAATCACTACTGTTATCCTTACAATGGTTATTTGACATCCAAGTCATTTAACCGTGGCAACCAACTTGGTAAACATACACTTGTACAAGTCCACTTGGTCCAAGTTGGAATCCAATCATTCTTGGATCATGTCAACCGGCCTTTATTGAGACCAGGACTTCCACCGCATTTTTTGGGAGATTTGATATACTTTTTATGGATAGTCCATTAGTACTACAGGAAGATTTGATTTTGATATTATTGATTGTTTGAACTATTTGAGGTTTACTAACTGGTATTACGAAGAAGAAATTCAAGACAATTTTTAATTGGGGAGATAGAAAATGGGACAAAAATAGTTAATATTATAGTTTTACTCACATTAACAAGGAACTCATTTAGATTTTCAGGATTTTGAAGGGAAATATTTGTGTTGTGTTAGTTTTATTTTAAATAACGTTAATTATGGACCAAGTTTCTTTCGACCAAATCCAAATCCTTCATGATCACATAGTCCTGCATTAATAATTGTAAAGCGTAAATCAAAGGGTGAGAAATCTGAGACAATGTAATCATTTATGATAGATGTGGGCTAGACCTTAGCACAAAAGGGCCAAATTTTCGCCAATTAATTGGTGGTAAGGTAATCCAAAGCAGCACAGCATTTAGTTAATATAATGCAATTGGATATGTTTCATAATTCTGTTTAAAATATTGTAGAAATAATTTCTAGTCGATGTATTTTAGATTTATCAAAATAATATATTAGAGCACCTTTTGTAATTTGTTTTGTAATATTTTCCTTGAAACTTTCTTGTGCTAGCATACTAACTACTGTATTTCAAATAAACAAACCATCATTTTAAACGATAAATTGTGAAGGTTTTTATTTACACTACGAAAAATTTTTCTTTTCTAAGTACCTGTTTAATTAAATATACTGTCTCAAATCACACCTTGAATTAAATTCAGTATTCCACTGCATCAATATACATACTTTTCTTTAAAACCAGTAGACAGTATCATTTTGTGTTATATTTATTTACAATTATCTTGTAGGGTTCCATGTTGCTATATATATTTTTGTTTATATGTCATGTTGTGTGGGATGAATAGCAATAATATACCAAACAGCATCTTTTATAATTGCGAAACGCGTGTTGACTGCGTATCTATTACAAACGTATCTATGTGTCAAGTTCGCCTAACAAGTTTACCTGTGGTGTGTAATGTAAACGACTTGCAAGTGAACAAGAGAAAGAAACGTAATAGTATTCAAAATAATTTAGCTCCTTTATTAACATATTAGAGTTGAACTGATTCGTTATTTTTGATGATTGTGTAAATCCACTTTTTACCAATATTGATACATGAATGTGGAGGAAATATAAATACTTTAAACGGAAGTATTTTTTTACACACTACTAGAATACTGCATTTTTGACTGTCAAAAAAGTCGCTGATTCAAATAGTTTGCACAATGTATATGAAGTACAAGATTTAGTTAAAAGTGGTAAAGCTTACGACTACTATTCTTATGAGCTGTTTTTATTTTTATATTTCAATAAGGCATTTTTAATAAAGCCTAACAAAAAGTAAAAAAATATTCAATTAGGCTTTTAATCTCAGATCCATAAGAATTATAGCAGCGTACTTTAGCACAAGTAAATCTTGCATTTATAGCGATTGCCACAAAGTTGTATGAACTGCGCAACAATTTGTTTAACAGCTCGTCTAGCGAATAGCATCTAAATTTGTTGATAAAAAACTTTGTACAGTCGGTTCAAAATAAAATAGAAAAATTTGTAAACAAAACAAAAACAAACAAACGAATCACCGAAACGAATCATCAAAATTATCGATTTAGTCCATCTCTTAAGAATCTCAAAATTTCAGTAATTTTAAATTTTAAAAATGTATAAACACCATTTTATGTAGATAAGAAAGTGCTAAGCAAGAGCGTGCTACAAAATAAATAAAAATCTTTCACTTTGCTTTACTTTCGTAGCTACTGTTCGCACATTCTGTCCAATTCGCGTTCACTTGCACTTCGCCACATTACACGACTTTACCAAGCGCATTCGCCAAATATATACCTGATGATGGCGAGTAAATCGATTTTTCAGTTGAAATTGGTTTAGCAGTCGGCGTGTTGTAGTGTTCATAGCGAAAGCATGTTTAAACTGTGATACATTCAACATACAGTGTACAGAAGAGTTTTAGATAATAGATAAAGTTTAGTATGTTAGCGTTTATCAGAAAAGACAATTGACATTGTTGATTTAAAAATGCAAATGTCAAGTTTGTTGATCTGATAGATTTTGTTGAAGAACTTTCGTGGTATACAAACTTAAACTACTATTATTTTTGTGATATATTAATGTACAATGATATCTTTAAAATAGATAAATTTTGTTGTACTTGAATTATTTTTCAAATAAACTCCATGCAAAGATCAAAGCAACTTTCCTAACCAATACCGGCTGACAATGAAAGAAGCTCAGAGTTTCGTTATATCATCTGCGACAAGAATTATGTCGATTTAAAAAACGAATGGGAAATATTACATCCCATGTAAACACGTTAACCATGTTAACATGGGTGAAGAGAGGAGCCAAATATGGCACAAATCATAGACTAACAATCTTTTAAGTAGATTTACACCAGTATATCTGTGAAAAAATCATTGATTTCACGTAAAAATCGTATACAGATATTTGAAGCATCTAAAAGGTAAAGGAGAGGTGGCTAATAAAAATATTATGTGGAGCAAAAATTCTGCTAAAAAAACACAGAAAAAACTCCAAAAGAAAACAGAAAGCCGAAAACATTGGATGACTCAAGAAATACTGGAAATGATGAAACAAAGAAGAAAATATAGAAACAAAAACCCAAATAAGTACAGAGATAAACATAAATCAATAAAGAACAAAATAAAAGTGGCTAAAGAAAAGTGGATGATGGAAACATGCATGGAATTGGAAGAATTGCAGAAAAAACATGATCATTAGAATTTAGATAAAAAAGTAAAACAATAATATTGAAATAAAAGAAGTATGGACTAAATATATTGAAGATCTTTTTATGGACTCAAGAAGGGAACTAATATAATTTGATAACGAGGAAGCTCCAATAATATTAAAATATTAAAAGTCCAACATGCTATAAATAACTCAAAATCTGGCAGAGCCCCTGGGTCAGATAAAGTTCATAATATACTGATTAAACTTATAGACGAAGACAATTTAAGTGCAATAACTATCCTCTTTAACAACATAATACAGATGTGGTGAGATATCTACAGAATGGCTGCCATTCGACTTTTGTTTCGCTACCAAAAACCAAGAATCCCAAACATTGTAATGACTATAGATAAATCAGATTAATGTTATACTTAATAATAAACTTTTTAAAGATTATACATGTGAAAATAATCAGAAAGTGTGAAGCGGATGTGAGAAATGGACAGTTTGGCTTTCGTAACGGTTTCGGAACAGTGGAAGCTCTATATAGCTCCACAACTCTTGCAGAAAATGTCGAGACCAACAAAAAGATCTTTTCGTTGCATTTACTATCATCATCAGTAGCAAGCGACAACCCTTTCTGGGTCCTGGCTTGTTCTAGGATTTTCCGCCATTCTGTTCTGTTCATCGCTTTGTTTTTCCAGTTGGTAATCTTAAGTGTTTTCAGATCTTGTTCCACTTGTTCCATGCATCTAATTTTGGGTCTTCCCTTTGACCTTCTCCCTACTGGTGTTTGCCTAATTATATGTTTTGGGATTTCAGTCGCCAACATCCGTTCAACATGGCCCATCCAGCGCAGATGTCCGATCTTTATGGATGCCATAATCTCGGGTTAATTGTATGCTGTGTATAGTTCAAAGTTATATCTTCTCTACCATATGTCATTTTTCTTTACCCCCTTATATATGTATCTAAGGATTTTTCATTCAAATGTACCTAATAGGTTCTCATCGCTTTTCGACAGTGTCCATGTCTCTGATCTATATACAAGGACCGGTTTTATCAGGGTCTTGTATATTTTGTATTTGGTTTTTCTTGTGATGTTGTTGTGATGTTGTTAGACCTTGGATGTTTAATCAATCCATTTATCTATTTAGCGTATGGCAATTTCATACACAACATTATCACATATATGTTACAATCTAACATCTAATGTATTAATATATTCAATCGACGCTGGTGTTGCAAAGGCGAAGTCTAGAGGATCTCCATAATAATCCGAGGGCATTCGGCAATCATATGCTGGATGGTCTGTTTCTCGGCGCCGCAGTCGCACTCAGCAGAGGTTCTCATCCTCCATTTATAAATGGAATCAGTCCATTATATGTTTTATTAGCGATATAATATTCTTCTCTTAACTTCTTCACTGACATTGTTATCTGCGGTAACTAGTGAAACTAGATATGTAAAACTTTTCACGCTTTCGATGTCATTTCCTATTGTCAGATTCTGTAGGTTTCTAGCTATGATATCAACGTCGTCTGCAAATGCTAATGTTTGTACACTTTTTGTTATTATTGTTCCTCTGATGTAGACTTTTGACTTCCTAATTATTTTCTCTAATTTAATGTTGAATAGAATACAGGATAGGGCATCTCCCTATCGTAGGCTCGTTTTCACGTGGATTGTATCTGTTAGTTCGTTTTCAATTTGAATTTTGCTTTGTATTTTAAGTGTTTCTTTTACTATATCAATGAGTTGAGTTGGAATATTAAACTCTTTTAATGCATGGATCAGAAATTCTCGATGGATGTTATCAGAAGCACTCACAAAGTCAATGAAAAAATGAGGCGTGTCTATATTAAATTCACTAGTCTTTTCCAAGATTTGCCTCCAGACGAAGATCTGATCTATTGTGGACTTCTGCCTGCGCAAACCACATTGATATCCCCCAATTATTTGTTCTCCATACGATCTCAATCGGTCATACACAATATTTGACAGTATTTATTATATTATATTTGACAATATTAATGCCATAGGCGTTATTGCCCGGTAGTTTTTACATTGAAGCTGATCTTCCTTTTTATGTAGTGGGATAATTTCTCCGGTATTCCAGTCTTGTATCAGATTCCATATATTCACTATTAGTTCGTGTATAGCATTCAATAGGAAGTATCCACCTTCCTTTATTAATTCTGCGTTAATGTTGTCTAATCCAGGTCACTTGTTGTTTTTCAGTCTGGTAACTGCTTCTCGCATTTCAGCTACTGAAGGAGGGGTGGTTTCTCTGATATCCGTTTGATCCAGTATATAGTGGATCTTCATTTTCTTCAAACTTTCTTCTAAGAATTTTGTCCATCGTTGTAGTATTTTACTCTATTGAGTTACTATATCTCATTCTTTGTCTCTACACATCATTGTTCTTGTTTTAAGTTCTTTTCTACTTTTGTTAAGTTTTTGGTAGAATTTTCTGGTTTTTCTTCCATTTCTTGGAGTTCTTTTTCTGTGTTCTCTTTTCTTTTTGAGATGTATTTTCTTCTCTTCACTCCCTAGTATTCTATATTTCTCCTCTGCTTTTTTTTGTGTTTTATGTTGTTGTTGTAGTCGTTAATATGCGTTTTGTAAGATGTTTTTACACGCTTCCCATTCTCTGTTTATATCGTCGTATTTTTGTCTGTTTTCTAGCCTTCCTTTTATATATTCTTTGGATTTTGCCTTTTTGCTGCTGTCTGCTAAGTTTTTTATTTCATATTTTCCAATTTTGGATCCCTTTTCTTTTTTAATGTTTGACATTCTGGCTTTTATTCTACTTTCCACTAGGTAGTGATCCGAGTTTTCATTTGCTCCTCTTCTGCTACATACGTTTATTACGTCTGAGTGATAGCTAGAGTAAATAATAAAATGATCGATCATGTTTACTGTGACCCTATCGGGAGATCTCCACGTTCCCTTATAAATATTTTTTTGCTGGAAGCATGTGCTTGCAACGACCATGTTAAGGGAAGTTGCTAGATTTATTAGTCTGATGCCATTGTCATTGAATACCTCATGAAGGCTGTGCTTACCTATAGTTGGTAGGTATTTTTGCTTTTTTCCTATTTTTGCGTTGAGATCACCATAAATAATTTTAATGTCATTCTTTAGGCATGAATGTTATGCAGCTTTTAGTCCTTTATAGAATTTTTCTTTGACATCGTCTTCCTTTTCCTCTGTAGGGGGATGCACATTTCGTTGCGAGTATAGACTGTGGAAAAGCTTTTGACAAAGATAAACATAACATTCTTATGGAATGTCTAAAAAGATAAGAACTCGACAAAAATTACATTAACATATTGAGAAATCTCTATTGGAACCAATACGCTGTGGTAACATTAGATGGAAATAGCACGGATGCGCAACAGATAAGCAGAGGAGTGAAACAGGGCTATGTACTTTCACCATTACTATTTAATATATGTTCCGAAGAGTTATTTACACACAAGTAAGACAGACCTGCAGACGTTACTACACAATTACACACACAAGTTTCGAACACAATTTGTGATACTGGGGAACAGTTTGTTTTAACAATAAACATAAAGAAATCAAAAACCATGGTTATCACTAAGAGGGGCAAACTCATTACAAGGATCCAGATAAAAAATACAGACATTAAGCAAGTGGATAAAATGAAATATTTAGGAGTCTGGATTACGGAAAATCTGAATCCAAAATCAGAAATTCGCTCAAGACGAGAGCAATCAAGAGCAGGTTTTTTGAAGATGAGGAAATTTCTAAGTGACCAAAGAGTCAATCTGCAAATCCGATATCGGATAATAAAATGTTATTTCTCTTAACGGTGTCAAAGCCTGGACTGTTAATGTTGACTTAATGAGAAATTTGGAAGCTTTTGAGATGTGGCTTTTAAGGAGAATTTTGAAGATACCATGGACCGATCATATTACAAACGAAATGGTGTTGCACAGAATGAGAAGAGACAGAGAACTTTTGACCGCAATTAAAAGGCCAAAGACAGTATATTTGGGGCACATACTTAGAAATGATAAGTACAAGTTGTTGCAGCTGATCATGAAGGCTAAAATAGAGGGAAAAAGAGGTCCTGGTAGACGACAAATAACCTTGCTGAAAAACATTCGCCACTGGACCAGGTTAAACACACAGACGCTCATCAGAAAAGCAGAAGATAGAGACGAATTTGCAATGGTTATAGCCAAACTTTATTAGTGAAGACGGCACTAGAAGAAGAAGAAGAATATGACATAAGGAAACAAGACGACACAATAAAACACAGAAACGCGAATATTAGACAATTGTAGGCAGAAATTAAAAATGATTATCTAAGGGAGATTGTACCATAATCGGTAGAATTTGATTAGAATGATGATGATTTATATAATATATATTTTTTAAAACCACAATAAAACAACTCCCATTCAACAAAAACCTTTCGCAAAATAACCCATACTCGCAACATCCAATATGAAAAACAGCAATATTCCTCTGGAAATTTCTAAAATGCGAGATATTATGTTTAGCTAAGGTTGTAACGTCTCAACTAAATTAGAGGATGCTTTTAAACAGAGTCTATAAAATGTAATGCAGCGTAATCCTTTGGAAAGGCACAGCAAAGGGCCGTAAATAAAAAAGGGACGGTATAATCCCTTGAGTAATGGAGACATTTCAGAGATGGACTAAAACTAAAGTGGGCATAAAATTTAATGACGTTAAGATTTTCGCTTGAAAATATTTTACAGGTAAGAAAATACATTGTAAGTGTATTTTTACTAAATGGATGAGAATAATAAACATAAACGACTTAAAATAATCAGAGTGTAAAATGTGCAGAGGATATAATAGTGATCATATGGTCGTAGAAAATGTAGAACAAAGTTTAACCTTTAAATATTTATTTTGTTAAAAAAATAGAGCAATGCTGGAAAGTGTGAAAACTGGCTCTTAGTTAAAAAACTGGTAGAAAAGAAAACATGCAAAACTAAAGGACATAAAGAAATGGAAGAAATAAACAAAGCAAAGATTTAACTACAATTCAGCTTTGAATGAAAAGACTAGACCAGAAGTTAAAAATTATAAATAAACAATTCTTTAATAATGAAAAATAAAACTATTATATAAAATTAGCCTTTGAGAATCAGTAACTAAAGCCCTAGAATACGAAATAAAGAACCAAAGAAAACTTCCCTCCTTCTCCCTCCTCTGCGTGTTTTTTGCTTTGGAGAATGAGTAACAGTCAAGTCATTTATTTGGTCTGACCATCGTACTGGAAATCTTCCTCTGGATCTTTTACTCGCTACGTTTCCTTCAAGTATCATTCGCTTTATGCATTCTATTTTTCTAGTTACATGTCCAACATATCTCAGTATATTTTGGTTGATAGTTTTGTTGAGTCTAGTTTTTAGGTTAAGTTCTGCTAGAATTGAGGTATTTGTGTGATGGGCAGTCCATGGTATGCCCAATATTATATGGTAAACCCACATTTTAAATGCCACAATACGCTTTGAATCGGTTTTTTTATTGTCCAAGTTTCTAAAGCATAGGTGGCGATAGGAAATATCAATGCTCAAACAAGGCGTCATTTTGTGTTTTTTTATTTGTAATGTCAGTGTTCTTCCAAATTTTTGTGAGTATTTTGTTGCCGTTCTGGCCATTGGGATGTGTCGATGAACCTTGTCTTCGTATCCTTCACTGATAGTATTAACGGAGCCTAAGCAATTAAATTGCCTAACCACGTCGTAACCTACCATGTTTCTTATCTCTGCTTTGATATTTCTGATTCTATCGATGATTATCAGTTTGTTTTACTACATAATTATTTTCAAACCATACTCATGTATGCACCGTGCCTAGCCTATTTATAATTTTATTCAGTTCTTCTGGTGATGACTCTAATTATAACAGTGTCATCAGCATAACGTAGTTTTTTATTTTTCTTCCTCCTTTCGTTGCTTAACATGCTTTCCTGTCGAACTTTTAATTTTAATTTGAGGTTTTTAGAAACATATTATTAACTCTTACATTAGCAGTATTATTTACGTATAATTATTGTAATAAATATATTAGATGTTCTGGCGTACCCACTTCTCTAAGTGTATACCACATTTTATCTCATTTGATGGTATCGAAGGCGTTGAAATAGTCACCAAAGCATAAATATGTTTCTATGTAAATATTGAGATTTTTCCATAATTTGACGAATACTAAGAATATGTTCTCTTTTTCTTATACCGGAGACGAATCCACATTGTTCTTGGGGAATTTTTGGTAAAAGAATTAATTTTAGTCTTTAATTGATGATGGTTAAAAGTAATTTAATATCAATCGCGTGTGATATCAATTTTTCTTCTTCTTTTTCTCATAGCACTACAACCAGAAGTTGGTCTTGGCTGACTGCACAACTTGCTTCCATCTTGAACGGTGGTCCATAATAGTTGGGTCAGTGGGTAGCCACATTATCCTTAGATCCGAACCTCTCTCTCTTCATTGCATTCGTGGACGCCCTAAGGGCCTTCTTTTTGTGAAGGCCTCGTCCCGTATTAACTTGGCAATGCAGTTATTAGGGAGAATATGTACATGGCTTGCCCATTTGATTTTACCCGTTTGACCTTAGCATTTGTTCTCACTCGGTATTGGTTGCTATTAATGTAGTAATAAGGTCCAACGATCCTTCTGAGGATTTTTCTCTTAAAACAACAAGTTTTCTTTTAGTTTTTTTTTTCAGGATCCACGTCTCACACCCATATATGAGCACCGGTCTAATCACAGTTTTATATATTATAATCTTTGATGTTCGTGTTTATATAATTCTTCTTTTAATCTCTTACACGATATCGTTATCTGCAGTAATTATTGCTCAGAGATATTTAAAACTCTCCACTCTTTTAAAGTTATATGAGTCTATTGCATATCTATGCTACTGTACTGTAATTACTGAAATCTGTCGGTGAACCTATTTATATATGGAAAAAATCGTAAGTTTACCGCAGTTTTTTGGTCACTTTCCAGTATTCCAGATCTCTATGCAAATTCTTAGCATTGCTTTTGTCCCTAATTCTCCCATTTCTTTGAGTGTTTCAGCTGTTTTTCTATCTTCTTCTTCTCCTTTTCTAAATTTTAGATTTTTATTTGGCGCTCCAATTTCTGATTTTTATTCTTTTTCCTGATTGAATTTTAAAACTCCCTATTAGTGGGAGAAAAAAATAAAGTGAGAAGTAGGAAAAACAGAGAAATTATACCAGACATTTTTTAATACAATAAACGATACTGAAAATATTTAAGAAAACTCAACTTAAATTAAGCAAAATTATGTACTCAAAAAAAGAAGCTTCACAATAAAATTTCAACATGGTTAACATAGACCCCAATATAAATAGGACGTAGCAGTACATCAATTTGGACATAACGGCTAAAATAACATGAATTAATGATAAACATCACAATATTACTAAAAAACCTAATAATTACATAGCAGCAAGAGACCACTATGGTCTGTTTTACTGTAAGGCTGTGAAAGTTGGACAGAAAGTTTCTAAAACAGAAAAAAGAAAACATGCCTTTGAAGTGTATATAAACAGATTGATGCTAAAAATTCCATATATATAAAAATTTACCAATGGTGATCTACTTCCGCGCATAGGTAAACAAAAGAAATTAGTCAGCATAATCAAAGAAAGGAAAATACAATAGTTGGGTCATGTGTTGAGAGGTGAAAGACATGAATTACTCCAAATTATATTAGAAGGTAAAGTTCCTGGCAAAAGATCAGTTGTAAGACGCCAGATCTCGTGACTGAAAGAGCTGAGGAGATTGTTTTTTAGCTCATCCACAGAAATCTTTCATACATCAGTTTTCAAAGCTCAAATTGCCATTTGGATTGCCAACCTTTGAAAGGAGACGGCGCAATAAGAAAAAAAAAGTACCATACACCAGCAATCATGTATGCTTAACAAAGAAGGAAGAAAAAAGATTAACGACCCTAGACAAAAATAATTTTAAGAATAGCAGTCAATCAAGCTAGGTAAGGGAAAGACAGTGAGATTTATCAAGTTCCAAAGACTGATCATGGGTCATCCAGATGAAGTTATCCAAGAAATCACAAGACACAACAATTATATTAGCTTAAAAGTATTAGCTATTTGTGGACATTAGTAAGTTTAGCTTAAATACACAGGCTTAAAAGCCATATGTAGAGATAATCTAATCGAAAGAGCATAAAGAGTTTGGCCATTACTTCTCTAGGACTGAAGATACTACAATTGATATAAAGTCGCATTTATTTAGAGTTTACTTGTAGTTTATTAAGTTTTAAAAAAAATGCAACACTTTTATTAATATTAAAATCAATTTTGTAAAATTCATTGGAAATAGCGAATAGCCCAAATCTGTAAAATAACTATTTTCTATAATTAATTGATATTATAAGTAATATATTTTTTTGATAAAACATTGAAAATTTCGCTTAGTTCGACCCAGAACGACAAACTAAACAACAAAATTAAAGGTAAAACGACCACGGGAATAAATTAGGCTTCCCTTTTAATTGAAAACCACCACCCGAACTTTTTTGTGCTTTCTCAGTAATCTACACTTTTGTTTTAAAAAATATTAATTTGGGCTTCGAAAGTAGGAAGTTTGTTAAACCCACGAAAGTTTTATAGTGTGTAATTTACGCTACGAGTTACATTCCACATACAAAGATACTGAAAATCGTTAAAAGTGTACAAGGTGCTTGATTCTGACCGTATTTCATCCACTGATTTGTTTATATATCAGTGATGATAAGAAGATAGAAATTATATTTCTATTTTGTCACTCATATTCTCACACATATTATATCTTTGTGGAAAGAAAATATTAGAAAATATAAATGCTACTACAAAAAATTTAGTATTTTAACAACTGTATACAAATGCCAAACTTGACATAAGTGTCAACGTTTCTGAAGAAAATGTGAGCAAACTACGAATAGTATACCTCTTTGAACCTTTGAATAACCAAATATAAAGCAAGAGTCCATAATAACATTACAATTAAAAATGCGTCAATACTCACAATATTAAGTAGTTTTTATTATTTAGTGATGGTAAATTTTGGGCTATTGGTTTCTCGATATTATACTACGGGAGTTGAATCCTAGACACTCACTGGAACAAAGGAGAAACATCTATCTTGAAGCCTTTGAGATGTGGCTATACAGAAGAATCCTGAGGATATCATGGGCGGACAAGATAACCAACGAGACTCTACTGCGAAGAATGGGGAAAGAAAAAGGAGTGATTTATACGATTAAAAGAAAAAAGTTAAAATATCTCGGACACACAATGAGAAACTGCACTAAAAACAAATTATGTAACAATAAACACTGAAAACTTTGTTTTTTAGACTTCCACAAAATTTATTATAAAATCTTATTACTACAACTATTTCGGCAATCTTTCTTAAGTGATCTATTTTTGGTATGTATTTATACTGTACATTCCTTAATGAAATAGGATAAGTAGGGGAGAACTATTTGTCTCAAGTTACTCATTCAGAATTGTATCTGTTTATTTAAATTTGTTAATTTCCATAGATTCTATCAAAGATAGCTTATGGCCTTTATTTTGAATGTGAAGAATTTGAAATTCGTCATTAAAAGAATGGTTCTGATCTAGTAGGTAATATGCGTATGTAGAATCAGTTTTTCATTATTAAAAGCACTTTTATGTTCTGCTATTCGTTTATTAAAATTTCTACCAATTTGACCGATGTTTTTGGATAGTCACCACATTTAGGTTTGTATACACTACTGTGTATACAAACACATGTGTATACACCACTTCAGTTTCTGCCTTCTTTCATTAGAGTTTCCAAAACACAACATTTTACTGATTGACCTCGTTATCATCGTCCAATTTAAGCGTTTAGCTCTCTCTTGATTTTAGCAATTCCATGTTTATAGTTTATTCGTCTTCCGGATTTGGACCGTGTCATTTGTGAGTGACCCAAAAGTGGGTTCATCTCGACGTTTCGCTACAATTGTATGTAGCTTCTTCAGGAGAACAAAGAAAAAGAAATTAAAAGACAGGAAGATGGGTAGTTAGCAACGGTAACTCAGTTACTCAACGCAACCAGAGGCGAATACTAAGATGGGCATTTGGTCACAGTAACTCAACTACTTAACGCAGCCAGAGGTGAAAACCAGATGCCAGGACAGGGATTCACGTCCAACAGCTCAGAAAAATAACGCGTCGAGAGGCGGGGAGTGACTCCGACGATTACTCCGCTACCGCTCTATTTATAGTCGCGGTGACCTGTCGTGTCGGGACGTATCGGCACACTCCGTGGCGCGAACGTCAAGAAGCGCGTGCTGGTCGCGCGCATCATGTGGCTGCATCGTGGTAGCGGGACCGGACGGCGACTCTAGACTGAGATTCCAGATGGGAGACAAGTAGTATCCTTCCTCTCGATTGATATTATGTGGATTTTTTCGGATCTCTAGAGATTCGCGGATTTTTCTGGAATAAAAGAAGGGGCTCTTAGAAATAATATGGGTTTTTTCGAACAATATGGAATGACCGGTTTCTTGGCAGTGGTCTGCAACTGCAGAATGGGAGAAAAGACCTGATCGAATGCATCTTTGATGCTTTTGAATCCGAGTTTTGACGGAACGACCAGTTTTGCCAATATACACATGTCCACATGAACAAGGAATATAATAGACACCACAGGAAGATAGGGGCGGTAATGGGTCCTTGGGAGAGGGTATATATTGTGAGATTTTCTTGGGTGGTCGAAAAGTAGTCCTGATACCTTCTTTGCGAAGAATTTTGTAAATCCTATCAGTGACACTTCGAATATACGACAGAAAAGCCCTCTCCTAAGGACCCATTACTGCCCCTATCTTCCTGTGGTGTCTATTCTATTGCTTGTTCATGTGGACATGTGTATATTGGCGAAACTGGTCGTTCCGTCAAAACTCGAATTCAAGAGCATCAAAGATGCATTCGATCAGGTCTTTTCTCCCATTCTGCAGTTGCAAAACACTGCCAAGAAATTGGTCATTCCATATTGTTCAAAAAAACCCATATTATTTCTAAGAGCCCCTTCTTTTATTCCAGCAAAATCCGCGAATCTCTAGAGATCCGAAAAAATCCACATAATATCAATCGAGAGGAAGGATACTACTTGTCTCCCATCTGGAATCTCAGTCTAGAGCCGCCTTCCGGTCCCGCTACCACGATGCAGCCACATAATTGGCCAGCGCGCGCTTCTTTACGTTCGCGCCACGGAGTGTGCCGATACGTCCCGACACGACAGGTCACCGCGACTATGAATAGAGCGGTAGCGGAGTAATCGTCGGATTCACTCCCCGCCACTCGACGCGTTAGTGTTCTGAGCTGTTGAACGTGAATCCCTGTCTTGGCATTTGGTTTTCACCTCTGGCTGCGTTAAGTAGTTGAGTTACTGTGACCAAATGCCCATCTTGGTAGTTAGTATTCGCCTCTGGTTGCGTTGAGTAACTAAGTTACCGTTGCTAACTACCCATCTTCCTGTCTTTTGATTTCTTTTTCTTTGTTCTCCTGAAGAAGCTACATACAATTGTAGCGAAACGTCGAGATGAACCCACTTTTGGATCACTCACAAATGACACGGTCCAAACCCGGAAGACGAATAAACTATAATTCTGACTCTGGCCGTGGAAGCCTACTTCTTCTTCTTCCTATGCCGTCCCCATTAACGGAGGTTGGCGACCACATTTTTAAAAGCTTCTCTGTCTTTTGCAACGTGGAATAATTCGTCTACAGTCATGTTTGTCCAGTCTCGAATATTTCGCAGCCATGACTTCCTTTTTCTACCTATTCCCTTTTTGCCATCGACTCTACCCTGCATGATGACCTGCAGAAGACTATATTTATTATTTCTTAGTATGTGTCCAAGGTATGCAGTCTTGCGTACTTTTATCGTTCTCAACAATTTTTTGACTCGACCCATTCTTCTCAGCACTTCCTCATTGGTGACCCTGGCAGTCCATGGGATTCTCAACATTCTCCGGTATATCCAAAGTTCAAAGGCTTCAATCTTTTTAACTATTTGCGCTTTTAGTGTCCATGTTTCTACCCCGTACAATAATTGCGACCAGACGTAACATTCAACAAACCTCAGTCTCAGCGCAATATTCAGATTTTTGTCACAGAACAATTGTTTGAATTTTAGGAATGCTGCCCTTGCCATTTCTATTCGTATCTGGATCTCTTGGTCTGGATCTAATTCTGTGTTGATGTAAGCTCCCAGATATTTATATTTTGTCACTCTCTCTATTTGCTGTCCACCAAGAGTTAGTTGTTCATTATTTATTGGACTCCTTGATACTATCATAAATTTGGTCTTATCTGTGTTGATGTCAAGTCCCATTTGAATGCATTCACTATTTATTGCATCTAGTAAAGTTTGTAGATCTTCTATACTCTCAGCCATAATTACCGTGTCATTTGCAAATCTCATGGTGTTTATGATTTCTCCACCAATTCTTATTCTTAGCCTACGATTTCATTTAATTCCATGCCTGTTTAATTTTTAGAAAATATGTAAGATTTCGTCAGAGAGGTTATTTATTTCATCATTATCATAGAGTGTATAAATATTTAGGACTAAATATTACGGATCAGCATATGATAGCGAAATATTAAATACTACAATAGTCCAAAGAACTTATAAAGAAAAACACATACCAAATAAATAACACACTGGATAAGAGAACAATAGCGTTCGTAATAAATAATAATAAGCACACAAAAGGAGACTTCCAGTATGTAGTTGCTTTTAAAAAAGTATGGAATGTCCAAAAAAATTCGTTGTAAATTGAATTTGGCAGAGAAAAATTTAATAAAAGACATAGATCAGTTAGTACTCACGTCGCCTATTCCGAGAAATCTAAAAGAATGGATAAATAAATAACTATATAAAGGTTAATAATAATAACATTTAAAACTTTTCTCTATCTTTGATTTGGTTCGCATAGTTTAGGCTCCATAAACTGTTCTAAAACCTACTATGGCCTTCGCTGTTATATTAAATTAATTTTTTAGTCGAATTCAAGCACCTTTGCACACTTTTAACAAACACCTCTTGCCACCAACAAACCTGTAATGTTTATCTTCGCAGACCACTTGGAGGTTCCGTCCAAGACCGATTGGTTCACCGCTTTCATGTGGCCCGCGTGATTCTTTTCTTCCACGCCAAAAACGTCCCTATACATTCATTGCAAAAGTCATAGAAAAGAGTTCAATGCCACAACACAAAAGTAACATAACATAAAAAAGTTAGTTCGTTGTAAACCTTTCTATAAGATGTAGGTGTGTTTAAATTGGTATGGAAGTTGATTGTGGTAAAAGAAACGAATAATATTTAATATATTAGATTGCAATATCGTGAAAGCTAAATGTTTTTTTTTTAAATTAACCAAGATATTATTATAAGATCGAAAATATATCACTTGACGTTTTGACTTATAACAAAAAACAATTTTCTATTTGGCAGTCGTAATGTCAGATAAAGTATTTGAATCTTAGTATTCCTGTTAATCCTGTTAATAATTTATATGCTTTTGTTATTTTATTAGTTTGATGGAGGATAAAAGAACAAATGAATGAAAGCGTTAATAAAATTTAGAGATTGGACTCCTTCGACAATTTTGGGAAAATAAAATTTGTGAATAAACGAATCTGAGGTGGGTCAACAGTAACAACAAATAGATTGGACATGGATTCTATATCTAAAAAGTAAGACAATAATAGCAAGAGAATTACAAATAAGGAAGTTGTTCAGGTAATTCAAAAAATAATGCAAGGTAAAGTAGTTGTACCAGATAATATTAATCGCTGAAAATAAAACAGTAACAGATAATAATGCATTCAAGAATACCTTCTAAGAAATAGAAAACAAAGCTAAACTGAGTGGACTAAAAATAAATGAAAATAAAATGAAATACATGAACGTAACAAGAAAAAGAAGACACAAATGATGGAACTGGCAATAGATGCACACAGTTTCGAAGAGGTTAAAACAATCAAATATTTGGGAGTACTAGTCAACATAAGAAATGAAAGTGTAGAAAAGAAGAATTCAAACATGAAATACCCCGTTTTATAGAGATAAGAAGATAAGCCAAAAGGCAGAAATGAAAATCTACAAAACGACCATAAGACCAATAGTAGTATATACTGCAGAGACATTTCCATTAACAGCAAGAGAAAAACAGCAATTAAAAGCTTTTGGAAGAAAGATTATCAGAAAACTGTAAAATCATAAACTGTAAAACCAAACTCAAAACCCCTTTAAATTACATGACAATCATGGTTAATTGCAACCATATAATGACAAGAGGTCGAAGTTATTAGATTTCACATGAAAGGGAACATATTTCTTTCCTATAGGGAAGGAGGTACAGGTTGATTACATGTACATAGACCTAATAACAAACGTATACAAAAATGCGAGTACCACAATAAAATTGACGAACGAGCACGCTACAAAACCGATAAAATTCGAAAGAGGAATCAGGCAGATAGACACAATATCACCAAAATTGTTCAATCGGGGTATGGAAAACATATTTAAAAAATTAGGATGGGATACATACGGAATTAGAATAAATGGAGAGCTCTTAAACCACTTGAGATATGCAGACGATATAGTCCTGATAACAGATAAAAAGGAAGAGTTACAGAAGATGGCTGAGGAACTAGATAGAAAAGCGACAGAGGTGGGTCTAGAGATGAACTATAGTAAAACCAAGACTATGACAAACCAAGAAGACCAATAAGAAATAGTAGTCAAACAGAATAAATTAGAGCAGGTGGTAGAATACATATACCTAGGACAGATAATAAAGCTGAACAGGGACAATCAAATAGAAGAAATAAAAAGAAGAACTAGACTAGCATGGGCCTCATTTGGTAAACTATCATATATTCTAAAAAATAAAAAGTTCCCTCAATATATGCGAACGAAAATATTCAATCAGTGCATTTTACCAGTTATCACATATGGCTCACAAACATGGACTTTCACAAAGGAGAACATCGACAGGATATCCAAAACACAAAAAGCAATTGAAAGACAGATGCTGGGTATCGGTCTTAAAGACAGGAAAAGAAACTCATGGACCAGAGAAAAAACAAAGGTGAACGATGTATCAAGACAGGTTGCAAAACTTAAATGGAACTTCGCCGGTCACACTCTCCGGCAAAAAGATGAAAGAAGGAATAAGCGAATTCTACACTGGAGACCATGGGAAAAGAAAAGAAAAAGAGGAAGACTACAGATGAGATGGACTGACGACCTTAAGAGAACGGCAGGAAAGGACTGGATGCAGATCGCCCAAAATAGAGACCAATGGAGATTAACAGGAAAGGCCTATGCCCAAGAGTGGGCGTTTAAGACTGATTAGATAGGTAGATAGATAGATAGCTAGATACGAAAGGAGAACGACTTTGTCCAACGGTTCAAAATAACAATCGATCCAAAGATCAGGTAAATTTATCTTTCTTGTTTTTATACAAACAAATATATATGGTACAAACTAGTTGTTAAATAAAAACATCAGGTTATTATATTACATTTTTATTTTCATTTTATTTATACTACAGTTAACAAAAACAAGCAAATACTATTCAAAATTGTCGTTATAAGCATTTTTGCCACAATCAATTTCCACAAAAATTTTCAAACACGATTGAGTTGATTTCCATGTACCAAAAAACGTGTTATTAATACAGCTACAAGTTCAGAAACGATAGAGTTAAAAAGTGTATCTATTAGTCACATGCATCAGTTTAGTGGCATGCCATTAATGTATGTAGAAAAATTGTGTTATCTGGAATGCAATAACTTCAATCATACGGTAAAATGTACCTGAATTATCTTTGTGGGCGTTGGAGGTGGTAGAATGTTTAATGAATATTAAAAAAAGTGATGAACAATTTCAAATTTAATATTTTGACACAAAAGTATTATTAATTATTATTATAAAATAATTATTTAAAACAAATCTGATTTAAATCTACTTGTTTAATAGCAAATAAAAGTTTCATATGAGGTTTCTGGTTTCGAATCTTCATTTTCAAGGTTTAATATTATTTTGAATGACTATTTTAACATTACATTATAATTTTACTGCACTTTAGTAACAATTAAGTTTAATTTTGTTAATTCTATAATATATTTATTATAATAATCTTTCCTTGTTTATCACTTTTCCGTATATTCCCAAAATTAGGTGTAATTTTATAAATAAATAAAAAATATGTTTCGGGACTTACCGGATCAGTTCAAATATCTCTGGTTTTTCCCGTTCACGTTGTTTCATCCTGTCTTTCATGGCTGTGATTATGCTGTTGGCTTTGTCTTCGGCTCCGTGTTTGGAACTCTTTTCAGCGGCCCCTGAAATTGAAAAATTTTATGTTAATACGTACAGCTTTTCTTCAGAATTTGAAAGTGATTTTGGCAGTAAGAATAAGACAATTTTCAAGTTTTTAATAAAACGTTTTTGTAAATTTATAATTACTAAAAAGTCTAGATGCACTAGATAAAAATAGTACATTGTTTACCGGGTAGGAAAAGCTTAATATTCCTGGACGACTGTGAAGAGTCCAGGAATGTGGCTTTTCCTACGAGGTAAACATACTATTTTTCCGCAAATCGTTTAAAATTCGACAGATATTGATTGATTTAAAAAAAAACGCGATAATTTTATTCCCAAACAAATGGTGCTTTGAAATTCCTAATAAAATTACTTGGGTTACTATGGAAACGTATTGAGGTTGAATTGTCAAACTTGACGCTTATAAATTTAATTGCTGGTGTTCTCGAAAGTAAAATGATAAATGATGATGAAATTTCCATTCCTGGGACTCCTCCAGAGCTGGTTGAGGCAGTGAATACTGCTTCATTAGAATTATTGCCAAAGAACTCAAGAGAAAAGTACGAAAATGCATACAGACGTTTTATGGATTATCGCATGAGTAAAAATACGAGTTCTTTCTCAGAAAATGTTGTAATGGCATACTTCCTAGACCTTTGTTTAAAGATGAAATCTTCAACATTATGGGCCAATTATTCAATGCTGAAGTCAACCCTTGTACTTAAACAGAATGTAGATATATCTACATACTCAAAACTTTGTTCTTTATTGAAACGGCAAGCTCAAGGTTATAGGGCAAAGAAATCTAAGATTTTAACGAAGGAAGAAATTGAAAAATTTATCCAGGAAGCTCCAGATAAAGAAAATTTAATGATTAAGGTAATTTACAAGGTTTTAATTTCTATTTAGATTATAGCTTTATTCATTTTTTAGGTGGCTGTAATATTTGGTATTTCTGGGGCCTGTAGAATGGATGAGTTAGTCCGAATGACTGTACACGATATAGAAGACTTAGAATCTAAGCTTTTAATCAGCATACCTGATTCGAAAACCAACAAACCAAGATCATTTGTAATTAATCAGATCTACTTGAATGTTTATCGAAAGTATGTTTTGTTAAGACCAGAAAATATGAACAGTGACCGATTTTTCTTTAAATAGCAAAGCGGAAAGGGTTGTAGACAAGTAGTAGGAATTCATTAATTTAGAAAAATGCCCAAAATAATTGCTACTTATTTGAACTTGGTAAATCCGACAGAATATACTGGTCACTGCTTTCGTCGGTCTTCTGCAACAATATTGGTTGACTCTGGTGCCGACATAACTAGTTTAAAGAGGCATGGCGGATGGAAGTCATCAAACGTTGCTGAAGGATATATCGAAGAATCGCTTAACAATAAGGTTGAGGTGGCAAATAAAATTTTCACAGTACAAAATATTCTACAAAATGACACTTCCATCCTGAATGTTGTCCAAAATGTTTCTCATAGTTCTAAGAGTGTTCCTCCAATGTTCAATAATTGTACTAATTGTCAAATTACTGTAAATATAACAAATTGATCTTAAAAATGTATTCAGCAATGACTTGATGTTTTCAAAATATAAATTAATTCCTTATAAGCAATGTATTTTCTATCATTTATGTAGAACACTAACAACTGTACGGAAATATCATTTCCTTACAGTAAGGAAATGACATTTCCTTACAGTAAGGAAGTCCTGACTTTTCTTCAAGAAATTTTGACAGGAATGTCAAAATTTCCTGGCGATTTGCGGAAAATATTATTTTTTAAAACCAAAAACTTAAAAGAAGATTTATACGTGTTTTGTAGCGTTAGCTACTACAAAACTGACGACACTTCCCTTATCCAGATCTTACCTCTGTCGTTGGCTTGGCTGGTGTTTTCCTTTTCTTCTGTCTTTTTATTGACTGCTCGGATGTAATTGTGTATACTATTCCATTACTTTCTACTTCCTGTAATCTTCACGATCATCTCTCTCGCAATCACAGGGTTCATACCTATTTCTCGTATAAATTTGTGTTTCTCTTCCCTGTTAATATATTATACTGCAACCATGTGTCTGTCTTTCTAAACCTATAAAGAAAAGGTCTAAAACAACCATGTAATGTGAGCACTTGCATCAGGAAGTAATCCAGTCATCTATGACTACAGTCTACCTAGTTTCCTAGGCTCGGTATCAGGAGTATCGGTATGTGGAGGGTGCCGGTTTACAACATCCCTTCCATGGAGAGGCTTATATGCAACAGTGTCTCTTTCAGCGGCTTTGTTCTTGCTGTAAGCCCAATTAGTCCGCTAGCCTTCGACAGCTCAGTAGAGAAACTAAAATGGACTTTCAAAGTTGCTTTTATCTGGCCTGTTGAATGGATATAGTGCAATAAAACAATTACTTGTTAAGAAAGAAACTGTAATTGAAATAAGAAAGGGCAAGAAGTAGAACTTATAAAATTTGAGTGTGTAACTTATCGTAGGAACTTAATTTGAATATTACAATTTGCGAACGAAAGCGAAAACACCATAACACTTATTCACATATTACGGCTTCCCAGCCAATAGCGTAAACTACAACGTGGAGAATCCTCTCCGAACTTTAAAATATAGATGTTAGCCCTACGAAAATCGCTAAATCACTAGCCCCGCTGGAATATTTTTTTGTTTATGCATTTTGAAAAGCCGGTCTGTCGTCAAGAAGGCGCTGTGGGCGGGGATTAACATTCTCAGAAACAAGGTCTAGGTAGACTGGATTTATTTAGGTAACCGACGCGAAAATAGAATTATTTGATAGATACAAAATAGAATTATTGGTTTGGAGATATAGTTCTCCAACAGTATGTTAGTCTACTATTCCACATCTTCCATGTTGTTTCACTTTTTTATTATCTTTTCATTGATCTTTTCTTTCCTCCCTTTTTTATGGCTGTTGTCAACGCCTCTCTTGTCTCATACAGACGTCTCCTTTTTACTACTAACACATATAGAGGAACACAACTCGTGTTAAACCACAAGACTGCCGCAAATACAGTACTGTAGGCTCATGATATTTGCAACAGACTCGTTCTGTATACCCGTATCACGAGCCGTTTGTAGGTCGGTATTTTTACCGCTCCACTTTAGACTAATGCCGCGTAAAGAATGATTGTCGGCACATCACCGTGTAAGACCCTCCTGCTTTCTAATTTGAGTCCTCAATATTAGGCATCACTCTCCCCATTGCAGCCGCACTCTTCGCTGCCTTCTGGACAGATACCCGTATATGTTTTGTCCATCGTCCATATTAGTGTAGCGTTACTGTAAAATATTTGAGGCATTTTTTAAATTTTAGCTGTACCTTGGCACACTGGAGTTTCATCCCTTGGCTTTTCTCTCTTTGCTACGAGTACTAGTTCGTAATCCAAATTCGGGGATCCGACTCGTCCTACGCTACTATCAGCCCAGAGAGATTATTCCCAAAAGCGAAGGAAGTTATTCATTCTCCATAGTCGCAGTTCATGACCCCGTCATATGCCAGATTTCATAGCATCGGACATAAAACCAATCCCTGTAGGACCCCAGCCGTTACATCTACGAGCTTGCACTTCTTAACCACGACCTTTCTCTCAGAAATATATTCTGTCATCACATTTATCAGATATTGTTCTGAAGCTATTTTCTTGTGGTATTTTAAATAAATCACTATTTAAATGAGAATAAGCCACACTGTTACATAGTAATTAATTATAGTTACAAAGTAACTAATTATCAGATAGCTAGGACATTCCCTTTCCTATAATGCCCGCTTTACACTGCAAAGTGTTAAATGCATTTCTAACGTCGACGAGCAATAGATCCGAACAGCGCTGTTCGCCCCCAATGTTATGCAATACCTCTATTACACGCAAAATTGCGTTAATTGTATTTTTTCCATGCAAAATCCGAATTTTATTCTTAATTGAAAGAAGTACTAACCTTGATGTCCTCCAAGCACCACAAAATGTCTGTTCTTTGAGAAATGTATTTTTGCGCTCCAAAAGCCATCCAGGTTCCGCGAGTCCTAGACCCCTTACCGCTTTGGGCGATATGTGGTTCAGTTCGGGGGACCTGCATGTCTTGAGTGCATGTAGTGCCTTGACTAATTTATCTATGGTAAAGGGCACGGCCCGCTCAGCTCCCTCGTCCCTCCACACTCTGTTCCATCTGCCGGATGGAAAAAGCTCTCGTGTTACGTCAGGCTTTTGGTCTAATGACATATTGTATAAGGGGTACGCATGCAACTTTTTTATTGCCATTCTATATCCCTGACAAAAAAGTGCTTATTCAGCTTGTCACACAGTTTACTCCAGTTTACAACAGCGTTTATCCTTGCTATTCCCCTTGTCCTCGTTATCCTTTTCCTCATGATTATGCATTCATCTCTGCGTTCTTCGATATCCGCACTCCACCAGTATATCATCCTACTAACATCTTGATGACCTATTCTACTGCCTGCCGTAGCTTCTTTCTTGAGTGGTCCCAGGTTTCCCACCATTGGCGTTTGACCCTGTGTTATACGTACTCTCAATTTAATGAGTTCCTCCCTTTAATGACACCCTTTGTTTGGGTGAAACCCTTGGAAATTTGGTTTCCAACCTTAATATAAGCTTGGTTATTTTGATATAGCTTTTTCACGGCATTTATATATACTGCATTTATACCTGCGTTTTCCAATGTTGTCCATAGTCTCTGCAGTGGTACGGAGTCAAACGCTTTACGGAGATCTATAAAAGTGGCATGAAGTTCTAGTCCTCTTGCTAATCTCTTTTCCGTTAGATGTTTGAGAGTAAATACATTGTCGACACAAGATCTCCCTGGTCGGAATCCACTTTGTTCTTCGATCTCTGTAGCTTCTTTTTCTATTCTGGCTTTCCAAACTCTTTCATACAGTTTGCCAGTGGATGACGTAATGCTGATACCTTGGTAATTACTGCAGTCATTCCTGTTTCCCTTTTTGTAGATGGAGTTTATGTACGAGACTTTCCAATCTCTTTGGATACTTTCTCCTTGTAGGCACTTGTTAAACATTTTACAAAGCAATTCTAATGTTATTGCAGTGGCATGTTTGAATAACTCGATAGGTAAATTACCCGGCCCAGGAGCTTTATTATTTTTCATTTTTTGTAATGCGTTTTTTATTTCTTCTACGGTAATCATCGCCACTTCATTTAACCCCGTTTCAACTCTATCTATCTGTGTGTCTAGAAACTGTGTATGTTGTTCATTTAATAGATTTTCATAATAATTTTTCCATCTTTCTATGTCTATAGGGTTTATTTTTTTTGTTTCGTTTGTATTTTTTCTAAGTGATACTATGATAATTGCCAACGTCTGTAAGGTAGATGGCACTTAGAGAAGGTGAACAAGGAAAATGTTGTATCAAAAAATGTTAAACCATGCAAAAAAAACTATTTATAAGTTTGTCTATATTGTTCATATAATAATGTTTGTCTATAATGTTTATATAACTTCTATTATAAGCCTGATAAATGTAAAATTTAGTTTTTCCATTTGACTGCAAAAAGTAGGTCAGAACTACCTTATTTAATTATCTTCCAAGGAACACACGCTGCTAGAAACGAAGAGATTATAGCGAGAGAGTCGTGGTGAATATTAAACGACGGGACTCGCAATTACATCTCCCGAATGTTCAACAATTAAGCTTCCACTGCTGGTTCCTAACAAATGTCCGTGTCGTCCACCACGAAGGTAAATCAAGTGTTTTTGGTCTCGAATCGCTAAAATGGGCTAAAATGTTTTACACTAGTTAGTCGCCAGGACTTACTTCTTTGTCGGTAATTTAAATAAAATTTCCAATTAAAACTCAAGCAAAACTAGAAATGGACAAAACATTGTGCCACATTTTGTTGCTTTGTAATGTTCATGACCAGCGCGTTTAAGTTGGACTTTTAAAAACATTTTCACTTCATTTGGTTTTAAAAAGTTTATACTAATAAATATGTGTTAAGTCAACAATTACATATATAATTTAAAGAATAATATGCGAATAAGTTTCAGAAATATTGCTGAATGACAAAGTGTCTGACAAAAAAAACGAATACGACAGACTGATGGAAAACGTCGAAATAATTCTTTTACACAAACAAGGAGATACCAATATTATTGAAAACTAAAGACCAATAAATCGCATGTAAACTTTTAACAGGAATAATAACCAATCGCATTACACAAAAACTTTATTTATGAAATCGTAGGCTTCCACGGCCAGAGTCAGAATTATAGTTTATTCGTCTTCCGGGTTTGGACCATGTCATTTGTGAGTGACCCAAAAGTGGGTTCATCTCGACGTATCGCTACAATTGTATGTAGCTTCTTCAGGAGAACAAAGAAAAAGAAAAAGAAGACAGGAAGATGGGTAGTTAGCAACGGTAACTGTAGCAACTCAACGCAACCAGAGGCGAATACTAACTACCAAGATGGGCATTTGGTCACAGTAACTCAACTACTCAACGCAGCCAGAGGTGAAAACAAAATGCCAGGATAGGGATTCACGTCCAACAGCTCAGAACACTAACGCGTCGAGAGGCGGGGAGTGAATCCGACGATTACTCCGCTACCGCTCTATTTATAGTCGCGGTGACCTGTTGTGTCGGAACGTATTGGCACACTCCGTGGCGCGAACGTCAAGAAGCGCGCGCTGGCCAATCATGTGGCTGCATCGTGGTAGCGGGACCGGACGGCGGCTCTAGACTGAGATTCCAGATGGGAGACAAGTAGTATCCTTCCTCTCGATTGATATTATGTGGATTTTTTCGGATCTCTAGAGATTCGCGGATTTTCCTGGAATAAAAGAAGGGGCTCTTAGAAATAATATGGGTTTTTTCGAACAATATGGAATGACCGGTTTCTTGGCAGTGTTCTGCAACTGCAGAATGGGAGAAAAGACCTGATCGAATGTATCCTTGATGCTCTTGAATCCGAGTTTTGACGGAACGACCAGTTTCGCCAATATACACATGTCCACATGAACAAGGAATAGAATAGACACCACAGGAAGATAGGGGCGGTAATGGGTCCTTAGGAGAGGGTAGATATTGTAAGATTTTCTTGGGTGGTCGTAAAGTAGTCCTGATACCTTCTTTGCAAAGAATTTTGCCAATCCTATCAGTGACACTTCGAATATACGGAAGAAAAGCCACAGGAGTATTACCCGAAGATTCTGAATTTGTCGTCCTAGGGTGTAAAGGGGGATGTAGATGTCGGTGTGTAATATTTTGACTTGTGGACTTGGAGTAACCGTTGGCGACAAGGGTTTTTTGCAGATGGCCAAGTTCTTCACTAAGGTTGTCAGGTTCAGAAATCGAAATGGCCCGATGGATGAGAGAGTTGATCACAGATCAACAGATCAACAGATCAACAGATCTGTGATCGCAAAGAAGGTATCAGGACTACTTTTCGACCACCCAAGAAAATCTTACAATATCTACCCTCTCCTAAGGACCCATTACCGCCCCTATCTTCCTGTGGTGTCTATTCTATTCCTTGTTCATGTGGACATGTGTATATTGGCGAAACTGGTCGTTCCGTCAAAACTCGGATTCAAGAGCATCAAAGAAGCATTCGATCGGGTCTTTTCTCCCATTCTGCAGTTGCAGAACACTGCCAAGAAACCGGTCATTCCATATTGTTCGAAAAAACCCATATTATTCCTAAGAGCCCCTTCTTTTATTCCAGGAAAATCCGCGAATCTCTAGAGATCCGAAAAATCCACATAATATCAATCGAGAGGAAGGATACTACTTGTCTCCCATCTGGAATCTTAGTCTAGAGCCGCCGTCCGGTCCCGCTACCACGATGCAGCCACATGATTGGCCAGCGCGCGCTTCTTGACGTTCGCGCCACGGAGTGTGCCAATACGTCCCGACACGACAGGTCACCGCGACTATAAATAGAGCGGTAGCGGAGTAATCGTCGGATTCACTCCCCGCCTCTCGACGCGTTAGTGTTCTGAGCTGTTGGACGTGAATCCCTGTCCTGGCATTTTGTTTTCACCTCTGGCTGCGTTGAGTAGTTGAGTTACTGTGACCAAATGCCCATCTTGGTAGTTAGTATTCGCCTCTGGTTGCGTTGAGTAACTGAGTTACCGTTGCTAACTACCCATCTTCCTGTCTTCTTTTTGTTTCTTTGTTCTCCTGAAGAAGCTACATACAATTGTAGGGAAACGTCGAGATGAACCCACTTTTGGGTCACTCACAAATGACACGGTCCAAACCCGGAAGACGAATAAACTATAACTTTATTTATATTGTAACGATACTTGTCGGCATGGGAGCATATTTAGAAACAAAATTAGGAAATAAGGGTACATAATTTAATAGTAGTTTGTTCATCATCAAAATTTAAATATTCTAAGGTCAAATCTCTAATATTTTCTCTGATTATTATACGTTGCAAAATATTTTCTCTATCAACTATCTTTCCCTTGGTAACGGTGTCTCTAAATCAAATCTATAAAGTTAATAATCAAACTCAAACTAAACTCAAATTACTTAATCTTCTCCAACAAATTTCCTCACTTGGAATAATTAAGGAAGATTTTATTGGGCATAATACGGGCATAGTCAAGACAACGTCATGAACGCTCTACATATTACTTATATGAAAGATCTGATCGAGCAAAAAGACAAGATAATTAACCAAAAAAATTGCAATTAAAGCCTTACAAGCTCAAGTATCATTATTAAATCAAGAAATAAATAGTCGAAAACAAATTGAGGGAAACACTCTAGACCACCAAAGCACCTACAAAACAGACAAAAAAAAAAGTTATAAAGAAGTAACAAATAAACAACCTGAAATATTACTTTCCAATGTAGCAGCAGCAGTTCACGAAGCACAAGCTTTAAATGTATGCTCAAGTATAAACACTTAAACACAGTGACAAACATATTCTTGGCCCTGAAAATGACAACAGTACACTAGTAACTCCAAAACAAATGGGCTAAAGGCGGCTGTAAAAAAAACGATAAAGTACTATCTTACAATCAACTGGTCCTGATACATTTTTGGAAGAACTAACAAATCATCTGAAGACTATTAATGAAAATATTGAGGTTAACCAATTAAACTCGAGATATTAAAGAAGTTATGCTTCATTTAAAATTGCAACTCCTAAGGCATCATCTTAAAGACTTTTAAATTGTGAACTATGCCCTGAGGGTATATATATATATATATATATATATATATATATATATATATATATATATATATATATATATTAATGAATTTTTTCGTTCCTTCATGCATAAACAATAACTATAATAACTAGTATTCCTGCAGAAACGTGCTCTGTGTTTCACTTAAATGTACAAAGTATCACTAATAAGGCAGATGAATTAAACGCATTTGTTAAAGATAATAAGTATGACATTTTTTGTGTTTCTGAACACTGCCTAAATTCTGATAATTTACAAAGAATAAACTTGGACAATTTTCAACTTGTCAATCTTGTGGAAAAAATTAAATCCAAAGATTGGACTGTGTTTGACGATATCCAATGTAATTCAAACAACATGACAAAGTTGTTTATGAATTATATGTGTGAAGAATACAATTTTTTTTCCTTTAAAAAAACGTGAATAGCAGAAAAGTGCTATTCATTGGTTTAATCGGAAACTTCGAGATTTAAGAAAACAACTCTACGATTGTAAAGCAACTTATAGAAAAACACATACTATTGACAATTGGATTAAATATTGTCAAATACAAAAAAAATATAAGCAAGCAATAAAAGCCGAAAAACGTACTGCTTATGCTATACATAACATAATTAACAAATCCACCAACAAAAATAAGACAATATGGAGTATTGTTAAAAAAGAAACCTATAAGGAACATACTACGTCAAATCTGAACTTAACACCAGAAGAAATTAACCAATACTTTACGAATATAGCAGATATTATATCGAAATCAATAGGAAACTCTGAGCATCACATAAACTACTATCTTAGCAGGCTTGCTAGAAGGTCAAGTTCGTTCTTTATGTCTCCAATAGTAGCATCTGATGTGAAAGAATACGCATACAAATTAAAAAATTCCTCATGTGTTGACTACTATGGTTTTAACAGTAAAATTATTAAAGAATCGCTTGATACAATTGTTGAACCACTCACAATAATATTTAACAAATGTCTTAACGAGGGTTACTGGCCTGGTGTATTCAAAATATCAAAAGTAATTCCACTTCATAAAAAAGGAAATAAAAATGCTCCAGACAATTACAGACCTATTGTCTATTCGCTTAGCTAGGGCATATTTTGACAGACTCATTGTTGGAAACCTACAACACAACAATTCCTACTTCTCAGTATTAATAGCTCAAGTATACTACTATTGCACACTTCTTTCTTTGAAAAAAAGAAGAATTATTCTAAATAGTGGAGGTGTATACTAAACCCATCAAATTTTCCCTGTATAAATATAATATTTGAATTGTTACAATTTAAAATATTGTAGTAAATATTTGTATTATTCGCGTTGTTTATTTAATTTAATATAGTTTTATTGTTTTATTATCTTTGTTTAATTCTTTTGTTAGTTCTATTCAGTTAATTAGTTAGTTATATTTTAAATTTTATTCTTATGGATAGTCAAAGTTTTCCATTTGTTCCATCAGCTAATGCGTTGGTAAGTTTTTCTTAATAAATATGATAAAATGTTTTTTAAAAGTTAATATTTTTAGATTAGTTGTTTCTAATTTAATATAAACTTGTTTATATTTACATGGAGGTTTTTGTTGTTTGTTTGGGTTTATACGACTGCAGACTGCGGCCAGGACACTGAATTCATTCACCATATGTGGAAGATTTTAACATCCTCAAATGCTAATGAGCAAAAATTACTATTGAACCACGAATTTGCCTAGTCAAATTACTAATATTTGTAACAACAAAACACTGAAAACTTTGTTTTCAAACTTCCACAAAATTTATTTTAAATATTATCACTACAGCTGTTTCGGCTGATTGCCTTTCTCAAGTGATCTATTTTGGCTTGGGTTTACAAATTTATAGTCTCTAATGAAATAGGTTGAGGAGGGGAGAACTGTTTGTCTCAAGTTGGTCATTCAGAATTATATCTGTGTTTTTTAATTTGTTGATTTCCATAGATTCTAACAAAGATAGCTTAAGGCCTTTATTTTGAATGTGAAGAATTTTAAATTTGTCATTAAAAGAATGATTATGATCTAGAAGGTGAAGTGCGTATGTCGAATCTGTTTTTCTATTCTTGAAAGCCCTTTTATGTTCTGCTATTCGTTTATCAAAGTTTCTACCAGTTTGACCGATGTAAGTTTTTGGGCAGTCGCCACATTGGAGTTTGTATACACCACTATTTAAGTGTTTTTTATTTTGGCTCTTGTTATTTTTAATATATTTGCCTAAGTTGTTATTTGTTCGGAAAGCTGGTGTTATTCCTTTCTTTTTTATGTGTTTGGAAATTTTTGTTGTTATTTTGCCTGTATATGTAATCGAGCAGAAGGTACTGGGTTTTTTCTCTGGTGCTGGAAATACTAATTTCAGGGCTTTCTTGTGTAGTTTTTGATTTAACATTTTATTAATTGTTTTTTCGTTGTATCCGTTGTTTACTGCTATTTGTTTAATTATATTTAATTCTGTCTCAAAGTTGTCTTTTGACATCGGAATTTCTGTTAATCTATGTAACATACTATGATAAGCTGCCAGTTTATGTTGTGTTGGATGGGATGACGAATTGTGTATAGTCGTGTCAGTATGGGTAGGTTTATGAAATATGGAGAAGTCATGTTTGTTTTGAAGTCTGCTAATTTTTAAATCTAAAAAATTTATGGATTGATTTTGTTCTGTTTCTATTGTAAATTGAATATGACTATGAACTGAATTAATATATGATAAAAATTGGTCGAGTTGCCTGTTAGTTCCTGTGAAACATACCAGTACGTCGTCTACGTATCTCCACCAATATAAAAACTGTTTGAATACGGGATGTTTTGAAATCTTTGTCTCTAGATGATCCATAAAAATATCTGATAACAATGGGCTTAGAGGATTACCCATTATAAAAAAAAAACCCAGTACCTTCTGCTCGATTACATATACAGGCAAAATAACAACAAAAATTGCCAAACACATAAAAAAGAAAGGAATAACACCAGCTTTCCGAACAAATAACAACCTAGGCAAATATATTAAAAATAACAAGAGCCAAAATAAAAAACACTTAAATAGTGGTGTATACAAACTCCAATGTGGCGACTGCCCAAAAACTTACATCGGTCAAACTGGTAGAAACTTTGATAAACGAATAGCAGAACATAAAAGGGCTTTCAAGAATAGAAAAACAGATTCGACATACGCACTTCACCTTCTAGATCATAATCATTCTTTTAATGACAAATTTAAAATTCTTCACATTCAAAATAAAGGCCTTAAGCTATCTTTGTTAGAATCTATGGAAATCAACAAATTAAAAAACACACATATAATTCTGAATGACCAACTTGAGACAAACAGTTCTCCCCTCCTCAACCTATTTCATTAGAGACTATAAATTTGTAAACCCAAGCCAAAATAGATCACTTGAGAAAGGCAATCAGTCGAAACAGCTGTAGTGATAATATTTAAAATAAATTTTGTGGAAGTTTGAAAACAAAGTTTTCAGTGTTTTATTGTTACATAAAATGAATTTCCATCAAGTAACGGCCGAATCCATCAATTACTAATATTTGTTTTTAGCATATGGAAGTACACTTATTTTGTAAGATAATAAAACAACAGTTTATGTTAATGCTATCCAATGAACTGTTAATCTTTAATCATTGATTCCATCCTAGTCACAACATAAGGAACTTGCTGTCTTATTTAACCTCACTTTGACTTTTTAATTTTGTAGAATTTATTCCCACTTTTTTTATTTTGTCCAATAAATAATTTTATTATTTGCGTCGGGAAAGTTCTATTTTATTTACATTAATATTGACTAAGAGCACGTATGCTTGGTTGTATAGTAATTTCCAGCCACTTCGAGTCTGTCAAAAAGTAACTAACTTCGCAAAAAAATAATTACTAAAATCACTAGACAGTTCGGACTGGGAATAGCGAATCGGGTATATTACCATAGTACCAACACTAAGTTAAATTAAACCCTGCAGGTTGTAGCGCTACGTGATGATGGCTTGAACATGCCCAGTTTTCTCCTGAACATTTGCGCAAGAAAGAAGAACGCCCAATTTGTGATAGTGCGGCTCATATCTTAACGTAAAACATGTGCTACTGGAAAAGGGCAAAAAGTTAAATCGCCACAGTTTTAAATACCATTTACCAAACAATCTTAAAGACATTTTGAATTCTTAAAACAATATCCCACATTATCTACACCTCAAAATGAAGCTTATGATTCTATTGAGATGACACATACATTACAAAGTGAAGAATCTTCAGAGGAAATTAGCGACATTGAGTCATCGGACATCCACGAATGGCAAACTATACAACATAGTAACAAAAAACGTAAAATTAATCCTCCGACACCAACAGAAAACGAAGACACGGTAGTAACTAGCAATAAATTTCAGATTCTACAAAATGAAAACGAAAACGACAACAATAACAGTACAGAAAATACCAACAAAACTCCAGCAACCAATAAACCCCCACCAATTTTTATATATGGTGTTACTGAATACAATAAAATGGTTAATAATCTATCAGAAGTAGCAAAAACAGAGACATTCTATTGTACAGCATTAAAAAACAATACAATAAAAATAAATTCCCGGGACTCTGAAACATACCGAAAACTAGTAAGACATTTAAACAGCAAAAAAATTGTGCATCATACATACCAGATGAAAGAGGATAGAGCATACAGAGTTGTAATTCGTAATCTACATCATACAGTGCCCATTAATATAATAAAAAGTGAAATAGAAAAACATGGGCATTTAGTACGCAATATTGTAAATATAAAACATAGAGTAAGTAAGGACCCTCTAATGATGTTCTACGTCGATATAGAACCTAATCAAAATAATAAAAAAATATATGAAATTCAATTTATAAACAACGCGAAAATAGTTATTGAGCCAGCGTATAAAAAGAATAATATTGTCCAGTGTACCAGATGCCAATTGTACGGACACTCTAAGACATACTGTAATAGACCTTATCACTGTGTCAAATGTGGAGGCAACCATATGTCAGCCGATTGTAAAAAACCTAGGGACACACCTGCCATATGCGCTCTCTGCAATGGAGCACACACTGCAAATTACAAAGGATGCCTAGTATATAAAGAATTAATTAGCAGTAGAAACAGAGCAAGAGGAATATCATCGCACACTCCAGCGAACAATCAACTGTCATATAATAGAAATACAGTACAGAATAATCCGAACTTAAGCAATCAAAATCACGCGACTTACACACAAGCAGCAGGTGGAACAAATGTAAATAATGTCCATAATAATACGAACTCATACAACCAAAATCAAGCAACTTACGCTCAAGTAACAAGTGGAACACATGGAAGCAATACACACAATGACATTGGAGAGATGATGAAGAGTTTCCTTAACGAATTCAAATCTATGTTTTCACAACTAATAAATCAAAATAGCTTGATCTTAAACATGCTTTCCACAGTAATAAATAAACTCAGTAATGGATCTTAAGTCACTACGAATTGCACAATGGAATGCCAACGGCCTAGGCAACCATAACACAGAAGTTACTAACTTTCTTGAACATAACAAAATTGATGTTCTACTCATATCGGAAACCCATTTCACTGACAGAACGATGTTCAAGATCCCTCATTACTCTATTTACAATACCAACCATCCTGATGGAACAGCACACGGTGGCGCTGCTATTATTATACGTAACACCATACCACACTATGAGGAAACAATGTACCAGACGGAAAAAATACAAGCTGCAGTAATCTGTATCAGTTCTCAACCACAGTCTTTTAACATCGCGGCAATGTACAGCCCTCCAAGGCATAATATCTCCACAGCAGAATATGAAGACTTCTTTAAACAGCTATCAAACAAATTCTTGATTGGAGGTGACTGGAATGCCAAGCATATAGACTGGGGGTCGAGACTATGTACGACAAAGGGAAGAAATCTTAGGCAAGCCATAGCTAATACAAACAGCTCTTACTTATCTACAGGGCAACCCACCTACTGGCCATCAGATCCAAACAAAATCCCAGATCTACTTGACTTCTTTATCCTTCATAACATGGCCTTAAATTATTTTGACATACAACCATCCTGGGATCTGTCCACCGACCATACTCCCATAATTGTAACACTATCTACGCAAATTATAAAACGTCCGCATATCCCTAAGTTAACAACATTAAAGACCAACTGGAATGTATTCGAGTCTTACATAAATGAAAATTTAAATTTAAATATAAGATTAAAGCAACCAGACGATATCGATAACGCTGTGCTTATTCTCACCCAAACTATACATGCAGCCGCAGAAATAGCTACACCCCCTCAGAATGACAAAGAACCAAGTGACACTAATATACCCGTGTATATAAAACGTCTTGTAGCACAAAAAAGAAGAGCCAGGCGCATATGGCAAAGAAGTCGCAATCCTATAGACAAAAATGAATACAATAGATTAACACGGCAACTTAAAACTGCTCTACAAGACGCGAGGAATGATACATTTGAACTATTCATCGACAGCCTGTCAAAAGAAGACCACAGCACCTGGAAAGCAACGAAATCATTCAAGAGGCCTACGCAGCACATACCACCTCTAAGGAAAGACGATGGAAGCTGGGGTAAAACTGAACAAGAAAAGGCATCAATCTTTGCTGCTCATCTCTCACACGTTTTTGGTGCACCTGAACTTAATAACCATAATGACGAAGAACAAGTTAAAAACTTTTTAGACACTCCATGCCCAATGATGCTACCAATCAAATTCTTTACTCCGAATAATGTAAAAGAACAAATTTCTAGATGCAATAACTACAAAGCACCAGGCTTCGACATGATCACCGGGCTAATATTAAAAAAATTACCGAGAAAAGCAATTGTCCTACTAACAATGATATATAATAGTATCATAAGATTAGCCTACTACCCGATTAATTGGAAGTTTGCACAAATAATTATGATAAGTAAACCAAATAAACCACCAAATAATATTACTTCGTATAGACCAATCAGCTTACTTCCAATAATGTCAAAAATCTTTGAAAGACTTCTGCTCCAAAGAATCTCAGAAGACATCGAAATTAATTCAGTGATCCCAAACCACCAGTTTGGTTTCCGTGAAGCCCATTCAACTCTACAACAGTGCCATAGAATTGTAAAAAACATTAATGTATGCCTCGAAGAGAAAAAAATTTGCACTGCTGCCTTCCTGGATATAGAACAAGCCTTCGACCGTGTTTGGCATGACGGCCTCCTATATAAACTTAAGTCATCCTTTCCCACCCCTCACTATCTTCTTTTAAAATCATACCTCACAGAACGTTACTTTCAAGTCAAATTCCTTACAGAAACCTCTCATTACTATCCCATAAAATCCGGTGTCCCTCAAGGAAGTGTCCTGGGTCCCCTCCTGTACCTCATATACACTGCTGATATCCCAACAACAAATACGACCACAGTAGCCATGTTCGCAGATGACACCGCCATAATATCCATCGATGATGACCCCCAAGTAGCATCAGGAAACCTTCAAATACACCTGAACCTAGTACAAGACTGGATGAATAGATGGAAAATCAAAGTTAACCATAATAAGTCTAATCAAATTACATTCACCAATAGGAACATCATATGTCCGAGAATCAGACTGAACAATATACTACTACCAGTAAAAACAGAAGTCAAATACCTGGGAATGACACTTGATCAAAAACTCACTTGGAAAGCACACATCTTGGCCAAAAAGAACCAAATCAACATGAAAATACGTCAAATGAATTGGCTAATAGGCCGAAAATCACAGTTATCAACAGATAATAAACTTCTATTGTATAAGTGCATAATAAAGCCTATATGGACATATGGAGTGCAACTATGGGGCTGTGCAAAGCCTTCTAATACCAAAATCATTCAGAGAATCCAATCCAAAATACTCAGAATGATTTTCAACGCACCGTGGTACGTTAGTAACAAAACTCTGCATGATGACTCTGGTATACCGTTCGTTGAAGACGAAATCAGCAGACTAACAAGAAATTATTTAGAACATCTGCCAACCCACCCCAACGAGGAAGCAAGACAACTACACCTCCAACCAGAAGTCAGACGAAGATTGAAGAGACAGTGGCCAACAGACTTTATTCACTAATTTCAATTTTAATTTTACTTTTCATCTCAATTTTAGTTTTAAATTTTAATCATACATTAATTTAATTTGTTAGTGTTGGTATTGGGAGTGTTATCAATGGATAATTTCTCCTCTCATGTATTTGCAATAATCACATTTACTAATAGCTTGTAATAGCAGATTGTAAATTTGCAAATTTAATAAAAAAAAAAAAAAAAAAAACAATATAGATAAAATAGTTTTGTTTCTAAAAGACTGTAATTTACTTAGCAACGTGTAAATAACTCTTATTGTTCCGCTAACAATCTTATTAGGTTGAAGCGGCATTTTTGCAAATAAAAAAATATAATTTTTTTAAAAAATGTATCATTCAGAATAGTTCATTGTCTCTAATAGCTTTAAACACTATTCAAATTTGATGGAATGTTAATTTTGTAGAATATTAATGCTGCAGGTGTTTATCCTAAGCGCTTCAAAGTTCGCCTCAAAGTTTTCAGAAGGTGAAAGGTTTGTAAATCGACTATACCGTCTATTTGTATTCTAAAGGGTAATTTAGGAAACAAGATTTTCCTTATCCTGACTCGCGATGCAGTAGTTGACAGTTTAGTATGTGCAAATTGCAAATTTTGACGCTGTCGTTAGGCACCGATGATGTTGCACTTGTTGGGGTTACGAAATAGTTGCTCGGATGAGTTAGTGCTATTTAATGTGAGTTTAGGTTGGAAGATAAACGTTTAATGTTTATATTCAGTACAGCGCAAGTAGTAAAAAAATAAATAGAAATATTAACAGAGCTAGAAACAAAGGGAGGGCCTTTTTACGGGATATGGAATCAACCATAAATTTATTCCAAGTTCCCTGTTTTAAATCGTACAATTAAATACGGGGCTAAGTACAAAGAAAACAGTTTAATATAGGGATGGCGGTTTTTGACAAAAACACCGGTTTTCGGTTAAACCGGTTTTTTTGCTTACGGTTTAACCTGACGGTTATAACTAGCCGAAAAAACCGGTTTTTGGAAAAACCGGTTTTCGGTTTTTTTAATCCAGTATGTTACAAAGTTACATTTACAATGCACTTTAGTTTGCGATACTTCATTCGACTCGATATCAATATGATCAAAATTAGTATTATCAAAAGAACATCAATATCAATATAAATAAAATACAATTTTTTATAAAACCATTTTATTATATTCATTATTATATTTATTTATTATTTTATTATTGTTATATATTTATTGATTTATCATTAAATATAATATAGCGTAAGATTAAAGTATAATATAAGTAGAATGAAGTAATATTTTAAGTAAAAAAGTATAGGTTAGAAGGTAACAAATAGGTTATCTTATATAAAATGGACTTAACATTATGTTGGCCAGTATTTTTCATGAAGCCTATTGAGAAAAACTCGTCCATATATGTTCGTCGGTTAAGCGACTTCTCTCATCTGACACAATATCATTCAATGATGACACCAGTCTCTCTGATGCCCCCGATCTTCCGACCAACGAATGTATTTGTTAGCTATAAAGCCAAGCCTGGCATAAAGGTTCTGTTCTGCTCCCAGAATAAAAACGGAACACTTAATCTCGGCAGCAAAGGCTGCTGCAGATATAGAGTCAGTTCATTTGGAGTGTTCTGAGAACTTAAACTAGAACCACTGTTCACCAACTCCAGATCGTGTGAAGGCCAAAGAGGGTTTGATTTGAAACTCACTTTGGCTTTTTTATTCTGGAAGGAGCAGAAAGGAGAAACTTTTCCGATTTCGGTATGGTACGTCCTAACTTCTGAGCCTAAATTGGATGAGACTGTCTCCACTATAGACGGATTCAGATATAGTTTTTTGAACCTCGGTTCCTTGATTGTAGCATGGCAAAGCAAGAGTTTCGTAAAAGCTTAGTGCCCCTCTCTTGAATTATATGGTTATAAGCTTTGGCATAACTTTTGGGCTGTATTAAGATTTGGCTTGAGATTTTTTAAAGATCTTTCTATAATAGACACAAGGGGGATAACAAGACTAGCAGTAATGTACTGGAAACCCGAGATCTCCTTTGTGGCCTCATCGAAAGGTAATAAAATTGTTACAATTTCAGTGATTAGTTTTATATCTGAACCACAAATCATCATTGGTGCTTTCTTAATCGAGGGATCTGCCAGTATTGCAGCTATATATGGGGACATTGGATAGAGTCACGAATGTCGAGGTGTTGAGAAGAATGAAAAAAAAAGAGGTCTTAAAGATGGTTGCCAACCTTCTTAGAGGAGATGGCACGCGAAGAAGAAGAAGGTGGGAACATTAGTGTGAATCTTTTAAGCATATGGTACACAGAATTTCATCTGGTTGGTACGGATTATACCAAAAGCTTCACTTCACCATCTGACTTGCCCTCCCGTTCCTGCTCCATCTGTAACCTTTCCATGAAGCGATTGCTGTGCCTAGCGAAAGTGACTATCGCTTTTATTTCGTTTATTACATGTTTTAATGCTACATTGCTTAAATCTTCTAGGCCATCTGTGATAACTAAATTTAATATGTGTAAAATGAAGCAGAGCTCACACTCGCCTCAGAAGCAGATGAAGATGTTTCCTGATCGCCTCTATGCAAAAAAGTTCCGATGTCCACCATTTCTTTATCCTAAGCAAAAACAAATTTCCCCTATTAATTCCTTTACTTAAATTTTTCTATGAAATGAGTTTGCCTTTGGCCTATTTTCCAGATATTTTGGATGTTTATTTTTTAGGTGCTGCCTCAAATTCGTCGTGCCTCCTCCTGGTTTTAATATTTTCAAACAAATGGACCTCATGTTGCTACGCTTGGAAAATAAATTTCACACACACGATTTCGACATGGCAAAAATAAAAAATTCGAAAGTTGTAGATGAAAAAAAAAAAAATGGCGTTATTACTAGATTTATTTATGCACTCCTAAAATATAACTGGCCTTCAATGTCGTCAAGAAAATTATTTGATTACTTGGATCGAAATTACATTTGATTTGTGTGAATCTCAAAGATTTATGAATTTCAGTAGTCAGATGTAGAGAACAGTAAACCAAAATTATTATACTACTGCTCAACAGAGAGCGCTGAAATACTTCAGCTTCTATTGTCATTGAATATATTGTGAGATTTGATAATATGCAATTATTGTATTCAATTAAATGATGCAAATTTAATTTACCCTTTGAAAATCTAATCCTCTAAAATACCCACCAATTTTCCTCTCCTCCCAAAGCCAAAAAATTACCCAACTATTTCAATTTATAAAATATTTCACAGACTCTTCAAATGGGATTTAAAAAAAAATAATATCAACATAAAATAAATTGGATAATGAAATTCATCTTATATTTTTACTAAGCATCAAAAAAATATCATGTATTACTTTTAACACGTTTGCATATTTGTTTAATAGGTACATTAACTCATTTAATACTTCCTGTATTGTTTTGAAAACGTAGGGAATTCCTTGGAGATTCGTATTCGTATTCGGTAATTTGATATTTATAGTCAGAACATTTTTATTTTTGCTAATCAGAAAAAGCCATTCACCCACTTTCAATGTCAAGAGTCAAGTGTGAAAAATATGTAATATACCAGATCACTGTAAATATTACGATTACAAATACCTTTTCAACGAAATATTATAACAAATTTAATTGTTTCTGGCTGGTATGAGTTTGCACTTTCAGTTTGCTTCTATAATTATAAAATAAAATAAAATTTGAATTATGGTTTTGTTTGGAATAATTACTTGAGAATAATAATTATGTTTGGAATCCAAAATAATGCCTAAATAATACTAATAATACTAATAAAACTAAAAAACCTAATAACCGGTTTTTACTTTAAAAATAAAAAACCGGTTATAACCGGGACAAAAAAACAACTGGTAAAACCGGTTATTGCGAAGTAAAAAAACCGGTTTTCGGTTAAAACCGGTAGGTTTTTCCCATCCCTAGTTTAATAGTGATGAATAATATATTGTTCTGAAGTTATTTTCTTGTGGCACTTAATATTAATTACTATTTAACTGGGAATAAGCCACAATTAAAGATAAAAATACGTTTATTGACGTTTCAATTTCCACTTCAAAAATCGTTCTCAAAATACAAACAGTAAATTAAACAAATTTTGTTTTTTGTTACATAGTAATACATAGTGAAAGATTCTTCTAATAATTTAATTTTATCTGACTCATTAATATTAACAATTCAGATATACATTATGTTGAGATCTATTTTGTCCAAAATCAAACCTTACAATGAACAAAAAAGGACAAAGAATTGCATTTATAAAATACCTTGTGAATGCCATCAGTTTTATTTAGGTGAAACATCAAGGCCATCAAATGTTAGAATAAGTGAACATCAATCTTATCTTAAAAATAGAGAATTTGATAGATCTCAAATATGTAAACTGGCATGGGATAATGAAAATAGGGTTCAATGAAATAATTCAAATGTAGTCCTAAAAGAAACGGATGGTAAAAAAAGAAAAATCAAAGAAGCGGCTCTAATTATGCTAAATGAGGCCAATTGTGTCGCAGATTCCTTGCATTTTCTGCTAATACCAATATTATTAAAAATGTAATAATTTCTAAAGTATACTGAAATATATATATATTTTATTTCCGAAAGAGTTATACAGCTAATGAGAGGTTATTGTTTTATCAGCGTAACCTGGGAAAAATCCCTTTAAAATTGCTTAATGATGTTCCAGTTCGTTGGAACTCTATTTATGTTAGAACTAAAATATTAAACATTTATATAGTATTCTAAAACCATTCGAAAATTAATTACTATTAAACTGGGAATAAGCCACAATTAAAGATAAAAATACGTTTATTGACGTTTTAATTTCCACTTCGGAAATCGTTCTCAAAATACATTTCCGAAGTGGAAATTGAAACGTCAATAAACGTATTTTTATCTTTAATTGTGATTTATTCCCAGTTTAATAGTAATTAATTTACAATGCCTCAAGACAATAGCTTCAGAACAATACCATTCGAAAATGCTACAAAATTATTAGTGGATAATTATATTACACTGCATTATTAGTTTGTCTAATGGTTTGATAAATCTTTACAAAAATTTAATAAAAAATATTTTTTCCAACCGATTAACGAGGATCTAAGAACTTTTCTAACTGGCTTAACTGAACAGCTAGGAAATGTAGAGAAAAGTAAAACTTTAATTATCTCAACATTTTTAGATCCAAGATTTAAAACGTTTGGATTTTCTGAAATAAATTCAGGCGAGAATACCAAACAATGTATTATAGCAGCAGTTTTAGAAAAATATGCAGAAGAACTTATAAACGCAAAACAATATCTCAGCAACAGATTTATGTCCTGAAACAAAATCCACTATTTTCACTGAGAGTGCTGAACTCTTAATCTGAAGCTCTTTCGACAAGTCTGCGACAGTAGCTCAACCTCAGGGAACCAGCAAATCTCATGCCATTATTGAGGTACAAAGATTTTTGGACAATGAAATTTTACCAAGACATGAAAATCCCTTAAACTGGTCGCTCGAACACAAATACCACTATTCCACTTTATCACTAATAACACAAGAAAAATTATGCGCTCTGGCTTCCTCAGTACCTTGTGAAAGGTTGTTTTCAAAAGCTGGGCAAGTACTAAATAAATGAAGAACTAGACTCTTTATTTAATCTTATTCTAGAAGCTATTTTATGGCAAAGTGCTATAGACACACATATAATAATATACTACAAGAGACTATTACTTTTGAAAAATATATAGCATTAATTGTGAAATCAAAATCAGAACTAAAAGAATATTTAAAATGAATACAATTGAAATAAAAGACTTTGGGGAGACCTACTACAGCTCCGTGACCGGATCGAATACCTCGGTGTAGTGTTTACCCAAACGCTGAACTGGGGAGCCGATCTGGACATAACCTACAACAAGGGCAGGGGCAGACTCGGACTACTCAATGCTCTTTGCGGTAAATTCGAAAAAACACATCCACGATCACTTATTCACACATACAAAGCATTCATAAGGCAGTGCATCGAGTATAGATCTAATATCTATATTAAGGTGCTCGATTACCACACAAAAATACTGCTTGCGATGGAAAGGAGAATACTGATCCTGCGTAGAGTTTAACAACAAGCGACACGATTACCCTTCTGCCCTCATACATCGCCGTCGAATATCCAACTCATTAATGAGAGGCTTTCTCAGTACCTTGTGAAAGGTTGTTTTCAAAAGCTGGGCAAATATTAAATGAATGAAGAACTAAACTCAGTGATAAGAAAACAAAAATGTTATTATTTCTAAATATGAATATTGTGATAAGATTGAATAATATCCTTAATTTGTTTATTGTACAGAAAATCGATACAGAAAAAGCAAATTTTTCTTAAAATTCTAAATGCTGGTTGGAAATTTTTTAGTATTGTACCTTAAAACAGTAAATTAAGTAATATAATCGAGGTATAACCTGATATCGAAGCTAAAATTAGATACATTAAAACTAATTTGCCCATACAACTTTTTTTTTTGTTTATTTAGAATTTCCGCATCAACCATTAAAGGTTATTAGCGGGTTTTACAGATTTTACAGTTGTTATTACAAATACAAATTTACTAATTACAAATTGCGTATTAAATTACACATAATAAATTACAAATTACAAAGAGATACATATAATATAACTTAAATTTTGTGTAGTAAACGTATGTCCTTAAGGAATTTGATTGTATTAGATACATTACTGTTTAAAATATCTTTAAGTTTCTTTGCTTCTTCTGGTACGTTGTTGATGGCTCTTTCGTAGGAATAAAGAGGACATTCAATCAATACATGTTGAACAGTTATTGGACATTCACAATAGGAACATTCAGGTGGTAGTTCTTTTGTTATGAGATGCTGGTGAGTTAACGCTGTGTGTCCAATTCTTAGTCGGTTTATAATCACTTGTTGCCTTCTGTTTTCTGGAAATTGTAGTTTAGTGCCAATCCTAGTTTTCACGTTTTTAAGGTTAGCCTTAGTAGAATTCCACATTTGTTGCCAATTTTTTACACAGTGCTGTTTAATATTGAGCTGGATATCACTGAATGGAATTGTAGTCATAATTTCAGTTTGCTCGTCAGTAGCAGCTTTCTTTGCTAATTCATCTACTTTTTCATTTCCTGCGATACCTGTATGTGATGGTACCCAGAGAAATGTAACGTTCACGTGTCTGTTTTGTAGGTGATAAAGTGCTAATTGTATTTGTTGCAGGATAGCATGTACTGGATATATTTGCCTTAAGCTCTGAAGAACAGATAAAGAGTCAGTAATGATAAGAAAATCTGAGCTTGCATGACTCTTACACATGTCTAAAGCCTTTAAAATGGCGATTGCTTCTCCCGTGAAAATGCTGCAGAATTGAGGGATGCGAACTGCATATTCAGACTTTCCTAGAATAAAGGCCGCTGCGTGTCCGTTTTCAGTTCTTGACGCATCGGTAAAAATCTTGTTATGGCCAGTGTATTCTAATATCCGTTCTTGATATAATTTGTTAATGATTATGGGATTTGTGGTACTCTTTGGATAGGCCGTGAGGGATAGATCAATAGTGGGAAAATTAATAGTCCAGGGAGGTATAGTTCGTTGTGTAGGGTAAGAATGTGTGAGCTGCTCCATGTCAAAACCGTATCTCGTTAGACGTTCTTTAAGGGGTGGATATTTAATTTGTTGATGGCAATGAGTAGGTGGATATATTTTATAAAGAAGTGGATAGTTTGTGTTATTAGGGTTGGAAGACAATCTCGCGGCATAATTTAAAGAAATGTGTTGTCTTCGTATTGATAGGGGAGATTCATTTAGGATAACCTGAAAACTTGAAACAGGACTAGTTCGGTAAGCACCCAGAATTAGTCTTAAACATGTGTTTTGTATAATGTCTAGTTTTTTAAGTATATAATTACTCGCAGTTGAATAGCATATTGCACCATAATCCAGTTTACTTCGGATTAATGATTGGTATATATGCAGCAATTTTATGGTGTCCGCTCCCCAAGATCGGTTTGATAGCATTTTAAGGAGATTTATTTTAGATTGGCAGGATACGACTAGCTTTTTAATATGTTCTGCCCATGTTAACTGACTGTCCAGTCTTAGGCCAAGAAAGTCAATGCTCTCTACTTGTTCTAGGTTGATACCATTTAGAGTAAGTGTTGTTTTGCAATCAGTTTTTCTTTTATTGAATACGATGAAACGAGATTTATCACCTGAGAACGTAAAACCAGTCTTTTGGGACCAGTCTTCTAGTTTATGCAGAAATGATTGCAAAATGTTTGAGGCTAGTGTAATATTGCAGCTACTAGTATATACAACTAAGTCATCTGCATACAGACCTGCTTTCAAAGGTAGCTTTATCTCTTGAGCGATATTATTAATTGCTATTAAGAATAAAGTGGGGCTTAAGGTTGAGCCCTGTGGAATACCGTTTTCAAGACATTCTGTTTTTGAGGTAATTCCATTTACACGTACTTGAAATATCCTATTATTCATGAAATGTTTTACAAAGGCAAGAAAATTTCCCTGGATACCCCAATTGGACATGGTTTGTAAAATGTTGTATCTCCATGCAGTATCAAATGCTTTATTTATATCAAAAAATATGGCAATTACTTTCTGGTTATTTCTAAAGGACTCACATATAATATTGTCAATAGCTACTAAGGCATCATGAGTTGATCTGCCTTTTCTGAAACCGCTTTGGATATGGCTTAATAATTGGTTTTTTTCAAGAAACCACATTAATCTGTTATTTAAAATTTTTTCTAGTAGTTTGCATGTATTATTTGTAAGAGAAATTGGTCTATAGGAAAGGGGGTCAGTTTTTGATTTGAAAGGTTTTAATATGGGAGTAATTGTTGATTCAGACCAGATTGAAGGAAATTTTTTATTAAGGTAAATGTGATTGAAAATGTCTAAGAGAATTAATTTTCCTATGTACGGCAAGTTTTTGATAAATATGATTGGTATATTATCAGGACCCGATGAAGTGTTTTTTGATTTATCTAGAGCTTCTTCAAATTCTTGATATGTGATGGGGAAATTTAGTGGATTATCACTATCTATTATAGATATATCTGTCATTTCACGTTTATTTTTGAAATCTAAAAATGCGGGATTGAAGTTTGCATTGCTTGAATTATTCTTATATACATCTGATATAATATTACTAATTTCTTGTTTGGAAGATATTAATTTGTTTTTATAATAAAGAGTGTTAATATGAATTGAGTTTTGTTCACCTTTTAATGTACGAACTTTATTCCAGATTGTAGTCATAGGTGTTGATGAATTCATGGTAGAGACATAATTTGACCATGTTTCTTTTTTACTTTTCTTAATAAGATATTTAGTTTTTGCTCTAAGTTTTTTAAAATTGATAATGTTTTCTGTTGTTTTATGTCTTTTTAAAACATTGAAAGCATGTTTGCTAGATTTCATAGCTAAGGCTATTTCTTCACTCCACCATGGTACTGGTTTTCGTTTACAAGGTTTTGCCCATACAACTTTAATCATTAAATACCGCGTTCGTAGTAAAACAAGTACTTCTGAATCCATATTGTGAGTTGCTAAAGTAATTTTTTGACTCAAAATATAAATAAAATTGTTTTTTGATAACCTTTTTAATCAAAATTCTTTCTCAAAAGTAGAAACAATACTTACGGTTTTTTTTAGTTTATTGTGTCTCAACTACAAGGTTATTGACACTGTGTCAATTTTGGTACTATAAATTATACATTACAATATAATTATAGTTTACAATAAATTAATTTTACAGAGTAAAAGACAAAGTAAATACAGAAAAAAAACATTAAATTTTGTAATACAGATTCGTTTCTCGAAGGAAATCTAGTACATTCGGAATAAGATCCAATTGTCTGAGAATCACATTTGTAAGACCATGTATAGAGTATTTTTTTGTGCTTACTCGTACTCGACACACTGTGTAAGGATATGTTGAACGGTTAATGATTCACTACACTTTTCACAGACAGATAATTTCTCCGAAGCCATCAGGTGTCCATGTGTTAGCCGTGTGTGACCAATTCTTAGCGTGCGAACGATTACTTTGTCTCTTCTACTTAAGTTAGACAGCTAAAAGGTTTCGATGTTTTAGATCTGATGCTAGTTGAACGAATTTAATGTCTGATTTGGTTGTAATTGCTTTCTTCGCAGCAGTATCAGCAGTTTCATTACCTAAAATCCCGACGTGTGAAGGAATCCAGATTAATGTTACGTCTGTTCCAGAAGAAGTAAAACACTTTGTTGTTTCATGAATGGCATGAACTAATGGATGTTTGGACTATTCATTTTTAATCGAGTCGATGGAGGACATCGAATCTGTACATATTGCAGTGTTCTTGGTTTTAGTTTGATTGCATAGACGTTTTAATGCTTGCAGGATGGCGTACAGCTTTCTCGTATGGATTGAGGTGGATGGTGGAAGGCAGAACTTCTGAATAACACTATTTGCAGTTGTTATGAAATATCCGACTCCTGCCTCAGTTTTTGATGCATCTGTGTAAAGAATCTCGTCATATGAGTTTTTGTTGACCAGCTCTAGGAAAGTTTGCCTCAGAATTTGGCTGTTGGTTTTATTTTTGTGAAAATTGTTAAGCAAAAGGTTAATTTTTGGAATTCTATTATTTCAAGGAGGAGTTGATGATAGAATATGTGCATCTGTTATTGAAAAATCAACGAGTCGTGAAAGGGGAAGTAAAATTTGAGGCAGTGTCTGATATTTATTGTTGGGTTCACAGTTGTAGGGTTTGTAGATTAACTTATATATAGGGTTGTTTTCATTAGAAGATACTCTAGCAAAGTATGTCAGAAGTTGTAGTCTGCGGAGCGAAACGGGAAGTTCACCTGTTTCACAGCAAAGACTTTCGGCAGGGCTGGATCTGAAAGCTCCGAGACATATTCGTAATGTTGTATTCTAGATAATATCAAGAGTCCTTAAATAAGTCTTTGAGGCTGACATATATACAAAGCACCCATAATCTAGTCGAGAACGAATGAGAGATCTGTATATCTTAATTGGGATGTCTTCATCAGCTCCCCAGTGATGGTTTGCTAGAGATTTTAATAAATTTAATCTAGCTAAGCAATTAGATTTGACGTTTATAATCTGTGGTTTCCATGTTAGTCGACAATAAAAAATTAACTCCAGTATTTTGTGTTCATTAGCTACCGTGTGCAGAATACCATTTAATGTAATTTGAGGTAAGAATACGCTACGTGTTCTTCCACTGAATTTGAGTACTTTTGATTTTTCAGCAGAGAAATTAATATCAAAATTTATAGACCAAGAAGTTATTTCATTTACTGCTTTTTGGAAAAAATTTGTAGTTGTTAACGTATCTTTACCGCGGCAATATAGAATCAGGTCGTCAGCATATAAGTAAGTTGTATTTTACTGGATTGTAAATATTATTGCAAATATCATTGATAGTTATTATAAATAAAGTGGAACTTACAACTGATCCTTGGGGTACTCCGTTTTCCTGAACGTAAATTCAAGAAGCTTTTCCGTTAACTAATACTTTGAAGCGAGGCGTCCGGAGAGAAACTGTTTGATAAAAGATAATGTATCTCCCGTAATATTGTATTCTTTTAATTTGGTCAATACAGTAGAACGTAATAGAGTATCGAAGGCGCTTTCGATGTCAAATAATGTTGCTATTAAATCTTGCTTGTTTTGGAAAGCGGTTGTGATTTCTGTTTGTAACATTACTAAGTTGTCAGCCGTGTCACCTACGAAACTGTAATCCTAACCCCTCTAGTTAATGAAAACTTTATCATTGTTCAGTGTAGAACCGCTACAGAAAAATACTCTATATTCAGCAATGGGCTTGATAAGCTGCATGATGAAAAACACACTCAATCTATACAATTTCTCCTAAATACCTATTTCGAAAATAGCAAACAGTAACTGACAGAAACAACAAAATAATAGAGCAGGTAATTGTATACCCTCGGTGAGATTTGTTCGGCCGAAATTTCATTTCGTTTTTCCATAAAATCCCTACACGTTTAATTCTCTGGTAATCCAACGTGAACAGAGGGGAATCCCTATGTACCATCCTATTGTTTCGGGTAATCTCCAATGATTCCACTGTTGTGTGATGATCGCATTGTTGTATTTTGTTTTCATTCGGCGATGTTTTGAAAATGCCCTAATCGGTTGGCGCTTATTAAAGTCAAAAGGTAAATAATTTGAGGCAAGTGTTGGATTATTAATATCAAGTAGCTAAAAATGTATCGAGTTTTTATTAAATACCGATAAAACAGTAATTATACTTTTACGGTTTAAGACTATTAAAATCTCTACTGAGCGAGAATCTCTAAAAAATAATGAGAATTCCTGAGAAAATAATTGAACCAGATATTATTTAACACAATGAGTAAAAATAGTTACTTGAGAAAGACTTGAGAAAGGTCGTCGTATTTTATCTAATGCTTTATTACAGTCAATAAAATATGCGTATATATCTTGATTGACGTCCAGGCATCTTTGGGTCAGTATATTACGTGAAAAAAAGCTTCACGCGTTCCTAGCACTTTGCGAAAACCAAATTTTGTGTCATTAACATCTATGTCCAGTTTGTGATATATTCGGGTATAGATGACTTTTACTAGTAACTTTAGCACATGAGACATCAAGCTAATGGTGCGGTGATTCCTTCATTTTCTTGTGTTTTTTTTTTGGGAGACAAATAAATATCAACGTTAACCACTCTTTGGGTAATACGCTTGAACTATAAATTTGGCTCAAGAGTGTCACTAAAACATCAATGTGTTTCTCATCTAGAATTTTTAGGATTTCTATAGGAACCATGTCAGGTCCAGGGCTTTTCTCATTCTTTGTTGTTTTTATTACGCGTAATATTTCTTCTTTTATAATATATGGACATATTTCTTGTGACGTAAGTTCTATGTGCTCTAAATCTTCTCTTTCATAATCGAACAGTTCGGCGATATATTCTGCCCATCTTTGTACTTTCTCGTCCATCTGTGTTATAGTAGTCATGTGTCTATCCAGAAGTACACTAGTGAGATTTTGTTTTCTTAGTCTTGCCAGTTCTTTAACTTTTTTGCGTTGGTTTAAACGATCGTATTTATTTTAAAGGTCTTCGATTTCTTTGAATTTCAGATTATTAAAATATTTTTCTTTTGGCTGCTTTATCATCTTCCTGATCTCCTGATTTGAATTTAGCGTGGTGTTTGGCGGAAACATTTCTGACAGAAGGATTTTAATTGGAGGGTGAATGAAGCAAACGATATAATCTTCTTTATAAGAGGTCTCCATGTCAAAGGTAATCGGATACCATCATCTCTTTTATCGAGAGAATTTGGCCTTTTTTCAATTTCTATGACTTCGCAGATAATTATTGGTTTATCAAAGTGAATGAGGACTATGTGTCTGCAGTTTTTAAAATCAATTTTGTGACATATATGAAGATGTGTACACCTAGAGCTGAAATTAAATCAAAATTGCAAAGAGAAATGGAATGTTCATAAATTCATTTGAATTTCCAGCTTTATTTGGCGTATATAAGATTTTTCAAGGAATTTCATGTTGTTGATTTGAAATGTTATCTTTATTTGATCGGGCAAGAGATTAAATGTTTTGTCGGAGGTAAATACTGTCTTTATTCCTCTTGATTTGGAAATTTTATTGATTTTGACAGTGACACCTTTGATGTAAGGAAGTAAAGCTTTTGTATGATGAAAGTATTAGTTTTTGGGTGGGGAATAAGTGGAAGATTGGTGACTGTGTATGCTTCTATTGATCTGATTTTCGCGGTAACGGTTTTCGATGAGGACTTGTTTTAAGCAAGGGAGGTAAGCGAGTCTACTTGCCTTAAAAAAATACAGCTCGCGTAAAGAAAATATCGTTTGCTCCACTCTCCAATCAAAATCCTGCCACCAAAAATGTTCGTATTAATCCCTACGCCGTGCCAAATGAACCGTGGCGTTTCCAGTAGCAGTAATGTATCGATTAGTGATCAGTGTTGTAGTGTCTGGGGGTACGAGAGACTGAGACTTGGGAAGCCCCGAAGAAGACATCAGAGGAGATGCCAAAATCTCGGCACAGTAATAATCGACATGGTTTAACTCGAAATTCAAACCGAAAGCCGGTTTGTACGAGGAAGCTTAATATTAATTCTTGTAATAGTATTAATCTTATTTTAAATTTATTATATATAATAATAATATAATAATATATTATATATATATATATATATATATATATATATAATATTATTTGCCTTGCATAACAATGAAATACATGTATTATTTCTCGAATACGCCTAAAGTTCTCTGTAATGGTATTACTGAAGAGTTTCAAAAGGTTTTTTGTAGTGAACTTGCGTGTTATTATTACAATAAACGATGCAGAATGCAGTTGGAAAATTAACTTACTCATAAAATAATAGCATATAGTTTGAAACGAAGCTATTAACTGTATAAATGGTGCAACAATTTACTCTGTAATTAAATAATAATTATTAGGATACTAGAAACAGTAGAATAATTATTATAAAAGCGTGTTGTCTCTTGCGATACGAGTATTTTAATGGTTTCGTTTTAATGGGAATGAAGTATGATTATTGTTTTATTCAAAACGTAAACATATTTAATGATATTTGTCCTAGTAACTATTCTACAAAAGAAAAATTGAATCTATAATTATGTATTCAACAGTTAAGAGAGTTATTTTTATCTTCCCACTTTTCTGATTTGCAATTTTCAAATTTATTACACAGTAATATGATGAAGTCTTACCCCACTCTGTCAACTCGTGTATTCTAAAGACAAAATACAATTCCTCGTACACGTCGATTTTTAATTTTTTTTTTAATATCTAACTTTATCAAAGTCTTGTTATTTTGACGAACCTTTATCAGACGACAGCAACATCCTCAATTCTTTTTAAATAGCAAAGGGACACTTCATATAAAAGGTTAATAAAATCTTATTCCAAAAATATATTACTATATTTTATTTTTGTTTATTTATTAACTGATGATATCAATATTGTTAGTTTCGAACTATTAGTTTAATAAATTAAAGATTTTTTTTAGTTATTCAAAATTTTCACCAGCCATTACTATTTTAACAGAAATAAGCCACAATTAAAGTATAAAATAAATTTATGGATATTTCCATTTATGGTTTCAATTTCCACTTCGGAAATCGTTTTCAAAATCAATATTTTCATTTATTATGTCTACTACTGGACATAGGCCTCCTCATATAAACTCCTTCATTCTTTACGACTTTGTGCTCTTTGTTGCCAATTTTTCGTGATACGGTTAATGTCGTCAGCCCAAAGCGTAGGTGGTCTTCCTCTATTACGTTTGTCTGCTGTTGGCCTCTAATTTGTAATTTTGCTAGTTCATCGTAAGTCATGCATTCTTGCTACATGACCTGTCCAGTTCCGCTATGCGTTACGCAGAGTTTGGTTATTACAATTACAGACTCTTTTCTGTCTCTAGCTGTCATTATTAGCTGATCAAAATTTAACCCTTACCATTGTTACATGTTTCTTAGTCGCGATAGTCTTTTCCTCCCTAGTCCTCTTTTTCTTTCGATCAATCCTTTCAGTATTAGTTGAGTATATTGGTATTTATTATTTTTTAGTATGTGACATAGGTATGCTGCGCTGACCAAAAAATCTTGAGGATACTCCGGAATATCCACATTTTAAAGACCTCTATAATTTAACTTTAGTTAAGTTGTTAAAATTCTTGTATAATTCTCTAACATAGATCTTATGGATTTTTCTGGTAAAACATGAGCTTAAGGTAAAGTTACAAGGAAAACAGTTATTGGGGTAAGATCCTGTGATCACGGTGAGCCTTGTATGAATCCTAGTGAGCTAGTCAATTGTCTGGGAAAAACTGTGTTTAAATAATTTCGAACTTTTGTTATGCATAATGATAATATAGCTTCGTCAAAATTGCATTAAGTGCATCTTCCATATATATGTATATACACTAAATTCCAAGTTCTACACCGAACTATGCAAAGCCACTGAAACACTTGAAAAGCAATCAGTAACCAAGAAGATGTACCAGAAGTTCTTCCGGAATAAGTAGAATAAGAAGCAGAAGAAATAAGTAAAATCGATAACTATAAAAACAAAAAACGGTAAAGCAGCTGGAATAGAAACCTGGAAAATCTTAGCATCGTATGACATTTTTGCCTGGGAGATCCTTTCTGACATATTCCGGCACCATTGGTATCTTTAGCTCTGTTTCACGTAGATAGTGTCGATGCACACACTAGCCCAGGGGGACTGACGGCTTAACGTACCCTTCGAAGCACAATGTATTTCGATCTGCCCAAGGTCAAAATGTATACCAGACCACTGGACCACTGGAATACAGTAAACATAATTCTTATTCATGATATAGGTAGTAAAGAGGATATCAAAAAACTACAGGCCTATAAGTCGACTACCAGTCACATACAAGATATTTACAAAGATCATAATCAACAAATTAGCAAATGCGTTAGATGCTGCACAGCCAAGAGACCAAACAGGTTTCAGAAGTAAATGCATTGTCTAATGTTTGCGGAAACATATTTCGAATACGAATGTTTTCGTATACGTCGACTTAAACGGGTCTGAACCATTTAAATTTCGATGCTAGTGCACGATCAAAGTAATTGTTGTCATTTCAGTTGTCACTTTAACTGTGTACGTCAGATAAGATTTAGGCTGATAGTTTTGAATCGTTGTTGTAAACAATATTTTTACATTGAACTTTCTTTTCAATGGCTGGTTTAAATAATTTTTTTATAGAAATATGTAAATATAGTTAATGGCCTTGTAGAGGCGCAAAGATTAGCAAAGGAAGAGGCAGAGTTTACCGTCCCTTTTTTAACCCTTTAAAGGCCTATTTGGATGCACAATGTCAAAAATTGTGCAGATTAACAAACCTCTTACAATGGAGTTGATTAGCTTGAATGGCTTTTTTTTTCGGCCAACACCAAACCACCATATCTCATGCCCATTTTTTTTACTTCTTTCAGCTAATTTACAAGAAGCAAATTAAGAAGCAAGTTAACTGGTATACAAAAAATTCGATTCAATTCCAAAATCCGCCCCCTGTATTACTACATAAAAAAAAACAAGTATGTACTTACTTTGAAGGCAATCGGCGTTAAGTAGATCTTTACACTTCTCGTGGCACTTTACTCCGCACTCGGTACACCGGACTCCCTGCCTGGCAATGCCCCACAGGAGACCCTCGCACTCGTAACAGTAGGTAGGTGATGTTGCCGTCCATGGGACGAAGTTGTGGGGTGTGGTGCTGCTGATGGGATAGATGAGTGCCTGTAGAGTCTTCTTATAGACGTGCATTTTCTATAAATAGACAAATAGTAACTAGTAAATAGATCCACTCTGTATGAATTTTGCAGTTTATATAATTTTATATTATATTATATGCCATAAACATAATTTTATATTATTGGTTTTAAAATTAGTAAACTCGGAATTTTAGTATAAATATTTGATGTTCGTTATTAATTAATTAAATTATAAGGCATTACAAACTCATTTTTGAATTTTTATGTTATGGATTTGTAAATTATAAATTAGTACACAAAATATCGATACTTTATTGCCTATTTTATTTATGGTGTAATTGGTTATTAAAATTATTAAGTGGAACTCGTTTATAATGCATTTATTATTAATAGTTATAACATGATAAAAAACGGTTTTTAATTTTTTGGGGGAAAAATGTTTGCATCAGAAATTAGTCCGGATAGGATTTACAGTTTCTCTCTTGTTTCTAGCTGAAATTAGAGTAAGCTGCTGTTAGAAAAGTAATTAACAATTTAGAAAAAATTTCACAATAAAAAATCTGCGCTACAGATTAATATTTTTTAAACCTCTATCAAAATTTGTTTTTGAGATTATAAAAAAAATCTGGCACGTAAAAATGACAATTCTGACATATAGATATTTTTTCTTTTTGAATTTACCATTAAAGTTCGTTGATTATTTCTGCCACATAATATACCACTTTTCTGATTCTATTTCGTCCATCGTGCTCTCACTGTACTGCACACTGTTTTATATATTTCCCCCTTGCACTAAAGTATTGATCATAGATACCTAAAATTATTTCACTATCCAAAGAAAGATATTTTTTTCTTATTTTTGATAAATATAAATATCTAGTCCAGTCCGAGATTTGACACCTTAAAATGTGTAGCTGAGAAAATTTTGAACAAAAATGTTATTGGCACTTTTTGCTTGGAATGAACTTCTTCTTCACGTGCCATCTCCGCGACAGAGGTTGGCAATCATCATGGCTCTTCTGATCCCAGATGCTGCTGCTCTGAATAGTTCAATTGATGCGCATCCGTACCATTCCCTCAAGTTACGGAACCATGAGATTCTTCCTCTTCCTACACTTCTCTGGCCCTGGATTTTCCCTTGTATAATCAATTAAAGTAGGTTGTATCTCTCATTACGCATAACATGCTCCAGGTATTGCAGCTTTCGTGTCTTGATGATTTCCAAAACTTCCATTCTTTTGTTGATTCTTCTTATGACTTCGTTGTTTGTTACATGCTCGTTCCATGATATTTTTAGGATTGCTCTATACACCCACATTTCAAATGCTTCCAACTTTTTAGCAGTCGACGCGTTAAGTGTCCATACTTCCATCCCATAAAGCAGAGTCGAGAAAATATAACACCTTGGCAGCCTAACTTTTAAGTCCAATTTTAGTTCTCTTGCACAAAGTACCTTTCTCATTTTATTAAGATTGTACGTGCTTTCTCTATTCGAACTTTGATTTCTTTGGAGTAATCGTGTGTGTCAATCATTATTGTGCCAAGATAGTGGTAGTTTTCAACTTGTTCTAAAGCACAACCGTTAATTGTCAGGGTTTCACCATTATTTTGGGTTTTTGATATCCTCATAAATTTGGATTTCTTGATGTTTATTGATAATCCATATTCTTCTTCATACTCAACTATCTTGTTCATTAGCTTTTGGAGGCCTTGGAGGTTGTCTGCTATTATAATAGTATCGTTCGCATATCTAATGTTGTTAATAAATGTTCCATTGACCTTAATTCCTGCTGTTTCTCCCTCAAGAGCTCTTTTCATAATTTCTTCAGAGTATGCATTGAATAGTAGTGGTGACAATACACACCCCTGTCGCACTCCTCTTTTACTCCAAACTTTTCTGATGTGCATTCGTTAATGCGTGTGCCTGCTGTTTATAATATAGATTTGTTATAATTCGAAGATCATTGTGTTGTAGTTGTTTTGCTTTGAGGATGTCCATTAGCTCTTTGTAGCGGACTTTGTCGAAAGCTTTGTTGTAATCTATGAAACAGACGTACATATCTTGGTTCACATCCAAGCATCTATGGATTAGTACGTTGAATGCAAAGAGAGCTTCGCGGGTACCTACGCCATTACGGAATCCAAATTGAGTTTCTTCAATATCCATGTCAAGTGTTTTGTAAATGCATTTATGAATGATCTTTAAAAACAATTTAAGTGTGTGGGACATCAGGCTTATGGTACGGTAGTTGGTGCATTCTCTAGCATTCTTCTTTTTTGGGAGACAAATGAATGTTGAGGTCAACCATTCGTTGGGTATGTCACCCGATTAATAAATTTTATTAAAAAGCTTTAATAGGACATCAATATACTCATTTTCTATTATTTTAAGGATATCAATAGGCAGTTGATCTGGCCCCGGACTTTTTCCGTTACTGGTGTTCTTTAGTGGAATGAACTGTTCTTTCAAAAACAAAGCTTAAAGCGACCGGCAATTTTGAATGTCAGTTCCGCTGTAGCATTTTTCACTTCTTTCGTATGTATTGAAATCACCCCGTATGTATTAAAACACCGAAAATGTATTTTCAATCCTATTGCATCATTGGAGTCAATAATAAAAACACTTTAAAGTTTGTTTATATATCACATATGCGTATTTTTTTGGTATTTTTTTGATCGTTAAGCCGCTTAATATTGCGCGTTAAATAAATATTCCCGTTTATATGATTTGTTTATACCGAGCTGTGTGAATGATTTTTGAAGAGAATTACATCACTCTCAGTAAGGCCGGCCGCTGTTAAAGCCGTTTATTTTTGTTTCAAATGTTTCTTCAAATTCGTAATTGTTTTGTGCTTTTCATATTATATCATGGGAAAATGTGTACTGTAGTAGCAGTTTTAAATTTTATGTGAAGTTAAAATAAGTTTTGGGAGAATCTTGGTTAAGATAACACGCCACGATGTCGGCGTTAAGAAGCCGGCAAATTTGTTTAAAAAGTGAATTATACTCAATTTAATGTGTCACTTTTATATGAATAATTACTGTGTTTTATTTGCCATGCTATCTCTTATCTAAGGTATTTGTAAAACGGCGTTTACAACAACTTTGAAGGATAACAACATGGTTCCATTTTGCCCAGCAGCTTCCATTTTCATTTTGTTTGTCCTTGGTGGTCATTTCAGAATATTTATGTTTTTTCGTGGCAGTAAATCTCCAGTGAAGTCCAGTTCCAACCCCAGAATTTTTAAAGTAAAAAAGTAATATCTAGTGTATACCAGATACCATTTTATAGTAAAACTTTTTCATGTAAAAATAAACAGTTTTTCATTTGTAACATTGCAGCATTTGTAAATTATAACCACATAATTTTAATCTGTTTCGTTCAAGTGTAAACCCTATTTTTATTTCTAATTTTTTCCGTTACAAATTGTCGCCCTTCTTCCAGAGTTTGTAAACGGATAGAACATAGTACGTTTGTTTCTTTGTTATTTCGTATTTATTTTGTAACTATTTATATAGTATTTTTGTACTATTTTATAGTTGTAAATGTTTGTGGCGAGACAACAATAAATATTAAATTTTTCCCTAAACCATTTTGTTTATTTCTTGTAAAAAAATTTTCTAACTCCTTTTTATGTTTTTAGGAAGGCCATTTTCTTTCATCCAGCAGGAAGATTCTCCTAAGCGGCGTCTATTTTAAATAACTTAAAAACCTGTTTGTGTTTTGTTTGTCCAGGAGACTCATGTACCCCAAAAGTACTGCTGAAAGTAATACATAAGAGAATATACAAAAGGCTAGAGGAGGATATTAGCGAGACGCAGTTCGGATTTCGAAATGAAATGGATACTCGAGAAGGACTTTTTGCCATCAACATATTGATTTAGCGATTTAGGGCTGTAAACGTTGATCTACACTTGTGCTTTGTTGACTACGAAAAAGCTTTCGATAATGTAATACATGAAAAACTAATATCAATACTTATGAACAAGCGCATTGACTGTAAAATCACAAATATAGTGCAAACAGTATATTGAAACCAAAGTGCCATAGTTCAAATAGATGGGCAACATGAAGATCTGTAGAGAGGTTAGACAGGGATATGTTTTATCGTCACTTTTGTTTAACTTTTATTCTGAATAAACTTTTTAAAACACTTTAAATAATATTAAAGCGGGAGTTACCGTTAACAGAAAATTAATTATCACTTTTCGATATGCAGACGACACTGCGATCATAGCAAAGAGTATAGAATATCTACAACATCTTATCGAAAGTTTAAGTATGTATAGTGGGAATTACTATAAACGCTAAAAAAACGAAGTACTTACATGCTAATTACAAAAAGACCACAAATTATATATCAGCTATTGACAATCAATGGTAACGTGATAGAACAAGTAGAAAAATATCAGTAATTTGATCAATGAAACCAATGATCATGCTGCAGAAATAAACAAGCGAATAGAGATTGCCAGATCAGCGATGAAGCGATGAAGCGATGAAGCTAGATTAATACGAATGAAGCTACTTCTAACGTGCAAAAATCTAAATTTGGAGATCAGACTACGTACCATTCGCTGTTATATATTTTTAATATTATTATATGGAACTGAGACTTGGACATTAAAAAAAATACAATTTAAAAAGAATCGAGGCTTTCGAACTTTGGTTATACCGCAGAATATTACAAATATCATGGAGTGACAAAATTACAAATAAAGAAGTACTGGAGAGGGTTGGTAAACAAACAGAACTAATCACCACTATACAAACCAGAAAACTGGAATATATAGGCCACGTGATGAGGGGATCAAAATATGAAAAGACTCATAATAGAAGAAAAGATTCAAGGAAGAAGATCTGTTGGCCGAAGGTAGAACTGATGGTTTAGAAAATATACGTGATTGGTATCAATGCAGGTCGATTGATTTGTTAGATCAAAAAGTCATTATGATTGCCAACTCTCGTAGGGAGACGGGACTCTAAGAAGAAGAAGCTTATGGTCCGGAAATCATTGCAGGATACGAATTTTATTTTCTTTGGTAGAGCAATATTCGTTGACTTTGCCATGACCTTGGTATTACTCCGTTATATATGTCAATGAATATTTTTGTGAGCCGTTGACTACCATCGCTGTTAAATAGCTTTAATTACTAGTTTATCATATGCATTGTTAACATCAACAAAACCAAAGAAATGCGATTTCGTACCAGAAACAACCAACCTATTATGATCAACGACCAGAAAATTGAGAGAGTAGCGGAATTTGTATGTCTGGGCAGCATAATTGACTGTAATTAGGGTACAGAGCGTGATGTACATGAAAGAATAAATAAGGCTCGCAACGCCTACAACTTGCTTAACAACATATGGAAATCCAGGATTTACCAAACTAAAACGAAATTAAAAATCTTCAACACAAAAGTAAAAGCTGTATTACTGTATGGCTGCAAAACGTGGAAGATATCAGCACCCATAGTACACCAATTACAAGTTTTCATCAATAGAGAGTTACGAAAAATCCTTCGTATATTTTGGCCTAACCGAATCTCCAATGAAAATTTATGGAACCAAAGCAACCAAGAAAATGTCATAAAGCAAATAAGACGAAGAAAATGGAGATGGCTGGGCCACACACTCCGTAGACCGCCAAATGACATTGCCAGGACAGCGCTGGATTGGAATCCCCAAGGCCGACGGAAAATAGGCAGACCTAAGGGAACTTGGAGAAGGACAGTACTGGACGAAGGGAGAAAAATGGGAAAATCCTGGCTTGAAATCAAAGCACTAGCCAGAAAAAGAGTTCGCTGGAGACACTTTGTGGAAGCCCTATGTTCCTCTTGGAAATCTTGGGACTATATATATATATATATATATATATATATATATATATATATATATATATATATATATGCATTGTCAGGTCCAGCAGCTTTGCCGTCTTTTAGTTATGATATTGCTTTTTTCATTTCATCTAATGGGATTGGTAAGTGGTCATTATATATGTAGGACGGAGGTTGTTCGTACCTTTTATCATTGTAAAAAGTTCTTGTGTTTGGTCCATACTGAATTACAAATACCATATTTGGTCCGGTCCGGACCGGATACGGCACTGAAGAAGAAGAAGTTGGATTTTTAAAGACCAGATGCTTGTTTTACTTTTTTATGCATACTAAGTGTATAGCTTTTTTTTCCGACAACTTTATCTCTTCACATTATGTTTTTCACCAATTTTTTTTGACCTCTCTTATTTCGATTCTTATTTGTCTCTAAATAGATTTGTACATTCTTTTGTTATTCTTAGATTTGCTTCTTTCTTCCATGAGTTGCAGCTGTCATGTTGTCATTTATCCCTCTTTTCCTCTTCTCCTTATTTTCTATTATAAGTTCTTCTCTGATCTTTTTAAAGGTTTCATATATATTCTGCAATGATTTTTCTGGATCATATGTTTGCTCCATGGTACTAAGCTTGCCTGAAAGAATCCGTACGACTGTTTTCTTTGTTTCCTTATCTTTAGTCTTTTCCTATCACAATTTTTTGTTACTATTTTTTTTATAACCTTTTTAAATCTAAACCTAAATTTAACAATAACATGAATATGATTTGAAGATACGTCAGCACCGGAGTAACTCTTAGCTGATAGGCAACCATTAGGAATCTCTTGTTCACCATTATGTAATCAATTTGATTCCTTATTATGTTTCCTGGTTAATCTTGTGGAGATACCCAAGTATATAAACGTCGTGGTGGTAAAGAATACAGCATAGCCAATTCCTTTTTGTCCTTAAAGTAATAATGATTAATGTTTAAATTTCGTGTTGTTAACTGACTGTTAAAATATGTAGTTTTTTTTCCTAGCATGTATAACAGTTAATATTAATGATGCCATTATCCGGCATATCTTTAATATCCCTAAGACGCCGCCAGCGGGCTATTAACCGAAATTATCTGGTCGTTAGTTCCTGCCCGACCGATCATGTGTATCGACAAAAACGATAGTTTCCTTGACAGTTTCACGATTATAGCTTTCCAAGGGCCCGCCACGACGTAATTTGGGGTAAAGCGGGACTACAAAAACATTCCGCTCCTTCATCTCACACTCTTCCCCTTCATTGCTGTCATCGGCGCCTTATTATCATCAAATCCCTGTAATTTCCAATTTTCACGTGCTAGAAGACTGAATACACCGAAGTTGGAATGGTATAAACAGGGTGTCTATTATCATAACAATGGAAAATGTTTAGGAATTGGGAGTTTCATTGCGGTAGAATAATCAAAATTTTCTTGGAAAACATTTGGACGGATAATGTTTGAATGTTTGTATTTGGAATATAATCACTGTAGATTTAATGAACTTACTGTAGTTTGGAAATGCTGTTAGGGGTAGATAAAATGTTAAATATGCCATTGGTTTTATTTTGTTTATCAGCAAAAACAACAAATGAAATGTGGTTTGCAAAATTTCGCAAGTATAATGGAAATAAATGGAGAACATAATTTACGTGATAACAAAGATGAATTAATGAAGATGAAACACGCTACCAAGAACAAATTGTTTACGAACAGATTCTTTTTTAGCATCGACCAAATGGTCACTAGCGACAAATTAATAAATTAAGTAAGTTTATTAAATTTTGTGCCACTTAATGTCTTTTGAAATTTAGAATATTGTTAAAATTACAGTCTAAACCTTGAGCTGCTAAAAGTGTTGCTGATATCTTGTTGATACTTCGTTGATTATTGTAGAGACCACATTAACATAGTCTGTGTTTTATTATTAGTGTGGTATAACAAGTTTCACGCCGAGGCAATTCTCACTTTTTAACCCTCTAGCAGGCAAGACCGCCTCCAGGCGGTTTAACTTTCTATTGTCATGATAATCTCTTCCAGCTATATTTTTATGTCTGCAGCATGTAATCCCGCCTTTGGTTGTACACCACTGAGTATACTTATACGCATTTGGTAAGCGAAAATGCCGCTCGATGTGTTTATTTCTCAGTTGACTTTGAAATTGTGTAGCGGTCAGTCAAATTTATTGTTTTGTGTATTATTTTTTGTTTCAGTTATCTAAAATATCTTCTAAAAGAAGCAATAATATGTGGCGTTGGTTCAAAATTAACTACTCTCGAATGATTAAAGAGAAAATTAGAGAAACAATGAATTAAGTTACGACGGACGAAGAATCCGAATATGATGACGAAGACTACGGCTAGTTTGTGGACGACTCCGATTACTTGGTTAAAACTGACGATGTTCCACACCTATACAAGCTCTTTACTCGAATACTGACAAACAGATTAGAAGCAAAATTCGATTTTTATTAATCAAAAGAACAGGCAGGATTTCGAGCGGGACACGGAACAAACGACCATTTGCAATGCCTTAAAACTCTAGTTGAAAAGTCTATCGAATATAACAGACCCCTTGCTCTTATCTTTGTCGACTTCCACAAAGCATTTGACACAGTCAAAACAGTTGCTATCTTAAAAGCACTATCAGAATGCAGAATAGATCACAAGTATGTAAATTATATTCGAAATATATACGAAAATGCGACAACAACCGTTAACCTCCATTGCATGACTGAGAAGATAAAAATTGGCAGAGGGATGCGGCAGGGAGATACCTTGTCGCCAAAACTATTTATAACAGTTATGGAGTACGCACTTAAACGGCTAAAGTGGCTATTAAAGGGTATTAGCATCGATGGAAAGATATTCAATCATCTCAGATATGCCGATGATATTTTTCTCATAACAGACTCATAACTTAGGAGAAGCCAGAGTTATGCTACAACAACTACAGCAAGTAACTCAGAAAGTTGGTTTAAATAAGCTAATAGAAATCGAAAAGTCGCCCATAGAACTTGTGGAAAAATATGTGTATTTGGGTCACGAAATAAGGTTAACGCGAGATAACCAAACATGCGAGCTACTCAGAAGAATAAGTCTGGGTTGGGCTGCATTCGAAAAAATGAGAGACGTATTTAAAACAAATATACCGATCCATTTAAAAATAAAAGCTTTAAACCATTGCGTTCTACCAGTCCTCACATACGGAGCAGAAACCTTAACTCTCACAAATACATCAGCCGAAAAATTGAGAAGGACACAACGAAAGATGGAGAGATCAATGCTTGGAATAAGCTTAAGAAATAGAATAAGAAACGAGGAAGTTCGTAGACGAACCAGAGTGGAAGACAATATCGAACATATTACAAGGCAAAAATGGAGATGGGCAGGACATGTTGCAAGAATGAAAGACAACAAATGGACAAAAAAATTGCTTCAGTGAAGTCCAAGGGGTGACAAACGAAGCCGAAGAAGACCCCCAACGCGATGGACCGACGACCTCAAAAGAATCGTAACCAATTGATGAGAAGAGGCGCAGAACAGAAGCAGACGGAAAAGTCTAGAGGAGGCCTATGTTCAACAATGGACAACTCAGGGCTGATTGATGATGATTATGATATTCTTATTTATTGTACAATTGCCACATTGGCGGAGTAAATTTATTAGACGCCTTACCTGATTGATATCGCATCCGACTATAAACAAAAAGCGCTCCACTTTGCCTTTTTTATCACTTTATCGATATGAGTTTGGTAAATTCATACTTTCTCCACCATAGAATTCATGGAAATACTGTTATTCAGAAACTTCCAAATTTTCGTAATTCGGTGGCTAATGTACTCTACAAATATCAGGTAAATCCTAAGAGAAAACCAGTAGGTGGACCATCTCTAAAAGTACTGCAACCATCACCAACTAGTGGAAGAAAAACCTACCATCTACCAGCAGATGATATTCGCTTCGACAACACATCACACTGGCCAGTATACCTATGGTCAACCCTGATGTCATTCATTGCTTCTATAAGGCTGTCATTTTCGGTCGTGTCGAAAGCTTTATGCAAATCTATGAAAGTAAGGACAAGAGGTTTGTTGTATTTTATATATTTTTTAATGAGTGTCTTAACTGTAAGTAAAGACATTTGATATGGGCACTTTTTCTTTGTTATTTAATTTAAAAATTACACATTTTCCATTGTTCCAGAAGATCAAGCAGTCCGAATTGGAGCTCCACATTTTAAAACTTTCTAAACGACTTTGTTCATAAGCAATTTTTTTCAAGCCTTGTACATTATAGCTTCAGTTCTTGGTCTTTCAAAAGCTGTTACTAAGGTTTCTGTTATAAACAAACAAGCTATGAATTAAAGAAAAAGTGACTAACTAAAAGAAACCGCCCTTTTCCACCCGCTGACGTCCATTCTACAGTTATTAGTGGGAGGCTTTCTGATCATGAAACGGTATATACCAAGTTTAGCAGTTTACAAACACCTCACTCAAAAACCCGACGATTAGGTAGGATTTTTTCCACTCAAAACTTTCGTAAATTCTATAATTCATGCTTGACTTCTGACTGGAGTTTTTCTTCTGGAGACATTGACTGTAATGTTAGTGATTTTCTAAATAGACTTGTATCTATTTTTAATAAAGCATTTCCTCTATTAAACATCAGGCCAAAACATAATAAACCTTGGATTACCAAAGGCATTCGCATATCTGCGAAAAATATGCGGTCTCTGCTATATATTAAAAAATTTAATGACAGTATCCCCATCTCTGATTATATCAACAAGTACAGAAAATGCTATATAAAACTACTCAAAGTAGCCAAAAAATCCTACGTTCATAATCGCTTAACAAGCTCCAAAAATATTTCAAAAGAAACTTGGTCAATAATAAACGATTTTCGAAATAAAACCGGTACAGCGGATCAAACCTTTTCTTTTCCTAACCCCGAAAATCTAAATGATTACTTTGTTAATGTGAGTAAAAATATAACCTCAACTATTTCGCCATATCAAGATCCAGTTTCCTATCTCTCTAATTCAAAAAACATTGCTGATACCTTCTTTTTAAGACCAGTTGATAAGACGGAACTCATTTCAACAATTCGTAGTATAAAAAGCACATCGTCCTGTAGTACAGATGGATTATCTATTAAAATTTTCTTAAATCTACCGCATAATGTTTTGGACGTCATGGTCTCGCTAGTAAATGATTCCCTTGAAAAAGGTACATTCCCTAACTGCCTAAAGACTGCCATCGTCATTCCTCTTCATAAAGGTGGAGAAAAATCTGATGCCTGCAACTATAGACCTATTGCCTTGTTACCAGCACTATCAAAAATTATTGAAAGACTTATAAAAGTTCGACTTATGCCCTTTCTCCTTAAATATAATATTTTATCGCAAAATCAGTTCGGCTTTTTGTCTAATAAATCCACTAGTGATGCCATATTTTCTGTGTTACATGATGTATATCTATCACTAAACAGTAACCTCTCCTCCGCCACCATTTTCTGCGACTATTCCAAAGCCTTTGACTGCGTAAATCACGACATTCTATTAAAAAAATTAACTTTCTATGGAATTCGGGGTGTGTCTTTGAACTGGTTCAAAACTTACTTGGTAGGTAGGAAACAATTGGTTAGAATAAATGACACCGACTCTAGTTCTAAAGATATTGAGTGTGGAGTACCGCAAGGTTCAGTATTAGGTCCCATTCTTTTTTTACTTTTCATTAATGACATCACTTACTTGAAAATTAAAGGGAAAATTTTTCTATTTGCTGATGATACCAGTATTACATGGAGCAGCTCTGATATTTCAACGCTTCATTCAATTATAACCGATGATTTACTTATAATCAAGGCTTGGTCAGACTCCAACTTACTTAGCTTTAACGTGGATAAGACTGTAGCATTATCTTATAAAGGAGTCATGCAACCCTTGCTTTTGAATGAGAGCCAAATCAATATCGTAAATTCCGTGAAATTTCTAGGTATTCTCATTGACAGTGATCTCAAATGGTCCTTGCATACTGACTCCTTAAGGAAGAAACTAGCCTCAGCTTGCTTTGCAATAAGATCTGTTTCGAAGGAACTAAATTTATCTTCTGCCAAAATGGCATATTTCTCATTGTTCGAGTCCCATCTTCGATATGGGCTTCCATTTTGGGGTTCTAGTACAGCGGCCCAATTTGATACTATTTTTAAGTTGCAAAAAAGAGCAATCCGTTATCTATTTGGTCTCAAACAAACAACTCATTGCAAGACTTACTTCAAAAATCACGGAATTTTGACGCTTCCCTCTTTATTTATTTTGGAAACGGTTTGTTTGATTCGAAAGCATCTAAACATTTTTCCCGATAGACCTGACCATGGCTACTCCATTAGAAATTCGGATTGTAACGTTTATTTTCCGATCCCGTCCACTCAGCTAGTAAATAATTCTATTCTATATCGTGCAAAGAAACTTAATAATCACCTTCCAAGAGAAATTAAATCCGCAACATCCTTCATTAAGTTTCGTAAGGTGACAAAAATCTATCTCTCAGAAAGACCATATTACTCAGTTGACGAGTTTCTTAATGTATAACAAAGAAACAAAATTAGTATTGTTTATAATTACATTTGGGTGTCTCAAGCAGTGGCTACAATTTGTCTCATTTGTTGTTGTTTGTACAAATTATGTAGGTTATACAATAATTTTACTAATTTAAAATTGTGTTATTTTGTTTTTTACTATATTGTTTTTGTTTTATACTTTTTGTATTATTTGACTGATTTATTTTTTAGCTTTGTCCATAAAATTGTTCAATAATTTTCAGTGACAATAAAGCATATTTCTATTCTATTCTATTCTAAAAGAGTTTAAGATAATATTTACAACAAACAAACTAAAAGTATGAAGAGAAGCGAAGACAAATTATGAAAATAGTAACAAAGCTATGAAGTGACTAAAAATTATCTAATAAACATCGGTTTTTGATTATAGTATGGACTTATATAGAATAAATATTGTGGTTTCCTTTTTCAATTCTTACTTGACAATAAACTTTTTGCGACGTTTCATTTCATGTTCATTCTTCACGTCTGTATTTAATTTAAGTAAATCTTGGTTTACATCACATTTTCCTATCCGTTAAAGTTGAAGTTTAAACCAAAGAATAAAATTTGTTTTTCTTAATAATGTCAAGATAAAACTTTTCGGAGTCGAGCTTCAGCGAATTTAAATCTAATTATTAATTGAAACTTTTGTTAGCTCGAGAAAACTTTGTTATAGTTATCTTGTTTATCATTTTATGTCTCAGTGAACAGGATTTACTGCTACTTGTTTTTCTTTTTGCTTTTCCGATATTTAATTTAAAGATCACAAGTTGGTCAAAAGTGGGTTTTGGAACTTTATCAAATAAAAAAGTCATTTTGCGGTTAAAGAATCAGTATTTTCATTTATGAACCCATAATTATAATTCACAATTTTATGTGGCTATTTTAACCCAAAAATATATGTAAATGAAACAAAACTAGAAACAGCCTTAAGAAAAGTCGCTTCCCCCGGAGGAAATGACCACGGAGAAACGCTACTAGGATTCCTACTCCAGAATAATTTATTCAACATGCTTCAAACAGCTTCTTTCACAAAAAGATGTACAGAAGATGGACCGGGGAAAGTCCAAATGGTAGAACAAGAAACGAAATTAACTACATCATAAGTGACAAAAAACAAATAATTAAAAATGTAACAGTACTCGACAAGTTCACCACAAGCAGTGGCCACAGAATAATACGAGCGAAAGTCAAATAAACATAAACAATAAAAGGGGCATAATGACTTTAAATGAATCTTATGGTATCTGGACATCTTCATTAGATATCAACCAATATGAAGCACATATCAATAATAAGCTACTACTGCATGAAACTTCCGAGAACAATCTTACCGACTTGAATAATTGGATCATAAACGGCTTATAATAAAGTCATCAAGTGCACCGAAAGTAACTGCGCTAGAAGAAGTAACCACCAACTATATCATACTGATGGGAGACCTAAACGCAAAAATAGGCCACAAGCAGGATGATTCGTAGTTTGTACTTGGACCTCACGGATACCTATGGCGACAAAAAAGAAAGGGGTCAAACTCTAATAAAATTTCTTCTGACACACAGACTATATATATATATATATATATATATATATATATATATATATATATATATATATATATATATATAATCATTAACACCCATTTTAAAAAAAGCACCCAAAGAAAGTGGACTTAGCAATCACCAAATGGTTTGAACAACAACGAAATTACGAAATTGACCTTATCTTTACTAACAAAAAAGACGCTGTTCAAAACGTAACTGTATTAAATCGATTTTTAACCGGAAGTGACCATAGAATGGTAAGAGCGAAGTAAGTCATGAACATAAAGAAGGAACGAAGAAATACTGTAACAAGGACTAAAAATGTTACGTTCACTGCGATTATAACCACAAGGGCATACCAGAAAGATATACATAGAAACCTTTAGAATGACGTGCAAGATAAAACCGATATTGAACAAATTAACGAAAGGTTGGTGGACGCTATAAAGAAGGCACAGAAAAACTGTCAAGTTAAGCAAACAAGGAAAAATGAAAAACTTACAGAAGGCGCCAGGAACCTCATGTAAAAAAGGGGAAATGAAAGATAAGCATACAGTGAACATTGCAGAGCTAAAGAATTTAAGTGCAACCATTTCAAAGGCTGTTAGAAAAGACATAAGGGATTTTAACACTAAAAAAAGAAGTAATAAACAAAATAAAAGCCTTAAAGTTCTAAAACAAAAGTTGAAGACAGGAACCAGGAACATTTATAAGCTAAAAAATAGACAAGGACATGCTGTATATGAACAACAAAAAATTATTAAAATTATCGAAGAGTACTATAAAACATATGAAATCGTAGGCTTCCACGGCCAGAGTCAGAATTATAGTTTATTCGTCTTCCGGGTTTGGACCGTGTCATTTGTGAGTGACCCAAAAGTGGGTTCATCTCGACGTTTCGCTACAATTGTATGTTGCTTCTTCAGGAGAACAAAAAAAGAAAAAGAAAGAAAGAAGAAAACAAAAGAACAGGAAGATGGGTAGTTAGCAACGGTAACTCAGTTACTCAACGCAACCAGAGGCGAATACTAACTACCAAGATGGGCATTTGGTCACAGTAACTCAACTACTCAACGCAGCCAGAGGTGAAAACCAAATGCCAGGACAGGGATTCACGTCCAACAGCTCAGAACACTAACGCGTCGAGAGGCGGGGAGTGAATCCCAAACTCCCCGCCTCTCGACGCGTTAGTGTTCTGAGCTGTTGGACGTGAATCCCTGTCCTGGCATTTGGTTTTCACCTCTGGCTGCGTTGAGTAGTTGAGTTACTGTGACCAAATGCCCATCTTGGTAGTTAGTATTCGCCTCTGGTTGCGTTGAGTAACTGAGTTACCGTTGCTAACTACCCATCTTCCTGTTCTTTTGTTTTCTTCTTTCTTTCTTTTTCTTTTTTTGTTCTCCTGAAGAAGCTACATACAATTGTAGCGAAACGTCGAGATGAACCCACTTTTGGGTCACTCACAAATGACACGGTCCAAACCCGGAAGACGAATAAACTATAATACTATAAAACATTATATCGTCGAGATACTCACATTCCAGAGGTGGAAATCTTAGCAATACAAAATCAAGGATCAGAGGAACTTCCAGATATAACCGAAGAGGAAATCGAATTAGCGTTAAAAGGTATGAAGAACAGCAAATCACCTTGGAGAAGATGGCATTGTAAGTAAAATGCTAAAATTGGGAGGCCAATAAGTCATAAAAGCTTTAATAACACTTTATAATGCCTGCCTCTTTAAAGGAGATACACCAGAAAAATGGAATGGTGCCATTATGATAATATTGCACAAAAAAAGAGATGTAAGAGAAAGTGAAAACTAGAGACCTATCAGCTTGTTATCTTATTTATATAAGCTCTTTATGAGAATAATTACTAACAGACTGAAACCTAAGCTGGATTTTCACCAAACCATGAGAGCAGGCCGGATTTAGGAGTGGCTTTAGAAAGAATGACCACCTAAAAGTAATAAAATCCTTAACACAAATACATTTTCCTTCGAGAGGGGTATTAGGCAAGGAGATACTATCTCTCCTAAGCTATTCACTGCTTTGTTACAGAGTGCTATGAGAAACAATAATTAAGAGAATATTGGAGTCAATATAAATGGATAGGAGTTTCTCAACAAATTGAGATTTGCAGACGACATAGTCCTTATTGCAGATCAGGTAGATCATGCCTGCCAGTTTCTTCAAAACTTTCAGAGCTCGTGTACACGAGTTGGACTTAAAATTAATTTTTCCAAAACACAATATATGACCAACCTTGTACTGGCAAAAAACATCTCAACTAACGGCACGCAAATTGAACAGGTGTATAGCTATAAATTCTGAGCCATGAGATTAAATAAGAAAGAGATAATCAAGCAATGAAACTAAACTGGCATGGGCGGTTTACGGAAAACTGAGAAAAGTCTTTAGATCAGATATTCCCATGTGCTTGAAAAGGAAAGTCTTTGATCAATGTGTACTCTCAGTTCTAACGTATGGAGCAGAAACATTGCCCCTTACCAGAAAAGTAGACAATAAAATACAAGTGGCACAGAGAGCGATGGAGAGGTCAATGCTGAATATATCCCTCAGAGACAGAGTACCAAATTCAATAGTTAGAAGAAAAACTGGTGTTACTGACGCAGTTTAAAGGATTACAACATTGAAATGGAACTGGGCGAGGCATGTTGCCAGATTAAAAGATGGAAGGTGGACGAAGAAAATTCTGGAATGGAGACCTAGACACGATGCTTATCATAATCGAGGACGTCCTCCAACAAGGTGGTCAGATGACATTTAGCGCATTCAGTACAACTGGATTCAGGTTACTCAAAATAGAATGCATTTAAATTATTTTCGTGAGGCCTATGTCCACCAGAGGACTCAAAACGGCTGATGATGATGATGATGACGTCACGATTAGCCAGATAGTAGCAAACATGAGACGTGTCTTAAGCATTTTTGGCATAGTACCCTGTTTGATTGTTTTGTCTTATCGTATTCTATTCGCTAAATTCTGTCATATAACATATTGCACGGTTTTGTATAACAAGTCATTTAGTCACCATAAGCTTAAAATGTTTTTGACAATTAACCCTTTGGCTACAACCCTTTATTATTTACTTCTTAAGCTATGCTCTTTCCAACAACCCTTCATACGTGTTCGATCCAACTACCCGTTCTCGAGCTATGGAGAGTAGCCTAACAAATGATCTAATTATTCCACGTGTTTTCTTCTACAGCTTAGGCTACTCACCTACTCACCAGTAAGTGAAATACAACGAATCGAAATAATAATCTTAAACAGCTACGAAGATAACTACAACACGTAAGGGTGTATGTAATTTATTTAATTGCAAAAAACAATATTTTATTATTTTGCCTTTTAACTGCACAATTAGCTAAACATAAACCTTATATGTTACCGGCATCTCTCTACTGCTAAACAAGTCTTTCAATTTACGTAAAGTGATTTAATGCTGTGCTGCTTTTATTTATATATAAAATTTACTAGGATTTTAATAGAATAATAGTCCATGTTATCCGTTTTTATTAGAAAATAAATTCTTGTGGGCTCTTTCCAGAAACGAGCAGCTTAGCTGTCCAACTGAAGCACGCAGCACCAAGTTTTCTAATTAATAAGGCATAAATTTCTGTGCATTTCTCCATTATTCCAACGCTACCGGTTTGAGCAGCAATATAAACTTATAACTCATACAAAATCCGACAAGGAGATTAGAGACTCTTTTGTAAAAACTTGAATTAGGTTTAAAGTCGGTGTTTTTGATCATAATAAATGGTTCGAGACGGCAAATCCGAAATAATTGATTGTTATTCTCGTCTGGCACCACAGCGTCAAGTCGTTTGGAGTTTGTTTTTGGAAAATTGCGTAGGAATTATAATCGAGTCCAATGGAATATTAACATTAACTAATTATTTTCAATTATAACACACATTTCAATTAGATTCATATACTTTTTTCGTCATTGTGTTTTATTTTGCATATACTTGTCGATTTGATTAACTTATTTCTGCTGCTTTTTTGTGCATTGTTCTTTTGCGCATTTCGTCATTGTTTTCTGTACTTTTTATTTTTCTATTTATTATTTAGCTATTTTAGCTATATTTATTACTATTGCGGTTCCTGTATCTGGAGGTCAAGGGGCGGATGCCGCGATAGGAATGACTAGAAAGTATACAAGGAGCTGATTAAATGAAGAGTGAGCATAATGCAAGGTCAATCGCCGACGGTGAAAAACCTAGAGATAGTCATTCAAAAAGCGATGGAAGCAAGCAAGATAAGTCGCCAAAATGTCAGCAAGATGCCATTAAGGAACCACGCAAGGAAAAGGGAACTTTACAGGACAATCCGTACAGAAAACAGAAGGCACTAAAAAGAACTATGTGAAAAGCTGGATGAGGACATTTGGGATTAGGGATACAAGATCGTCATGAAGATGTTCCATGCGTACATGTTACTTACAATGCATTCCTTACAAAATACCCATGGACACAAGAAGCTTAAGGTAACACGAGAGCTCTTTTCGTATGGCAGATGGTATGGTGTATGGAGGAATGAGAGAGCTAAGGGGGTCTTACCCTTTACCACGGATGAACTTATCGAGGCATTGGGTTCATTTAAGATACGTAGGTCCTCCGGACTGGATCAGATACCACGTGAGGCGGTGAACATATTAATGCACTGATGGAAGAACAAATCTTTCCTGAGAGTTAAGGCATATCAAGGTTATTTCTGCTCCCCAAGGCTAGGCTGAAGTATTGCCCCATCTGTCGTCTTCCATGCATCGGTAAGCTGTATGAAAGGATGCTGCAAGTACGCATAGCCGACATGATTAAGAGGTCAGGTGGTTTATCTCGAAGGAAATTTGGTTTTTGTTAAGGGAAAAGCACGATTGATGCAATCGTGAGTGTACTCTAAACATTAAGCAACAGAGGGGATCGGATTCAATACGCTGCAGTGACACTAGGTAATGAAGGTAATAGAGGAGAGAGAACGTTCTGGTTACCTGATGAATATGGTGGCGTAGAATCCTCCGCCACCATATTCATTGAAATTTAATTGAAACTTGCGGCAGAGAAAACTAAAACCATCATTCTGAAGGAGAAAACTAACAGAAAAAGTGTTTAATTACAATGTGTGAGAGTAAAAGTAGAGTGAACGAAAATGCTGATCCCAAACAGGCGACTAGATTATTTTCTGACGCAGATGCTCAGAGTTCACGTGTGTTTTAGGGCCTACCTCTCTAGGTTCGGAAAAGCTGACACAGATGAATGAATAGCTATACTGTGGACACTCATAAACTGTGACACATACGATGTTATAGTGCAGCAGATGAATAGTAGAAAGGAAAAGAATGTAAAGAGAGACAGGTGTGGATTTTGTTACAGTGAGAGAAATGATTGAGAGAATGATAGAAAAGAAAACAGATTGGACTAGCGTACACAATTAAATCCGTGTAGTAATCAAGAAAAAAGAAAAAGAAAGACAGCTGGACCAACCTGCAAAGGTAAGAGGTCAATATGCTGGAAGTTAAGTCTAGAAAAGTAAGTCAGACTAAGGGGAAGGAGAAAATGCCCTTTTGGGAGCGATGCCGTACTAGGAGCGATGAGGGTCTTCTAAGCAATACCTACAACGAGACACGGAGCCTCCTTGGAGCTGACAAATGGACTGTAGATGTACATGAATGGAGAATGAATAAATGAAAATAGTGCTTTAGCAATGATGCTGGCCTTACAGCGGCCATTTCGCTTCCGGATCGCTGAATGACAGAGGAGGGTCTGGTTTAGCAGGTAGGCGTTCGGCGTAGACTTGGCGACGAGAGGGCATTTTAAAGTACCTCGGGAACTATCGCCGGGACTAAGAAGAACAAATCCTGCACTAAGGTCAGTCAGGCGGCGTTCTGGACTGAGATGTCGTATGACGATTCCAGATTCCCCTCTTTAAAGACGAAAAAAAGCTATATTTATCATGTTAATCATAGAAAATTGCGTAAGAGATATAATCGAGTCTAATGGAATACTTACATGAACTTATTATTTTCGACTATAACAAATTTCTCAATTAGTCGTTTCTCAATTTCTCATGTCCTTGTCGATTATATTCGTATATTTCTACATTATCTTTGTGCACTTTTCTTTTACGCATTTCTTTATTGTTTTTCTTTTTTTTTTCTTTGCCTCTAATCTTCTACAATTGCAATTAACTATTTTAGCTATAGTTATCATTTTATATATAAACTGAAGGTGTAGTTTTTGCAAAAATATTATAAAAGATCAACATTATAATAGTACTAGTTACCAACTGGTTATGAGATATTAACAATATATTCTTTGGCCGATATGTTGATACAAATGTTGCTACATTAGGTTTGCATGTAGTGTTTTTCTTTTAAAACTAAAATGTTATAATGTAATGTAAAAACTTAGTGTAAAAATCACGTAAATAGTTATTTTTCCCGATATTATACAAAAAAACCAATTATAAAATAAAAAAATTAAGGAAAGTTACTTACCAATTCTTCATCGTTCAATGTAGCACGAGGCACTGCTGATGTCAAGCCGGCATTTCTTTTGGTGGCAGCCATGGTCTGTTGAAATGAAAGTTAAAGTATTAGAAACGTGACAAATTGTTTTAATTTTTGCAAAAAGCCTTTTAAGCCAATTCCAAGCCTGGTTATTTTTCAGATTAAATACTTATCTTACCTTTATTTTTAACAAAAGAGTGTTGGATTTTGCTGAACAATACCAAAAGGTATTTTCTAAAGAGTATCTCATATTATATTATAATGCTTCTTAACTCGTTTATGTATTGTTTTAACGCTACTTTCTTGTTTCATTGCTATGCTATCCATTAAATTTTATAGACCTAAATCACGCTTCTAATTAAATAAAGTAACTATACTAAGCATAGTACCATACTTAGTACATAATATTTATACATGTGTGTCAGCCAAATGGAATAAATTCGCTAATAAATAAATGAAGGAGTATTTGAAAAAACGGTCAAACACGTCGATTAATATTTATAGTGATGCATTTTTTTCCATAAAAACTTTTTATGTGGGTGTATCAGATAACGGTGGAAAATATAACTTCCGTATTTTAAATAGAATACCCTGTATATTAATTTATTTTTAGATTCCTCAGATTATTCTAGACATTTTTTTGGTACAATGTCCTACACCTATCTGACTGTTTCGAAAATATTAAGTAAAATGCAAAAATTCCCATTTAAAAAGGGAAATTATTTATTTGCCGAAAGTCGATACAATAACGATAGTCGATACAGATAACGGTGGAAAATACCAACTTCCTTATTTTAAATAGAATACCCTGTATATTAATTTATTTTTAGATTCCTCAGATTATTCTAGACATTTTTTTGAATTATAAGTTAATTTGAAAATATTAAGTAAAATGCAAAAATTCCCATTTAAAAAGGGAAATTATTTATTTGCCGAAAGTCGATACAATATATTCAAAAACTTCTAAATAATACAACTCTTAACAATAATGTCAGTAAAGAATGTGTTCCAAATGCCCCCCATGAACTTCTTGGCAACCGTAAATAGAAATTTCTTCTAACTTTACTCAACATCTCAGATGTGATCGATCTAATCGCAAGTGTTATCTTCGTAAGTCAGCTAAGTCAATGGGTTTAGTTCTGTATAGAATACTTTTCACATATTTCCATAAGAAAAAGTCTAACGGCGTACAATCGGGGGATTGTGGTGGCCATCAATCCTCGCCTCTCTATCCACCGATTTGGAAATATTTGGTTGATGTACTGCCGAACATGGATTTAGTAGTGGGGTGGTGCTCCATATTGTTGAAACCATATCATATTTGCTGAAACTTATGGGTTTCCTGGATCAGGATACAAGTTGGCCAACGTTGGCAGTACATCATTCTAAAGCAACGGTTAATAATTGTCGCCATTCAAATTGCCATCTATGAAAGAACGACCTATGATCTGATCTTCAATAATTTCTACCCACATGTATTCAGTATTACCTTCGCTCATCCAGTGAGAATTTTTAGTGGACAAATAGCGGCAATTTCATTAAAAAACAAAGCATGTTTTAATTGGATCACATTGCTATCATTTGTTCACAAAAATACGTTCTACTCTCAAAATCATCTTGCATGAGCTCCTAAGTGTGTATAATTTTATAGGGATGCATTTTGTTTCTCACTTATTGCATTGGTAGCTTATTTTTTTAACTCCCTAACATGGCCCAGCTCGTGTAATTGCTTCCATATTTTACTAATTGTCCCTTGAGATATATGCGGCAAATCAGGAGATGATCTGTGAAATAAACGAACTACCTCTATTTGCGTTCTTAAAATAAACCAGTTTTCTGGCTTACGGTTAACAAAATTCAAACATCTATAGCACTGGCACCTACAACTGACATGGAACAATAAATCATTGGCGTCTTAAACCAAAGTAAACAATTTTTGGTTTTTTTTAACATATCAGTAAAAAGAAATGCTGAACTAGTTTTGGCTTACTTTATCATTACCAAGACCTAAATGGGCATTCCTTTTTCCAGGTAGTTTCCTCCGTGGTTATTGTTAGTTGTGGCCCTGGAAACCATCAGGGTTGTCTAACTATAACGCCACAAATTGGTCGCATTGCTCCTGTAGTGATCCTTTTCCAAGTTGACGTGCGCCTTTTCTAACTTGGCTGCACGGTACTGAAGACGACCAATAGAAATTTTTATTCTAAAAATAGTTGGCGGTTAACTCTTCAATCAATGTTATATTTTCATTTAGTATTCTAATTCCTTTATTCAGATCCCATTGTGTTCTACTAGATATAATGTATATAAATTTTTATTTTGATTTTATTATTTCTAAAAGGAGACTACTTTTTATAATGCCTTTTGCTTATTTAAGCTAAATTTTCAGTTGAAAAGTCATTTATATTGTTAAGTTCCGGGATGAGTACATTTCTGGTTGATCAATTTTTTTAAATATCTGCCTTTTTATAATTTTGTATTTGACCTAAAACTACTTACCATGTTTTATTTTTTAATTTATTATTCCCATAATCAGTTAGTATTTTTAACATTATTTAATTGATTCATTTAATAATAATTATATCCATTTTATCGTTGCCAATTTGCTATTTAAAGTTTGTAATCTTTATATGACAAGAAAATATTTAAAAAGTTATGGTGTTGCTAACACAAGGTTTATTATTTTAGTTTTTTGGCATTACCTTCTTATATATAAATTTTTGTCACACTTTATCTATCTTTCACCTCTCAACACATCATCCATGTATTGTATTTTTCTCTTTTTGATTATGCTGAGTAATTTTTTTTGTTTACTGATGCGCCAAACTACCTGACCATTGGTAACTTTTTGTATCAATGGCATTCTCAGTACCCGTCTGTATATATTATGCTTTGCAAAGGCATCTATTATTTTTTCTATTTTGTTGTTTTGAGTCCATTGTCCAACTTTCACAGCCATATAGCTAAACAGAGAAAACGTAACACTTGATCATTCGAATTCTGAGCTATAGACTAAGGTCTAATCTTGTAAAAATGTTTTCATGTTTATCTTTCCTTGCTTGTTCGATTCTTGACAGGATTTCTTTTTTTGGGTTACACTGGCTGTTGATATTTGCTCCCAAATATTTTATGGAAGTTACCTGTTCTATTATTTGTCCATTGGAATACAAATGTACGTTTGTTGGTATCTTTGAAAATACTACAATTTTAGTTTTGGAAACGTTTAGATGTGAACTAAACATTTGGCTATGACGCATTTATTATATTTCGTAGTTCTTGTGCATTTCTTGCTATTAGGACGGTATCATCAGCGTACCTGATGTTGTCTATGTTGGTTCTGGTAATCTTGATATACGGATTATGCATAATAGAATATAGAGAATGGTTAGAGGACACAGAAAAGAGATAAATGAATTAAAACAAACGAAACACATTCAGAAAGAAAGCGATGAACTAGTCAAACAGGCGCTGCGCTGATCAAAAATAGTCTTTACTGGATAGCTTTACCAGTATATTTATTAAATAGTCCTAATATTATAAATTGTAAATAAATACTTTAAAAATTAGAGCAAGAATATATTTAAAATATTTCCCATTCAATTTAATTTTCACGCTGCATTCAATTTTCCTGAAATTAATAATGGAAAAACATTATCTACAAAAAAGCGTACATAATTTTCCAAAGACTCATTTACATAATAACTTTTGAAGTACGCATTTCTTCTTTTCATCTTTTATGCTTCTCTGTGGGAGCAATGGAATTTATCAATATTTTTTTGACAGCGGCGGAAAAGAAATTAGGGTTTTTCACAACGTAAGTAAAACGAAAGAGACTTGATTGAATTCCTTTTTGTATATTTATGAGGGTGGGTGAATGATAATAACGTCGGAGATGATAAATGATAAATTTTGTATTTAATCAGAATTAAGTGGAAACTAAAGGAAATTCTATTTATCGATTAAGGAAACTATTCAAAAATATTATGAAACTGATTCAATATCGAAGGATTGTTACTATTAAGGTCTATTCTTAATATTATTATGTTAATAAGATAAACTTAATTCATCCATCATGAATATTTTTTTAAATGTGAGTAAATAGATAGATGTAGAGAGGTAGCCTTTTGGCCCATTCCACTGCTACTTTTTCAGATCTATTGTGGTCTGTAAGACTGTACCTTCCATGTAGTTATTTACCGGTGGATTTTCTTCTCCTAACGCAAAGAACCGCACATTTGCCAGACTGTTAAACTCACACAGAATGTGCTCTGCTGTTTCTTCTTCCAAATAACATAATCTGCACAGGTCATCATCTGATAATCCCATTAGCTTCAAGTGCCTATTTAGCTAGAAAGAAAATAAAAGAGACCAAATCCACCTGGCTTGCTAATCAATGCAGTGAAATAGAGGCATATGCTAAACATTATAATAGCTTTAACATGCATAAGAAAATAAAGGAAATGACAAATACAGTGAGAAAAAAGAAAGATGCCCTTTAAAGAGAAATTAAAAAAATGAAAGACATACATAACAGATCTGTTTGAGGATAATCAACAAGAATCGGAAGAAATCGACAGCGAAACGGGGCCAGAAATCATAATGGAGGAAATCGAACAAGCAATACGAAACGAAAAAACGAAAAAACTGTAAGTCCAGACGAAATACCTGCGGAACTACTGAAATGTCTAGACGATGAAACTTTGTAGCAATATCAAAAACAGTATATGCCAAAGATTGTTCAGACAATAAGACAATATTACTAATAAGCCAAACCAGAGAATATATCTAAAGGTGATTCATGGAAGATTATATAGAAAACTAGAAGATGATATGGATGATACTCAGTTTGGGTTCCGCAAGGGACTGAGAACGAGAGAGGCATTGTTTGCTTTTAATGTCCTCTCTCAAAAATTCTTAAATATGAACTTAGATATTTATTCCTGTTTCATCGACTTCGAGAAGGCATTCGACAGAGTCCGATATGAAAAACTAATAGAAGTACTGAGAAACAAAGATATAGACAGACGAGACTGTCCTATTCTCAATGTTAAAATTAAAAAATATATTCCTTCTTTTTTTTTCTTTTTCATAGGTCTTCTGGGAACTTTCTTTCGTTTGGATTCCTATTTCTTTTTTTTAATTATTTCCAACAGATAAAATATTTTGGCCATGTTATGAGGGAAACAGAATACATGGGAAGAAAGAGAATACATGGAAAAAAACAGAATATATGAGTTAAAATAAATGACCAGATACACCGATCATTGGAGAAGGATAGTACACCTTACGATGACCACTACCTTCGGTGGGTAGGAATAAAGAAACAGATTTTATTAAAAGTAAGTAGCCCATGCACTTTTTAGAGCCACACAAGATTGAGAGGAGTATGCCAGAATTGTCGCCAATATCTACTAATTGGATAGGGCACTATAAGAAGAGGAAGTAGCAACTCTTTATTTTGTCTGATTTTGTCTGTCCCTGTAGTCTACGCCACCAATTTTAAATTTTGTGTGGAAAAAGGTTACATAATTCCGTCTCCTCTTTTGAACACTCACATATATGGTATATTTACTTATTTAAATGTATTCCTACACGAGTATTTAATGAAATAAAGAACTGCATAAACCAAAAATCCGCCTAGCGTTTAATTTTCCGAGTTGAAACGTCCAGTTCCACCCAATCAAATCCCCAACGCTGCAAAATGTCGCTGCAATCAAATGCACATGCACCAGAAATTAGTGGTCGGGACGTATTAGTGTTTATCAAATGTATTATCATGTACCAACGTTTAAATTTCCAGTTTTGTTCCGGTGTTATACCGAAAATTACAAATTAGTCTTGGAGAGATGTAATCAGCGTTGCAAACAGGTTGGTATTATGTGCATTATGTAGCCTTTCATGTCAAACAACTTTGTGAGAAGTGTAATTAAAGTCTGTCTTAGAGACAAAATAAGCCAACGCTCGTATATGTATGTAAAAGTGCTAGTTCTATGTCTTACATAATTATAATAATTAAGGTAGAATATAGAACATGTATATATATATATATATATATATATATATATATATATATATATATATATATATATATATATATATATATATATAAAATCTATAGTCTCAGCAAATATATATATTTAAAAAACATAACAATATATATATATATATATATATATATATATATATATATATATATATAATATATAATCTATAGTCTCAGCAAATATATATATATATATATTTAAAAAACATAACAATATATATATATATATACCTATATATATATATATATATATATATATATATATATATATATTATATATATATATATATATATATATTCTTATGTTTTTTCTTTCCCAACCAAAGAAAAATAAATAAAAAGATCCATGGAAATAAAATTTTAAGATATCAGTATAAACAAATTGTATATAGTAATTTAAGATAAGATTTAGTGTAGATAAGAATAGAAATTTATCTCTATCCGAAGTAGAAACGTATCTAAATACCATCCCGAGCATCGTAACGAAAGAGACCCCAAAATATATAATGAAGGGTATAATGCCACTAAGACCATGGGAAGATAGAGAACAAAAGGAATACACACAGATAATGGAAAAGTGCAGAGGAGATTGCGGAGAGCAAACGAAAAATATATCCAGATGCAAGACCAAAATAGGAAAAGAAGACCAGTTACTTTCAAAAAAGGTGAGAAGATTATGGTGAGAGCATTGCGCGTGTCCAACATACCTAGCAACGTGTGCGGAAAGTTAATGCCTGTTTTAGAGGGTCCGTACAAAGTAAACAATGAGAATGGGATAAATAGTTATGAGTTGAAGCACATAGAATCAGACAAGATTAGGGGAATTTATAATATCAACGATGTTTACAAATATTATGAATACAATACTGGTATTGTTTTTGCATAGAGAAAAATCCCTGCACAATTCAGTAATTTTTATCATATGCAAAGGCGGGGATTTGTTATGTTTCTTCTTTCCCAACCAAAGAAAAATAAATAAAAAGATCCATCGAAATAAAATTTTAAGATATCAGTATAAACAAATTGTATATAGTAATTTAAGATAAGATTTAGTGTAGATAAGAATAGAAATTTTTGGCAAACGACCTTTTTCCGTTTCCAACAAAATTATCAAAAAACCTTTGTTTAGAATTAGAAGACATTTTACCTGTAAGTTAATCTTTTCATTGTTTGTATAATCGAGTATTAAATGACCATATTCTAATCTTTTGAAATATGTATAAATTGTGTATTGACAAAACCAATTTTAAAGTAAGCTATTTAGTTTTTCTCTGAATCCGAAATTAGGCTTTTCCAAAATCATGGTAAACACAATTTGAGCTTTTGATTGGACGGTCGTTTTTGAATGGGAATTTGTGAGCCGATCAGGAGAACCGAAGTTAGTTATAATTTGGTCATCGAAGGAAACAGTCGTTTGTCTCAAGATAGGGTGTGGTTCGTGAGTTGGATACTGGCATTGTGAAAAGAATTGAATAGTTTTGCAAAAGGAAATAACAAGTAGATTAAAAAAGGTCCTTGTATCTACCGTGGGCATTTTGTGAAGATATGTGAAAGTAGTTTTACGGCATCAAGTTGACAAAAGAAAGTCCTTGTGTCATAAATAAGCAGCTGAGTTTTTTGGAGAAGTGAATCAGGTGTTTTTGGTTAGTGCAGGAGGTTTGCAGAGACGTTAGGAAGGAGCCGAGGTGCCAAAAAAGGAGAGATCACATCGTTGAGGAGACTGAACTTTTTGGGCATGTTCCAACATACAACTAAATAAGAAAATAAGCTGTAAGTGTTTTGTACAATTGAAATTTATATCTGTGAAGGAACTGTTTGACATCATGGTGATTAGCATTTAAGAAATTTAGCAAAAATTAGCAAAATTTAAGAACTGAGGTTTGTTAGGCTAATCAAAAGTTTAAAGTTTTGTTGTTTCTTGTTTCAAGTAAAGGAAAATTTAAGTAAAATTGGTTTTCACTTAATATAAATGTATGTAGATTTAAAATCTTATTATTATAAAAATTTCATTTATTTTCTTGTATGTTGATTGATAAGATAACGGCAGAATTTGATAATTGTTTTATTCGTTCATATAAAATAAAGAAACGTATTTTTTTGTAATATAATATTTTCTTTTATTATTATTCTTCTTCTCTATACCGATAAAGGACAACTAGAAAATCTTTGAATCCATCGAACAAAAGTAATATAAGGAGTTTATTTTACATTTGATAACAAATAAGTTGTATTAATTTTATTGGCTTAATAAACTAAGATCAAAGTCATATAGTATATATATATATATATATATATATATATATATATATATATATATATATATATATATATATATGAATATATTAAGTCTTGTAGTCAATACGGTTTGTTGAGCTTTCGAGTTTATTTAACTCTTTGTCAAAACATACTAAAAATTAAAATAAAAAACTACATTAGAACAATGGAGTTGTTGTATCTTTAACAGGCTTACCCTTGTGAGGATTGTGTTATAAAAATTAGCAAAATTACCTAACATTTGACATTATTTATTTGATTTTCTTTTTTTTTTCTATCAAAACTTATTACCGTGATCCACAAGGAAAAATTCCTGTAGCTGGCTGTATACCACGTATAACAAAAAGAGGTTAATCTTTGTAAATGGGTATATTTATTTATATAAATATACCCATTTACAAAGATTAACCTCTTTTTGTTATTACCATGGTTTCCATTTCTCTTCTATTTTTTTATATTTATTTTAGATTCGCGATTAGTTGATGCGTTCGCTTAAAAGTCTGTCTGAAAGAGCAGGATTAAAGATAAACTTTGAGAAAACTAAACTTATAACAAATCTCGTAATGAGTGGAAATATAACTATTGACAATAATACCATACAACAAACAGACACTTACAAATATCTGGGACACGAAATCAAAATAAGCAGAGACAATCAAACACATGAAATACAGTGGCGAATAGGCCTAACATGGGCAGCATTTGGCAAATTAAGCCATATTCTAAAAAGTTCAATTCCCATGTATCTCAAGCGAAAGGTTTATAACCAATGTATTTTGCCTGTACAAACTTATGGAGCAGAGACTTTAACACTCACGCAAAAATCTGCGAATAAACTCAGAGTTTCACATCGAGCCATGGAACTGAGGGAGGCTATGTCCAGCAGTGGACGCGATTGGCTGATTAATGATGATGATTTTGGATTAGTTTGACAGAGGAAGTGTCTATTTTTATGCAAACCTTCATTGCAAATTTTGATATATGTAAAAATGTTTTGTTTGTATTTATTAAACAAGCAACAAATAAAACTAAATTTTATCTTATTTGAACTTGGAATAATCCCTTTAATCTGTGTAACTCTTTAAAGAACTTTTATATCGTTGTTGTTCATTTCTTTAAAATAAGTTTACTCTATATAGCACTAAGATTTTCAATGTCTTCTCTTTTGTTTAATGTGTTTTGTGTAGTCTTAATTAAACACATTTCTAGAAATAGTCTTTTGTTGTACTTACTTTCTTTCCCTTCGCAATATTTCTGCTTGATCATAGTTAGGCGTGTGGCCCATCGTAATAGAATGTTCACTTAATGCACAGGCTTGTACATTATTCAGATTAATGTCACTTTTGTGTAACGTTAAGCTTCCGGACAAATTTCTAGACGTTTCTCCAATATATATTCTATAGCAATTATTACAGGGTAAAGAGTATACTACATTGAAGCTTTCTTTATTATTTAAGGGTGCTTTAAGTTTGGTGTATAATTTCGATATTGTTTTTATATTAATTTCTAGTTCCAATTTTGATATTAGGTACTTCTCTAAATGTATTTAGTAGTATATTTATTAAACCTGGAACATATGGTAAAGAATGATACAATGTATTTTGGTTTTTCGGTTAGCTCTGTTCCATTAGTGGATTGTATTAAATCCTTATTGGAGTAAGAGTTGTTTTGTTTTTTACATTAACCCTTTTTCCTGTAATGTTTTATGAAGAGTATTTTAAACTGTTTTAATAGGAGGTTGCCTCTAAATCTCATAGAAGAAGACATCACCAACTTACAACTCTAATAACCGATTTTTCGAACGCTAATCAAAACTTAATTGTAATTAAATATTTAATTACAATCAAATACGTCTCAGCAGCTGTCAAAATTATTAAAAATTTCTTATTATTATTATTATTGATTTGTAAATAAAAACATGAAATTACCACCAGAAACAGTTTAATTATGGTTTATATTTAATTAAAACGCAAAATAATAAAATTGAATAAAATAAATCAGTCAACATAACCTCAAAATATGACGTTTCACTTTCCACTTTATAAATCGTTCTCAAGTGAAAGTAGAAATTGAAACGTCAATAAACTTACTTTAACACTCAATTGTAGCTTATTCCCATTAAAATGGTAATTACTTTAAAATGCCACAAGAAAATAGCTTCAGAACACTAAATGTTAAGATATACAATTTTTAAACTCTGAACTCATTCAAACAAAGATTCCAAAATATTCACGTATTATAATTAGAATACTTATGCCATATTATCACAGAAGTGATAAGTATAAAGTACTTATTATTCAAGAAGTGAAATCTGGAGTAATAAAAGAAACATCAAGTTTTTCTTGCTGAAAAACCATCTATAGAGAGACTTTTAAACATTATCACATTAGAGTTTGCGTACCATGCTAAAAAATTATTTACTGTACTGTCTACAAAATATAATGGGCTTTATATGACGAACATTATAATTAAACATTCTAAAATTTATAAAATCTTACCTCTCTTTACATTTAATTCAACAAAATCCAACACTCTTCTATACAAAATTGTTAATCTACGATCTAAAATAACCTTGTTTGTTAAAAATATTAATTAGTAAAGCACTAGATTCATATTATTTAAGCAATAAATTAAAATATGAGTATTAATAAAACAAGCAGTTTATTTATTTATATATCTGTGGATAAAAATACAATATCCTGTAATAACAACCCTTAATTTATTTTGGTATTCAATATTTCCGCCAATTCGGTTTAAATCAACAATTTAAAACGATATTTACAATATTTTATGTAAATTCAATAATTTTATATAAAATGTTATAGCAGAGATCGTGATATGAGTTTCAATATATTATTCTTTTCATATTTCAGTATATCCAGTATCTCCAAAAATCTAGACTTTTTTAAATTTAGCTGTTAAACAAACAGTTTTTTACAAGTGATGGTTTTAATCTTTACTTTATTTTGAATATAAAGAATTTAAAATTGGTATAATTATAATCTAGAAGACAAAGTGAGTACGTATAATCTGTTTTTATATTATTAAAAGTTCTTTTATGTTCTGCTATAAGTTTGTTAAAGCATCTACCAGCTTGACCTATTTAAGTTTTGAAGTAGTCACCAAATGTAAGTTTTTTTACACGGTCTTCTTTTCGCTCTTCTCGGTCTTATTATATGTGCTTAAGTTGTTGTTTTTTCTGAAAGCTGGTGTTAGTCCTTTTTTATGCTTTTTATGAAAGATATCAACAAAAATAGCTATAGGCAAGTTTATTAGGAAAAACAAGAGCCAAAAGAAAAGGCACTACACAGTGGCGTATACACAGTTAATATGGTAACTGGCCAAAAACTTACATCTGTCAAACTAGTAGAATCTTTAACGAATGTATAGCAAAACACAAAAGAGCTTTTAATAATAGAAAAACAGATTCTACCCTAACCAAATTCAAATCTGACAAATACTGTTACAAAGACTTACAACAAACATGTTAATTATAGGGTTTTTATACAGGAATAGTTTAAAAATAATAATAATTTATTCCCGTGTTTTTTTTATACATATATGATTGCTTTAAAAAATTCATCCTTAAAAATTTAAATATTTTATCATTGTTTGTCCAATTTCTTAATTACGAATACATGGTCTCACTCTTTCACGACTTTTGGAAATATGTATATTTTTTATTCAACGCATTGAAATGCATTTAAATTCGATAGATGACAATCACGGTCTATTATTGACAAATAAAAAACATTTTTAGATCTCCTAAAGAAAAAAAATTATACCAATTAGCGGAAAGTTAATGGTCATTTACAAATGTTGGTTTTAATATGGGTTTTAATACTATTGTAATATTTCATAGATAATATTGTTAGAATTGACCAAAAACCCTCGTTTTAAGCTAAATTTCATTATTGAAGCATTAAAAAGAAACCCTTAAAAGTTTAGTCACGCAAATAGAAAGGCGTTCAATATTTGAATTCAGGATAAAAATTTACTATAGATCAAAAATATTTATAAATATATTCTTAAAATTTGAAGACCTTTACTTTAATCTGCTTCTTTATTAATTATTTTCTTATTAATTATTTCTTTATAAATTAAGCAATTAATTAGAATTCAAGACTGGAAGTCAGACAGTACAATGCCCAAGATGCCAAGATTATCATCACTTAAAATTTTATTGCAATCAGCCGTTTAATTGCGTCAAATATAGTGGGCTGTATGAAACCAAAGCATGTAGATATTCCAGCGAAATTTTTACTGCGTATTGGGAACCACCCAGCCAATTATCTTCTTCTTTTTCTTCGTCTTTCTCTTTAAAAGCAATAAAAAAATGCTTGTTCATTGGCGGATTAACACCTCTATGGAAGGTTGTCACTCCATCTTTTACGCGGTCGATCGATACTTCTGCCGATTGGTGACTTAATTGTTGCTATTTTAACGACACGGTCTCCTCTATTCTGCTTATGTGGTTATTGCATTCTTTTTTTCTATTTTGTGTCAATTTATTTATACACTGTTTGTTACATTTTCTTTTAATGCGTTTACTTCTCTTTCGATCTCTTAGAGTATTTTCTGTAATGCTTCTCAGTACTCTCATCTCTGCCGTTTCCAGTAGCCTTTGCGTTGCGGCTGTATCGGGTCTTGATTCTAAGGCCTATGTTATTATTACTTACTTACTTACTTACTCCGTGGCGTTACAACCCTTCGTGGGTTTTAGCCGACTCGACAACATGCCTCCACTGTTTTCTGTCTTGAGCAATTCTCCACGCCCATAGTGCTTAGGTCTCCTGCTATATTATCTCGCCACCGGAAACGAGGGCGTCCGCGTGGTCTCCTTCCAGTTGGGACTTCCTCCCACACCAGTCTTACTGTTCGTTCGTCAGAATGTCTTCTGAGGTGTCCTGCCCATTGGAGTCTTCTAGACTTTATTTCTTTTATGATGTTGGCGTCTGGGTAAAGTTCTTCAAGCTCTTTATTAGTTCTTATCATATATTGTCCTGATGCTTCATCAAGCACCCGACCAAAGATCTTCCTTAGGATTTTTCTTTCTCAAACACGTAGTCTCTCTTCATTTGCCTTTATTATTGTCCACGTTTCGCTTCCATACATCACAACAGGTCGTATGATTGTTTTATAGACCTGTATCTTCGTACGTCGTGTTAGTTGTTTTGATTTTATAAGGTTTGGGAGGGCAAAAATACATCTGTTGGCGGCCTGAATCCTGTTGTTTATTTCTTGTGATCCGTTATTGTCTTCAGTTATTGTTGTTCCAAGATACTTGAATTCTCTAAAGCGCTCAAAGTTAAAGTCATCGATGGTAATGTTCTGACCGATTCTGTCTCTGCTTTCGTTATTGCGGCTCATATACATATATTTCGTCTTGTTTTCGTTGATTTGGGGCCACATCTTCTCTGCTTCCTTCTCAAACCTTACGAAAGTCTCCTTCATCCTTAATCACGTGTTTCCTATTAGATCTATATCGTCTGCAAATGCCAGTAGAAAGTTTGGTCCTTCTCGATGAAATACTGTATTCGGTTTTTCGATTCTTGCACTTCTGATTATGTGCTCCAGAGCTAAGTGTGTTATTATGTTACGAGCTACGTTAAGAGCTCCAGAGCTAATTATGTTATTATTGGTCTTAAAATTCTTGACCTTATGTCATTGTCAATGTGGTTGTTTCGCCATATAGTGTTATTAAGGCATCCTGCCAGTCTATTTGTTTTTTGTACACGATCTACCACTTTTTTCTCTAGGTCTTCATAGCTAGATAGTGTAATTCCTAGGTATGGTTCTTTGCTGATTACTATTGTTTTAGATCGATGAAATGAGATTGTCATATTAAATTCTTTTGCTCTCATGTTAAATCTGTGGACCATTCTTTGCAGACTATCTTTTTCGATGTTTCCCATTCTATATCCTCTTCCTTTGTTAACGCTTTAATGATTTCATCTATTATCAAATTAAAGAGCATGGGGCTCAATGAATTCGCTTGTCTTATCCCGCTTTTTATAGGTCCTGTAAGTTGTCCATCTATTGTGACTTCCATTTTGTTGTTTTGGTGGATGTTTTCGATAAATTTTATAATATTTAGGGAAACTTTCCGTAAAAAGCATGTTCCATTTCTTTGGAAAACCATTCCCAGTGATTATTTTTTATTTTTCCTACAAGTGCATGTGTTTCGTTTCTAATTGTCTTGTAATTATGGTATGCCTCTTGCGTTTTGCTTGTCATGTATTTCAGGTAAACTTTTTTCTTTTCTTAACATTTTTCTTTCACTTCAGTACAAAAACATGGAGTTGTATGCCTGCTTTTTTCGGTAATTCTTTTTGGGAATACGTATCTTGTTGAGCCATTAGAGCCAATTATAAAGGCTACAGTATTTACAATGACTTAATAATTGCTAGAAATTAACATTAACGTAGGAAAACAGCTATTTCAAATTAAAAAACTAATTCATCCCAAGTTTATTCACCCTAATATTATGTGTCAGCTTTACTTGTATCATTTATTTATATTGTTACTAATCTTTTCCTATTTCTTATTTGATTGGTTTCCAAGTAGTCATCTTTTTGCTTCACCTTCTAGTGATCAAGTATTTTTTGGAAAATTCAACTCTTTGTTTTTCACTTTCTTGCCCTTATTCAAACCATATAGTGACTCATTTCTTTTTAGGTAACTTTCAGTTTTATTTATTCTGGAAGATAGAGAACTTAAATGGGCAGATATAGATTTTCTAAAAGACTTTTTTTAATAAGGAGTAAAAGGTGAATGAAATGTAAATTTTGGGAGAAGTTATTAAAAATAACATTTATGATAATATGATCACTGTATATAATCGTGTTATTTTTTTATTGCTTTAAATTTTATATATTATGTAAAATATTTAAATTTATTTTTCTTATACCAACTGACTTGTTGTATGTCATTGTTCGATCGTATTAGGTGAATAATTGTTTTGTTTTAATATATGGCAAATATTAAATCCTTGGTGTTATCAACTGAACATTTTAAGGTGTTCTTGATACATCAATTAAAAATAACTTGCTGGAGCAGACTATAGCTGATCAAAATGCTACAAACTATTATTTTTAAAACAAAAATTAAAAGAACAAGTATTATAACCCATATTAAAAGAAATGGTATAATATAAAATATAAAAAGTATATTAAATGTGTACATATTATTATATTATCATGCAATTTTATATATGTATACAAATTAAGCCAAAAGTAATAAATTTTAAAACATGCAAAAATCATCAACATTAAACTGTATAATGTACATCATTATAAGTTTATAAGACAAATTTGGCAACGAAATTAAAAAAAATTCTCAGGAATTAATATTCACCTCCTCTAATATTATTTTAACACTTAGTTTCGGCACGTTTGAAACATTTTAACCCTTTTTATTCCATTTTTGAAATTTATCGCTTTACATGTTAAATGTCGTTACGTTTTAAATAAAAAAAATTAAAACATTTATTGAATTCATTTTTATTAGAAAACTTCCTTTAACTTTCCTCAATATGATCGTGTAACGCAATTGCAAAAAGCATTTACGACATTGAATTCCTTGTTGGCAAGAAAGTTAGATTTGAAACTCCACGTATAAGAGGAGGACTTCCTTAACATGCCAAGTCTCGAAGATACAAGGCATCACTAAAATTTAAGGCCACGATATGTCAAAAGAATGAATAATAATAGACTATGTTAATTGGTGGGATGATCAAGCAGTGACATTAACGTTAATTAAAAACGCTTTACCTATACCATCCCCATTAAGCAGATAGGAATTCAACAAAGTGGCTTAATGTTGGCAAAACTATTTTATCTATCCCTAGAAAATCTAGAAAATCAAATTAGTCAACATATGGAATCAACGTTAATGGCAATTAGTTAATCTACCTCAGATTGTCTGACGAATGGTAATTATAGAGAAAATATACTCGCAGGCAGCTCCCAATACCTCGGTCTAAAAATAAAGATGAAAGAAACAAAACAATGACAAACAAAGATGACCCTACATATATAAATGACAAGGAGATAGAACAAGTCCAAGAATATATCTACCTTGTCCAAATTCTAAAACATGACATGGAGAGCCAAACAGCTAAAATCACTAAAAGAGCAGAAAAACAATACTGGCATGTGCAGGATTTAGAAAGCTCAGTTGGATACTTGAGAACCGCAAAATACCTCAATACTTGAGAAGCAAATTTTTCAACCAGTGCATCCTTCTTACTATGCCATATGTTTGTTAAACATGGACCCTTATCAAGACAAATATGTATAAAGTAGCCACAACAGAAAGAGCAATGGAAAAGGAAATTTTGGGTATACAGGAAGATAGAAAAAGAGACGCCTTGGTAAGATCAAAAACAAAAGTCAAGGGTATCACAACAAACATTCCAAACTTAAATGTAGCTTCACAGACTACACTGCTAGACAAAAAGACCAGCGTTGACATGACCAATACAAAATAGAAGACCTTTTACGAAGTTGACCATATCTGCGGTTGTGTTCGTACTTCGTAGTACTTCTTCATTGGTGACTTTGTCTGTCCATGGTATCTTTAGGATCCTTCTGTATAACCATAACCCAAAAGCCTGAAGTTTTGATAGCGTTTTTGCCTTCAATATCCACGTTTCTACTTCGTACAGAAACATTGTTTCTAGAGTGAGGTCATGGCTCTTGAAGACAGAGCTGATAGTCAAAAATGCACTTTTTCCATTTCCGATACGACATTAAATCTCTTGGATATTGTGCCACGACTGATTTATTGTCGTTCCCAAGTTGTATTGTAATGCACGTTCAATTATCATTTGGTTCACATACAGATTTGCTCCAGTTATGTTTTCCTTTCTGATGATTATTAGCTTCGTTTTGCGGGTGTTTATATTCAATCCATATCTTCTACTTGTTTCTGCTATTTTGTTCATTAAGTTTTGCAGTCCTTCTATAGTATTGGGTAACACTATTTATTAATCTGCATACCGCAGGTTATTGAGCTTGACCCCATTCATTAAAATGCCTTCATCAATATCTTTTTGAGCCTGTTTAAAAATATGCTCCGAGTACATATTGAATATCAGTGAAGAAATTATGCACCCCTGTCTTAGTTCTCTTAAGATTTTGACATGATCTGTATATTCTTTATCAATTTGAAGCAGCGCTGATTGATTCCAATGCAGGTAAGCTATTATTTTTAGATCTCTTTCATCAATCCCTTCATCATTTGTTTATGCTTGACTTTATCGAAAGCCTTCTTGTAGTCAGTCAAGTATGTAAAAATATCACAGCTGATATATCTACATCTCTGAAGCAATATCTGCACGCTAAATAAAGCTTCCCCCATACCATGACGTTTACAAATCCAAACCCATTGGACGCAATTTGTTTCTTGCTTTTCCAGTAAATTCTTTTGTGGATAAGGACATCCGTATTAAAAAACAATCCTCAAGGTATTTATGAAGGTAAATGCAATAGACTGTTAATTTGTTGATTAATAAAAGCCCTAGTTAGCCCTAGACTCCAGCACAGATCAGAGGTAATGTAAGTCGATAAAACCTCACCAACTACAGGGGGTCATGTAAGATGCCCCCATTTTCAGTTTTTATTAATCAACAAATTAACAGTCTATTGCATTTACCTTCATAAATATCATGAGGATTGTTTTTTAATACAGATGTCCTTCCAATGTTTTTATGTGGCCATACAATGTTTTTTGACAACTTTTTATTAAACTGATGATGGAATGATTCAATTCCTAAAAGATCTTCTTTAAAATAAAAATGTTAAGCTTTTGATAAGCATTTTTTTATACCTTATTACACACGAACACCACGTGCTTTACCATTAGATAAAATTTTTTTTTATTTGGTGTTGCATCAATTCTACAGACAAAATAAAATTTTTCTATCAACGCACTTCGTTAATTGCCAGTAAAAAACTTTAAAATTGTTAATAATTATCATTAAAAAAAGAAAGAGTAGATATTTAAAATAACATAAATTCCAACTCGGCATTCATATTAAAAGAAAATTCGCATAAAAGACATTCTGTGGTAAATTGTAACCTGTATCATCATCTTCACCAATCAATTCAGCCATTCGTCAATAATACCTTTGTTTCTAGATGAATGCGTTTTTACGAAAATGCGAGCAAATTCAATACCTTTCTTCCAAAACTTGCATCTTTAGAGTAACAAAAATCCGTTGTTGCTGCAAAAAATCAAATTAAACGTCCAGTGTATCTTGGCCGCTGGTAATGGTAATCTAAAGAATTAGAAAGAGCATAGTTTTCCGTTCTTATATCAAAAATGTCATTGAAAAAGCTTTTCCTCCTTATATTAAAAGATACAGATACAATTCTCAAACCAAAAAAAAAAAAAATAAAAACAATATTTAGAACTTAACAAAAAACTTTCATCGCTTATATGTCAGAGACAACATTTCCAACAAACAATACTAATTTTGTGGCATTTATCGTGCAGGCTGTCCACAACCTTAAATTAGTCCAAAGTCTTAAATTAAATACTTTAAAACAGAATCTATGAATATACTGTACAGGTTTTCACCTCTGATTTAACTTTTGCTTGAGAATAAAATAACTTTCATAAATCATATCCATGAAGCCATTGCGATTGAAAAACACCCTAATTGTCTCAATTAAATAAATAACTCCAATTTGACACCCAAGACCTCTGCTAAATCCTAATAAAAGAATATTTCTTCAATTAATTGAAATGAAGAATCTTTGCACTCATCTAATCCGTCATTAAGACGATAAAAATTTACCATCCCCGAACACAAGCACCAGAAATACAGCCAACCATGAAATGTGTACTATAAAGTTCACAAGTTAAATATTACTTATAATAGAGTAAGGGGACTTAGTTTGATACTGAATTTTCTAATAAAATTATTTAATATGTTCTGAAAGTTTTCCGCCGTTGGTAAAATTGAACATAAAGCTAAGGTAAATACTATTGCAAGAATTAATATTAAATTCAACATCCTTTCAGGTTGATCCTCGTCGATTTATCACTGCTTAGAGATAATTGACGCGGTTTTCAAATCGGAAGTCTCTCGACACTGAGGAGTAAGCAGATTGAGACCTCAATGCCGTTTGACTTATACAGAACACGATACTGGTACGTCACGAGTGGGAAGAGTAGGCACATTGAGATCCTGAACTCGAACGGAATCGTATCCGTTCTAATAATAGCTCCAAAATGGGTGCCGAACCGTCGAGTATTAAATTCTCAACGTGGTTCTTCCTGAGAACTTAGTAATTTTCATTTACCTGGCCGATAATATAATATATTATAAAGCCATTAAAAAAACTTTAATACACTAACCTAAAATAATTTTTAGAACGCTAAAAGCAAAGCCAATTAACTCTACGAAATATATAGGAATCATGCTGGTTAAAATAAGTGCTTAGATTTTAGATTTTACAAATACAAACGATCTAAAAACTGACATCACTTTAATTCAGTGTTCACAGCTTGGAGAGCTGAACAATAAATTTCGTAATGCCGTTGTGGTCAGAGCCACTAGTTGCTCGCACAGACCCGTACTTGTATAATCAATAAAAACAGCTATCACTGTTCGGTTTATGTGGCTGCAAACGTAGAATATATATTTGGAAATATTTCTGTATTAAAAATATTGAATGTTATTGATTTTTATACAATGTAAATGATGTGCATAAGAAAATCAAATAATCCATTATAATGTGATTATTTGTGTTTAAAAACTATTAATTCTGCTGATCGCTGAAGAACAAATTATATCATTTAGCAAAAGCTGCAAAATAGAGCGTTATAACTCATTTCAGCATTCCTGCTTCATCAGACACTCGGGCTGATACAAATCCAAACTCGAAAAGTCCAACCAATGTCTTCTAAAACTTATAGAGCGTACAGAGGTGCCACCTGCTTTGGTGGCCATGAACTAAAACAATTACGTTGCTGTCAAAAAACTAAAGTATAAAACGGTGGATCTTTTTATTGTTGGCGTGTCTTCTCTTGTACTTGGAAAAACTTCTTCTTCTTCTTCTTCTTTTTTATAAGCAAATGCTTGTTCAATGTCGATTAATGCCTCTATTGGAGGTTATCACTCCATCTTTTGCGTGGTCGCCCGATACTTCTTCTACCTTTTGGTGATTTGTCCCTTGCTATTCTGACTAATCGGGTCTCTTCCATTCTGTTTATGTGTTCGTTCCATTCCTTTTTTTTTGTTTAGTGTCCACTCATTTATTTCTGGTATATTGCATTTTCTTCTGATCTATTCACTCCTCATTCGATCCCTCAGTGTGTTTCCTGTAATTCTCCTTAGTAAACGCATCTCCGCTGTTTCTAGTAGTTGCTGAGTTTTGGAGGTATCCGGTCTTGTCATATGGGGATTGCGCCATATCGTGTTATTAAGACAACCTGCTATTTTATTAGCCTTTTGTACTTGATTTTTCACTTCCTTCTCCACATCTCCGTAGCTAGACAGTGTAATTCCTAGGTAATTTGTCTCCATTACTTGCTCAATGCTGATACCGTCGAGTTCCAGTTTACATCTAATTGGTTCTTTACTGATTACAATTGTTTTAGTTTTCTGGGTAGAGATCACCATATTAAAGTCCTTTTGGAAAAACTTGGACAGATTAATATAGAGGAATAACTCATAGAATATGGTCTAAACCGAATCTGGAGAAATCCTAAATCGTGGGGGAAAAGATCGGTTTTTGAAAATTCTACAAGCATGGAAACACACAGAAAATACCCAAACAATAAGAAGAGAGTATGGTATTTAGACTGGATTGACACAAAAAAACCACAAACTCATTTGCCTATCAACAACAAACTTTTGGATAAGAATATAAAACAATTTTAGTCCACTGTTTAGAGATTTGACCTCTAACAGTCACACAAACAACCTAAATTTTGTGGAGAATGTCAATTTTGGCACCCCATAAAAGATGTAAGAAAATGTACTACTCTTACAGCAGCAGAACAAAAACAAAATTTGGTACTAAATTGTTTTACGGAGAAGCAGCAGAAGGTTTATATATATTATACAATTATTTGTGGACATAGATGACCCTAAAGTTTGGTGTACAAATGTATACTCAACAAACACACAAATAACAATATATGGTTTCCTACACCAAGTCTTACACCAAATATATTTTCTACTAATGCAGCCAAATACTCTTGTATTGTGTTAGTTATAAAAATAAGCAAATAAGTTATTAAAAATTATCTTTTGCAAACGTATTGGACTAATACCTTGAGCACCTGGAGGAATCAAGCGGCACAGGCGCAGGACACAACCATAAAAACAGAAAACAAACAACACAAAACAGATTAGTCACAGCAGGTATAATGTTGGGTTTATTACGAAGAGTTTTAAAAAGGTTAATACACATTTAACAGTTACACAAATGGATTAATCTAGGGCTGCGGTAGCAGCAGGGATAGTATAATGTATGTACAGAGTATTTCCGTTTTAAAAATAAATCTTTTAAATTTAAAAATACCTTTACAATGTAACTTTATTTTATAAATACCTGCAAGATTCTTATTTTTTAGATTCGTTTTTACGTCATAAAGCACCGTACGAATAGAATATTTTTCTAACCTTTTTTCTCATTTTATTTCCACAAAACACTTTTTTATATTTCTTGTAAAAATTCAATATAAAAGTTGATGTTTTTCCCATAGGAATCTTCAATACACCATTAAATACTTATAACTACAATAAAATGACGTTGGTGATAATAATAATAAAGGTAACACCAAAACCTCCATTGCGGTGTTAAGTTTCTAAGATTTACGAGTAATTTCCAAATTAATCCCCCCGTTAGACAGGTAACCCGATGGGCCCTGGTGCTACCGCAGGAAGGATAACAATTACCAATGAATAGAAGGGTCCAATAATGGCTTATTACGAATTTGTCAGGATTAACTTTACAACAACACGAATTTAGGATGATGAAATGGGAAGACATCAAAATAGACAGAGGCAGCGAGATGATACACTAGGAATTTTCTATAAATAGGCCAGTTGCTTAACATAGTTACATATTTGCCGCCGATATTATCAAAAGAATCTCATAATGTAATGTTAAAATACTGTAATGGTTCTTGTATAATAACAAATTAAAATTAATATTTATGAAAAACTAGAAAATTAATTATAACCTATACATCTAATATACAGAGTGATTGATTAGTGTGAGGAAGCTCAGTAGATCTGTGACAGTAAAAATTACTAAGAAAAGTTATTGACAAAAATTGTAGGCAGCTTTAATTTCCACATTTTAAAATTATTTACAATCTTACAGGGTGTTCCATAAGATGGTGGCAGGCCAAACTTATGTTTTTTTTTAATGGAACACCCTGTATTTTATTTTAAATTTAAAATTGACTTCACTTCCTCATCACAATATTGATAAGTTTTATTATGTTATACAGGGTATTTAAAATGTTATAACCAATTTTACCTGAAAATCGTATCAAGTTTAACTCCCTGTATAATTAATAATGAGTATAGGAACATTGATCTATTGCAAACATATTTTTTTAATAACTGTTAAAATTTATAAAACATATTCGTTTTCATATTATTCGTTAAATCAAATACAGGGAAGTCAAAATGAAATTACATTATTTTCTTGGTAATTTTAAATAGAACACCCTGTATTTGATATTACTATCGAAAAATACTAATATCGTACTTCAAATTTTATGGAGTACTCCCTATACCTAAAGTTATCAGTTTTTTAGATATTTTTATTTTTAATTTAAAGTATTATTTTTGATAGATATTTTAACGTTTACCAATAACTATTGTGAGTTGGCCATGATTGATTTGTCAGAAACTGATAGTTTGACATTATTGTTTGTTAATTCAGTAAGGGAATAACGACACAGAAAAGAAAACAATTTTATTTCAAATAAAATTTATAAAAAAAACCGACGTAAAATTAAAAAAAAAACAACACATAGAAAAATAAAAATCAACAGTAATTTTAACTTATCTTACTTAAGTAACATCTATGCATAATGCCTCCCAAAACATCTATGCATACTTGAAAGCAGTCATTAAAAGAGTTGCTTACATTATTAAGCATTTGTAAAGAAATATTTTTAACTACAATTCGGATTTTATTTTTCATATCATCCCTTGTTGTTGGAGGTATTTTATATACTCGAAAAAAAAATGAGTCCATTTTATTGAATTCTGGTGACCTTGGGGACCACCTTACCGGTCCTTCCCTTCTGATCCATCTTTCACAAAACTGATCATTAAGTTCACCACGTACTAATTCGTTGTGGTGCATAGGAGCACCGTCATGTAGAAACCACATTTGTTCTTTCGAAAGTACCTTCGTTTCGAAGGGCTGTAAGTTTCGAAAAATTTGATGAATTTGATAGCTATATGCTGATGATTTGATAGCTGAAGTTTAAATATAAAGTTTATATTTTCATTTAAATTTGTGCCAATTTTACTTATTAATGTTTATAAATAAGGAGATATGATTTTTTAAATATAGTCCCTAATTTTGTTCCTATTGATCATAGAAGGTTTTTCTTTAAATGTGAGTTTTTTACCAGCTATCCAATTAAAAAATATAGAAGGTATCGCAATTGTTTATAATAGCCCCATTTATAAGAAGGGAGACAGGAAAGAGTGCGGAAATTATAGAGGCATTAGCGTAACTAGCTCGCTGGGAAGGTTATATGGTCGTATATTGAAAAGAAGAATAGAAGAGGAGTATAAAGAAATTGAAGAACAAAGCGGCTTTAGAGCAGGAAGATCGTGCGTGGACAACACATCTACCCTTCAACAAGTAATTGAGAAACGAACAGCTCGAAACCTCCCTACGCATCTGGTATTTATAGATCTGGAGAACGCTTATGATACAGTTCCTTTAAAACTCTTATTTAGTGTCTTGACGAAAACGGACCTTAGTAAAACATAATATCTAAAAGCTATACTAAACATCTATAAATGTCTTCAAAACACTGTAAAAACAGGAAATACTTTCTCAAGGGTATTTACAGTAACGAAAGGCTTGAGACAAGGATGTTGTCTTTCCCCCACCCTATTCAAAATATATATCCAAGAAGCACTGCACCAATGGAGACAAAAATGTGCAGGAATGGGGTTGAAGCTTAACAACCAATATCAGACAACGCTGTTCTTTGCAGATGATCAAGTACTAATTGCAAGCTGTGAAGAAGATGCAGATTATATGCTTAGAAAGCTCAAAGATGAATAAGAAAAATGGGAGATGAGTATGAATATGTCAAAAACAGAATATATGCGAATAGGCAGTGAAGACAAAGACCCGGATTTGGAAATGAGACAAATGAAAATGTGCTACGAATACAAATATTTGGGAAGTATTATTTGCAGTAAAGGAACAACGGAACGAGGTATAGACTATAGAGTGCAACAAGGCAGGAAGTAGGGATGGCGGTTTTTGACAAAAAACCGGTTTTCGGTTATATCGTTTTTTTTGCTTACGGTTTAACCTGGCAGTTATATCCGGCCAAAAAAAAACCGGTTTTTGCAAAACTGGTGGCTACTACACTAGCCTGGTGGCTTTATCGGGTCTTGTTTCTGAGGCATATGCCATTAGTGGTCTTACACTGTGGATGAAGAATGTAGTCCTTTTCACACTATCCATAGGCTGCTTTGAAATCGACAAAGATATGGTGTGTATGTATGTTTTATTCTAATGACTTCTCTAGAGTCTGCCTATGTGTGTGAATTTGATGTGTAGTTAACTTTTCAGTAGTAAATCCGCATTTATATTGACCAACAATATCCTTTGTAAAATGTTTAAGTCTTTCAAACATTACGCAGATGCTAACAGAGGAATGTCTCTATAGTTCTTACACTTCAGTTGATGACCCTCTTTATGCAGCTGATATATTATTTCCTTTAGCCACTCTTTTGGTACCAATTCAATCTGCCACATAAGTACTATTAGTTTATGGATTGCTGCAAAAAAATTGATCACCACCTTTTTTTATACATCAAAAACCTTCATAAACTTAATAAATATAGATTTGTAAGAACACAATTGGATGTTTTTGTAAGAACGTTGGATGGTGGAAAGGTGCAACGAAATAGAACAATTGCAGGAAAAAGGAGATAGTTTTGGACTACACAAGAAGATCAAAGAAATATCGAATATACACAAAAGCCACCACAGAACAAGAATACGCAACGACAGAAACGAATACATAGAGTCAGAAGAGGAGATAGCAATGGCGTGGAAAGAATACGCAGAAAGTCTTTTTAATGACGAAAGACCAACACAACCAACGCGCAAACTTCATTCCGAAAACTTATCAGGGCCATTAATAATGCGAAGTAAAATAGAATATGCAATTAGAACCACAAAGATGCATAAAGCAACAGGTCCAGATGAAATTAATATAGAAGCAATAAAACTACTAGACGAGGAGAATATCAAAATCTTGGTAAGGCTGTTCAATAGAATTTATGATACTGGTTACATTCCGCGAGATTGGCTGCAGTCATCCTTTGTGATGATCCCAAAAACAACTAATGCCACAAAATGCAATGAACACCGCTTAATCAGTTTAATGGGTCACTTGTTGAAACTCTTCCTTAGGATATTACACTCAAGAATGTACAAGATACTAGAAGAACTTAGCGGGTCAACACAATTCGGTTTTAAGGAAGGACTAGGAACAAGAGAGGCAATTTTATATTTGAACACCTTAATACAAAACTGCTTAGATCAACGAAAAGATGTCTACCTCACCTTCATGATGAAACTACTACATAGGGCCAACATTGACCAGAAGGAGATCAGAATTATTCAGAATCTATACTGGAACCAAATGGCAAAGGTGAGGATTGATCAAGACTGATTGATCAATGTACGGATGAATTTGAAATCCGGAAAGGTGTCCGCCAAGGCTGCATACTCTCTCCGATGCTTTTTAATTTATATGTTGAAAATATATTTGCGGAAGCATTAGAAGATACGGAATTAGGCATTAAGGTGAACGGCATACCAATTAGCAACCTACGCTATGCGGACGACACAGTGATTATAACTGATTATTTGGAAGATCAGCAGTTATTACTTGATAGGGTGAATAGCATAGGTAAAAAATATAGCCTCAAAATCAACATTTTGAAAACTAAATATATGGTCATTAGCAGAAACCCTCCAGAAAACTCGATAATATGCATAGGTGACAATCATATAAATCGCTTGAAAACTTTTAAATACCTTGGCACCACAATCAATGACCAATCGGATCCACAACACGAGATAAAAACCCGAATACAAATGGCAAGACAAGCTTTTGTGAAATTCAGACCGCTCCTATGTAATCAACACCTAAAGTTCGAAATACGCTACAGAATGGTCAAGTGCTACATATGGTCCATCTTGCTTTATGCCATGGAAACGTGGACTTTGAAAAAAACATCTATCAACAAACTTGAAGCATTTGAAATGTGGTCATTGAGAAGAATGATGCGCATACCTTGGGTGGATAGAGTTCGAAACGATGACGTCCTTAATAGAGCCGGCGTGGAAACAGAACTCTTTAAATTAATTAAAAAACGCAAGATTGGTTACCTTGGGCACATATTGAGAGGAGCAAAATATGAAATACCACCGTTAATCCTACAAGGGAAGATCGGAGGTAGGAGAGGAGCCGGCAGCAAACAATTATCCTGGTTAAGGAATATTAAAGAATGGACAGGAATACACAATACAGGTGAGCTGTGTCACGCCGCCAAGAACAGAATTCTAGTAATGAGATCTAATTCTAGTAAAGTCACCTACGCCCTTTGGTGTATAGCATGTTAAGGAGAAGAAGAAGAACACAATGTTTGTATTAAATATGCAAATGAAATGAAATATAATGAAAATAAGATGAAAGAAAATATGATGAAACAAAGGTCAGGAAAGAAATAAAAAAGGACCTATGTTCAATAACGTTCAAATAAAACTGACACAGATATACCGATAAAAATAATATTTTATGTATAAAGTAGAAAAAAATCGAACTCCAAGTAACAAAATATCTCAAATTATCTTAAAGGCTCTATCCACGTCGACTTATTTGCCTGCATCTACTAATATAGCAAACGCAAACATCTACTAGAATGACGTCTACCTAAATTAGCAGTTGAAGGAGTAGTGTTTGATGTGCATTTAAAGAGATCCATTTACTACAATTCTGAAAGCATACATGAAGTAACCTACTTCCTCCATCAAAGGCGCACTTATTCGATTTGCATTCGACGCTTTCTGTCTAGAATTCTTAAGACGTTTGTAGTAGATCGGTCAATTTAATTGAAAAGCAGAGAAGACATGTTACCGACGATGCATTTTCCGTGTTCCAGAAATATAATTTAAGGGAAATGAGTCCTTCATAGATAATCTTTATTTACAAAAGATCGTCAATAATTTTAACACTTTAATCATGTTTTATGAGATGCATTTTATTGTTTGAGAATTTTTTGTCTTGTTCGATCTCGAACAAATATTTTGTTTTATTAATGTTTGTTTTAATAATTTTTAATATTTTGTTAAATAATATTTTGTTAAATAATTTTTAATATTTTTGTTGGGATGTAATGGGATAGTGAAGCGCAACAAATAGCCACTCCTATTCAAATGTCAACCTCACCTGCTCGTATGATGATCTAGATCATGGTCTTCTGGTACATCCTGCTAGATAACTAACGAGGCTCTGACGTCCGAGTGTTTGCCGGGATAAGCAATCAACCATTTACTGGCCAACGGCTTAGGGCGGATGAGCTAGTAAGTGGAAGGACACTCTGTTGTCCTGAGACTGAGAAATTGGTCTCGAAGGCGGAAGAACCAAGAAAGTGGTCAACGGCACTGACCACTGCATTAAAGGTCCCTGATGACATCTCTAGTATAAATTATAATGGATAGCACTATTTGCGCAAGAAAAATTATTGATTATGGTAATCGGAGACCAAAATCCGGCAGGGGAGGACAACCATCAGAACGCAAGGCCTCCTCGGTCGTCAACATGCGAAACCCTTGCACAAAATACCACAAAAAAAATACTCAACCCTCTTAGATAAAAATAGCTACCTGGAATGTAAGAAGTATGTATCAGCCTGGAAAGCTACACAATGTTATTAAAGAGAAGGAGAGGCTAAATATAGATATACTTGGGGTTAGCGATGTACAGTGGTCAGAAAATGAAGAGATATCAATAAATAACCACAACGCTGGAGGCGACAAAACTGATCATCGATACGGAGTTGCTTTTATTATAAGCAACACTATTAAAAAATCAGTGTTAGGTGTGATTCAAATCTCAGAAAGAATAATAATGCTAAAAATTCAAGCACGGAACTGTAATATTAATATGATCCAAGTTTACGCTTCCACTGCTGATAAGACCGAAGATGAGATCGAAAACTTTTATTTAGAATTGCACAATACAATCAAGTTAACAAAATCTAGAGATATAACTTACATTTTAGGAGATTTTAATGCAAAAATTGTAGTAGGTACAGTTGAAAATATAGTTGGACAGTTCGGACTAGGAACTAGAAACGAGAGAGGAGAAAGGCTCATAGAATTCTGCCAAGAAAAGAATATGGTAATTGCCAATACTTGGTTTCAGCTTCCTAAAAGAAGACTATATACATGGACGTCTCCTTCACATACAGAAAACCACATTGTCAGAAACCAGATAGACTTTATAGGTACTCGTAAATAGCAGATATAAAAACTCTATAACCTCAGTTAAAACTTATCCTGGAGCAGATGTTAACTCAGACCACAATCTGCTAGTTGCTGAAGTGAAAATAAAATTAAAAAGAATTGAACTCAGAAAACAACAACCAAAAATTAACATAAGAATGCTACAAAACGAAGAAATAAAAAACGAAATAAAAAATAATGTGAATGTTAATATGCAAAAAACACTAACTGACAACAAACAAATTATGGATGTAAATAAAAAGTGGTGTAATATAAAAAACACATTACTGAAACCAGCTCAAGAAAGTTTAACAGAACATAAATCAGAGGCTAAAAAACACTGGATGACAGAAGAAATACTATTACTGATGGAAGAAAGAAGGAAATATAAAGGAAAAGATCTACAGAAGTATAAAGAAATACAACGAATAACTAAGGAAAAAATCAAAACAGCTAAGGAAATCTATTTGATGAAGCAATGTAAAGAGATAGAAGAACTAGAAACAAAATATGATATGAGAAATATGCACAAAAAAATTAGAGAAGTGACTGGAATGGGTCGAAATAGACAGCAAGGACACATAAAAGATAAAAAAGGAGTACTACTAGTAGATTTACCAGAGAAGTTAAGGCGATGGGAGGAGTACGTTAGAGAACTTTTCCAAGATGAAAGAGGTGAAATGCAGAAAATACAAGAATTAAATCCTTTAGAGATACAGAAGATCATGATAGATGAAATCAAATATGCTATCAAAAACTCTAAAGACAATAAGGCAGCTGGATTAGATGAAATACCAGTAGAACTCTTAAAACTAGTGGAAGAGGACAACTTGGAAGTATTGGCAGATTTATTCAACACGGTGTACGATACGGGAATAATACCACAGGAGTGGCTAAAGTCAGCATTTATAACCATCCCTAAAAAACAAGCAGCAAAAGAGTGCTCTGATTATCGAACACTGAGCCTCATGAGTCATACTTTAAAAGTTCTGCTAAAAATAATACATAAGAGAATATACGAAAGGCTAGAGGAGGATATTAGCGAGACGCAGTTCGGGTTCCGAAATGGAATGGGTACTCGAGAAGGACTATTTGCCATCAACATATTAATTCAGCGATGTCGGGATGTAAATGTTGATCTACACTTGTGCTTCGTTGACTACGAAAAAGCTTTCGATAAAGTAAGACATGAAAAACTAATATCAATACTTATGAACAAGCGCATTGACAGTAAAATCATAAATATAGTGCAAACATTATATTGGAACCAAAGTGCCATAGTTCAAATTGATGGGCAACACTCAGAAGAAATGAGGATCTGTAGAGGAGTTAGACAGGGATGTGTGTTATCACCACTTTTGTTTAACTTATATTCTGAAGAAATTTTCCAAAACACGCTCAATAATATCGAAGCGGGAGTCACCGTTAACGGAAAATTAATTAATAATTTAAGTTATGCAGACGACACTGTGATCATAGCAACGAGTATAGAGGATCTACAACATCTTATCGAAAGCTTGAGTATAAATAGTGCTGAGATGGGAATTACTATAAACACTAAAAAAACGAAGTACATGCTGATTACAAAAAGGCCACAAAATATACATCACCTATTGACAATAAATGGTAACGTGATAGAACAAGTAGAAAATATCAGTATTTGGGAACTTTGATCAATGAAACCAATGATCATACTGTAGAAATAAACAGACGAATAGAGATTGCCAGATCAGCATTTATACGAATGAAGCCACTCCTAACGTGCAAAAATCTAAATTTGGAGATCAGACTACGTACCATTCGCTGTTATATATTTTCAATATTATTATATGGAGCTGAGACGTGGACATTAAAAAAATGTAATTTAAAAAGAATCGAGGCCTTCGAACTCTGGTTATACCGCAGAGTATTGAAAATATCATGGACTGATAGAATTACAAATAAAGAAGTACTGGAGAGGGTTGGTAAAGAAACAGAACTAATCACCACTATACAAACCAGAAAACTGGAATACCTAGGCCACGTGATGAGGGGATCAAAATATGAAATTTTGAGACTGATAATACAGGGAAAGATTCAAGGAAGAAGATCTGTTGGCCGAAGGCAGAACTCATGGTTAAAGAATCTACGTGATTGGTACCAATGCAGATCGATTGATTTGTTTAGAGCAGCAAGTTCTAAAATAAAAATAGCCATTATGATTGCCAACCTCCGTAGGTAGACGGCACTCTAAGAAGAAGAATATTTTGTTGCTACAAGACTATAAAGAAAGACACCTGACTGTCTAACCAATGACGAACTAAGAATAATGATTTAAAAATTTACACATGAAACGTAAGAAGCCTTTACCAGTCTAATTCCACGACTCTGCTTATCTTCTTCTTCTAGTGCCATCTGCACTAATAAAGGTTGGCTATAACCATTGCAAATTCGTTTCTATCTTCTACTTTTCTTAAGAGCGTCTGTGTGTTTAACCCTGTCCAATCGCGAATGGTTTTCAGCCAGGATATTTGTCGTCTAACGGGATCCCTTTTTCCTTCGATTTTACCATTCATAATCAACTGCAACAACTCGTACTTATCATTTTTAAGTATGTGCCCCAAATATGCTGTCTTTCGTTTTTTAATGGTGGTCAAAAGTTCTTGGTATCTTCAAAATTCTCCTAAAAAGTACCATCTCAAAAGCTTTCAGTTTTCTTATTTAGTTAACATTAAAAGTACAGGCTTCGATACCATAAAGAAGAATAGAGTGGATATAACATTTTACCATCTGATATCGGATTTGATTGAGTCTTTGATTACTCTTATCTTCAGAAAGGCTGCTCTTGATTGCTCTATTCTTGAGCGAAATGATGGTCCTTCATTAAGAACTCATCAGAAAGTATTAGAAAACTCTATTGAATGTAAAGTTTGCTGAACAGTGTTGTCTTGCTCTCTCCAAGTCTGTCGTCCCGTCCCGTCTTAACAAAGATGAAACATGCCGTCTGTTTGTATGTCTGTAAAGTTAGTTTCTACATTTTATAAGGCCGAATTTAGATTAAAACTACAATATCGTCATGATAAAGGGGTACAAGTCTCATCTTGGTGGCATATTTATATTTCACCTATATATATATATATATATATATATATATATATATATATATATATATATATATATATATATATTTATACAAAGTGGCCCAAAAGTCTGGAAAGAGCCAATTATCTCGTAAATTGCTAATTATAATTGTACAAAATTTAAGATACACCTAGTTTGGGATACGGAGATTCCATATTTGATATTTGCAATGTTGCCAGATTTTCCGTTTCTCTTATATTATTAGTAACTGTGGTTTTTTAAATGCATCACCCTGTACATTTAGTCATTATTGGAATCTCTTATTCAATACAAGTTCAACCATATATAACACTTATGATTTTATGTAGTCTGAAAGGTCTTAAATACATAAAACACAAGTCTGCAACGCCTAATTGTTTCAATAAATTTTTTAATACTAATTATTTTCAACTACATTAAAACTTAACAATTAATAGATTAGAACATTTGTTAACAATAGTAGATAGGGTAAGAGGCTTTGAGACCAACCCCTAAATTGCAACCCCTAAAATCGCAACCCCCGGTCGTAAGTTCCAAACGGCTTAACGTAGGATGACGTACGAGGGCTCGTTGGAAAGGGGATGAAAAATGGGGTTGAACGCGGTATGTGCCGTGCGCATCGGAGCATGCCAAAAGGTCATTATGGGGTATCTTCGTTTCTATTGGTCCGATTGGGGCGTACGAGGGCTCGATGGAACGGGGATGAGACGGGGAGACAAAAAACAAAGATGGCGGCGTTGCCAAATGGGCGTTAAAACGTATCTTCGTTGCTATTGGTCGGATTTTGACGTATGAGGTGTCAAAGCGTTGGATGTCACGTGACATTCGACGCAGGACGTGACATTCGACATTTTAAAAGACAAAGACACACTAACAGAGGACAGCAGAGGGTAACAGAGCGTCATAACAGTGACATTTATGTGACATTTGACATAGAACGTACAATGTCACGTGAATTGACGTGACATTTGACGCAGATCGTGAATTGACGTGATATTTAACGCAGGACGTGACATTTATGTGAAATTTGACGCAGAACGTGAAATGACGTGACATTCGACGCAGAACGTGAAAATGTTGCGTGAATAACGTGACATTCGACGCAGGACGTGACATGTATGTGACATTTGTCACAGAACGTGAAATGTCAAGTGACATTCGACGCAGGACGTCACATTCAACACAGAACGTAAAATGTCACGTGACATTCAACGCGGGACGTGACATTCGACACAGAACGTGAAATGTCGCGTGAAATGACGTGACATTCGACGCAGGACGAGACATTTGCCGCAGGACGTGACATTTATGTGACATTTGACATAGATCGTAAAATGTCACATGAATTGACGTGACATTCGACGCAGATCGTGAATTGACGTGATATTCAACGCAGGACGTGACATTTATGTGACATTTGACGCAGAACGTTAAATGTCACGTGAAATGACGTGACATTCGACGCAGGACGTGACATATATGTGACATTTGACGCAGAACGTGAAATGTAGGAATTACGTGACGTGAGACGTTTTGACGTAACAGTTATGTGTCAGTCAAGACATCGCTTGACATAAAACGTGACATTCAACATAGGACATATTCAGTAGGAATGCGTAGGAGAAATAAACATATCTTTCATTAAAATATCTTTTATTATTGAGTTACATATAGATACAAGTTATATACAACACTGAAACTTGAATATTAAAAAAAAAGACATAGACATGTAGAAGTATTGTTTATTTACATTAGTTCCAAAAGCACTTCTTTATAATCTTCCTCCATCTTTAGTAAGCGATTAGGATATGCCAGCCAAAATCGTCCCTTTTTTCACAAAACCTAGTAGTTCAAGTAGCGTTTTATTCAGGTAACCTCTATTCAAATATCGTATAAGGGTATTTCGTCGATCAGTAGTTTTAATTATGTGATGTAATTTAATTTGAACGTCGTCTGTTAATGCCTCTATTTGCGTTTTTATGTGTAAAAGTTGTTCTTCTCTAAGTATTCGTTCTGCTTCCAATCTCCTTTGATCTTCAATTCGCAGGTTTGTCAATTGTTTTTTACATGATTCACATAATATGTACCTAGTCCTAGTATCGTTCCAATCGTTCATTTCGAATAGTTCTATACAACCGCAAGGTTTTATAGTTTCACGTAATGTCTCATAAGGCATTGTGTCTGCTAACCAGAGGAATAAATGTAAGAGACTTCTGAAGAGGTATCCCAAACGTTTAAGAAAAGAACTAGCATACGCCAGAGTGCTATTCTCTGCACTCACAGATACAGAGAGCAACAATAAGGCATGTAAACAGACCAGCACCTTGATTTATACTAATTTCCAAAAAATTGGTACTATAGTTATTTATACAAAATTCACAAAAACGGAATTATATACTGAAATATTAAGACAGAAATATTTTAAATAATAATATGTTAAAATTGTGCATTTGATAGCAAACCGGATGAAGCCTCATGATAACAATACACCGCGTTGTTCAAAACACGTAAACAAGTGTGATAACAAATTTTATTTTAATCATTGGAAAAACAAGTACACCGGAAAGAAAACCGCAGTTGCTACATTTTGTAAAATGTATGAAGATATCAGCAACCACATCAACAAAATTCTAAATTGATAACAACGATTCTCTTACCGCAATATCAATTTATTATATTACCATAAATATTAGTTGAAGAAATAAAAATAAATATAAAAATATTAGCATTTCTAGAACTCAAGGTGTTGCTTATCTATGAAACGAATCAGTTGATGGTACCGTAGGCACATTAGGTTGACGCAACTCGGGCTCGGGTGGGGCGATATGCTGTTCTGTTCTTTAAAAGGCCGAGGAGCGCATACGGTGTCACAGTTCGCTTCGCAAACGTACTACAACAACAACAAGTTCGCAGTAGTCAATACGGTGTGCAGTGACTTACATATATCTGATAAAGGTAAGCGGTTTTTGTCTTTTTATGTATTTATTATGTCCTTTTTATCATTGTATTTTATGAGAATTGTACATCTCTCTGTTCGTATTTCATGCAGTATTGTATGAAAAATGTATACTGTTTTTGTATTTATTATGTCCTTTTTATCGATGTGGGTGTTGTAAAACATTTCACGTCTGCTATTTTTTTATAAGAAGTATTCTCCGCTGTTCGTATTTCGATTTCTTGTAGTATATGGTTCTTCTCTATTGCCGAGTATGCATCTCTCCATTCACGTTAAGCGGAAAAAACTATAGTTTTTTATTATTATTGTAGATGGATCTATCAAAACTAAATAATGTATCCTTGGTTGCAGAACGTAAGCCAATAAAAAAACTTAAAGATCTACAAATTGGAAAAAAATTTACCATCCACAGTGCAAAGGTGGTAACAACACAATTTGGGGAGACAGTTCTGCTGGATTTGGGTGCTGAAGTTGTCTTCTTACCACAGCGGGTAACCAAAGCCTACCAAGCAGCAATAACGGACCTCAACAGCGGAAACTATTCGCTGATATACGAAGGGGAAGGTGATATTGGAAAAAGCAGACTCCTAGCATCTTTTAAGATAGTTGAATAAGGTAAGTGATTTTTTCTTATTGTTTTTTTTTTTTTTGTGAGTAACCATGCATATAAAACAAGTGATTAAACAGTCTGATGATTTGATGCACATTATTAAAAAGCTTAGTAAAATAATTTTCGATAAATTCACTGAAAGAGATCGTACAGTTTGGACAAGACGGTTAAATAGTCAAATTTTTAGATGTAGTAAAGTAATTAAAAACAATAAACTATCAGTAGGAACAGTTAGAAAAGTGCAAACTTACATAGGACATTTTAAACATTTTAAGCAAATTATTTTAAATTTCAATAATAAGTACGTTGGGTTGGGGCTTAATTCAAAATTACGCAATAGAGTTAAATGGGAAAATGTCATTTCGTGTTTTGCTAGTCGAATTAAAACTGGAGTTATAGTTAATTTATCGCATAAGGATGTAACACAGTTCCTAAATGATTGTTATATTATTTTTAGTAGAAAAATTAAAATTATTTTAAAAACAAATAGAATGCTTAAAGTCAATACTACATTTTGCGGCGAATTCATTAAAAATCGAGTGATAGCGAAAGTTTAGATTTAAAATATTTTAACACTAAAAATGCTATTATAGACGCATCGACCGATTTACATCTTTGGTTCAGTGAAAATGTTAAGGATAAAATTTTTACAAAGCTGTCGGAGTTTGCAGAAAAAGATTCTGGTGCTGCTCTGTCTAAAGTAATTTCATTAGAAGTTAATATTAATAAAGTGGAAATAGGAAATGGTTCATCGTTCATTGACTTGCCAATAGAGATTCAGAAAAAACGAGCGTGCATTAATGTGCATAACTTCGATCAGGCTTGTTTTTATTGGTCAATAGTTAGCGCTCTGTATCCAGCAAAAGATCATCCACAACGAGTTTCAAAATATCCACATTATTCTACTGTTTTACAAACTGACAAATTAGAAAGCCCAATGCCATTAAGCCAAATTTCCAAATTTGAAAAATTAAACGCCATATCAGTCAATGTTTTTGCATTAGAATTAAACGTAGTTAAGGACAAACAATTTTACGAAGTAGTACCTGCCAGACTGACACCGCAAAAGATGGAAAAGCATGTTAATTTGCTCCTTATACAGGATAAATATTTCCCAAAGTTAAACGATTACGATGCTCCTCCAGAAGATGATGATCAGACTGAAATACGCCTTCATTATTGTTGGATTAAAGATTTGGGAAAATTAGTGAAGTCACAGGTAAACAAAAACCGCAATAAAAAATATATTTGCGATCGTTGTTTAAACTATTTTAGCAGTGACAGCAAACTAGCAGAGCACGAAGAAATGTGTTCAGATGTGAATAAATGTAAAATGACTGTTCCCAAATATGACCATGTGGCTTTTCGCAATTTTACATACAAACAAACAACTCCGTTTATAGTTTATGCCGATTTTGAATGTCAATTACATAATTTTACAGATTCAAATGTCTCAGTGAGTAAAACAGCAAAATATCAGAAACATGTACCTTTTAGTGCAGGTTATTATTTGAAATGTGCGTACGATGATAGTTTATCTTATTTTAATAGCTATAGAGGTGAAAATTGCATGGAGTGGTTCGCAAAAGAAATGTCCAAAATTTCCAAATTTGTAAATTCCAAAATAAAGACAATTGTACCTATGGTCGAAAAACCCAACACAAATATGGCAACTGTTTGCCATATTTGTGAGAATCGCTTTTTGGCTACAGATACAGTTGTTGTAGATCACGATCATTTTACGGGACAAGTACGGGGATTTGCGCACCAAGCATGTAATTTGAACTTTAAAAAATTGTTTGTCGTCCCAATCGTATTTCATAATTTTAGTGGCTACGATTCGCATTTTATGATTATAGATCTTTGCAAGCATGGGCATTTGAGCTTACTTCCCATAAACAAAGAAAAATACATTTCCTTTACATTACAATCTGACGAACATCAAATTAAATTACGATTTATTGATTCTCTTAGATTTATGGGAGCTTCACTCGATGAATTGGCATCTCTTTTAGACACATCCGAAAAGAAGATTTTGAAAAAAGAATTTAGTCAATTAGATAATGATACATTTAATTTGTTAACTTGTAAAGGAGTATTTTGTTACGATTACATTGACAGTTTGGAAAAATTGGATGAAACTTCTTTACCCACAATTAACCATTTTTATAGTAAGTTAAATAATGAATACATTAGTGAAGCGAAGTATGCTCATGCCCAAAATGTTTGGAAGAAATTTAATTGTAAAAATTTGGGAGAATACAGCGATTTGTATTTGAAAACAGATATTCTGCTGCTGGCTGATGTGTTTGAACAGTTCCGACAAAAATGTCGAGACACATATAAATTAGATCCAGCATGGTATTATACCATGCCAGGATACACATGGGATTGTATGTTGAGATACACACAATGTAAATTAGAATTGCTAAAAGATGTGGATATGATCTTGTTTATGGAAAAAGCCATCAGAGGTGGAATATCTGTTTGTAGCAATAGATATTCTGAGGCCAACAACAAATACATTTCGTCTTATGATCCACACGGCCCTCTAAGTACATCCTCTATTTAGATGTGAACAATCTGTATGGCTGGGCAATGTTACAATTGCTTCCATATGGAGGGTTCAAGTGGATCGAAGATGTTACCAAATTTGGTGTTGGTAATCTTCCCGAAGGCCATATAGATATTATGTCAATACAGGATGATGCAAAGGAGGGCTATTTTTTCCAAGTTGACTTGGAGTATCCACGCGAATTACACGACAAACATAAAGATTTTCCATTTGCTGCCGAACACCGCATTCCGCCCGGTTCAAAATTGCCAAAGTTAATACCAACCTTATATCACAAATCCAAATATATTATGCATTATAGAACACTTAAACAGGCATTGGCTAACGGGTTAATTTTAACAAAGATACATAAAGTTTTGAAATTTAATCAATCTGCGTGGCTGCGACCGTATATCGAATTAAATACAAATTTACTGGCGGCAGCCACCAACAGTTTTGAGAAAAATCTCTACAAGCTAATGAACAATGCGGTGTTCGGAAAAACTTTACAGAACCAAAGACGTCATCGTATTGTAAAATTATGTAAAAAATGGCATGGAAGGTACGGAGCTAGAAATTTGATTGCGAGTAGTCGATTTCACAGTCGTACGATCTTTAGCGAAAATTTGGTAGCTATCGAACTTAAGAAATCAGAAGTATGCTTTAATAAACCCCTGTATATAGGCGCAGCAATCCTAGATATATCAAAAGTATGTATGTATGATTTTCACTACAACTTTATGCTTCCAACGATGGGAGAGGACAACTGTTCATTGTTGTACATGGACACCGACAGCTTTATTTATGAATTGAAATGTTCAGATGCATATAGAGAGGTTATAAGAGCGCATCCAAATAAATTTGATACCTCCGACTATGCCGAAAACAACTCATACGAGATAGAACGGTTAAATACAAAAATCCCAGGATTAATGAAGGACGAGGCAAATGGGAAAATAATTACACATTTTATTGGATTACGATCAAAAATGTACACATTTAAACTGCAAATAACTGACGAGGAGAGGGAAAAAGAGAGACAGCGCCTAGAACGAAAACAACTAAACAAAGAGAGAATTGAATGTGACTTGGGAAATTTGGGAATAACAAAAAAGGCAAAAGGAGTAAAATATAACGTTGTTCGAAATAAAATTACGTACGAAGACTATGAAAAATGTCTTAAAGAATTCAAAATTCAAACCGCGAGCCAAAGATGTATTAGGTCATACCAACATTCTGTATTTAGCATCGAGCAATCCAAAACGGCTCTAAGTCCTTATGACGATAAGAGGTACTTAATACCAAAATCATTTAATACGCTTCCGTGGGGACATTATCTTGTCGATTAACATTTATTATAAATAATTTTCTTTTTCTTGTAGTATATGGTTACTCATAAGAACAAAAAAAAAAAAGAGAAAAGATCACTTATCTCACAGTTTTTTGTATATTGTAGATTTAACTAGTATTTTAGAATTGTATAATTTAATTTTTAATAATAAATTTGTGTAATCTTACATTTTTGGTTTTATTTATAATAGAATAAAAGACAACATATCTAATGAATTATATATTTATTTAGTTAAATGATTTACATGTCTATGTTCATAATAATATACATATTCCTTTAGAGCTAAACTTAACAAAGTGTTTGGACAAATATCGATATATGCTGCGAAGGCTGTAACTGGTCCATGTACAGAGTCTTTAGCACAAAAATTTTGTTTAATGAAAGTTGAAATATTTATATAGTATTTCTGGAATTGTAAACTCTGTAACAATGCCACTCTATGGTACAGTATTCTGTAGTTTGCGTTTAAAATGTGGTAGGCGTCATCTTCACGTAAATAATAGTCGACTCCAAATTTTTCAATGGTCAGCAACTTTACATTGTCTTTTACCAATTGTCTTAGTTTGCAAAAATCACCATTCATAAATTCGATTGGAACATACCATCCGCATATGTAGCATGGAAAAAGTCACTCATTTTTTCTTTTAACCACACACTTATGACGTTCCACTCGCTTATACTTAAACTGATTCTTCTAAAATCATCACGTTGACACAGAATGATGGATGGTAGAAAATCTCGAGCTGGAGATAGACCAATTTTTATGTGGAGAGAGCTGCTGATTGGATATGTAGTTTCCAATAAACAATATTGCTCGTTTGTGGCAGCTGCTTCATATTTAGCCAATACTCGATCTAATTCGGCGCCAGGACTAGGTGGTTGTTGACTATCTTCATCGTAGTTAAATTCTATGCTAAATTCACTGCTATCATCATCATCGAAAATATTAGGTTGGCTGTTGTATCCGCTATCTTGAGAGCTCATGGTACTACTGTGTGTGTGTGTGTGTGTGTGTGTGTTTCTAACGTCGTTAACGTGGTGGATGTAAACTGAACATATTATCGTAGTTTGTCCTACATTTATACCATTGTCTTCTCCCACTTCTTGTGGTTAATTATCGGTCTTTTCACAAAAATGTATGTCTACGCGGCGTATCGAAATATAGATCCTCAAACTATATTCGAGTTATTTATCCAGCTGTTGTGTTTGTTGTCCATTCCTAACCATTTCACGTACATCTTATTGCCTTTTCGTCTGAGTACTTTTTCGACTAGGTATATGTCAGGGTTTGATGTTTTCTGCAATTCTTCTTCGTAAAAACCGCCACTAATCGGCGCACCTTGCATGTCTTCGAGCAAATACGTTATAGGATTTGTTATCTTAACTTGTACAATTCTAAATAATTCAGTAGTCCAATTGGGCGTGTATGCCTTTTCGAAGAAATGTTTTGCCTTTGATACACGTTACAATGTCGCCAACTTTAAACTTTCGTGGACCTGCAATCTTTAAATAAGTATAACTTTTGTTTAAAATAGTTTTTTCGTTGGATTTGTTAACCTGAGACGGTTTGTATCCTGTTTTACTGTGTTTTGTGTTGTTGTATTCCTCTGTAATTATGTGTAGAGCATCTAACCATTTGTACGATCCATGTAAACTGAAAATACTTGTACAACTTTGCTTTCAACGTTCTAATAACTCGCTCGCAAATGGCTGCTTTTTTTATCGTGTAGGTGCTGTAATGATTAATCTCGTGTTTTTTCATTAAATTTTGAAATGTTCTGTTGTAAAATTCGGTTCCTTGATCAGATTGTAGGTTCTTCGGATGTCGTCGAGTATGTGCGAGAATATCCGAAAATGCCCGAGTAATTTCCTCGCCAGTCTTCGTTTTTAGAGGTCGTGTCCACACAAATTTTGAAAAGCAATCAATTACAACTAGTATTAGTTTGTAATTTTTATTTTGATGTGCATAAGGACGCATTTCAGCCAAATCCATTTGCCACAAGTCATCGATTCCTTTGATTATTGTTCGTCGACGAGGATAGTTTTTTCGTGCCGGTTTATGCAATTCGTTTATCAACTGTTCTTTAGACATTATTATTTTTTTAACGCACCTTCAACTACCGTAAGACGTTTGTCTATATCCCATGAATGAATGCTATCTACTACGCTTTTTAATGATTGTTCCACTTGTTTTATCCGCTGTTCCATCTGTATATCGTACATAGAATGCTTTGCAACTGTTTCTGCAGCAGATTTTAGATTGTTCTCCGTATCCTTTTTCAGTGCATTCATATCATCTTTGATTATTTTTTTCAATTTTTGCTCGAGAAGTGGAACTGTAGTTTTATGAAGCTCCTTTCTCACATCGTTAAGGCCAATGGCTAAATCCTGTATGTCATTTAGTTTTTTGCTGTAACAGCACACCATGTGTTTGAATTAATGGATGGTGCAGGTTACGCAACCCATTAATTTGTTCATCAACGTATTTATTCGTATCCTTTTTCAGTACATTCAGATCATCTTTGATTATTTTTTTCAATTTTTGCTCGAGAAGTGGAACTGTAGTTTTATGAAGCTCCTTTCTCACATCGTTAAGGCCAATAGCTAAATCCTGAATGTCATCAGTTTTTTGTTGCAATAGCACACCATGTGTTTGAATTAATGGATCGTGAAGGTTACGCAACTCATTGATTTGTCCATCAACGTATTTTTTCGTTGCAGCATCGCCACTATCTGATGGATCCTTGACATTGGATATTTTCACATTTTCGGCATTAATATTTCCGTCAGACGTATGTGGAAATGTGACTCGCGCCACCTTTTGGGCATTACTACTACTACTATAACGAGAGTGATGTCCGAATTTGTCGACACTCATAGTGGAAATGATAATGACATTCCCAGTTACTCTATTATATTGGCTTCTCTTAGTTCATTGATGATGGCTATGATTTCGTTGTCGAGAGATGTGTTGCCGGCGTCTTTCGAAGCCACCAAGAGTTTAAGACGTTCAACTAACTCATTTGGATCATCCCAATAAATATACTCCATGGGTGCAGTGTTGTATGTTAATCGTGAGTCATCCAATCCCGTTCCTTTGGCCGTAGATGAAGATGATCGTGTTGTTGTTTTCGTTCTGTGTTCGAGTTCTTTTTTGGATCGAGTTGCAGGTGGTGCATGCTTTTTCATTGCTGCATCAGATGGTTTGAATAGAGGTTTAATAATAGAATGGTATTTTTCTCCGCTGGAACCTTTAAGACGTCCAAGGTATCCAGATGAATCTCGTGTTTTTCAACAGTGTTTTGTACTTTTGTAAATCCTCATCATTATACTGGTCGGGGTTGGCATAAAATAAAAGTTGATATAGACCTGGCGTACCACCTAACCTACGTTCTTCTAAATTACGTTCTCGAATTATTATTATGTCTCCATTGCGTTTGTCAAAGTTTATTCGACGTTTTCCCATTATCCAACCACTAATAGAATCGTAAAATGGACCATAGTTTTTATCAATTCTATCGTCTTTTTTCAAATATTCTTTTATATACTTGTGACTTATTGGAGGATATTGATCCATATATTCGTCGGCGGCATCCATCGAAATCTCGTCAGAGATTGGTTCTTGAATAATGTTTTCATGAGGTATCGCTTGATCAGGTGCGTCAAGAAATACATCGTCATTCTCCTCCTCCTCCTCCTCCTCCTCCTTGTCCTCCTTTTTCACCTCTTCTTTTTTAACTTGTTCAAACTTGTTAGTGATAGCATGATGTAACGTTTTTGATGATTGTGCAATATCTTTGAGAGGCTTCGAGAGTGGTTTAAATAGTTTATTTAGGGACTCGTCTTGTTCTGTTCGACCTAATTTCAATGCCAATATTTTTTGCGAATTGATCTAGCCAATTCGGCGACTTTCTTCTTGCGAAGGGCAATGGCAACCGCATCATCTGACATGTTGTTAACGACTAACCAATCACCTTATAATTTTATATATTTATCAAATCCTTTGCGATATCGGCCATTGTTGAGAGCAAAATCTTTTATAATTACCAAAGTACCATAACTATCACACCAACATTCAGAACAAATTTTTTTAATTTCATCAAATGACATGTCTGGTGATACGTGCTCATCAAATACATGCTTCAAATTTATCTCGTCTTGCTTGAATAGTACAATCATGTTACAGTTGTCTCTAATTAGCTGCTTTGGTATTTTTGAATATGTTTGACATAAATAAGCGGCATCGATATCTTTATGTCTGCACATGGAATAATACTCGCGAATCTTTTGCTGACCATCGCATGCAACATCGTCAAATAAAAACACAGAGTGGGGTTTAGCGTCGCTGGGACTAATAATTTCTTCGTTGTCTTTAAACGGGTAATATCCTACACCTTTAACTTGTGCTATTACATCTTGCAGTAGTTGGTATTTCGGTTGAAAGAGGGATTTCGAATAAACATAGACATTTTTAAACTTGGCGCCATTCGGATTGAATAGAAGAGATAGCATGACATTCGTTTTCCCGCATCACTTGGACCGCAAATAATGGCTCTAAACGAGTTTGGTAGTAATTTACCATGTTTACTGACTGTCACTTTCTGGACAATGTCCAGATTATCAATTGGTAGCGTCTGCTCTTGCTGAACGATCTTCATCGTGTGGACAAGTGTAGTACATATGTACGACAATATATTATAGATGTCACCACTTGCATGGTATCAGTCCAATGTTGGTCGTTGAAGGAGGAGGTCTCGTTAACTCTCTAATTAATAAACTGCCAATTGAGCTGCATATTCCCGGTTATCAGTACTGCGGTCCCGGAACAAAACTACAAAACGTCTTGCACGTGGAGATCCAGGAATTAACCGTTAGACGCAGCTTGCAAACGACACGATATCGCTTATTCACAGCATTCATCTCTCGAAGAACGTCACAAGGCGATAAAGAATTGGAAGATAGAGCCTGGGAGCGCTTCAAGTCGAAAGACGCTAGCATTGGTGAAAAAAGTGCTGCTTTAATTGTAACTGGCGGAATGAAGACGAAGAGAAAGTTGGGAATGGGGATGTTCTCGTCGTGGACGACGGGGACGTTACTCATTCAATCGAGATGTTGTCTCAAAAATTGCAAAGTCCCTGAAGAGAGGAGCATCGTTAACAGATACTGCTTTGACTGCTGTACGAATAGCAAAATCCATAATCAAACGACTTGGTGGTCGTAAAGAAGTTGATGTTCCACGAGTACTACCACTAAAATCCGGAGGTTTTCTACCCTCATACCTCTATTTGCAGGCCTTTCCGCTTTGGGGGCCTTAGCGGGGGGTGCTGCCGGAGTGGCCAAGACAGTAGTCGACGCAAAGAATGCCCAAAAGAAATTGGAAGAAGATATACGTCATAATAAAGCAATGGAACACATAGGTTCGGGTCTGTACCTACGTAAGAAACCAGAGGTGGATTCGGTTTGTATTTGAAAAAAAACTTCCAATAAAGCTACCCAATCGTCCGCTATATGATGTGGAGATTGCACATTATGCGAAAATACTTAAAATACCACATTTTCGAGGCGTTTTCATGAATGACGCTCTGCCTAGAGACGGTCCACGACAACGAGAATGTGCAATAGTAAACTTGGATGTGTCCACACATAACGGGACACATTGGGTAGCATATAGAAAGATAAACAGCGACGTAGAGTATTTCGATTCATTTGGTAATTTAAAGCCGACCAAAGAACTTGTTAAGTATCTGGGTGGTGCACGTGCCAACATTTCCTATAATAACCATCAGTATCAAACGTACAATCAAATTATTTGTGGACATTTATGCTTAAAGTTTTTATATAATGGAGCCTACTAAAAGTACGAATCTGCTTATGGACCATATGTTTCGCAAAAAATATTTTACAGAATTCAGTGAGAAGAACTAAAATACATACCGCTCGATTATCTTATACGAACTGTACGACCTTCAGAATTGTTAAGTATATGGCATAAATTGCCTGAAGACTATCGAGGAGAATTTAACTTGCAGATACTACTTCCCTGCTATGTACATTACAACAGACCTGATTGGAAGACTCACTGGGATGGTCCACCTGATTCTCAAGCTAAATGTTCATTTATGTAAACTTGTTTTGGAACAAATAAAACTATTACAGTAAATATTGTTTTTCTAATATAATAACCTATTACTAGATTGACGTGAGTCAGTCATCATGTCGCAGTTGTTGAGAGTAGACAGCACCAATTATATATTCTCATTTCAACCTCCCACACCGATCGTGTTGGATCCGAACAAAGATTATGAAATAGCTCTTCGTGCTTTCCATTCCTACAACAGTATACCAAACATTGAAAATAACAAGTTTTATTACTACGATAACACAAACCAATTACAACACTTTGATTTCCCGATGGATGTTATGAAATTGCGATATTGAAGAATATATACAAAAGAAATTGGGTGCTGATAATGTGCTTAAGCCTGAAACGATATTTAGTCTGAAACCTAACCACAACACGTTGCAATGTCAAATTTTCAGCAAATATAAGATTTCGTTTACGCAACCTGACAGTCTTGGTACAGTATTGGGATTTTCTCCTGCACTTCTCACTCCAGGACAGACACATTCCTCAGATCGACCTGTTAGGATTATTAAAGTATCTAGCATACGCTTTGAATGCAACATTAGTACCGGAGCCTTCGATGGTAACAGACCTGCTCACACGATCTACGAATTTGTCATACAATCAATCTGGGTACGCAATTGACGAAACTCCACACAATTTGTTGTATTTACCTGTTGTACCGCAACGAGAAATTACCAATATCACTGTGTTGGCTGTCGATCAAGACGGACGCCTGTAAACTTTCGAGGAGAACAGAGCACCTTGGTGTTGGAACTTAGATCACGTGGGAAATGGGATTAGTAATAAGACAATCTACTGCCCATAGTACACCATTAGTTGTGCAGCCGTCTGAGCGACAACATCGTACGTCCTCATCTAAGCGGCAACATCTTACGTTTGCAAACAAATTGTTTTTACAATCACTTGGTTTTAAGCTGAAAAAATGACAACCATGTATGGAAAACGATCCCGTTCAAACAGCATAATGCCTCCAATATTTGATATTTATCGTAAGCCGATGTTTGACGAATCGATTCGAAAGGCCGAATACCGAACATATGCACCATTCATCAAATCATTCAACTGTAATGACATTGTAGAATTTAGCATCAATCAAGTTGACTCGTTTTTTGCAATGAGTGAAACCTTGTTATGCATTAAAGGATCGCTCGCAATAAACGGCAATGGTGAAGTCAAACTAGCAAATAATGTGGGTGCTTTTCTTTTCGATTCGTGTACGTACAGCGAAAGCGCAAGGGAGATGGAAACAGTGCGGGATCTGGTATCGTAAGCGCTGTACGTGCTATGACATGTTATACTCAAGAAGATTCCAGTCATATGGCAATGGCGGGGTGGAATTACCCTAAGGATCCAATTCTACATGCTGCCGATCATTCATTCAACATACAGATGCCTCTTAAGCATGTTTTTAACATTTTCAATGATTATCCTATGATTACGTGTGGTCGTCAAACAATAAGACTAGTTCGAGCTCGAAATGACAACGATTGCATAATTGTCAAAGAAAAAAACTCCAGGTCATGTTACAACTGTTAAGATTAACATTACCAATATTGAGCTTAGAGTCAAGCACATATTTCCCAATGATGATATTAAATTGGAACTTATGAAATCCATTCAACAAGATCAACCTATAGTTATTCCTTTTTAGAAAGTGGGAATTGCATGAATTACCAGCACTTACCAAAGGCGCTCGACGTGAAGTTTGGGCTGTAAAAACTAGCAATGCAGTGGAAAGACCTCGTTATGTCATTGTTTTCTTTCAAACCAATAAACGTGACAAAAGCGACGCCGATCCCACCTTATTTGACAATATCCACATACAAAGTATCAGATTATCTTTAAATGGAGAATATTGGCCGAACGAGAGAATGCAGTTGGATTTTAGCAAAACTGACTACAATGAGGCCTATTTCAATTATACCGAATTCTATCCTAGCTACATACATTCTCAACAAAAGCGACCTCTACTCGATTTCTCAGGTTTCGCACAACACACATTGTTCGTCATCGATTGTTCGAAGCAAGAAGAAAGCATGAAAGCATCCACTGTTGACGTAAAACTCGATATTGAAGCGAATAATGGTTTTCCCGAAAATACAAGGCTTATTGCATTATAATTCACGACTGTGTAATGGAGTACTTCCCTCTCTCCGAAATTGTAAAAAGTCTAAATTAGATGCATAAATTGCCAGTAGTACGCGAGCAGTCATCATGAGAGTAGCATTCGTAGACATTCAGGGATTCGATGTGGACGGATGGTTTGTTCCAAAGAACTTACATTGAAATAGGATTTAAACGAAGTCATTACATCTTCTTGCCTCAGAAACCTTTTAATGCGCTAAGTAATGGGGATAAGAAGACTGCATCATACGTGGGAGAAAAAACTGCTTGGATTCGATACTCTGATGGACACGTAGAATTGTCCAAAATCAATGAAATACTAGAATCCAAGTTGTTGTATGCAGCAGATTACATATACGTTCGAGGAGAACAAAAAGCAGAATATTTGGATAAGAAACGTCACGTTTTGGAGTTTTTTCCATTATTATTGATGTTTGCAAGTTTGATGGTAACCTCATGCTACTGGAAACGTTGGCCCTACTGCAAACCATGTCATGCCTCTGGATTATTTTCATGCACCGAAAGAAATGTGGATCGTCTACGTCACTGGTTTGCCAATAACATAATGCCATTGTAATTTTATGTATAAATAATATATTAGAAATTATACGCTTTTTTATTTATCACATCTTTATTGATCGAGTCTTATATTACAAGAAGATTCAAATTTTCTCCTTACAATTTCGAAAATAATTTTTACAATTAGAATAAATACAGATGCTAATATTACACAAGACATTGCAAAGACATTGTCTATTTCACTTTTCATATGCTCGCTGGTGTTGTTGCTAACGCCCATGGTATTGGTTGAATACGTCTCAATGGATATGAAGCTGGTGGCAGTTTTCTGCAGGCGTAAATCCAGGTGTCTTGCTGTTGCTGCTGCTGCTGCTGTAGATTCAACTCTTTTGGTTTCCACGTTTTGTCCTGAATATGCAGGCTATCTAATTGTCTTTTAATTTGTTTTATATTCTCATATGATTTAATGTCTCTATTTAACTGATCAAGTTTACGTTGAAATTCCATAACCCTATGTATGTACTCGATGGAATTCATAGTACTAACTGAATATGTCCTATGTTGAATGTCACGTTTTATGTCAAGCGATGTCTTGACTGACACATAACTGTTACGTCAAACGTCTCACGTCACGTAATTCCTACATTTCACGTTCTGCGTCAAATGTCACATATATGTCACGTCCTGCGTCGAATGTCACGTCATTTCACGTGACATTTAACGTTCTGCGTCAAATGTCACATAAATGTCACGTCCTGCGTTGAATGTCACGTCAATTCACGATCTGCGTCAAATGTCACGTCAATTCATGTGACATTTTACGTTCTATGTCAAATGTCACATAAATGTCACGTCCTGCGTCAAATGTCACGTCCTACGTCGAATGTCACATCATTTCACGTGACATTTCACGTCCTGCGGCAAATGTCACATAAATGTCACGTCCTGCGTCGAATGTCACGTGACATCCAACGCTTTGACACCTCATACGTCAAAATCCGACCAATAGCAACGAAGATACGTTTTAACGCCCATTTGGCAACGCCGCCATCTTTGTTTTTTGTCTCCCCGTCTCATCCCCGTTCCATCGAGCCCTCGTACGCCCCAATCGGACCAATAGAAACGAAGATACCCCATAATGACCTTTTGGCATGCTCCGATGCGCACGGCACATACCGCGTTCAACCCCATTTTTCATCCCCTTTCCAACGAGCCCTCGTACGTCATCCTACGTTAAGCCGTTTGGAACTTACGACCGGGGGTTGCGATTTTAGGGGTTGCAATTTAGGGGTTGGTCTCAAAGCCTCTTACCCTATCTACTTACGTTATTAAGTTTTCAAAATGTGCTTAATTTATGAGTTGACAGTACCATAATCGATGGTAGAATGCGTCTATCACATTTCTCCATGATGGTCTAGAAACAATTCGAGATTCATCGATAATTCGTTGCCTTAGCTCTGAAAGACTTGCTGCTTACGTTTTGTAAACTGAATTTTTCCAATATCCTAATAAAAATATTCTTTATGATTGAAATCGGGTGAATGTGAAGGCGATTCAATTTTACCTTGTCTACCAATTTATCGTCCGGGAAATATCTCATCTAAATAACGCCGAACATTTACATCAATTATCTGACGTTAAATTTTTTCAATAAAAAATGTCCCAATTGACTGAGTTGCTACTATACCTGACGATACATTTAATTTTTGTGGTCTTGAGTATGGTTTTCACGCATTCAGTGTGAATTTGCGTCACTCCAGTACCTTAAGTTGTGTCGATTTACACTTCCACACAGTGTAAAGATTGCTTCATCGGAAAACATATTCTGTTAATGAAATTTTAATAATTTTCAATTTTATCCATCATTACCTCAGTAAACTCTAATCTAACGACTTACATCATGTACTTGCGCAACCCTGCCTGAGGATGTATGTGGATCTTTAACAAAACTTTTCTTTTTCCATCTGTCTTTACCTTCTTCAGATTTCTCAAATCGCTTTACAGTTTTTTGTACCGTCGTCGCCTTATGAATAGGAGAACGGTTTAGAGAACGGCATTTTAGCGAAGCAATTTAAATTGCAGAACTTTTCGAAACACAATTACTGTCAGTTTTAGTTTTTAATGTAAATCGTGAACAAATGTCAATATCACAGCATTCTTTCTTTCTTCTTCTTTAAGTTCCATCTTCTATCGAAGGTTGGAAATCATCATGGCTATGCGGACTCTGTTGACTGCCGCTCTAAAAAGTTCTGCACTACTGCATTCAAACCATTCCCTTAAGTTCTTAAGCCAGGATATTCTTCGTCTTCCCACATTTCGCTTTCCTCGGATTTTGCCCTGCATAATAAGTTGTAATAATGCGTATTTTTGCCCTCTCATCACATGTCCCAAGTACTCAAGTTTTCGTCTTTTAATAGTTAATATTATTTCCGCCTCATTTCCTATCCTTCAGTTACTTCCATGTTTGACATTCTTTGAATCCATGATATTCGTAGGATTCTTCTGTAACACCAAAATTCAAAGGCGGCCAGCTTATTCAGATGAACTTGTTTAAGTGTCCAAGCTTCCAGACCATAAAGAAGAGTAGAGAACACGTAACATCGAAGCATTCTTAGGCGTAGTTCTAACCTTATATCCCGACAACAAAGAAACTTTTTAAGTTTAATAAATGATGTACGTGCTATTTCAATACGTGTCTTAATTTCTTAGGTTTGGTCTACATCTGATGTTATCCATGTTCCTAAATATTTATAGTTATTAACCTTCTCAATTGCAGTATCTTCAATAGTCAATTGGATATTTGCATGTGCAGATTTAGTCATGATCATGCATTTAGTTTTCTTTAAATTTATCTTCAGTCCGTACTCATAACAGCGTTCATTAAGGCGTTGCATTAGGTTCTGTAAATCATTGTTGTTATCCGTAATTATTACTGTATCGTCTGCAAAACGTAAGTTATTTAAAACTTCTCCATTGATAGATATACCTTCTATTGAGTAGCACAGCATTCTACATTTAAATATTTAAATTTATTAAAATCTACATATTTTGCAATGTTTTATGTATTTAAGACCTTCCAGACTACATACAATCATAAGTGTTACATCTTTTTGAACTCGTATTGAATAGTTGAACTCGTATGAAATTCACACTGAATGCCTGAAAATCATACCAGACCACAAAAATTAAATGTATGATCAGGTATAGTAGGTACTTAGTCAATTGGGTCATATTTTATCGAAGGAAATTTAACGTCAGATAGTTGGTGTAAATGTTCGGCGTTATTTAAATGAGATATTTTCCGTACGATAAATTGGTAGACAAGGTAGAATTGAATGGCCTCCATGTTCACCCGATTTTATTCCTAAAGATTATTTTTATTGGGGATACTTGAAAAATTTAGTTAACAAAACTTAACCAGCCAAGTTTTGCAGAGTAAAGGCAACGAATTATCGATTAATCTCAAATAATTTCTAGACAATCATGGAGAAATGTGGTAGACGCATTCTACCATCGATTAGGTACTGTCAACTCACAAATTGAGCATATTTTGAACACTTAATAACGTAACTATTGTTAAAAAATGGTCTAATCTATCAATTGTTACGTTTTAATGTAGTTGAAAATAATTAGTATAAAAAAATTATTGAAACAATTAGGCGTTGGCAGACTTGTGTTTTATGTTTTTAAGACCTTCCAGACTATAAAAAATCATAAGTGTTATATGGTTGAACTCGTATTAAATAGAAGATTCTAATAATGACTTAATATACAGGGTGATGCATTTGAAAAACCAAAGTTATTAATAATATCAGAGAAACGGCAAATCTGGCAACATTACAAATATCAATTATGGAATCTCCGTATCCCAAAATAGGTGTAGCTCAAATTTTGTACAATTATAACTAGCAATTTACGAGATAATTGGCAGTTTCCAGGCTTTTGGGCCACTCTGTATATACCCCAAGAAAAGGCAAACCACAAGAAATTGATTGTTAATTTATTGCCGAGGTGTTTTGCCAAGAAATAATTGCTGCAACCATTTCCAAGAAATAATGATTATGTTAACTTAACAGTGAAGCTAGCATAGCCCTAGCTGTATCTCGGCAAGCAAAAGAGTTACAGGACCCATATTGGCGATATGTTTTATTGCTCATTAATTGCTGTTGATTGGAACATTGACAAATCCCCAAAAATTATCCTATTATCCCCCTATCACAAAACTCATTCCTGGATAAATCGAGATATGTCAATAATTATTAATTAGCAATCAATTCCTTGCAATTCGCTTTTTCGTCGATATCTTGGTTTTCGGAGGGTTTGTTCTGAGCTAGGGATGATGGGGTAGCTTTTGGGAATTGGTTAATATACTTCTTTTTCTTCTTAGGGTGCCCGTCAGTTCCGAACATTGGCAATCATTCTGGCTATGATGACTTTGTTGATTGCTATACGAAATATCTGTGTTGAGGTCTTTCTATACCATGCTCTTAGGTTAGCAAGCCGGGATATTCTTCTTCGTCCTGGGGTCTTTTTTCTTTCATTTTACCTTGCAAATGCATCGAAGTAGCTTGTATCTTCCTTAATTTTTCATTATATGTTCCAAGTGCAGTTTACGGCTCTTCGCGATGTTGACCAAATCCGCAGTTGTGTTCATTCTTCGCCCTACTTCTTCATTGGTAACTTGGTCTGTCTATGGTATCTTCAGGATCCTTCTGTATAGTTACAGCTCAAAAGCCTGAAGTTTTGATAGAGTTTCCGCCTTTAATGTCCACGTTTCTACTTTATACAAAAGCAATGAGTACACATAACATTTAAGGAGCATTATTTTTGTTTATAGGGTGAGGTCATGGCTCTTGAACACAGAGCTCATATTCAAGAATGCACTTTTTACCTTTCCGATGCGACATTTAATCTCTTATTCTCATTCTCATTCTTACCATCATTAATACTCATTGATTATAGTTCCCAAGTAGTTGTATTGTGACAAACGTTCAATTCTCGTTTGGTTCACATACAGATTTGCTCCAGCTATGTTTTCCTTACTGATGATCATTAGGTTGGTTTTGCTGGTATTTATATCCAGTCCATATTTTCTACTTGTTTCCAGCTCTTCTATGTTATTTGAAAACACTATTGTATCATCTGCATACCGCAGGTTATTGAGCTTAACTCCATTTATTGATGTGCCTTTAACAATATCTTCTAGAGCCTCTTCAAAAATGTGCTCCGAGTATAGATTGAATATCAGTGGTGAAAGTATGCACCCCTGTCTTACTCCTCTTAAGATTTTGACCTGATTTGTATATACTCCATCTATTTCGGAGCACCGCTGATTAATTCCAATACAGGTTAGCTATTATTTTTAAGTCTTTTCCGTCAATCCCTGTTTTCTTTAGCACTTACATCATTTGTTCACCCTATCCCTATTCACTCTACTACCTGACCCTATCGAAAGCCTTCTTGTAGTTAATCAGACATGTAAAAATATTACAGCTGACATCTCTATATTTCTGAAACAATACCTGCACGCTAAATAAAGCTTCCCTTGTACCAACGGCGTTCCCACATCCAAACTGATTGGGAGCAATTTGGTCTTCTCATTTCCGGTAAATTCTTTTCAGAATGGCTTTTAAAAACAGCTTCAGCAGATGGCTCATTAGGCTTATGGTTCTATAATCTTCACGAACTTTTACTCCTGGTTTTTTGGGTACGAACTCCGATTTAAGCAACTCTACTGGTATTTTTCCTGCCTTGTATATTTCATTTAATAATTCAGTTATTATTTTTATTTGTTCTGCATCCAACAGTTTCAACAGGTTTGCAGAAATTTTATCAAGTCCCGGAGTCTTTCCATCCTTCATTTGTCTATACTGTTAATATACTAATCAGAAGCATTTAATTTGCAAAACTATATGCTGCCAAGATGGGCCCTTCACCCCTTTTCCTTGTCGATATGTAGCTATGGCTATGATAGTATTATGCTAGCTGCTGCCTGGTTAACGACCTCTGACTTTCCAGAATATACGTGCGTCTATAGGGAGTTTTCTAGACACCACACCGCTAAAACTCGTCTGTCTCTTCTCTTCGAGAATGGACAAGCAAGTAGATAATTAGTTCTAGTAAAATCGAAGGAACCCTAGCTGACGAAACATTTATATAAATACAGAAATAATTTAGATTTGGTTTAGTTTGTGTTGTATATCTAATTGATTTAGTCCGAAAATAAATATTGTATATATACAGAGTGGGCCAAAAGTCTGGAAACGGCTAATTATCTCGTAAAATGCTGATCATAATTATACAAAATTTGAGGTACACCTATTTTGGGATACGAAGATTCCATATTTGATATTTACAATGTTGCCAGATTTGCCGTTTTTCTTATATTATTAGTAACTTTGGTTTTTCCAATACATCACCCTATATATTCAGTCATTATTGGAATCTCTTATTCAATACGAGTTCAACCATATGTAACACTTATGACTCTATGTAATCTGGAAGGTCATAAATACATAAAACCGAAGTCTGGCAACGCCTAAATTGTTTTAATAAATTTTTTAATACAACTATATTCAAATACATTAAAACGTAACAATTGATAGTTTAGAACATTTTTTAACATAGTAGGTACGTTATTAAGTGTTCAAAATGTGCTCAATTTGTGAGTTGACAGCACCCTAATCGATGGTAGAAGGCGTCTACCACATTTCTCCATGATTGTCTAGAAATTATTCGAGATTCATTTATAATTCGTTGCCTTAGCTCTGCAAGACTTGCTGGTTAAGTTTTGTAAACTGAATTTTTCAAGTATCCCTAATAAAAATAATCTTTAGGTTTGAAATCGGGTGAACGTGGAGGCCATTCAATTCTAATTTGTCTACCAATTTATCGTCCAGGAAATATCTCATCTAAATATCGCCGAACATTTACACCAACTATCTGACGTTAAATTTCTTTCGACAAAAATGGCCCAATTGAATAAGTAACTACTATATCTGACCATGCATTTAATTTTTGTGGTCTTTGAGTATGGTTTTCACGCATTCAGTCTTCAGTGTGAATTTACGTCACAGCAGTATCTTAAATTGTGTCGATTTACACTTCCACACAGTGTAAAAGTTGCTTCATCGGAAAAACATATTCTGTTAACGAAATTTTAATAATTTTCAGTTTTATCCATCATCACCTCAGTAAGCTCTAATCTACGAACAAAGACATCTTCACTTAATTCTTGCAATAAGTTAGTTTTGTATGATTTAAATTTATTTTTACGTAATAAACGTAAGACTGAAGAATGTCCTACATCATGTACTTGTGCAACCCTGCCTGGGGATGTATGTGGATCTTCAACAAAACTTTGCTTATATCTGAAGTTTTGTTGTCATTGATAACTCGTTTCGGTCAACCTGATCGGTATCTATCTTTTACTTCTCCAGATTCCTCAAATCGCCTTACAGTTTTTTGTACCGTCGTTTTATGAATAGGAGAACTGTTTAGAGAATGGCATTTTAGAGAAGCAATTTAAATTGCAGAACTTTTTGAACTACAACTACTGTCAATTTTAGTTCATAATTTAAATGGTGAACAAATGTCAACATCACAGCATTCTCCATTTAAATATTTAAATTTATTAAAATCCACATATTTTGCACTGTTTTATGTATTTAAGATCTTTCAGACTACATAAAATCAAGTGAACATATGGTTGAACTCGTATTGAATAGCTGAACTCGTGTGAAATTCACACTGAATGCGTGAAAACCATACTCAAAGCCCACAAAAATTTAATGTATGGTCAGTTATAGTAGGTACTTATTTAATTGGGCCATTTTTTATCGAAAAAAATTTAACGTCAGATAGTTGGTGTAAATTTTCGGCGTTATTTAGATGAGATATTTCCCGGACGATAAATTGGAAGACAAGGTAGAATTGAATGGCCTCCACGTTCACCCGATCTCAATCCTAAATATTATTTTTATTAGAGATACTTGAAAAATTCAGTTTACAAAACTTAACCAGCAAGTCTTGCATATATAAGGCAATGAATTATCGATGAATCTCGAATAATTTCTAGACAATCATGGAGAAATGTGGTAGACGCATTCTACCATCGATTAGAGTGCTGTCAACTCACAAATGGAACACATTTTGAACAGTTAATAACGTAACTATTAGGTTAAAAAATATTCTAAACTATCAATTGTTACGTTTTAATGTATTTGAAAATAGTTAGTATTAAAAAATGTATTGAAACAATTTAGGCGTTGCCAGACTTCTGTTTTATGTATTTAAGACCTTCCAGACTACATAAAATCATAAGTGTTACATATGGTTGAACTCGTATTTAATAGGAGATTCCAATAATGACTGAATATACAGGGTGATGTATTTGAAAAACCAAAGTTACTAGTAATATAAGAGAAACTGAAAATCTGGCAACATTGCAAATAAAAAATATGGAATCTCCGTATCCCAAATAGGCGTGTCTCAAATTTTGTATAATTATGTTTAGTAATTTACGAGATAATTAGCCGTTTCCAGACTTTTGGACCACTCTGTATATAAAATGTGCAAAGAACGCAGGGCGTTTTAAATATTTTATGCAAATATTAGGCCCATAACAAGTGCACTTTAAAGAAGAGTTATTTTTAACTTTTAGGCGTCCAAGAATAGATTAGATAGATAAACAAAATAATAAAATATACTATAACAAATAAATATAATACCTAAGTGACTTTTTTTAACATTACATTATGGATTCGTGTTCATACTACTACTCGTATGTGCAATTAAAAACGGTAACAACCCTCTGCGCCCCTCTGTCTTGGGATAGTACAAACAATACACAACAAAGGGAGAAAAATAGACGATTATACAAATGGGATCGGTAGTGGTAATATATTTATATGAACTTATTGCTGTCAATTACCATTTAGTATTTACATTTTTGTTGATATAAGGTATAAGTTATGCATATTTTATAAGCTCAATCGATTACTTTTGTGTGCGTATTGTGTTGATCTACTACCTATAAAATTATTAGTCTTAAATACACCTTTATAGTAAAATATATATATTTTTAATGGAACAAATAATTGCTATTATACAGTGCTAAAAAAAAAATAATCACACAAAGTTGCTGTTGTTTTTACCACAATGTTTCCTCTGTTAACTATGTAAAAACATGATGGCTTCGAACGTTACTTAATGGAAATTTATTTTATATAACACTAAGACACTGAAATTTTAGTTTTCAAAACTTCCATAAATGTATAATATCTTATTACTACAGCTATTTTGGCAAAGTGCCTTTCTCAAGTGATCTATTTATGGTATGTGTTTATAATTTATAGTCTTTTGGACTTTTAGGAAAGCATTTAAAATTCGTCATTAAAAGGATGATTATGATCTAGAAGGTGAAGTGCATATGTAGAATCTGTTTTTCTATTATTGAAAGTCCTTATATGCTCTGCTATACGTTTATTAAAAGTTCTACTAGTTTGACCTATGTAAGTTTTTATACAAACTTAAATGTGGCAACTACCCAAAAATTTACATAAGTCAAACTGGTGGAACTTTTAACAAAGGTATAGCAAAACATAACCTCCTTGTTTCAAAAATGAAATTGAGGGTAAAAAATATAATAAAAATCCAAATGTTTTAAGGTGAATACTCAGTTACTCAATATAAATGAAATTCTTGCTGAGGTTTCAACTTGTAGCAATCAAGAAATGAAGAAATGAACAACAGAAATAAAACACACTGAGAATGTAAATATTATGTGAGGCAAAAATCAAGGATTCTGTTATAAAAGCACAGAAAAACTCTACAAAAGAAAACAGAAAGCCGAAAAGCTTGAATGAGTCAAGAAATACGGGAAATCATGGAACAAAGAAGAAAATATAGAAACAAAAACCCAAATAAGCACAGAAAAAAACATTAATTAATAAGGAACAAAATAAAAGAAGCTAAGGAAGTAGATGATGGAAACATTATCGAAGTGTAAGAATTGCAGAAAAAGGATGGTCATTAAAATTTACATAAAAAAGTGAAAAAATTATCTGCAAAATCACAAACAAATACATTTAACCGATTAATCGGCAAAAACAATAAACCTATTAATAACCTAATGAAAATAAAACAAGTATGGACTAAATATATTGAAGATCTTTTCATGGACACAATAACGGAACCAACACAAATTGATAACGAGAAAGCTCCAATAATATTAAAATCTGAAGTCTAACATGCTACAAACAACTCAAAATCTGGCAGAGGCCCTGGGCCAGATGAAGTTTATATCGAGCTGATTAAACTTATAGACGAAGACAATTTATGTGCAATAACTATACTCTTTAACAATATATAAACCTGGTGAGATACCTACAGAATGGCTGCTATCGACCTTTGTTCCGCTACCAAAAACCAAGAACCCCAAACACTGTAATGACCATAGATTAATCAGCTTTATATCACACTTATTAAAAACATTTTTAAAGAGTATACATGCAAGAATATTTAGAAAGTGCGAAGCAAATATGAGTAATAGACAGTTTGGCTTTCGTAACAGCTTCGGAACAGTGAAAGCGCTGTATAGTTTTAAAATCTTGCTCAAAAATGTCTAGTCCAACAAAAAAGATCTTTTCGTTGTGATTATAGACTATGAGAAGCTTTCGACAAAGTTAAACATAAAATTAGAATGAAATGTCTAAAGAGAAAAGGACTCGACAAAAATGACATTAACATAGTGAGAAATCTCTCCAACAGGCTGTGGTAACATCAGATGGAAAAAGCACGGAGCGCAATAGATAAGTAGAGGAGTGAGACAGGGCTATGTACTTTCACCATCACTATTTAATATATATTTCGAAGAGTTATTTACGCAAAAACTGGACAACTGTACAGAAGGCATCAAGATAAGTGGTGAAAATATAAATACCATTCGTTATGCTGACGATACAGTCATTATCGCTGAAAAAGAGACAGACCTGCAGACGTTACTAAACACAATTTGTGATACTGGGGAACAGTTTGGTTTAACAATAAACATAAAGAAAACAAAAACCATAGTTAACAGTAAAAGGGACAAAGTCATTAGGAATCTGGATTACGGAAGATCTGAATCCGAACTCAAGAGCAATCACGAGCAGCTTTTTTGTAGATGAGTATATTTATGAGTAACCGAAAAATCAACCTGTAAATCTGATATCGTACGGTAAAATGTTATATCCACTCTTTTCTTCTTTATGGTATCGAAGCCTGGATTGTTAATGTTGACCTAATGAGAATACTGGAAGCTTTTGAGATGTGACTTTTAGGAGAATTTTGAAGATATCATGGACCGATCATATTACGAACGAAATGGTGTTGCACAGAATGGGAAGAGACAGAGAACTTTTGACCACCATTAAAAGGCGAAAGACAACATATTTGGGTACGTACTTAGAAATGACAAGTACGTTGCAGCTGATTATGAAGCGTAAAATCAAAGGAAAAAGAGCTCCTGTTAGACGACAAGTATCCTGGCTGAAAAACATTCGCGACTGGAACGGGTTAAACACACAGGAGCTCTTAGGCAAATCAGAAGATAGTGATAAATTTGCAATGGTTATAGCCAACCTTGATTAGTGAAGACAGCACTAGAAGAAGAAGAAGATAGCAAAACACAAAATGGCCCTTCGCCTTCTAGATCACAATAAATCTTTTAATGACGAATTTCAAATTCTTCACGTTTAAAATAAAGGCATTACGCTTATCTTTATCAAAATATATGGAAATTAACAAATTAAAAAATACAGACATAATTCTGAATGACCAACTTTAGACAAACAGTTCTTCCCTCCTTAACCTATTTAATTAAAGAATATAAAGTGTAAGCACATACAAAAAACAAATCACTTGCGAAACGCACTCTACCGAAGTAGCAGATGAACAAATCTGTAAAATTGGGAATAATAATTTTCTTTTTATTGTGTATACTTTATTTAACACGTTTGAAAGAAGCATTATGAATAAAAAAGATAGTAAAAATGCAGGACGTATAGTAATCGATGAAGCATATTATATATTAGACAAAATAAATTCATATAAATATAAATATAAAGGGAAAGGAATATGAAATTAGTTGTAATTGTCGTAGATTTTCTAAAATCTAAATTTAATTTATATATATTATTATTTGTACATATATATCTGCTTTAAAAAGTAAAATGCAATGAGTGTTATTAAGCAAACAATAATTTTAGATTTGCCTATTAAATAAATATATTTTACTAAAAAACAACAGTTATGTTCCTACCATAGTCCAGTCACAAAATAATAAACAATCAGAATGCCCAATCTCAGATGCCGCCTTTGAAGTTTTTCAGCACGCGCGCCACGTTTTAGTACGAAACACATAACACCATCGAGCAATAAGACAAAAGAGGGAATGTAAAGGTAGTGGGGGCAAACATATTGATAGACAGGAAGTGCTATTTTGAGAGGCCACTTTAAACAAGGAAAGAGAATCTCTTTCCTTGTTTAAGAAATCAAATTTAGTTGGGTTATGTTATTGTTGATGTTATTGTTTGTCAAAACTGTCACATGAAAGCTTATTTATATTTTCTATTGAAGTTTTTTAATAATTGTTTAACATTTTAGACTATTATCGTTATTAATTAATTAAAACTTTATTGTGTTCTAATGTTAAAAAAAGTATTTTTTCTACTCGCTTACTAGTAAATTGTATATTACCTACTATTTGGATGCTAAGTAAATGCATCATAACAGATACTGACATGTAATGACTAGCACGTAATAAAAAAAATTACGCTTCAGTTTTATAAAAATGTGTAATATCACATAAGCCTTGTAAGTCAGTTGGTCAAGTTATAATACCATGGAAACGAATTAACAGACGTTATTTTGACAGATTAAATAGTATATTACATAACGAGAGTTGTAAGAAGCTTATTACATGCGAGTAAAAAAGTTGCGCGCGAGCCGCGTAGCGGCGAGCGCAGTAATTTTACAAGCATGTAATAAGCTTACAACTCAAGTTCTGTACTATGTACCAGTAATTTTTTTATTACGTGCTAGTCATTACGTGTCAGTATCTGTTATGATGCATTTACTTAGCATCCAAATAGTAGGTAATATACAATTTACTAGTAAGAGAGTAGAAAAAATTATTAATCTGTCAGTGTAAATATAGTGGTAATTTAATTTTTATTTTTATAAACGAAAATAATGGTAGAAAAAGTATAATACACAACTTGAGTTGTAAGCTTATTACATGCTTGTAAAATTACTGCGCTCGCCGCTACGCGGCTCGCGCGCAACTTTTTTACTCGCATGTAATAAGCTTCTTACAACTCTCGTTATGTAATATACAATTAATAAATAAATAGATAAATTTATAATATAAAATATTAGGTAATATAAAATAAATAAATAGATAAATTAAAACCCCTACACCACTGTATGATTATTGTCAAGTATCATGAAATTTAAATTTGGCGCATTTGCATTTCCGGATATGTACGCCATCAGAGGCCATTTTTTTGGTCTCCTTTTCATAACGATTAGATTCCCTCTTTTGTCTTATTGCTCGATGCATAACACAGACATATGATCTGTAAGGTTATGTAATTGTTTATATTTATGTTTAATTTTATTATTATTTATGTTATATATTTAACAATGTTAATATAATTGTATAGTAGGTATGTCTGTGATTGCCGTAAATCAATTAAACCGGGTTAATTTTTCTATGCACATCACATAAACAACACTGGTTCCCTCTAAAACATGGCGGAACGTCTGCGCGTACTTAATTTTCTATGGAGAGTGGGCATTCTGATTGTTTATTATTCTGTGGTCCAGTCGTCAGTGAATTGACCAATAAAAATTATGCGAACAAGCTGAATTTTCCGAAGAATATTAATTTCGGGATCCCAAAAAGTAAAAACGCACAAAATCGATTTACCAATAATTTGTACGCCGTAGAAAAAATGTTTTAAATAAAAAATACAGTTAAGATAATTTTAACCAAAAATATTCATTTAACACTTTTTGTGTAAAATGTTAAGTGTTTTCAGATCTTGTTCCACTTGTTCCATGTATCTAATTTTGTTCCATTTGGTCCATGTATCTAATTTTGGGTCTTTCATTTGACCTTTGAAGTTGTTAGATTTATTAGTCTGATGCCATTGTCATTGGATACCTCATGAAGGCTGTGCTTACTTATAGTTGGTGGGTATTATTACTCCTTTCCTTTTTTTTGCGTTGAGACCGCCATAAATAATTTTGATGTCATTCTTCGGGCATAAATGATGATGATGATGATGATGAAGGTTTAACCAAGTTTACTGAAGTTTCAATTTCCACTTCGGAAATCGTTTTTTCGAAAACATTGTTTGTATTTTGAAAACGATTTTCGAAGTAGAAATTCAAACGTCCATAAACTTATTTTAACCTCCAATTTTGACTTCACTGATTTTTATTATTCGGAAATATAGCATCAAACTTTTTGAAATTAGAAGAGGTATGTAATAGGAATTTTGATCATTCTCATATCCTTCTAATAATCAGCGAAGAAGCGATACAAATGGAGCTATTTCCTAGGCTAGTAAACTAAAGGATTAATTAGAAAACCTTCAAACAAGAACTCGAAGCAATGGATAACCTTTCTGTGGATGATTAGGCAGGGCATGTAGGTATTGGTATGACACAAGGTAGAAAATTATACAGAAATGTAATTATGATGATACTTTTTAACATACAAAATATTGCTAAATACTACAGTCAACATTTAAATAATTGTATTGGCTCTTTTAGGCATCTGTAAAACGCAAATTCAACTTTTAATTAGTAAACATTGTAAGATGGCACACACTGAACATCATACGGTAACAAAACAAAGTATCCAAAGTAGATAACAAATCAAGTATACTCGAAGATATGTTCTGATACTATATTATTAGAACGTATGCTTTTAGCTACTGTATGTATCATACATTTACCTAATTTATCTATCTATAGCCCAAAATCTATTCATGTGTTGAATATAGGCCTCCCCCATTTGTCCCCATTTGTCTCTGTCTTCTGTTTGTCTTTTCCACATTGGACCTGCGCTTTGCTTAATGTCATCTTTCCATCTCATTTGCGGTCGACCTCTTGACCTTTTTGCAGTAATGGTCTCTAGCGGCCAATTTCTTTATTCCATCTTCCATCCTGATACCTTTCATTATGCTCAGCCCATTTTCATTTTAATTTCAATGCATGTACGACAGCGTCTGTTGTTTTGGTTTTGCATCTTATCCACTCGTTCCTCTTTTTATCTCTTAACGATATTCCCAACATTTGTCTTTCCATAGCTCTTTGAGTTTTCTTTATTCTATCTAAGTCGCTCTTGGTACACGTCCACGTCTGGGCACCATATGTCAGAACAGGTAGGACGCATACATTAAAAACCTTCGTTCTTAATTTTAAAGGTATTTTTTGGTTTTTGATAATATATGAGAGTTTTCCGAATGCAGCCCACCCCATTCTTATTCTTCTGGTTATTGCTTTAGTCTGGTTACTTTTGTCTGCTCTGATAGCTTGTCCTAAGTAAATATATTCTTGGACGTGTTCTATGTCTGTTCCACCTGTGGTAATTACTGATCTGTCTTCTGTGTTAGTCATAATTTTAGTTTTCTTTAGATTCATTTTTAGTCTTTTCTCAAGAGATGTTTTTTCTAGGTCTGAAATCATTATTCGTAGTTTTTCCATAGTTGTTGCTATCAGGAGTACATCATCGGCGAATCTTAGATAATTTAAATATTTCCCGTTTATACAAATCCCTTTATTGTCCCAGTCTATAGATTTAAAAATGTCTTCCAACGCCAGAGTAAATAGTTTGGGTGAGATTGTATCCCCTTGTCTGACACCTCTACAAATTCTAATTAATGGAGTTTGCAAATCTCTATCTAGCTGAATTCTCATAGTGGCATTTTGATATATATTGTGGATTAACATTCTGTATCGTGAATCTATTCGGCAATTAACTAGCGCTTCTTCCACTGATCATAATTCTATGCTGTCAAACGCTTTTTCATAGTCAACAAACGCTAGGTATATTGGAAGGTTGTATTCGTTGGTCTTTTCTATCAATATTTTAAGAGTGTGAAGGTGGTCAGTTGTGCTGTACCCCTTTCTAAATCCTGCCTGCTCAACTGGTTGGTATGCATCAAATTTGTTGTTTAGTCTAGTTGTGATCACCTTAGTGAAAGTTTTATAGATTTGTGACAAGAGAGATATTGGTCTATAGTTAGCTAATTTTGATCTGTTTCTCTTCTTATATATCAAAATTGTATTTGCCTTGTTCCACTCTTGCGGTATTTGTCCTTCAAACAAACATTTATTGAAAAGTATCTTTAGATAGTCTTTTATTGCTTTTTCTATTTTTTCCCGGTTATGGGGGGGGGGTAATATTTCAGACTTTACCTAAAGATAACCTAAATTAAAATTTGTTTATAATAATTTGATTTCTGGAATAGCAGTGGAATACGTAAGTCTCTTTTCTCACTATATATACCAAAATAAGGGTGCTTATTTAAACTTTAACAAAAACTTTAATTTAAATATATTTTAATTAGAAAAATTTACTTTCAATTATTTCTTTAATTAAAAAAGCAAATTTTGGCATTTTTCCCTTAAAGTTTCACTTTACAATCTAAATGTCAAGTCTTTATAATTTATTCTGAAAAAGTTACAAAACCTTTAAATGTTCGACAATTAATACTAATTTCATTGAACATAAACACATCCTCCGATATAAACATTTGCCTGAAAGGGAATCATGATATTGAGTTAAAACATAAAATGACAAAAACTATACTTACCAAGTCCGATACAAGCGGAATGGATTTTCTCCTAATCGGCCTAATGTCCGGCATGCTGTCAATGTTGCTGTAGAAAGGATTGTCTCCAGGATGGCTGAAATAAAAAAAAAACAGTTTTATACGTCTCTCAGAAATAAATTCAGGTGATGTAGTCTCTTTTTAAATGTAGATTGGATATTATTTTTGTCAGTATAATTGTAAATTGTAAATTTATTTAATGATCACTTCTTATTTTTTTACATTTATCAAGGCTAAAAGATGAAGGGTTTAGATAATTTTTCACTAAATTTTTAAATTTATATCTTCTCTGTTCTACGGTTATCGTAAAACTTCTTTCTGCTTCTGCTGTGTAATTTACAAGTAAATAATTAATTTATTTAGTAAGTCTTTTTTTTTTATTTTACAAAATAGTCGCATCAACCTCTGAGGTTATTAGCGACATATATACATATACATAAGATAATTTATTTACAATCAATGTTAGATTTTGTTAAATACTTTGATATCTTCAAGAAATTTTACCAAACGTTTAATTTTACAGTTTTCTCCTAAGATTTCACTTGTTGATCCGGTGATGTGGTTGTTCTGTCTCTGCAACTAGTATTTTAAAGATTTTAAAACTTTTAGGTCTTCGTATGATGTCAACACATAATAATACAATACATTATAAGTTAAATAATATATATTTTATTAAAACCTATAACCGATTTTCGATTTTATTGTTTTATGTCAAAACTTTACATTATATATTTATAACTAATAAACCGATCAATGTTAACAACTTTTTTCGATATCATCTACGTTTTACGATTTAAAAGGTATCATAAATATGTCTATGTGGACCAGATTTAATTTCCCTGTGGCGATATAAAATATTCCTACGGGATAGTTCTTCTGGAGTTTTAAATAGATAGTCCAGCGGCGTGTATAGTAGTTCGGAGGGATTGAGAAACGAGCGAAACGTTTACATGAGTGAATAAACGGTGAAGTTTGCCTAACTGGAATTTTTATTGAATCTAACAAATATTGGTTTATAATCATAACAAAAATTATTTATATTGGATTGTCTTTCTTCTGGAACTCGAACTTTTACGGAAAAGTACAACATTTAATTCTCGAACAAAAATAATTTATCTGTGAGACGAGCTTAAGACTACAATGTCTAATTTTGAAATTTTTAATATTTTTCTATGTCTAACGACTTTTCATCTATTCGCTGGAAGCTCTGCAGAGAGCTTCGACAACCTAAGACGAAGTATTCTCTGGTTTGATTCTATTCTCGGTAGATTCGTAATATTTTTTACTTTTTTTTTATTGAGTTTAATGCGTCGACAACTAATGGTCATTGGCATGGTACAGTGAATTTTTACAGTCAGGTACCTAGTGTAGTGTGTGTGTGTGTGTGTGTGTGTGTGTGTGTGTGTGTGTGTGTGTGTGTGTGTGTGTGTGTGTGTGTGTGTGTGGGTGTGTATGTGTGTGTGTGTCTGTGTGTGTAGAGTAATTGTCTTGATACTTAGCAAATTCGACGTCACTGTCTTTGCTAAGAGACGCTAATTGTATCCGAACGTCTGCGGTCCCTCTGGTAACTACCGATCGCACAAGGATATAAATTATTTTCATTTATTAATTTTTAATACACGAAAATTTCTCCACCAAGATGAGATTCGAACTTACGACCTTTAGGTTTAAAGGTAGGCGCTCTTACCACTGAGTTACAGAGGGGGTTATATTTGTTACTTTAATAAGCACAATAAAACACATTTTAAAGGTGGAGAACATCCAGCTAAAAATCTAAGAGGAAAAGGATCTAAAAGGAAAGCAGAGCCTTGACAGACTGCTCCCAGAATGTAGGGATCCAGAGCCCTGCATGAGAGCCCGATCAAGACTGTCTAGCCCTTGTATTGTAAATATTATAAATTGTTGTCAAGTTTTGGACAGTTTTTAAAACTAAGACAAGAAGTTCTGAAGCTATTTTATTGTAGCATTTTAAATTAATTACTATTTAAATGGGAATAAGCCACAATTAAAGGTTAAAGTACGTTTATTGACGTTTCAATTTCCACTTCGGAAATAGTTCTCAAAATACAAACATTAGTAAATTAAACAAATTTTGTTTTTTGTTACATAGTTAAAAATTCTTCTAACAATTTAATTTTATCTGACTTATTTATAATAACAATAAAGTAAACGACTTTAAAATGATATTGCCAATATTGTTGAGTTGCGCTCCTGGAACGAGTTTACTTGTAAGATAGTTCATTCGATTACATGAAATCAACTCTAACTTGAGAATATTCGTCAGAAAAAATCATAGCATGTAATTCGTCTTTAAAAAGACAAACACATGCCATGATGACAGTAAAATTCTCCTGCTGGTGATTCCATAGTAAATTATGAGGAAAAAACCAGGAAAAAACCAGGAAAAAAACCTCATAATACTATCCCGACATGGTCAGTTTTTGGTCGTGCATTTAGTTTACCTTCAATAAACACCAAATTCTGATTTTATATGTTTGTTATTTAAAAATACTTACAGTGAAGTATTAAGGACAACAGCAACTGAAGTGTGTGGAATTAAAAAATATAATAAACAATTGAAAAGATGGTGGAATAAAGAAGTGAAGACAGAAATAAAAAAGAAGAAAATAGCATGAAAAAAATACATCGAAACGTAATAAGAAAAAGATAAAGAAAAATACTATAGGCAGAGACGATTGGTAAAAAATACAGTCCCACAAGCAAAAGCAAAGACATGGAAAGAATTTGGAGAAGAACTTCAAGAAGAATATATAAAAAAATAATAGAAACTTTTGGACGACAATACGACACATACGGCAAGGAGGTCGAAAGGAAATAAACGCAGTAAGAGATACTTAAAGCCAAATACAAATAAGCCCAGAACAAGTAGTTAGGGTATGGAAAGAATATGAGAAAAAATTTGATACCGAAGGGATAAATGAAGACAATATACAATGAAGGCGAAGAAAACACAGAGCTAGAGGAAATAAGTAGAGAAGAAGTAATAGAAGGAATATCAAATATAAAAATAGGCAAGGCAGGTGCAGATGATGAAATTGAACCGGAAATGGTAAAATACATGGGAGAAGAAGGAATAAACTGGCTATGGAAAATATATAAAGAGGCGTGGGAAGAACAAACAATCCCTAAATACTGGCAGAATAATATCATCGTGCCAATATACAAAAAAGAAGAACATGTAAACTGCGACAACTAAAGAGCAATATGTCTGTCATCGGTATGCTTTAAAATATATACGAAAATAATAGAGTAGAGACTGAGACAAGAAGTAGAAATGGTATTGGGAGAGGAACAAACGGCATTTATACCGGGAAGATGGACAAATGACAACATATATATTATTAGAAACCTAATAGAAAGAAGCATAGATACGGGAGAAAAACTAGTATTAGCATTCATAGACCTAAGAGCAGCATTTGACACGATAGAAAGACATATTATAGGGAAATGCTTGAGAAAAATAAATGTACCTAATGCATTGATAAAAATTATAAAAAATACTTACAAAGAGGTAAAAGGAAGGGTTCAAATAACAGGGGAAAGATCGGAAGCATTTAATTGGAAGAGAGGTATTAAACAAGGAGATAGTCTCAGCCCTTTGCTATTCATAATAGTAATGAACGAATTGATCAGAAACACAAGAGTCAGAACCAATCAACTACAGACAATAATAGGTTACCACAGATTACAACCGGTAACAATAGAGCCCTTAATGTATGCAGACAACATAGTACTAATAGCAGATTCCGAGAATAAAATGCAGAAACTAATGGATATATTGGTAGAACAAATAGATGAAGTAAAAATGGAGATAAACGAGGAAAAAGTAAGATAATGACAATCAGTGGCAAAGGAGATCAGGATAATAATCAAATAAAGATAAAATGTAAAAACTCAGAATTGGAAATAGTAAGAACTTACGAATACCTGGGAAGTATAATAACTAATGACGGAAAAATATACTGGGAAATAACAAATAGAGCAAAGAAATCAAACAAGTGATACTATGCGTTAGCCCCAATAATGGGAAAAATAGAACTTACAAGAGAGACAAGAATAAAAAATGAAAAGTGAAAACTGGACAATTCTGAAAAAACATAAGAGCAGGATAAACGCAATGGAGATGAGATATCTAAGAATTATAGTTGGAAAGACAAAATGGGATAGATTAAGCAACGAGACTATTAGGAGAATGGCCAACCAGGAACCGATAATGAACAAAATAGCAAAGAGACAAATGAACTGGTATGGGCATCTGATGAGGATGCAATCCAATAGAATAACAAGAAAAGTTTATGAAGCAAAGAACATCCGAAAAAGAAAAAGAGGCAGACCAAGAAAAGAATGGAAGAGGCGGGTAAATGGAAATTAAAATAGCTAGCCCAAATCCGACACCCTGATAGGGTAAAAGAAAGGGGAGAAAGAAAGAAAGTTATTTAAAAAACATGAATGATGTATCCTCTATATGTTACTTACTTACTAATACTGGTGTTTCCTTTTAAATAACTTTCTCTTTCAATATGGGTAACCAGGAAGTTATTCTATTCTATTATATTTTTAATTTTTATACTTGTATAGCCTTGTATAAGATCGTCATAATCGTCTGCTATAAAATACGAAGTATTATGCATTTCCAAATCTAATATAGTTGGTTTTATTGGTATAGTGTAAATTTAATAAAGAAAAAATTCTACATTTGTTTATGTTATATTATTATAGTTTTAACAATTCACATCTCATGTACTTACTATGTTCTTCCAGAAGTATATCATTAAAGCATCCCTCTGATGTTACCCGAAGTCAAATAGAGTTATCCAAAACAGGGTCAGCTTAACATCTCGACTTATGTATAATAGATGAAACGGCAACCAAGTAATTATTTACCTACACCTTTGTGCTGGATAAGTACGCCTGATTTAGTGATTAGGTAACACAGCTCCCGAAGATATGCTGAATTATGCATGAATTATGTTTAATGCCTTTCGCAAAATGTCTTGTTGCTTTTTGATCTTTTGTAGTAAATTATTTAATTGCGGGTTAAGTGTAACCGAAAAGTTGTATGTACGGGAGTATAATTTGATTAAAGTGGTGGTAGAACAAAAATTATTTATTGCGTCATAATATATATCATAAGAGAGAAAATTTTGATGGCAATATTTTCGATTGGTAACAAAAGTTTGTTGCCTGGCAATTTTCGCAAATTAAATTTTGACAGTTAAATCACGAGACGTCAGTCGAGTAATTGTGTCAAAATTTCATAAGAAACATAATCTTTATTTATTTGTTAACAATATTAACACTTTAACTCCTGGGCCTATTTATCCGCATAATAAGTTGTCACAGCATGGTACCTTTTTTTCATGTTCTTTAATAAAATGCTCTATATGTATGTGTTAATTCATATAATGACATTTTTTTACTTAAAAAGGGTTTATAGGGTGTGTTTATTTTTGATATACGCAGTTCATCTAGACAACTTATCATAATGTCATCATCATTAGCCTATATGTATTGAATTTTTTTTTTGTTATTGAGTTAATGCCTCGACAACTATGATCATTGGCATGGTATAGGCAGGTACCTAGTGTAGTATGTGTGTGTATGTGTAGAGTAATTGTCTTGATACTTAGCAAAGTCGACGTCATTGTCTTTGCAAAGAGACGCTAATTGTATTCGAACGTCTGCGGTCCCTCCGGTGAGTACCGACCGCACAAGGATATAAATTATTTTCATTTATTAATTTTTAATAAACGAAAATTTCCACCCAGGTGAGATTCGAACTCACGACCTTTAGGTTTAAAGGTAGGCGCTCTTACCACTGAGCCACAGAGGGGGTAGTATTGAAATTAATACACATTATTTATGAAATAAATTATGAAAATTATGAAATAAATAAATTAATACACATTAATTAAGAAAACACATAAGCAAACATCTAAACAAATTATTGTAAATATACGTTATGTGTTTTAAAAAAAGAAATGCTACAAATATTTTTTTTCTCTACATTCAGTACCAGTACACCTATTGCTGCACTGTTAGGAATTCTTAGATGCATGTGCGCAACCAAAGGATTTTATTAGTGTGCTGTCACATAACACATCGTCCTCTTTTGTCATATTCTTCCAGCCTATGGTGTGTTTGTCGAGGTTTTGTAACAATATTGTCTTTGCAAATGGCAGTTACTTTCTTCGCGAAATTGTGTTACATCAATTTTTTTTGTTTAAAGCTTTGTTGTAGAGAATTAAAGCATTCACTACCGCTGTATTTGTCAATAACAACATTCCCACTTTTCGATGCCATTTTATAGAACGTCTGATGGGATTACTGTAGGAAGCTTTTTGATCAGAGACGTCATTTAAGATTTAATTGAATTTTATTTTACTATTGTAGACGGTTTTCTTTTTATTCCTGATTTTATATGAACGTCGGACATTTCTGGTAAGATTTTGTAGTCAAAAATGTTACCTCTCTTTTGCAGATTTATTTTCCTACAATACCTTTTGTGTTGCTCTGTAGCGCCATTATATCTCTTTTCTGTAGCTTTGCTTCAAACACCGACTTAGAATTGTATTTCTCATTTTTACGAAGTGTTTCAATTAGATGAATACTGTTATCATTTAGTTCGTGTGCCAAACTAACACTAGTGTAAAAATTGTAAGTTCCTAGGTGTAGAAAAGGTTGCAATAATTCCGTGACCACTAGGGATGCTAGTAATTGTTCCTTTGGTCTTTTTTACTTTCTGCCATAAATTTTTGCGTGATACGTGTAGCCGCCTTTCCCGCAGAGTTTAAAAACTGTTACGCCACATTAATTACATTTGCCAAGTACGTACTGTAAAAATGAGGAACGTCCTTTAAAGAGAAATATCGATTCATTAATGCAAACGTATTTGCCTGGTACCAAAGCAGATTAAAAACTTTAATTGAACGCCTGCAACAATGGTTCAACTTTGAGCAATCTGCTTTCTTTAAGACAAGCTTTATTATCTGAAAAATGGAAGCAAGCAAGAAAAGCCTCAAATCTGTACCTCGACATATTTGTCGTCTTGAATATTGAGCAATGATGGATAAAATTAGTGCTCCAGTAATCTCGTAGTCGTGGTTTTGTATAAAAACCAATCCATATCAAAATTAACAAAAATTTTAATATTTCTTCTCTGTTAACCTATGGTTTGGTAGAACAGTGAGCAACGCATAACTTACAGTCGGTCGAATGCCACGCACGTTCACGTAAAATCAAAGGAATGGTTCTTTATAATAACAGTTTGTTAAGTTCTGCTGAGCTGCGTGCACTACAGAGCGATAGCCGTGTACGTCCACGGTGTGCGCTGAAATCAACTGCGATTTGATTTGGACGCAAACGTTCAGCCGAGCTCACAGCGTACACATACACATCTATACCAATATTATAATTGTACTTTTATATATTTATTATTATTGCAATAATTAGATGATTCCTTCTGTTGTAGGGTTTTTTTAGTAATATCATCCCTTATAAATTGTAAGAGTTCCAAATAAATCACTGAAAAGTCTAAAATATTTTTTAAATTTTTTCTCGTTTTAAAATAATCTTCTTTTAAATGTTAATTTAAAAGCACCTTCTAAAAAAACCTCACAACATCATGACACGTCATGATGTCGTGTCATGACATATCATTTCAATCAGTTGCTTTCATAAAGTCCTCGTAGACACACCGTCTCAGGACTAGCAACTTCACGTGGTGTCATAGGTCGCCATGTTACCAAATCTAACGGTAACTTTAACATCCTAATAATAAATAACAAATAATGTAAACTAAATTTAAACAAATAATTTTTAACGGGTTTTTACCCACATATTTAGTGGCTACATTCATGTATACCTAATAAGTATTAACCACATTTTCAAGTAACCTTGGCCAAAATTTAAATTTCATGTTCTTTTTAATTAAGTGGATATATACTTTTTAGGACACTGATGTTGGAATATGGATTCCGAAAACGTTTTGTGTAACATATCCCGATTGGGTTTTTAAATATATACCTTTTATAAAGGATTTTTAATATTTATTTTAATATATGGTATACAGCCAACTAGGGGAACGTAGATTCCTTGTTAATTTTAACCCAACTTTGCTAATTCAAATTTTAATGAATATCTAAAGGATGAATGATCCGTCCTCGGATCATTCATCCTTTGGGAACAGGAACAGGATAAACAAAATTCATTGTACCAAAAAGTATACCGTTAGTGATGAATCTAAGGTAGAAAGTGTTGAAGCGAAGCATTGTGACATTGTATTTTACATATCAATAATATACGTGAACAATGAATGGTAAACATCAAACCATAATACAGAAAAGCTCAAGAGAATAATAAATAAATATTTACCAAAAATGACAAGAATAAAAAAATAACTTCAAACCAATGGCTCTCAAAAACTAACAGGATATATCTAGAATGGATTACAAAGCATCTAAAGCACGAGATACCGAACAGCTTCTGTAAAAAAAAAACAAATAAGTAGCAGAAAAAGGTCAGTCGGTACATACTTTTTAATTTAGTTACATTCTAAAAAGACGTAGTAATTACTTGAGCAACTTTGCGAATGCATGAATACTAATGTTCTTTTGGCATAATTAAACTTTTCTAAACATACAATTCTAACGTGGTAAAATGCCATTTACTAATTAGTCACATACAATTAGAGCGACGATGTAATTCCAACTTAGCGTTTATGGAAAATAGAAAGCTCCTGCAGTTGTGTGCAGCCCGCTCGCAGTGGGATTTATTCGTTTCGTTTGTTTAGTAGAATCTATCGCAACGACAAAGAAATTTATAGTACATTTTAAAGTTTGCTTGAAATTCTGGTTAACATTAGATTATTACGCAAAATAAATCTAGCAATAATGATTTTTACTTCGAAATTGATCTTTAAAATATATTGCATTTGTGAAATACGAAATTTTTTAAACATGTACGGCTTAAAATATTTCATTAACGCGCCCACAAGAGTTTCACTTCTTTAAGCTCTTGCCTTGATAATATATATATATATATATATTATATATATATATATATATATATATAAAAGTACTTTGTTAAATATTATTAATTTGTAGTCTCAGCAATTGGTCTGTGTGAAATGAAACTCTATTTGTTATTTCTTAATATTTCGTCACGATTTTGTGACTTCTTCAGGAGAAAACTGTAAATTTATTATAATTATTATATGTAAACAAAATGAATATTTCAATACTTACAACTTAAGATTAAAAATTTAAATTTTGATAACATATCCAATTTAAATAAATGACATTTTTTTGATTTTAATTTATTTGGGACTTATGGTAACCGCAATATTTTATAGAGTGAATTCCCATTGTACAATTTTTAGCGAATAAGTTTTAGTAAACAATTACATATTGTGACAGTATTATCCATATATTAAGGTGCAAAAGTAGAATATTGAGAAAGAATTAGGAACATGGTAAATTGATCTATAAAATGTAATTGATGGTACGTAGTCAGTTATTGGTCTGATGTTGTTAGATACTGATATTAAGATCTATCATATCATATATTGTTTAGTATATTACAGTAAATATTACTTAAATGGTTGGTATCTGTCTTATAATTGATAGAATCTGGAGTTTTATTAATGTGTACCATTTCAAGGAAAAGTCGATTTTTATAATTATCAATTTGTTCCAAGATTTTTCATTATTAAAGTCAAAGTTATGTCCTGTCTTTAAGTGGTGGTCCACTAAGGCACAAGAGTTTTTTCGTAAGTTACAGTCACTTTTATGTTGAGTGACACGTTGTTTTAGCCACTGTTGACTTTGTCCAATATAACAACTTTGACATTGACTGCAATTTATTCTATAAATTATATTACTCATTAGTGAATTTGGAGTTTTAAAATTTTTGTTCTCAAAAATAAAAGTTTTTTAGGTTTATTTTTGTATCAACCTTTTTTATATCAAATAAAAAATACTTTGTTTAATAATATTATTTTTATAACCCTTTTCTGTAAGTGCAGTAACACATAAGTCATGGCCACACTTGGGATCAAATGATATGAGTCACGAATTTATTTTGACATATTTTTATTTCATTGGTGGTGAAAAACTTGAAGAATGTTTTATATTAGTGTAAGAAATTTACATAGATAATTATAAAAACAACAATTAAATCCAAATAAAGTAAATAACACGTAATTGTGGGCTATACAACGTGTTTAGAGGTACCCGGCAAATTTTAAATGGCTTCTACTGCAAAACTATGCAAAATGACTTATCTAGGCTTATGACTACTGTCTTAGCAGGCTACCTACTTCTAGAAGGCCGAGTTCGTTCTTTATAGCCCCAATAGTAGCATCTGACGTGAAAGAATGCATACACAAATTTAAAAGTTTCTCATGTGTTAACTGCTTCGGTTTTAACTGTAAAATTATTAAGGCATCTCTAGATATAATTATGGAACCACTCACAATAATATTTAATAAATGTATTAACGGGGGTTATAGCAAAAACTACTTCAAAAATTCAAGCTATGAGTTGTATTTTACCGATCCCGTCCACTGGGTTAGTAAAAAAATCTGTTTCATATTCGGCAAAAAAATTATACTACTCTCTCTCGTTGTAACTTAAATCTATCTGAAAGACCATATTATTCGGTGGAAGAGTTTCTTAACGAAAAACTAAGAAATTAAAGTACGTTTAGGTACCAGCAATTAAAGTATTTGTATATAATATGTTTGGGTATCACATGCAGTAACGTAAACTAGTTCGTAAGGTTTTATTTTGCAATGTACAGTTTAGTTAAAGTTTGCAATAGATTGTATATTCTATTATCTTTTATTCTGTTGTATTGCCGATTTATGCAATTTAAGTAAATCTTAATTGTTATTGTTTTTTTTTAATTTTTTTAAACTTTGTCCAAAAATATTGTTCTGAAGCTATTTTCTTGTGGCATTGTAAATTAATTACTAATAAACTGGGAATAAGCCACAATTAAAGATAAAAATACGTTTATTGACGTTTCAATTTCCACTTCGGAAATCGTTCTCAAAATACAAACCTTATTACCAATACCTCAATAAACGTATTTTTATCTTTAATTGTGGCTTATTCCCAGTTTATTAGTAATTAATTTGTCCAAAAAATTGTAAAATTTTCAATGACAATACAGTTAATTTCTATTCTACTCGATTCTATTCTATTATTTATAACTTTTTTATGTACAATGTACAACAACTTTAAACAACTTTTAACTGTATATCAAATTACTTATTTGCGCAAAATTACTGTTTACTTTATAAACGAATGACAAGATTAAATCAATTGTTTAACAAAATAATTGTATCCTTATCTCGTTTCCCTTGCTTAAGATTTGTGTAGTCAAAACAGCGTATATGCCTTAAGAGCACAACATTTTCGTATTTACGTACAATGTAGCTCCGTTCTTAATTTGCCCTTACTCCCACCTTTGTTCATTTAACAATTCCCTCTGACTGTTTCGATAAGACTTTGGTGCCTTTGAACATTTCCCTCTGTTGCGATTATTCTTTCGCTCCTGCTCCCTTCAAGATGTGTTTCTGACAAAGCGTTTACATCCACATCGACCAAGAGATCTTCTTATCAATTCTCCATCATTCGGAAAACACCCTTTCCACTTTCCACTTCCACTTTCCAGAATTTCAGATGCGTGAGATTTCATTCACTCGCCCTACTTAACTACCCGCCGGGTTTAAGAAGGTGAGGGGTTCTGACGTAGCACCGTTGGGGCGTAAAATTAACATATAGGGCAAGTGAAAAAATATTATGAAATGAAAGACATATATATATATATATATATATATATATATTATATATATATATATATATATATATATATATTACGTTTATCCAAAATGTCGCGAAAATGCAATACGGTCTGGCAAAAAGAGTTAGAATTTTACCTTTTAATTTCGCAAAGGGTAATCAATAAAAATACTCAGAAACATGCCAACAGGTTGAAATGGCTGGAGAAGAATGGAAGCGAGCATTTTTAAAGAGACTTTTTGACTAGATTTTAATTCGTGAGCCAGAAGTTACAGGAATAAGCACTGTCCAAAATTAATCAAAAATAGTCGGACCTAAGAGGATAAAACAACCAAAATAAGAGCTAGGATAGAAATAGCAAGAAATGTGTTTGTAAAAATGAAAACAATTCTCTGCAACAAAGATCTTAGATTAGAACTAAGAGTAAGAGCACTGAGATGCTACGGGTTTTCGATACTGCAATATGGACTTGAAAGCTGGACATTGAAGCAAAAACACATAAATACGTTACAGTCCTTTGAAATGTGGTGTTACAGGAGGATGCTTAGAATAACATGGACACAGAAGAAAACTAACACGGAAGTATTGCTAGAAATGGGCAAAGAATGCAAAATAATAAACACAATACAAATAAGAAAGTTACAATATCTAGGACACGTAATGAGGGGACAGCGATATGAACTGCTAAGGCTAATAATACAGGGAACGATAAGAGGAGAAAAAAAGGAAAGTGTGATGGTTGAAAATTTTAAGGGACTGATTAAAATGTAGTTATATAGAAATCTTTAGAGCAACAGTAGATAAAGTAAAGATAGTGATAAATATCCAACATCCGATTACGAGACGGCACTTAAAGAAGAAGAAGAGGAGAAAACAAATTCGTAGTGCAATGTCTGCTTAAAAAGGGCAGCTAGTAACTATGATAGCAGCAGTTTATGCAATAGGGAACGCAGTTCTACCATTATTGGTTTTTACTCGAGTGCATTGCAAGGACAGAATGATTTTTGATGGGATTCTCGAATGTATTGGTGCTGTATCTGTAACTGGACGGTTTAAAAAAATTTTTTTTTTTTATTTCTTGATCCTTTTCTGACCTATGCTAGTTACCCTAAGAAAAAAAATGCTTACTTGTTCTTTACAATAGTGAAAGACACCAATCTCTAGAAGCCTTGGACAAAGCCTCTGATAAAGGAGTAGTCATAAGCAGCCATAAGCTTTATCCGCTGGACCTCTTAGTCTATTCACCACTTAAAACCTACTACAATCAAGCGGGCAAAGTGTGGTTGATCAATAATGCAGGGAAAACATTCAATATATACACAGTGCTGAAGCTCATGGAACGGTTTACCACCGAGCAATATTACTTCTTCTTCTTATGGTACCCTATCCAATTTTTGGACATTGGCGACAATTCTGGCATACTTCTCTCGATCTTGTGTGGCTGTAAAAGGTGCATGGGTATCGAGGTTTGTCCAATCCCTTATGTTTTTAAGCCATGAGTATTTCTTTCTTTTAAAGCTCCGTTTTTCTTCTATCTTCCCTTCCATAATAAGCTTTAAGGACTGATACTTGGAATTTCAAAATATATGATCCAGATAAGCAGTTTTTATTGGCAGCAATTCTCCTTTTCTGCCCATTCGATTTAATACTTCGACATTTGTTGTGTGATCTGTCCAGGAAATTTTAAGTAGTCTTCTAAATACTCACATTTCAAAGCCTTCCAATCGGTTCATAACATTGGCCTTTACAGTCCAAGTTTCTACACCATATAGCAATATGGAGTAAATGTAACATTTTACAAAGTAATATTGAAGCGTTAAGTTAGGGCTGCTGTTTTTTAGCAAGGCTCTTATATTAGTAAATACTGTTCTGGCTTGCTAAATCCTGCTACGTGTCTCTATGTCTGGATCTAGATTTTCAGTTATCCAACTACCAAGATATCTGAACTTGCGGACCTTTTGGATGTCCTTATTGTTTACTCTTATATTTAATTGGATATTTCGTCTTCTACTAACCACCATTACCTTCGTCTTGTCTATATTAATCTTCAAGCCCAATCGTTCTCCTTCAGTGTTTATTTTATCTATCAGTCGTTGTAGCACTTCTTGACTATCAGCTATTATGACTGTATCATCAGCATAGTGAATATTACTTACAGTCTGTCCGTTGATTTTGATTTCATCTTCAGTGTCACTTAAGGCTTTATCGAAAATTATTTCAGAGTAAAGATTAAAAAGGAGTACACCTTTTTCGATTGAGAAATATGATGTAGATTCCAGTCCTAATCTCATAAATGCCACTTGATTCATATAAAAGTTTTTTTATGATTTTAAGGTCATTCTCATTTATCGAACGTTCCTGGAGCAATCTTACTAATTCTGAATGATTAACACAACCCGACGCTTTCTGGTAATCTATAAAGCATAGGAAGACATCTTTTTGCTGATCTTTGCATTTCTGAAGTAGAATAGTTAATCTATAAAGTGCCTTTCTTGTGCCAAATCCTTGTCTGACACTTAACTGTGTGGGGCTAATGTCTCTTTTACATATGTTGTATATTCTTGTGTGAATTATCTTTAAAAAAAGTTTTAGGACCTGGCTTAAAAGCTGATCATTCGGAATTGGTCACAACTATTAGCGTTTGGCTTTTTTGGGATTGGTATAAAGGTTGATTTAAGCCAATCCTGTGGTATTTGGCCGGATTCATAAATGTCGTTAAAAAGATCTACCAAGGCAGTTATATTGTTTTCAGTCAAAATTGTGAGAACCTCTATGTATATGCCATCTGGGCCTGGTGCTTTTCCCCATTTGCTCTGTTTGATTGCCCTTACAACTTCTGACTTTATTATTTTGGGGGAAGGTTCACTTTTATACTTTTATATTCACTTTCAGATTTTTTTCTAGTGTTGTCTGAGTATAGTTACTGTGTGTAGTTTCTCCAATGTTAAAGTAGATCCATGATATCAGTAATTAATCTATTGTCCTTTATAATACTATTAAAACTGCAAGGTTTTTTATGACTTGTCACTTCTTTACCGAGTTTATGTATGTTAAAGTGGTCATGTTTTTCTTCCAATTCCTCCATTTCTGCGCATCTATCTAGCAGCCACTATTCTTTAGCTTTGCGACACTCTTTTCGTATTTGTTGGTTAATCTGCTGATGTTTGGTTCGGTTTTTATTTTTAAATGATCTGCGGTCGTTTATCATTGATAATATTTCGACAGTTACTCAATTATTCTTTTTGTACTTTTAGGTATATTCCTAATATTACTTCTGGAATTCATAAATCTGAAGTCTACCACCCTTTTAATGAATAAGTGTTTTCAGATGACGATTTCTTAGCTTCCTATGTCATTGATTGCTCGACCATCTCCCCTCTTTCAGCTTCAGTAAACACTACTTTAGAAGTAGGAATTTTAAGTGAAACAGCTAATTCTGTTGCTTCTCCTACAGTGCGTTTAGACAATAGAAGCCTGCCTTATCTTACTGTTGCAAGACCTTTAGGGGAAGAGCCTACCCATTACCCATGTTTTTTGTCTCAGTTAAGGGAACTTTAAGTGACACAAGTCATATAGTTCCTGTTCTAAAGAAAGTTATTAGAAGAAAACTAGGTAAAACTATGATAGCCACAGAGGCCCCAGAGAAAAATACTATAAACGAAGAAAAATAAAAAGCACGAACAAAAAAGTGGTGAAAAATAGAGGAAATATAACAAAGGTTTAACAAACACTCTCTTAAAATCATCAAGCCTATATATACAAATGCCAAAGTCTAGAGAAAACAAGATACAACGGCAAGCAAAACAACAGAAATTTATTGTCTCGTTCTCTGATATAAAAGAAGATGAAATGTTATTTCTTGGTTCATGGTGCATTTCTTCAAAATTTATAAAAAACAATTGAAATAAAATTTAATTTTTATAAAACCTCAATAAATGCTTAATTATGGCAACTATCAGTAAACTATGTGGTTAAAGGAATAAATCGTTAAAAGTGGTCTAAGGTATAACGGTCTATCCTTAACAGGACAGTTTTCCGAATGATCCTACGTCAGCGTAATACTTTTTTATTTCTTTGTTTTAAATTTTCTTTATCTAATTCAATAATTTGTCCCAAGTATATATTATTCTTCTATGAAGAATATATATTATTCTTCTATGAAAGAATACTTTGAAGAACTTTTAAAGGAAATTCCCACAACAGAATATGAAGAGGAAGAAGAAGTGAAGGAAAATGTCGATCAAGAACGAATAGAGGAAAGGCCACCTAACGGAAAAGAAATAAAAGAAATAATAGAGAAACTAAAGAATAATAAGAGCCCAGGAAAAGATGAAGTAACAGCCGAAATGTTTAAATATGGAGGACCAGTACTAATTAAGCATTTGGAAAAGTTGCTAAAAGACATATGGAAACAAGAAAAATTACCGAAGGGATGGACCGAAACGACGCTGTGCCCTTTTCACAAAAAAGGCGACAAAAGTTTATGCCACAATTACAGGGGAATAGCCCTACTAAATGTTGCATATAAAATAATTACAGTATATATAAAAGATAAGCTATCTCAAAATATAGATAATGACATAGGGGAATATCAATGTGGATTCAGAAGAGGGCGCAGCACAGTGGATCAAATTTTCCTACTACGCGAAATACAAGCAGAAAGCTACGAATATGGGAAACCTACAATGGCCCTATTCATCGACTTTAAACAAGCGTTCGATACGATAAAACGCAAAGAAATATACAAAGCACTAAGTGAAATGAGAATTAGTGAAAAACTGGTAAGAATGGTAAAAGTGACACTCCGGAGAACAGAGAATAGGGTTAAAATAAATGAAGAAGAAACAGATGAGTTTGAGGTCAGTGAGGGGGTGCGACAAGGAGACCCACTGTCATCGCTGTTGTTCAGTATCGTCCTCGAAGTTACCATCAGAGAAGCTGGAATCAACAGGTCAGGACTTATATATAAAAAAAAACACCAATGCTTAGCATTCGCTGACGACATTCTACTGGTAGCCAGAAGTAAGCAAGATTTAAAAGAAATAATAAAAAGATTAGAAATGAAAGCGAGAAAGAAAGGAATGTACATAAATGAAGAAAAGACCAAATATATGGAATGGACAGAAAGAGATTACCTACAAGAACAATATCTGACAGTAATAACAGATGAAAAAACATATAAATTCGAAGAAGTAGAAGTATTCCAGTATTTAGGAGCGACATTCACGAGAAGACCAAATATGAAGGAAGAAATCCAAGCGAGAATTATGGCCGGTAACCGTTGTATTTTTGCACTAAACAATTTATTAAGAAGCAAAAACATATCTAGAAGGGATAAGCAAATGGGGAAGCAAAGACATATCTAAGATAAGAATATATAAGACAGTAATAAGACCTATTGTATTATATGCCAGTGAAACATGGACAATGAACAAATCCGAGCAAGTCTTGCTGCAAGTCTGGGAAAGAAAAGTCCTCAGGAAAATATTTGGAGGTAAATTATGGAATGGTATATGGATAAAAAGAACAAATATGGAATTAGAGGAGATGTATGGAGAACCGAATATCGTAGGGATCATAAAGTCACAAAGACTGAGATGGTTGGAACACATCCAAAGGATGGGAAACACAGACTGCCAAAAAGAATGCTAATGGGAGGAATAGGACGGAAAAGGAAGAAAGGCAGACCGAAAACCAGATGGAAGACGGATGTTGAAAAAGACATAGAAAAACTTAAAATACCAAACTGGAAAAATAAAGCAACAAACAGGAAAGAATGGAAAAGAATAGTAAATCAAGCCATGGGCCTTCTAGGCCTGGAGAGCTAAATTATATAAGGAGAAAAACTAATTACATTAATATCAAACATAATTTGTGAAAAGAATTAACGTCACCCATAACAAGAAAATTGTTTAATTTATTGTTAAAAATATATCTTTAAACAGGTTCTTAATCTGTTCTAATTTGTTCTTATGTATTTAATGGATATAAAACTAAAATTGAACAAGGAGAAAAGACTATTTTAGACCAACTCCGATACTTTGGTCGTCCAATGTTCTTTTACGACCAGCTACTCCCATAAACACAAAACTCCCAATGCAACTACGTGAAAATGAACCGGAGAACGTGCAACGTAAGTGAAAGGATTTGCTGCAACCGTTACCTCACGATAACCTTTACACTTTGGACCTTTCGGCCTTTGCCTCAGGCTGTTCTTTCTCCCCTCTTCGGTTGTAACCGCGCTCGGGTTTTAATTCTCAATTTAGAAACAGTATTTCGTAATTTTACCGAAGCTGGAGCAGAGTTTCTGGCGAATATATTTTTAGTTTCTCCAAAATCGCGAGGATTATACATATATTCGGGCGAATTAAGATTTCAGGGAAGATTATTGGAGTAGTTGAATAAACTATAAAGTTGGAGGACAAATTTCATGTTTGGTAGTTGGGAAAGTAATCAACTGAGCAAATAGATGCATTGCTGATAGGAATACTTGTAAGTTACTTTACAGTCAGGAACAGACAGTGGAGTGAATCAATAGTTGGAGTTGGATAACAATGGTATTTATTTAAATGGGATGGGATCTTCCGGGCTAGCTTAATCTGCGAAATGTAGATTAAAAATCAAATTTAATTAATTTTATTAGTGTGGCTGCTAAATTAAGTAATTAATTAGAAATATTTGTTATTTAAGTTAAAAAAAGTAACTTTCTTCTCCTTCTTGATGTGCCTATCCGTTACGAATGTTGGCGATCATAATAGCAATCTTTATCTTATCTGCAGCAGAGCGAAAAAGCTGCACAGATGTTGTATTGAACCAGATTTTGAGGCTCGTTAACCTAGATGTTCTTCTTCTTCCTGGATCTCGTTTTCCGAATATTTTTCCTTGCAGGATGGCTTGAGGAGAGCATATCTGGATTTATTTCGCATAGTATGACCAAAGAACTATAACTTTCGAGATTTGATAGTGGTCAACACCTCTCGGTTCTTAATTGCTATCTAACTGGGAATAAGCCACAATTAAAGATAAAAATACGTTTATTGACGTTTCAATTTCCACTTCGGAAATCGTTCTCAAAATACAAACCGTAAATTAAACAAATTTTGTTTTTTTTTACATAGTGAAACATTCTTCTAATAATTTAATTTTATCTGACTCATTTATATAGACAATTCAGACATACATTATGCATTTTAAAGTAGACGACTTTAAAATGATATTGCCAATATTGTTGAGTTACGCTCCTGGGACGACTTTACATAAAAGATAGTTCATTCGATTACATGAAATCACCTTTAACTTGAGAATATCTGTCAGAAAAAAATCATAGCATGTAGTTCGTCTTTAAAAAGACAAACACATGACATGATGACAGTAAAATTCTCCTGTTAGTGATTCCATAGTAAATTATGAGGGAAAAACCAGGAAAAAAACCTCATAATACTATCCCGACATGGTAAGTATTTGTTCGTGCATTTAGTTTACCTTCAATAAACACTAAAATTCTATTTTTATATGTTTCGTTATTTAAAAAACATAAATGATGTATCCTCTATATGTTACTGACTTACTAATACTGGTATTTTCTTATTAATAACTTGCTCTGTCAATATTGGTAACCAGATCCTACTACATTCTGCCGAGGAATTTGTGACACAATTGGCCTCATTTAGCATAATTCGAGCCGCTTCTTTGATTTTTCATTTTTTACCATCCGTTTCTTTTAGGACTACATTTGAATTATTCCATTGAACCCTATGCGTGTTTAAATATGTGAGATCTATCAAATTCTCTATTTTTAATATAAGATTTATGTTCACTTATTCTTACATTTAATGGCCTTGATGTTTCACCTAAATAAAACTGATCGCATTCACAAGGTATTTTATAAATGCAATTCTTTGTCCTTTCTTGTTCAATGTTAGGTATAGTTTTAGACAAAATAGATCTCAACGTGTTTATTGTTTTGAATGTTGTTGAAATGTTGAACATATTTCCTATCCTTTTAAGTTTTTCTGATAATCCTTTTATGTACGGTATTGTTATTTTTCTCGTATTATTTCTTGTGTATGCTGTAGGATCTCGTTCTAAGTTGTTCTGTTCTATTCGATCGATTGTTGAAAATTCCTTATTCATAAACGACAAAGGATAATCATTTTTTAATAAAACAGATGTTAACAAATGTTTCCCCTCCAAGAACGAATTTTCATTAGAACAAGTAATTTTGGCTCTATCGTATAGGGATGTAATTATTCCCTTTTTTACATTAATATTGAGATTTGATTTGAAATTTAAATATCTATTGGTGTATGTTGATTTTCTATACACCTGAGTCTCATATCCAGTATCGTTCTTAGAGATTAAAACATACAGGAAAGGTAGCGTGTTATTATATTCCTTTTCCATGGTAAATGTTATTGTCTCTTCTTTATTGTTTATATCATTTAGGAATGTGTCCAACAACTCTGATCCATGAGGCCATACTGAGAATACATCATCTACATACCTCCACCATACTGTGGGTTTTAAATCTTGTTCAGAAATGATATTTGTTTCAAAATCTTCCATAAATATATCGGCTAAGAATGGAAATAGCCCATTGCTAGACCAAAATTTTGTTTATAGAACTCATTATTTAGTTAAAAATATGTATTATCAGTACATAATGTTAATAACTCCATTATAGCCAATATGTTTAGTCTTGTTCTAGTTGCCAATGAATCATCACTCTCTAATTTTGTCTTGATTATTAATGGCACATTCGTAAATAAACTATTTATGTCAAAACTTACCAAAGTATTATTTGAATTAAATTCAATATTTGATAATTTATTTAAAAAATGTTGTGTGTTTTTTATGAATGTGTCATTTTTATTTGTAAACGGTTTTAAAATATTTAATAAAAATTTTGATAGTTCACTACAAGGAGAATTCATGGTACTATAAATGGGTCCAAGTTGTATATTTGTTTTATAAATTTTCGGTACTCCATAAAAATGAGGAGTCTTACTGTAATGTAGTATAATTAATCCTCTCTGATAAGTTGTTAAAAAAATCTTTAAACTTGAATAAAGTTCTATACATTTTGTTTTCCAAAGGTTTGTTGGAGCTTTTGTTAATTTTGTATAAGGTCCGTTTATTATTAGATCTTTAATTTTGTTTTCGTATTGAATTTTATCCATTATCACAGTTGCATTCCCCTTGTCTGCTGGTAGTATGATTATGTTTATTTTTGTTTAATTTTAATTTTGGTAGATTTTTCCAATTCAAGTTTACATAACACTCTGTATTATTTCTTTTCGTGGGCGTTGAGATATTTTCTCCACTGAGCTTATTATGTCTAATTTTGGAACGGATGGCTGAGTAATAGCAAAGTTTAGACCCTTTGACAGTATTAAATTCTCCGTTGCATTTAAATGTCTATTTGATAGATTGACAACTGTCGCTAATATGCATCGAGCAATAAGACAAAAGAGGGAATCTAATCCTTATGAAAAGGAGACCAAAAAAGTGGCCTCTGATGGCGGACATATCCGGAAATGCGAATGCGCCAAATTTAAATTTTCCGACACTTATCAACAGTAGCTATATAATATTTCGCAGAATGTGTCTTAGACGAGAAAGTTTTAATTAATTATTAATGATAAGAGTCTAAAATGCAACACAATTGTTAAAAAACTTCAATATAAATAAGATTTCATGTGACATTTGGGACAAACAATAACATAACCCAACTAAATTTGATGTCAAACAAGGAGAGAGACTCTCTTTCCTTGTTTAATGTGGCCTCTAAAGATCGCACTTCCTGTCTAACAATATGTTTGCCCCCACTACCTTTACATTCCCTCTATTGTCTTTTTGCTCGATGCTAATATGTCATCATTTCTATTGAGGTTATCTAAAGTGTGTATACTGTTTTGTTCTAAAAGAATATTAAATTTATTTAAATGTATATTTCCTTGTTTTCTATGTGAATTTTTATATACTATATGTAAAGTCAAAGTAATGTCAAAATTATTTATTTTTTATTAATTATTAATTATATTAATTAATATAATTATTTTATATAATTATATATTAATTCTTCTGAGGACCTTCTCATTTGTGACTCGGTTAGTCCATGGGATCTTAAGCATTCTCCGATATAGCCACATATCAAATGCTTTCAATTATCTGCACATATCTTCGTTCAAGGTCCATGATTCAACATCATAAAAAAGGACAGGGAAGACGTAGCATCGTAGCATTCCTACTTTTGTATCAAGAGACAGGTTGTGATTCTTGAAGAAGGCCCCCATCCGATTGAAGGTGGATCTAGCTTTTCCGATGCGTTTTCTAATTTTCTGGTTGTAGGTCCATTCTTCATTTATTATAGTGCCGAGGTAGTTGTAGTGCGTTACTCTTTCTACAGGGGATAGGTTGACGTAGAGTTGATCTTCTGTTATCCTTTTATTGCTAATTATCATAAGCTTTGTCTTCTTAACGTTTATATAAAGTCCATATTGTTGACTGTAATACGTGATTTTGTTCATAAGAACTTGTAGGTCTTCTAATTTGTCCGCAAATGCTATGGTGTTATCTGCATATCTGATGTTTAGCCGGTAACTATTTAGTAGAATACCTTTTTCAGTTTCCTGCAAAGCTTCGATAAATATTGTTTCAAAGTACCGATTGAAGATTAGAGGAGACAAAATACCCTAAACTAAAAAAGCTCATCACCTTATTTATAATGGCGTCTCTACATGTTAGGTAGCAAAAGCTGTGGGATTTCATAAAGCGACACTACGGCAAAGGTTGAAAAAAGAAAATGGTATCCAGTATTTAGGCAGATTTAAAGCAGTTTTAACTAAGAGCCAAGAAAATGGAATAGTTATAGAATAGTTCAGCATTCCAAAGAACTCGACAAAAGATTTTGAGAAATAACGCTAAGGTCATTGCGTTTTTTTATTTATTCTTATTGTGTGAGAAACCGTATTGAGCGTCTATTTTTACCTGTAAATTAGTTGGCTGGTTAGATGGTTGGCATCACTAAATAATTCTTAAAAAGGAACCGACTATCTTTACCAGTTCCATAAAAAACAAGTTTTGCTGGAACAATGAGCTTCAATAGAGTGCAACTAGCTCAATATTTTGAAATTTTGGAGAACACTAAAAAAAAATAAAAGTTACCTCCCAACGGTATCTATAACGTCAATGGAACGGGTATTCAGACAGTACCAAACGAATTGCCCAAACATGTTGCTCCAGTTGGAACAAAAGATGTAGCAAAAGCTGTAGCTGCCGAGCAAGGACAAGCAATTACGGCTGCTTGATGTATGAGTGCAACTGGTCACCATGCCCATCCATTTTTATTATGTGATCGAAAACGGATGAATCTTCTTCTAATCAAAGACGGACCCAAATGCCTGCGACATTTCTGTTACTAATAGTATTTACACTAACACTTTCACGTGTTCAAGTACCTGGAGCATTTTAAAAATCATACAAGTCCAACAGAGAAGAACCGCGTTCTTCTAATTCTAAATAATCATGTGTCACACACAAGTCTTCAAGCAGTAACATTTGCAAAAGATAATTTCATTCATTTATTAAGTCTGCCACCACATAGCAGCCATAAGATCCAGTCATTCGATAAGACATTTTTCAAACCATTAAAGCTTATTATAAGAGCGTCGCTGAAATATGAACTAGTTTGCATTCAGGACAGGTTCTCTCCATTTAACATGTGGCTGGTCTCTTTTCCAGAGCATTTGCAAAAATTGCTACTGTAGATATAGCAAGAGAGGGCTTGCAGTCTACAGAAATCTATCTAGTAGATAAAAATATTTTTTCGGACGTAGATTTTATGTCAGCGAAAGTAGCAGAGTAAGATTTAGGTGAAGATTTAGACTATGAACGTCATGTTCATATCTAATTTCAGCAAAAAGATGAAGACCTAGTCACTCATGCGATAGAGCCCAGCCGTCATCAAAATCTAAAGTCTTAACTTTAACACGAATTGTCGTATAGAAATCTTCTCCGCAATTTGAATGGGGTTCTTCTGTTTTTATGTTTTCGTAAAGTCTGCAGGCGTTTTTTCCAAGTATTCAACACTGAATCGAAGACATTTGTTTTTTATTTTATCTATTTTTATAAGATTTGTTTCTGCCGCTTCATGGTAAAATATATATATAGTCCCAAGATTCCTAAGAGGAACATAGGGCTTCCGCAAAGTGTCTCCAGCGAACTCTATTTCTGGCTAGTGCTTTGATTTCAAGCCAGGATTTTGCCATTTTTCTCCCTTCGTCCAGTACTGTCCTTCTCCAAGTTCCCTTAGGTCTGCCTACTTTCCGTCGGCCTTGGGGATTCCAATCCAGCGCTGTCCTGGCAATGTCATTTGGCGGTCTACGGAGTGTGTGGCCCAGCCATCTCCATTTTCTTCGCCTTATTTGCTTTATGACATTTTCTTGGTTGCTTTGGTTCCATAAATTTTCATTGGAGATTCGGTTAGGCCAAAATATACGAAGGATTTTTCGTAACGCTCTATTGATGAAAACTTGTAATTGGTGTACTATGGGTGCTGATATCTTCCACGTTTCGCAGCCATACAGTAATACAGCTTTTACATTTATGTTGAAGATTTTTAATTTCGTTTTAGTTGGGTAAATCCCGGATTTCCATATGTTGTTAAGCATGTTGTAGGCGTTGCGAGCCTTATTTATTCTTTCATGTACATCACGCTCTGTACCCCCATTACAGTCAATTATGCTGCCCAGATATACAAATTCCGCTACTCTCTCAATTTTCTGGTCGTTGATCATAATAGGTTGGTTGTTTCTGGTACCAAATCGCATTTCTTTGGTTTTGTTGATGTTTATTTCTAGACCAACCTTCTTTGATTCTTCTTGTACTTTGTTTACTTGAAGTTGCATGTCCTGTTTTGTATGTGCTAGGAGGCATATATCATCAGCGTAATCTAGGTCTTCCAGTCTGTTTGTTAATCCCCAGTAAATTCCTCTATTAGAGTTTACCTTTGTTAGTACGGAGTCCAGTACAATGTTAAATAGTATGGGGGATAAACACAGCCCTGCTTTACTCCGTTTAGCATAGCTATTGGGTCAGATGTTATGCCGTTGTGTAGGATTTTGCTTTCTGTGTCACTGTAGAGTTTCTTTGATGAGATTTACTATTTTTTCTGGCATTCCTGTTTCCTGCAGTGCTTTCCATATGGCCGTATGTGTGAGCGTGTCAAAAGCTCTCTTGAAGTCCACAAAGCACACAAAGAGAGGAGAGTCGAATTCCTGTGACTGTTCTACAATTATTCTTAGTGTGTTAATTTGGTCCACGCATGATCTGTTTGGTCTGAAACCGGCTTGTTACTTCCTCAATATTGGTTCTACACTGTTTGTTAGTCGGTTGTTTATAATTATTGCTGTTAATTTATTTATAGTATTCAGAAGTGTGATTCCTCTCCAGTTTTCGCAATATCTTCTGTCACCCTTTTTTTGGTATCTTTATTATTAATCCCGTTTTCCATTCTTTGGGGAACTTTTCCTCTCTCCAAGCCCTTTTCAAGAGTGGTTGGATTAGCTCTGCCACTGTACCTGGGCAAGCTTTTAACAACTCTGGTGGAATATTGTCAGGGCCGGCTGCTTTGTGTGCTTTCAGTTTTTCTATGGCCATTTCTATTTCTTGCGTTGTTGGTTCGTTGGTGTTAATGGTAAAATAAAGATTCGTATTTTAAAATAGATCTAACAAGAAGTGTTCTATAGAATAGTAACCTTATTTTTGAATCCCCTCGCCAGGAGGAATGACCGAAATTGTTTAATAAATTAACACTGTTCTTTTGATTATATAATTTATGTATTTTTTACAATCTCCCAATTATTTAGTGGAACATTTGTAAGCGAATAAATATTTTGATAATTTTATTTGGTAACGACACCGAAATCTTTTTCTTGTAAAAGTAACTAATACTGATTTTTCTTCAGAAATTTATAAGCCGCTGTTTTGATGTTTTGAATTGTCTTTTCCAGAATAGTATACGATTTGATCATCTATAGTTACTTTGCCAGACTCAGGCTATCTTACTTAGTTTATTCGCTTCATTTCTTTTATAGTGTTATGAACCTGTCCTGTTTCGTACATGCTTCTTAAATTCCATGTACCAATTTTTTTCTTTAGAAAATATATCTAAATTATTAATAATTGTATAGTAAATATATGAAAACATTTTGAATAAATTTGTAATTATTATTTTCCTTGACTATCTCTAGCATTCAGTTTAGTTTAGCGGAATAAAATAAAACTAAATCGATAAAATAACACTAAACAACTGACCCGACCCTCGACTGACAACTGTGACTTGGCTGCACGAATATCAACATTTATAAAATAATGTTGCTTTTAGATATAATTTTAAATTGATTGTATGGGTATTTCAATTTCACGCATTAGTTGTTCAAAACAAACAAGTCAATATTGTAAATGGTGTATTCAATAAACATTAACATAAAGGTTAATATAAAATAGTTTTATAGAAAGTTATATTTGGAAAAATTTAAACTTAATGCCGCGTAGCTTAAGGATACCTTAATTATAGGTGTTTATTTTATTAAAATAATTAATAAACCCAATGAAATATTAACTGTAGGGTTTCATTTAACTGCAGCACTTACAGCACTTAACATTATTTACAATACAATAATTTATAATCTACTAGATTTGAGTCTTTCCTTATTATTATTATCCAGATTTAGCCATACGGCTCACATTCCCTCTAAGGGGAAAATTCACTCATCCCAGATACCTCTGGTATCAATTGATGTGCTGGAGTATTTCCCAAAAATTTTCGTACACATTTGGACGTTGAGAGTAGAACAGTTTGCTGCAAGATCTTATAGAGATGTTCATTTAGACCTTGTTTTTTTATGTTTTCTATAAGGTTCTTTGGAATGACTCCAGCGGCAGAGACAATAATAGAAAAGTCTGGATACTTTCCATTCTCCACTGTCTTCTATTTGAATTTTCAGATCCCTGTACCTGGAGATCTTTTCGATCTGTTTAACACGAAGATTATTCTTGTTGGGTATCGCCACATCAATTAGTCTTGTTTGTCTACTATCATACTAGTTTATTAACTAGTATGATATCTGATCTATTATATGCCACTGTTTGGTCTGTGAGCAAAATGTGGTCCCAGTATAGCTTGTAGTTATCATTCTTAAGTCTAAGTTCAGGAACGTATTGATAATATGAAAGATGGTTTGTTTGGAGAAGTCCCAGTTTGATGGCTGTCTCTTGATGAATGTTCTTTACTACCAAGTCGTGCCGTTCCTTATATTAAGTTGCAGCAAATGTCTGGCAGCTCTCAGTAAGAGATTGAATGGTTTCTTAAGCTTGACATCCATATCGAAATTTGTCATTTTGGACCTTACGGTCTTTGTTTATGTTGCTTATAGAATCCGCCGGGCTAAACCTTTCCTTTAATTATATTTAAGACATGGCACCTATCAAGATTGAAGTGCATAGTAATATCATTGGAGAAATTTTCTACTGTTTTCAACATCTGATCCAGGTGTCTTCGAGTAAAAGACAATAGTTTTAAATCATACATATACAATAGATGATTAAGCTTTGTCACAATAGTAGTGTTCTTTTTAATGCTAAAACCTGTGTCACTTAACTTAACAGAATGATCATTCTGTCTCCGGCTTCTATATAACATGTAGCTTCTCCATTTTTAAAAATTTTAAAGTGTTTGTTTGTCTTTGTGTATTGTGTTGTTATGTCCAAATTTACATGTATGACATTCTGCTCATGTCAGATAGGCCACAACTGACGAAATGCCCCTGAGGATGATCTGTTGATCGAAAGTACTTGGTCAAGATTTAATTAATTACTGTGTTCGATATTTGCCTTGTACACCATCAAAGTTCAATTATTCGAACATTCAACCTTATATTAATACTTTTAAGTCACTGGAATGGGAAAGTAAAGGAATAAATATTGATGGTGAGATGCTTAGTCATCTACGATTCGCAGATGATATTGTTCTGGATTTCAAATGACCTAAAGGCTGCTAGTGATATGTTGAATGAACTCAGCGATGCAGCACGTAAAGTAGATTTACTATTATCTAAATATTAACTACCAAAAGACAAAAATGATGACTTATTTAGTTCCGAGCCATCCTTTAATGGTAGAAGACGTCGAAATTGAAATTGTTGACAGCTATATATACTTTGGACATACGGTAAAAATTAGCAGATATAATCAAACTGCTGAGCTGCTAAGAAGAATAACACTGGGATGGGCAGCATCTGGAAGACTAAAAAGAAGAGTCTTTTTTCAGTGTGTTATACCTGTCCTTACATATGGCGCAGAGACACTTACCCTAACAAGGATATCTATACGAAAACTACAAGTGACGCAAGGTAGAATGGAAAGATCATTGTTAGGCATAACGTTACGAGATAGGGTAAGAAACGAAGAAATCCGTAGAAAAAGTGGTGTAGAAGACAATATAAAACATAGCCAAAATTAAATAGATGTTCAGGTCACGTCGCTAGAATGAAGGATAATAGGTGGACCAAAAAAATCTTAGAGTGGAGACCGAGAGCGGATAGACGAAACCCGGGAAGACCACCCACAAGATGGACTGACGACATAAAGAGGATTTGTACCAACTGGATTGCAGCAGCACAAAATAGATCTGAATGGAGGTTTTTCGAGGAGGCCTATGTTTAGTAGTGGGCGACTATGGGCTGATGATGACGATGATGATACCGGATGTAGAAAATATCCAGATTTATTATAATAAACTGTTAAACTGTCCCACAAGGACCAATTATATACCTAAACAAGATTAACGATCAGTCTTTTCGTTTTGTTTGGAGTTGTAATAATTTTTTTGTACTTTTTAATATAAATTACAGAACTATGTATATTTTGTTTCATTTTAATTCCTTATAAAATTAAGTTTCAGGTGACGCTGAACACTTTATTGAGAATCTCCCTAAGTCAATCAAGTTTAAGCTTATATAGAGCTTATTCTCAATATTTTTTTCAAAAATTATTGAAGTGAAAAAGTCTAGAAACAGTGTATAAATAGAATAAGGTCAGATTTTAACACATTCCTTACACAGTTTTTTTTTTTGTTTTCCGAAATTTTTAGTTTTGTGACTTTTTCAAATAAGTGATTAAAATATCATTTAGTACGTTTTCCTCCACTAAAGCAGCTTTTTAGTACAGAAGAAGAAGAAGAAGATAATACAATGAATAGTCCAACTTTTAGGTTGTCAAATATATTTTACTTCGACATTAATCTAATCTTCAACAGAAATAGAAGACATCTTCTTACGTAACTCTCTAACATCTGAGAAACAACATTCTATGAACAAATTACCTCAAAACAACAAAGTTTTCCAGTTAGCTATGCTTTATATTCCTTTACGGTACATTTATGGCTTTATTCCATATAAAACCGTTACGGTCTGACCTATTTCTTTTTACCTCGTCGCTTTTCCTACGGTCTTTTATCCCTTTCCTTTATGGAACGTATATAGAGCAGATAATTTTTGTAATTTTATTCATTTGGAACTTCTACGTATATGTATCTTTAAAAAAGTTACTTTTTAAACATTTTCTGAATAGAAAACTGCTCAAACAAATAATGAGAGTTGAAAACAAATAATATTTTTTGTTTATCAAACTTAAATACGTTGTTTGTTTTTAGAGAAAAATGGCTTGGTTTGTTGCATTTTATTTGTCAGAGTATTAGCTTTTATCTAATAGCTACGAGGCATATTATTGACTCTCAGACGGCAACAGATTTTTTGTTAGTCTTTTACTAGCTTTATTTAAGGAAAATTACAAAGTACAAAATGTTCGTATAACGAATCTCTTTTCATGTTCTGTTTGTGATAAAGGTAAAGATGACTTTTACCTTCTTCTTGAATATTTCTTTGTACATAGGGTACAATGGGATAAAACGATTCTAATGGGTATGCAAGTCAATGAAAATACACAAATAAAAATAAAGCTATTTGAAGATGATTAGTTAATAAACTAAAATTGTGAAAGTGAGCTGCAAAGTCTATCTAGAGTGTAAGTTTTTCAATACGAAAATATCAAATCAATTTAGGACGTTTGCGTATAGAAAAAACTGGATTTTGCCGTCTTCACTACTCTCTTTGTTGTCGTTCGGCTTATATGATCGATCGATTCTACTCTTCTATTTCTTACCCAGTTCTTGATGTTCTCCACCTTGCACTTACGTCAGTAAATTAAACAAATTTTGTTTTTTTTTTGTTTTTTTTTCAACAATTTTATATAGACTTCCCTTTACTATATGTCCCAGATAAGACATTTTTCGATGTTTAACAGTCTTCAGCAGTTCTCTATCTTTTTTGACGCTCTTTATTACTTCTTCATTAGTTTTCCTTGCTCTCCAAGGTATCTTCAGCATTTGTCTATGAACCCACATTTCCAATGCTTCAATTTTGTTTATGATCGATACTTTTATTGTCCACACTTCTGCACTATACAAAAGTATGGACCAAACGTAGCACTTAACCATTATTTGCCTTAGTTCTAAACTGAGATGGTTATTGCCAAGAAATGACTTCATTTTCATTAAAGTAGTTTTAGTCATTGCTATTCTACGTTTTATTTCTATGTCTGGATCTAGTTGGCCCGTTATCACAGTTCCCAAATATGTCATTTTGTGAACTTTCTCAACTTGCACTCCGTTCAGCTTTGCATGGGGATGTGGGTCACGACTAAAACTAAAAATTTTTGTTTTGTTTCAGAATTTTGTTTGTCACGGTTTTGTTTGAGTTAATTTTAATGCCCATTTCCTCTCCTACGTCGTGAATACGATCAAGCAAAATTTGAGGATAGATAGAGAAAAGAATAGATTAATATTAAACTAGCCTTTGATAGATGGCTCTACTTGATACCGAATTGGTTTCGATGTTGACATTTGGCATTCATGACATGACGTCTGTCAAAATTTTGAGCACAATTTTTATAATCAAATCTTGCCCAAGTACTTTCTCTTTCTACAGCATCATTCGGTTTTTGGAGAAATAGAAAAAGTCGAGCTGAATTTGAAGACCAATATAATCTGATATAATTACTGTATCGTCTGCATATCTAATCACATTAAGTAGTTCCCCGTCGATTTTTATTCCATATGGTTTTTTCTCAAGTGCCTTTTTAAATAACTGGTCCGATGTTTAAACATTGAACAATGTTGGCGACAAAATGCAACCTTGTCTGACTTCTCGTTATATAGAGATTTCATCGGTGTAGTTATCTTCAATTTTTACGATAACAGTTTTATTCCAGTTTAAATTTTTAATGACACGAATATCCTTGTCACCTATTTCGATATTTTTCAGTATTTGCATTAATTTTACACGCTGCACTTTATCGAATGCCTTTTCGCAGTCCACGAAACATGCAAATACATCTTTTCTTTGGTAAGGGCATTTTTGTAATAGGATGTTAAGTGCAAAAAGTGCATCCCTGGTTCCCATAGCATTTCTAAAACCAAATTGGGTATCTTCAAGATCTTCTTCGCATTTGCGTCTAATTCTGTTGTGAAGTATTCTGAGGAAAATCTTAAGAGTGTGGCTCATTAGGCTAATTAATTAAAATTCTAACATTTTCTTACATTGTGTTTTTTAGGTATTGCGACAAAGAAAAATTTGAACCAATCTGCGGGAATCATTCCATGTTATATATTGAATTAAAACGTCTTACTACTACTTTTATGTTATCATTCTCTATCAGTTTCAGCAACTCAGTTGGTGTATCATGACCACAAGCTTTTCTACTTTAAGCATTATTTATAGCGTATTCTACTTCGCATTTCACAATTTCTGGGCGATTATTACAGTTTTGGTAGAATTCGGCAATATTATTCCTGCCATCTTCAAACAACTCTGATATATATAGCTGCCATTCTTTTCTTATTTCGTCCTCATTTACAATAATTTTGTTATTATGGTCAACGAGTATAGACGGAACTCGTTTTTTAAATATGTTACTCATTTCTTTTAGTTTTTTGTGCACATTAAATAAGTCGTGTTTAGATATTGCATCCCCCATTTCGTCGCACCTTTCTCTCATCCATTTTTCTTTGGCTAATTTGATCTTCATTTTTATTCTTTTCCGCAGCTGTCTATATTCTGTTACATTAGATTTTATCAGTCAACGCTGTTCTATTAATTTTAAGATGTCATCTGTTATCCATTTATTTTTCTTGATTAAGTTTTTTCTATAACCATTGTTTGTGGAGATTTCGTTAACTTGGTTTTTAAATTCACTCCATACTTAGTTCTTCTGGATCATCTAGTTGTTCTCCGATGTTTTTGTTCTATTGTTAAATTCTTTTTTAATGTTATGTTTTATGTTTATATTGTCAAAGTTAAGTGTATTGGTTTTTGTTTTTATTTTTTTTTGGTTTTTGGTTTTTGTCGCTGAATTCGTTTTAACCTTAGTGTTCTAACCATGCATGTTGCCTTTTTTGGGAAAATTAACATGTTAACTTTTCTGGCGATTATATCCATAATCAGGTTAAACAATAGAGGACTCAGGGAGTCTTCCTGTCTTCTCCCATTGCTAGCTTCAATAGGGTCGGTTAGTCTTCTTCTTAAACCTTAAACCTTGTTGTTCTTCTGCTACTGTTATAATTTCATTAAGTTTATTTGTTATCACTTTGTTTGTTAGTTTTGATGTTGTGTTTAATAAATTAATTCCTCTTTAATTTTCTGGGTCCAATTTATCTCTCGTTTTGAAGAGTAGCACTATGATGCTTGTTCTCCATTTTTGAGGAATTCTGTTTTGTTCTATTATTTTTTTAATTAATTTTAATAGTTGTTTGGTCAGATCTTGTCCTTCGTACTTTGGAAGTTTGTTTGGTATTCTGACCTCTCCAGGTGATTTTAATTTCCTTGCTATTTCCTATGCTTCCTTTACTTCTCCTTTCTTAATCTTTATTTCTTCGTTTGTCGTCACCTCTGGTGATGGTGGTTCATTATCGTCCCCTTTAGCAAAAAAGGGGTCAAAATTAATTTACCCATGTTGCCTTTTGAATGTGTTTTTTTTATTACATCTTTATATTTACATCTACTGAGTTAAGGCATCTTACGTCGATTATTTTCGATGGATGGAACATACACAAAACCCTACTTCCTTAATACATTCTAACAGTTCTTCTATATCTATATATACCAATCCAATACCTCACTCATCTTAATCCCAATATATACTGCAATCTTTGAAAACGTCCCCATATTCCACGCCAACGTATATAGAGTCCCAAGCCAATGGTTCCAGTACAATTTCCACAACCATATTTTCTATAGATGTGCCCAGTTTGGCCTTGAATTAAATCAATACTGAACATAATAACATTCAATTCAAATAATAAATGAAACGTATAATTACCTCAATGTTTCTTTTGGTATTGTAAACTAGTGAAATAATCTCGAGTCGCCACAAAACTGATCGTGGCAGCTAACCGCTATTGAATAGAGAAAGAATTTCTCCATTTTGTGTCTTTTTGACCTATTTTTGACTACTGCTTGACTGAAATTTCAAATCCAAAAGTAAGTAACTGCTCTTAACAAAATTCGAGACCACGTCGGCAGTAACAGAATAATTATTACCGGCCGGACGCCTTACTGTCAAATATTTATGTATTTATTGTGTTGATTCGAATAAAGTCCTTTTTCACAGGGGGTCTTTGATTGTTACCAGCGGTACATATCGAAGTGTTAATTAAGTAACATTCATTTGTTGTTGTTTTGTGTATAAAACTAGAGGTGGCTTGTTAAATGAAATTAGAATAATATCGAAGAAAAATATAATATTTTGATTGTGAATAAATTAGCAAATAATTTATATATTACGAAAATTAGCTGGCTTCATTCATTGCTGTTATCTGTACAAAGAAAGAAACACTTACTCGTGAAATATGGGTATATTAATCGTAGCAAGCGGCAGAATAGTATAGTTGTACCTACGCATCGCGACGCTTGGCGCCGAGGCACAGAAAAGAACAATCCATTAACTGGATATGCTTTTTGTACGCTGTCTCGATATTACATAGTTGAGAAGTCTTCAGAGAAAACAGAACAGATGGTCACAGAAATATGATATTTAACAGAGTTTTCTGTGTCTGACGTTATTTCCAAATAACAAAAGAGAAGTCAGTTTCTTTGAGCTTAAAAAACAGTCTACACGTGTTAGCCAGTATGAGAATAAGAATATACTATTAAATAATATTATATTATATTGCAGTAATAAAAATATTAAAATATTTAAATAAATACTTAATACTTTTCCAACCAGTGGTAAATATTGAAAATTAAATTTTTTTATCTGTGAGCAGTATCATATGTTTGGCATTATAGTAACCAATATCTGTAATAACGCACCACAAAAAGAGAAAAAGAATTATATTTAAAATAATATTATCTCCAATATATTTTAAAAACAATAAGGACAATCCCAAATACCACGACATTATATAACATAAAAATTGTCGTCCAGATTGACGACATTGCAAATAAAGTGCTTGAAGTGCATTCCTCTTTAATGTTTCCTCATTCATAATAGACCAGGATTTACTCACATCTTTAACGGCGCGACACTTTGACAAACTTTGTTTGAAATAACTTTTAAAACTTTACTGAAAACCCTTTTACGCTTTCTGCAAATATAACATTTCATTCTAAGAAAGTTAAGATCAATCTCGAATTGGGTACTTTAAGCTGTGCTCGAATAGACTGTTGTATTTGTGTATAAAAAATTGGATCAAGATTTTTCTTGATCGCCTTATCCCATTCATTCAGTCATTTTTTAATATCTTTTGTTTTATTTTTTATCGATCTTGCTTTACATATTTGAGTAACAGGTGTTTTGTTATCAATTCTGTGTAAGTGACCTAACCAACCAATGTATCTCTTTTCTATAAACTGTGTTATTTAATTAATATTAAGGCCTCTTATTAAGTATCATTGCTTTAAAAACGAACATTTTTGTCTTGTGAGACATTTATCTTCTTATTAATAAATGTTTATTTCATTGCATGATATACATTGTTGATTTTTTTTATCGTTTATTTTCCTTTTTCAACTTATAAATATTTTTCTTAACTTGTAAATATTACCATGACATCTAGTCTTTTGTTCATGATTATACTGCTTGCTGTTAGCAAATCATTCTATATGTTGAGGAAAAATTTTATATTAGAATGGTTAAAGCAGATACTGATCTAATATTTTTGCTTATGATACAGTTTATGCTTTCTTTACGAAACCTTTTTATATTTTTTAAACAATAGAATACAACCCTTCCTAAAATTAATCATTGGAAAATATTAATCAGGATTTAGACAAGGAATATGATTATTAACCATTTATTCACAATTAAGTAAGTTTTAAGCAATCTGGGAATATGACGTATAGATGACTATTCATCGACTTTTAATAAGTATATGATTTAATAATGTAATAAACAGGCCATATTTACATATACAAAATATAAAGTGGATTTAGAATACTCTCCAAATTATTTAGGCTCATTTGCATAAAGATGAGCGACACACTGGATCAGATACAGATACAACGCGAAATGACAGATCTAATTCAAATACCACAAGGGTTAAAACATCATGATGGGCGGTTGTCACTGAAATACGTAGTTAGAAACACCTCAAAAAGTAAAACAACATACTTATCAATAAATAATCATTCCAGTTGGTGTCATATTTAGATAATTTTGTCATTCAGCCAGTCTCGAAAGCTTATCATATATTTCTTAAGAAAGTATATACACATAAGTACAGATTATTTCTCTCAGACAAATGCACAGCGATATCCCTAAAACGAAATAGACGAATAATTAATAGAACACGTCGAAGGAAAATACAAGGACACTCGCTTCTCGTCAAGGGGTCCGTCAAGACATTTATTTTAACAGACAAACAATACTGGACCACGGATAAGATATTGTTACATATAGGATAAACAAAGGGTACAAGTCTAACCCTATACACGCTCATGAAAGTTTTCATGAACAAGTACCAGATTTTTAAAGTTATGCATGTGTCTGACAAAAATTCTATAATTCAATTATTATATATTGTTACAGAACCTTTGGCTAACAAGGACTGTATATTATATGGGGCGTATATATTGCATTTAGTTAATTTTGTATACAGAGAGTTTGAATGCTAAATAAATTTAGGACATTCAAAGACACAGTCAACCTGACAGTTGACAACTTAAAAAACGTAAGTACTTTTAGACAAGTAATGGATTGGACCGTTATTTGACGGAAGTTCATTTTATCTAACAATAAATCACTGAAAACTTTTATTTTTAAGACTTTCACAAAATTTATTAAAATACTTATTACAACAGCTGTTTCGGCTGATTGCCTTTCTCAAATGATCTATTTTTGGTATGGATTTACACTTTCTAGTCTTTAACGAAATAGGTTGAGGAGGGGAAAACTTTTTATCTCAAGTTGGTCATTCAGAATTATGTATGTGTTTTTTGGTTTGTTAATTTCCATAGACTCTAACAAAGATTGCTTAAGACGAAATCGTAGGCTTCCACGGCCAGAGTCAGAATTATAGTTTATTCGTCTTCCGGGTTTGGACCGTGTCATTTGTGAGTGACCCAAAAGTGGGTTCATCTCGACGTTTCGCTACAATTATATGTAGCTTCTTCAGGAGAAACAAAGAAAAAGAAAAAAGAAAACAAAAGAACAGGAAGATGGGTAGTTAGCAACGGTAACTCAGTTACTCAACGCAACCAGAGGCGAATACTAACTACCAAGATGGGCATTTGGTCACAGTAACTCAACTACTCAACGCAGCCAGAGGTGAAAACCAAATGCCAGGACAGGGATTCACGTCCAACAGCTCAGAACACTAACGCGTCGAGAGGCGGGGAGTGAATCCGACGATTACTCCGCTACCGCTCTATTTATAGTCGCGGTGCCTGTCGTGTCGGGACGTATCGGCACACTTCGTGGCGCGAACGTCAAGAAGCGCGCGCTGGCCAATCATGTGGTGGCGGGACAGGATGGTGGCTCTAGACTGAGATTCCAGATGGGAGACAAGTAGTATCCTTCCTCTCGATTGATATTATGGGGATTTTTTTCGGATCTCTAGAGATTCGCGGATTTTCCTGGAATAAAAGAAGGGGCTCTTAGAAATAATATGGGTTTTTTCGAACAATATGGAATGACCGGTTTCTTGGCAGTGTTCGGCAACTGCAGAATGGGAGAAAAGACCTGATCGAATGCATCTTTGATGCTCTTGAATTCGAGTTTTGACGGAACGACCAGTTTCGCCAATATACACATGTCCACATGAACAAGGAATAGAATAGACACCACAGGAAGATAGGGGCGGTAATGGGTCCTTAGGAGAGGGTAGATATTGTGAGATTTTCTTGGGTGGTCGAAAAGTAGTCCTGATACCTTCTTTGCGAAGAATTTTGCCAATCCTATCAGTGACATTTCGAATATACGGAAGAAAAGCCACAGGAGTATTACCCGAAGATTCTGAATTTGTTGTCCTAGGGTGTAAAGGGGGATGTAGATGTCGGTGTGTAATATTTTGAATTGTGGACTTGGAGTAACCATTGGCGACAAGGGTTTTTTGCAGATGGCCAAGTTCTTCTCTAAGGTTGTCGGGTTCAGAAATCGAAATGGCCCGATGGATGAGAGAGTTGATCACAGAATTCTTTTGGGCAGGATGGTGGTGTGATGAAGCATGTAGATAACGATTCGTGTGAGTCTTTTTTCTATAAACCGAGTGACCCAATCGGCCATTGGGCTTGGAGGTGACTAACACATCGAGAAAGGGAAGGGACCGATTATTTTCTACTTCCATTGTGAATTTTATACTCGGATGTTGTGAGTTAAGATGATCTAGGAAGGAAGAAAGGGTATGTTGACCATGGGGCCAGATGATAAATGTATCATCAACGTAGCGGAACCAGACTTTTGGTTTTAAGGGGTAAGATTCTAGGGCTAAAGACTCAAAGGCTTCCATGAAAATGTCAGCAATGACAGGGGAAAGGGGAGAACCCATTGGTGTTCCAGATATTTGTTTGTAGAAATTGCCTCTAAAAGAAAAATATGTTGAAAGGAGGCATTTTTCGGCAAGATCTGCCAAAACCAAAGACTTGTTATCATTGGTCAAGTGATCTCGCAGAACAACTAGAGAGTCATGTATGGGGATATTGGTAAATAGGGATGATACATCGAAACTGACGAGAATATCTTGGGGATCGACTGTGAGAGAGGAGATTAAGGTGATGAAATGTGTGGAATTTCGGACATAAGAAGAGGTACGACCAGTATAGGTCTTAAACTGATTGGACAAGTACTTTGCGAGTTTGTAGGTAGGAGAGTTAATCGTAGTCACAATGGGACGAAGAGGTACGTTATCTTTATGGATTTTCGGAAGACCATAAATTCTGGGGCAGATGGAGTTTTTTGGAACTATGGACTTCTTAACATCATCGGAAAGATCGGATTGTTTGATGGCATGGGAAATTTCGCGTTCGACTCTAGGAGTGGGGTCTCGAGAAATTGTATTATAACAGGATGTATCCCTAAGTAAGTCGTTTACTTTCTCTATGTAGGAAGGAGTATCCAGGATGACTGTGGCATTACCTTTGTCTGCAGGAAGGATTATTATCTCAGAAAGAGAACGGAGATTTTTGAGAGCTATGAATTCCTCACGAGATATATTGGAAGTAGGGATTTTGGCTGTATCAAGACATTTAGCGACGTCAAAGCGGATACGGTCGGCTGGAATTTTGGGAATTGTGCGGAGTGCCGCTTCCACATTTGAAACTATTTCTTCGGTAGGAATTCTGGAAGGAGTGATAGCAAAATTAAGACCTTTAGATAGAAGACTGCTTTCTGCACTTGTTAATTGGTGAGAAGAAAGATTAACGACGGTGTTAATGAGAGGTGAATGAGAAGTAGAAGTGGTGGAATGTGATTTTTTCTTAGATACAAGGGATTGGAATTTCTTTTTGTGAGTTTCGTTGCTTAGAAGAAGAATTTTATCGGCTTGATGATAGGAAATGCGGTCTAAAAGTGACCAATCATCGACACTAAGAATACTGGAGAGTTCAAGATGCAGCTTAAAAAGTTTTTGGGATTGAAAATTAAGGGTTTTTCGAATATGTTGAATCCGTTCACGAAGTAGAGATAGGCTGGCTCGATGTAGAATTCGGGAAGAAGATGAAGAGGAAATGTGATGTTTTAGAACAAGAAAATTGGGAACCAAGTTATTATCACGACATCTAGAGAGGAAGGTGAGCGAAGAAAGTAGAGATGAAACTTTAGAGCGAAGATTGGAGAACTCTGAGGTTTTGCGGAATATAACCTCCCCGTAGAGGTTGGTCAAATGAAATCGTAGGCTTCCACGGCCAGAGTCAGAATTATAGTTTATTCGTCTTCCGGGTTTGGACCGTGTCATTTGTGAGTGACCCAAAAGTGGGTTCATCTCGACGTTTCGCTACAATTATATGTAGCTTCTTCAGGAGAAACAAAGAAAAAGAAAAAAGAAAACAAAAGAACAGGAAGATGGGTAGTTAGCAACGGTAACTCAGTTACTCAACGCAACCAGAGGCGAATACTAACTACCAAGATGGGCATTTGGTCACAGTAACTCAACTACTCAACGCAGCCAGAGGTGAAAACCAAATGCCAGGACAGGGATTCACGTCCAACAGCTCAGAACACTAACGCGTCGAGAGGCGGGGAGTGAATCCGACGATTACTCCGCTACCGCTCTATTTATAGTCGCGGTGCCTGTCGTGTCGGGACGTATCGGCACACTTCGTGGCGCGAACGTCAAGAAGCGCGCGCTGGCCAATCATGTGGTGGCGGGACAGGATGGTGGCTCTAGACTGAGATTCCAGATGGGAGACAAGTAGTATCCTTCCTCTCGATTGATATTATGGGGATTTTTTCGGATCTCTAGAGATTCGCGGATTTTCCTGGAATAAAAGAAGGGGCTCTTAGAAATAATATGGGTTTTTTCGAACAATATGGAATGACCGGTTTCTTGGCAGTGTTCGGCAACTGCAGAATGGGAGAAAAGACCTGATCGAATGCATCTTTGATGCTCTTGAATTCGAGTTTTGACGGAACGACCAGTTTCGCCAATATACACATGTCCACATGAACAAGGAATAGAATAGACACCACAGGAAGATAGGGGCGGTAATGGGTCCTTAGGAGAGGGTAGATATTGTGAGATTTTCTTGGGTGGTCGAAAAGTAGTCCTGATACCTTCTTTGCGAAGAATTTTGCCAATCCTATCAGTGACATTTCGAATATACGGAAGAAAAGCCACAGGAGTATTACCCGAAGATTCTGAATTTGTTGTCCTAGGGTGTAAAGGGGGATGTAGATGTCGGTGTGTAATATTTTGAATTGTGGACTTGGAGTAACCATTGGCGACAAGGGTTTTTTGCAGATGGCCAAGTTCTTCTCTAAGGTTGTCGGGTTCAGAAATCGAAATGGCCCGATGGATGAGAGAGTTGATCACAGAATTCTTTTGGGCAGGATGGTGGTGTGATGAAGCATGTAGATAACGATTCGTGTGAGTCTTTTTTCTATAAACCGAGTGACCCAATCGGCCATTGGGCTTGGAGGTGACTAACACATCGAGAAAGGGAAGGGACCGATTATTTTCTACTTCCATTGTGAATTTTATACTCGGATGTTGTGAGTTAAGATGATCTAGGAAGGAAGAAAGGGTATGTTGACCATGGGGCCAGATGATAAATGTATCATCAACGTAGCGGAACCAGACTTTTGGTTTTAAGGGGTAAGATTCTAGGGCTAAAGACTCAAAGGCTTCCATGAAAATGTCAGCAATGACAGGGGAAAGGGGAGAACCCATTGGTGTTCCAGATATTTATTTGTAGAAATTGCCTCTAAAAGAAAAATATGTTGAAAGGAGGCATTTTTCGGCAAGATCTGCCAAAACCAAAGACTTGTTATCATTGGTCAAGTGATCTCGCAGAACAACTAGAGAGTCATGTATGGGAATATTGGTAAATAGGGATGATACATCGAAACTGACGAGAATATCTTGGGGATCGACTGTGAGAGAGGAGATTAAGGTGATGAAATGTGTGGAATTTCGGACATAAGAAGAGGTACGACCAGTATAGGTCTTAAACTGATTGGACAAGTACTTTGCGAGTTTGTAGGTAGGAGAGTTAATCGTAGTCACAATGGGACGAAGAGGTACGTTATCTTTATGGATTTTCGGAAGACCATAAATTCTGGGGCAGATGGAGTTTTTTGGAACTATGGACTTCTTAACATCATCGGAAAGATCGGATTGTTTGATGGCATGGGAAATTTCGCGTTCGACTCTAGGAGTGGGGTCTCGAGAAATTGTATTATAACAGGATGTATCCCTAAGTAAGTCGTTTACTTTCTCTATGTAGGAAGGAGTATCCAGGATGACTGTGGCATTACCTTTGTCTGCAGGAAGGATTATTATCTCAGAAAGAGAACGGAGATTTTTGAGAGCTATGAATTCCTCACGAGATATATTGGAAGTAGGGATTTTGGCTGTATCAAGACATTTAGCGACGTCAAAGCGGATACGGTCGGCTGGAATTTTGGGAATTGTGCGGAGTGCCGCTTCCACATTTGAAACTATTTCTTCGGTAGGAATTCTGGAAGGAGTGATAGCAAAATTAAGACCTTTAGATAGAAGACTGCTTTCTGCACTTGTTAATTGGTGAGAAGAAAGATTAACGACGGTGTTAATGAGAGGTGAATGAGAAGTAGAAGTGGTGGAATGTGATTTTTTCTTAGATACAAGGGATTGGAATTTCTTTTTGTGAGTTTCGTTGCTTAGAAGAAGAATTTTATCGGCTTGATGATAGGAAATGCGGTCTAAAAGTGACCAATCATCGACACTAAGAATACTGGAGAGTTCAAGATGCAGCTTAAAAAGTTTTTGGGATTGAAAATTAAGGGTTTTTCGAATATGTTGAATCCGTTCACGAAGTAGAGATAGGCTGGCTCGATGTAGAATTCGGGAAGAAGATGAAGAGGAAATGTGATGTTTTAGAACAAGAAAATTGGGAACCAAGTTATTATCACGACATCTAGAGAGGAAGGTGAGCGAAGAAAAACCCTTAATTTTCAATCCCAAAAACTTTTTAAGCTGCATCTTGAACTCTCCAGTATTCTTAGTGTCGATGATTGGTCACTTTTAGACCGCATTTCCTATCATCAAGCCGATAAAATTCTTCTTCTAAGCAACGAAACTCACAAAAAGAAATTCCAATCCCTTGTATCTAAGAAAAAATCACATTCCACCACTTCTACTTCTCATTCACCTCTCATTAACACCGTCGTTAATCTTTCTTCTCACCAATTAACAAGTGCAGAAAGCAGTCTTCTATCTAAAGGTCTTAATTTTGCTATCACTCCTTCCAGAATTCCTACCGAAGAAATAGTTTCAAATGTGGAAGCGGCACTCCGCACAATTCCCAAAATTCCAGCCGACCGTATCCGCTTTGACGTCGCTAAATGTCTTGATACAGCCAAAATCCCTACTTCCAATATATCTCGTGAGGAATTCATAGCTCTCAAAAATCTCCGTTCTCTTTCTGAGATAATAATCCTTCCTGCAGACAAAGGTAATGCCACAGTCATCCTGGATACTCCTTCCTACATAGAGAAAGTAAACGACTTACTTAGGGATACATCCTGTTATAATACAATTTCTCGAGACCCCACTCCTAGAGTCGAACGCGAAATTTCCCATGCCATCAAACAATCCGATCTTTCCGATGATGTTAAGAAGTCCATAGTTCCAAAAAACTCCATCTGCCCCAGAATTTATGGTCTTCCGAAAATCCATAAAGATAACGTACCTCTTCGTCCCATTGTGACTACGATTAACTCTCCTACCTACAAACTCGCAAAGTACTTGTCCAATCAGTTTAAGACCTATACTGGTCGTACCTCTTCTTATGTCCGAAATTCCACACATTTCATCACCTTAATCTCCTCTCTCACAGTCGATCCCCAAGATATTCTCGTCAGTTTCGATGTATCATCCCTATTTACCAATATTCCCATACATGACTCTCTAGTTGTTCTGCGAGATCACTTGACCAATGATAACAAGTCTTTGGTTTTGGCAGATCTTGCCGAAAAATGCCTCCTTTCAACATATTTTTCTTTTAGAGGCAATTTCTACAAACAAATATCTGGAACACCAATGGGTTCTCCCCTTTCCCCTGTCATTGCTGACATTTTCATGGAAGCCTTTGAGTCTTTAGCCCTAGAATCTTACCCCTTAAAACCAAAAGTCTGGTTCCGCTACGTTGATGATACATTTATCATCTGGCCCCATGGTCAACATACCCTTTCTTCCTTCCTAGATCATCTTAACTCACAACATCCGAGTATAAAATTCACAATGGAAGTAGAAAATAATCGGTCCCTTCCCTTTCTCGATGTGTTAGTCACCTCCAAGCCCAATGGCCGATTGGGTCACTCGGTTTATAGAAAAAAGACTCACACGAATCGTTATCTACATGCTTCATCACACCACCATCCTGCCCAAAAGAATTCTGTGATCAACTCTCTCATCCATCGGGCCATTTCGATTTCTGAACCCGACAACCTTAGAGAAGAACTTGGCCATCTGCAAAAAACCCTTGTCGCCAATGGTTACTCCAAGTCCACAATTCAAAATATTACACACCGACATCTACATCCCCCTTTACACCCTAGGACAACAAATTCAGAATCTTCGGGTAATACTCCTGTGGCTTTTCTTCCGTATATTCGAAATGTCACTGATAGGATTGGCAAAATTCTTCGCAAAGAAGGTATCAGGACTACTTTTCGACCACCCAAGAAAATCTCACAATATCTACCCTCTCCTAAGGACCCATTACCGCCCCTATCTTCCTGTGGTGTCTATTCTATTCCTTGTTCATGTGGACATGTGTATATTGGCGAAACTGGTCGTTCCGTCAAAACTCGAATTCAAGAGCATCAAAGATGCATTCGATCAGGTCTTTTCTCCCATTCTGCAGTTGCCGAACACTGCCAAGAAACCGGTCATTCCATATTGTTCGAAAAAACCCATATTATTTCTAAGAGCCCCTTCTTTTATTCCAGGAAAATCCGCGAATCTCTAGAGATCCGAAAAAATCCCCATAATATCAATCGAGAGGAAGGATACTACTTGTCTCCCATCTGGAATCTCAGTCTAGAGCCACCATCCTGTCCCGCCACCACATGATTGGCCAGCGCGCGCTTCTTGACGTTCGCGCCACGAAGTGTGCCGATACGTCCCGACACGACAGGCACCGCGACTATAAATAGAGCGGTAGCGGAGTAATCGTCGGATTCACTCCCCGCCTCTCGACGCGTTAGTGTTCTGAGCTGTTGGACGTGAATCCCTGTCCTGGCATTTGGTTTTCACCTCTGGCTGCGTTGAGTAGTTGAGTTACTGTGACCAAATGCCCATCTTGGTAGTTAGTATTCGCCTCTGGTTGCGTTGAGTAACTGAGTTACCGTTGCTAACTACCCATCTTCCTGTTCTTTTGTTTTCTTTTTTCTTTTTCTTTGTTTCTCCTGAAGAAGCTACATATAATTGTAGCGAAACGTCGAGATGAACCCACTTTTGGGTCACTCACAAATGACACGGTCCAAACCCGGAAGACGAATAAACTATATTGCTTAAGACGTTTATTTTGAACGTGAAGAATTTGAAAATCGTCATTAAAAGAATGATTATGATTAATAAGGTGAAGTGCGTATGTAGAATATGTTTTTATTATTGATTTATTATTTTATTATTGAAAGCCCTTCTAAGCTCTGCTATTCGTTTGTTAAAATTTCTGCCAGTTTGACCGATGTAAGTTTTTTGGACAGTCGCTACTTAAGTTTGTATACATCACAGTGTAAGTGCTTTTTATTTTGGCTCTTGTTGTTTTTAATATATTTTCCTAAGTTGTTGTTGGTTCTGTAGGCTGTTTCTATTCCTTTCTTTTTTATGTTTTTGGCTATTTTTGCTACACCTCTACACTTTATAGTCTTTAACTGAATAAGTTAGTCACTGAGAACTATATTTGTATTTTTTTATTCATTAATTTTCATAGATTCTAGTCAAGACAGCCTAAGGCCTGATCTAGAAGACGAAGTGCGTAAGTAGAATTTGTTTTTCTGTTATTAAAAGATCTTTAATGTTTTTCTATTCGTATGTTAAAATTTCTGCCAGTTTGACCGATGTAAGTTTTTGGACAGTCGCCACACTTAAGTTTGTATACACCACTGTGTAAGTGCTTTTTATTTTATCTCTTGTTGTTGTTAATATATTTGCCTAAGTTGTTGTTGGTTCTGAAGACTGTTGTTATTCCTTTCTTTTTTATGTTTTTGGCTATTTTTGCTACACCTCTACACTTTATAGTCTTTAACTGAATAATTTAGTCATTGAGAACTATATTTGTATTTTTTTTTTTTATTAATTTCCATAGATTCTAATCAAGATAGCCTAAGGCCTGATCTAGAAGACGAAGTGCGTAAGTAGAATTTGTTTTTATATTATGAACAGATCTTTTATGTTCTGCTATACATTTTTTAAAGGTTCTACCAGTTTGAAGGATGTAAGTTTTTTGACACGCACTAAAAAGCATTCAACCCTGTCCCTAAAGAACATGTGTGTACCATTATACTGTGGGACTCACATGTTTGAAGGTCAAACCGGCCTCACTTCGCAATGAAGTGGTATTTATCAGATCCCCAGGCTTTTACTTCACTTCTCATCGTGTGATTTACATGGGAAGACTTATGAACTGATCGTTACTCTGGATGTCTTCTATTTTTCTTTACTGTAGTTAGGCCACCTAATTGTAGCGTTAGCATAACAATCGGTTTTTCTCCCTATTAACTTTACTAAATTTACTTCTGATAACAAAAAGACATGACTTCGGGACTTGAGTCCCTAAAAAAGTGTTGATATCTCTCTATCCGAAAAATGTGTATGTTTCGTTACTCAGCCGTCAAATTTGCAAAATAAATTTTGATCTCCTCACCGGCCGACCACTCGAAAAGCCGGGTCGAACCTATGCTTGTCGCACATTGATCGATTCTTAGCTTCCGCAACTAAGATCTTTTCGGTATGTTTTAAGAGCCTATGCCTAAGAGGCTATATAAAAGGCTAGACGAAAAGTTTTAATAACAAATACATTGCTGTGTTCTGCTTTTTTTATCTTTTAATGCGAATTCAACCACCAGTATTATTATAAGTTCTGTCTCTAGTTTTGAAACATTAATGTAATCTTAATTTTTAAATAATATTAAAGTGTAAAACTTTTTCTAAAAATAAATAGTGTTTTATCCAAAATTTTCAGGGTTAATTTGTAAATATACAGAGTCACATTCCGTAATTTTCTTCACTACAAGAATTAACCCCATGTACCATCGATTATTCGTGCATTGAGAACTCAGTTAATGCAAATTAGGCCAAAGCTATATTTTACCTTTAATTTACTAAGGGAAATGAACGAGGAAATTGCTTATTACAAATTTATAGGTACTCTCTACCTTTGGTATGAGACGTTCAATGTATTTTAAAATAAAGGAAGTAAGTGACTAAAAATTGAGAGACTTATTTAAATATGTTCTTACAGTAAAACCAAAAGTGATAAATTTTATCGATTTTAATATTGGTAGAAAATAGGTTATAATAACTTTATAATGTAAGTTTCTAGATAATAATAATAAAATATAATATTAAAATGTAAAAATAAAATAATAATGCAAATTTCTGTAATATACAGTGTGGAACAGCCAAATGAAACAAATTCGATAAAAACATTATAAATGGAAGCGTGTTCAAAAATACGCTCTAACACGTCGATTGGTCTTTTTAGTTGCGCATATTTTGCAATAAAAACTTTTTATACAGGGTGTGTCATATATCAGTGGTCAATACCAACTTTCTTATTTTAAATATAACACCCTATATATTTTAGATACATCCTATATCCAAATCCTTGGATCCACCAGAATATTTTAGATATATTTTATGGACAATGTCTAATAATTATCTTTTAGTGTTTTGGAAGTATTAAGTGTTTTTTATTTATATTATTATTAAACGTTTAAAATGCTTGCCGTGAATGTCTTGGCCACATCCTAATCTTAATTAAAAATTTCTTCTAACTATACTTAATATCTCAGACGTGGCCGATCTAATCTCAAGCGTTATTCGTAGTTTTAGTCAGCTTTCGAGGGGTTTAGTTTTGTATACAATATTTTTCACATATCTCCATAAGAAGGAGTCTAATGGCATTAGATCAGGAGATCCTGCTGGACATTTCATCGATCATTGCTGCCGAATATTAATTTGGTAATGGGGTGGTACTCCATCTTGCTAAAAGTATATCATATTCGCTGAAAGTTGTGGGTTTGCCGAATCATTAAATTTTTAAAGTTGGTATGACATTATTTTTTTGAAGTCCTAAATAATCGTCGCCATTTAAATTACCATAAAAAAAGACTCTTTAATATGATCATCTACAATTCCTTAACCTTTTTAAAGTATTGTGTATGTTTTTTTCTCATCCATTGTGGATTTTCACTAGACCAATAGTAGCAATTATGCAGAACACATAGTAGGAAAATACCAGGTTGGTTTTAGAGGTAAAACAAATTTTAGAAAAAAATACTGGAATAAGGGAGACAAGCCGATATGTGTACTATCCCTACCTAATAAATAAAAATGACGCATTCTAAATAAAAGCAATGGAAATGAATTATTGGAGAAGATGTTGCCAACTCACTAGATGAGATAGGTAAGGAATACTGAAACCACAGAGCGTATGGGCATAGACATTGACATCCTGGAAGCTATAGAATGCAAAAGGCTGAAATGGTATGGCCATGTAGAAAGGATGAATGATCAACGATGGCCAAAGAGAATGTTACAGTGTATCCCCACCAACCGCAGGAAAAAGGGAAGACCAAGAAGATCGTGGAGACAAGAAGTAAAAGGTGCAATGGAAGATAGGGGTATACAAGTAGATGACTGGAATGATCGTAAGCGTTGGAAGCTAGGTTGCGAGAAACGGTGGCAGCTGTAATAAACTCGTTATATATGTACGTCTGAGGTGGATAGACCATGTAATGCGGATGGAACAAAACGACTCAGCTAGAGTTCAGTAATAAAAAAAACTTTTAACAAGTAACTTCCAATGATTGTCAAGTAAATAATTGAATCTTTTTTAGTCCAGCTCATACTCACTAGCACAGTATAAAAGGACCGTCAGACACTTGGGCATAGATCCCTGAGGTAGGTATAAAAAGATCTTAGTCTCGAAAACTTAGCATTGAGGTCATGTGTGATAAGCATGGGCTCGGTGGCCAATCCTTTCGGGAGCTCAGCGGGCAAGAAGATCAAAATTTATTTTGCCAAATCGACTGCTGAGTAACCAAACACACATATTTCGGACAAAAAGACATCAACTTCGTTCGAATCACACATTTTTTTACGAACTTCAGTCCTGTAGTCATGTTATAGTTCTGTAGAGTCAGTAAAGTAAATAGGGAGACAAGCCGATTAGTGTACTACCCCTACAGATAGGTGGCTTAACCACAACTTAAAAAAAAGGGTGTTTCATTACCTACGGCACCCAAAGTAACGTTCATATCATAAGCCTCCTCACGAAAGTCATACTTCCGGTTTGACATTCGAAGATGTGGATGCCTACAGTAGGATGGTATATACCTGTTCCTAGAAAGAGGGTTAATCACTGTCTGTGTGGGTGTGTGATAGCCAACATCCATAGACTATAGGCACTTTAAGAACAAGAAAGTTGAAGATGTCAAAAAAATCATCACATTTCTTAAATCAGGCAGTAAACTACAAGTAAACTGAGGCAAAAGAAAATGTATGTGTAACTGGAATATCTTAGATTTATGTTAAACAAGGCTGAATAGTAAGAAAACCATTATTCTTCGATTCTAGCATAGCTAATATTAGAAAAACTCTGAAAATGACTATACAAATTAGGAAGTGACACAGAGGAAAAATTACAGAAGACAGAAAAGCATGAAAGAAATCGAAAGAAAGCGTAATATAAGCAATTGACAAGGTCTACAAAAAGAATAATATATAACACTATTTACTAGAGCTCCCACTAAACCATTAATAATTTTCCGATTCAAGAACTAATTCATCTATTTTATTTCGATTTTGTTTTATCTTCTTCATAATATACAACAAACTATAAAAGTCGAAATTTGTCTATCTGTCGACAGATATATTCATTTAAACTTCTTAATTTTCTGATTAAGTTTGGTTTTAATTTTTTTTTAACTCCATAGAGCCAGTATGTTTATGTAAAACGCTGAAATTTAAAGAATAAAAATTTAACATTGATCTCAACTCCTACAAATGTTTTTGGTTTCTTTCCAAACAACGTTTTTCACGTGTCAGTCAATCAAAGTTGCACGATGTTAAAGCTAGCATAAGTGATTTGAGGTTTTAAAATTTTGGAAATAGCAAATCCGTATGAGAATAGAGTGTCTACTCACCCATTGCCACGTGCTTGGTCTCCTCTAATACCAGATTCTTTCTGAAAAGTGAAAAATATCAATGAGTAAATGGAATATAATTAGCTTAAAAAGCTGTAAAAGCTAGTTTATAGCTGTTACTACAAAATTACATTAAAAGGGCCATCAGCAATTATTTATCTACAATAAAGTTTACATGTTTGTAATTGTACATAATTTTTAAATATACATTATGAAAATATGTTTTAATTAATATAAATAGGTGCTTTCAAAAGAATATCAAATTTAAGAAAATGGTTATATTTTTATTTATTTCATATATAAACAAGTGTTTATTTTTTCTCCCATTTAGGGTTAAAGGATTCCTCATTTTTTAAAATTTCTTCTAAAGTTTATATCATACGTCTTGTAAGGACTTAACAGGTCATTATTTTTCTCATATCCTTTTATATAATTTATTGTCAGCTTTTTGGTTATCATTATTATACAAAATTATACAAAATATCCAGAGTGTAGTAGGAAATTTTCAAAGCTTTCAATAAATCTTCTATATAATATATAAAATATTGATTTTAAATTCTGACAATTTCGTGATACTCCTTGGATATATTTTTCCAGGTACCTATTAGGTAGGAATAAATAATTCTGTATTCTTTATAAGAAATTCAAATAAAGATAATAAAAATGGGTTTTTACAAGGAGATTCTGATAATAAATTTCATATAAGACCCAGATATGCAACATCCATTTTTGTGTATGGAAGAGATGGTCTAGTTACTATTTCATTCGGTGGAAGTAGTTATAAAATTAAAAATATTTAATAGATCTAATCTACAGCAATATTCTATGAGTACAGCGTAGCGAGAGATCAAAATTAAGACAATTTTAAAGATTTTTGAGTTAACCCTATATAATATTTTATTGTGATAAAAAAACCTAAAAAAAATCATCAAACTTGTGTTATTTTTTATACGTTATTATATTTTCTGTTACATAATTTAATTTATTCCTGTTCCCACAAATTGTATAATCAAAAGAGATTTTCAAACTTTATTGTGATTTCTTTTTTAATTAATTAAATATTGGTGTGTTCCGAAATAAATTTTACAATTATCTTACAGATAAGTAACCGCAACATAATTTGACGTAAAAAGACGGGTAATTTATAAATAAATATCTATCCTTCAGATAACTATCTGTCAGATAGGACAACATTTATCTGGAGGTAAAAAGACCGGCCCTTTCATGCAAGAAGTTGATTATTTTTAAAATTTAATTTTTAATTCTTTTGACCAAGGCCCCTGGACCGGATGGAATTACTACGGAAGCCACAAAACTGTTGGAAGATGATAATATCGACATGCTAGTAACAATTTTCAATGCCATATATAACAGCGGCCATATTCCAATGGATTCTTCTTCTTCTTAACATGCCATTCACCAAAGTGCGTAGGCGACTATCTCATTACTAGAATTCTGTTCTTGGCGGCGTGACACAGCTCGCCTGTATTATGTATTCCTGTCCATTCTTTAATATTCCTTAACCAGGATAATTGTTTGCGGCCGGCTCCTCTCCTATCTTCGATCTTCCCTTGTAGGATTAACTGTGGTATTTCATATTTTGCTCCTCTCAATATGTGCCCAAGGTAACCAATCTTGCGTTTTTTAAGTAATTCAAAGAGTTCTCTTTCCACGCCGGCTCTCTTTAGGACGTCATCGTTTTGAACTCTATCCATCCAAGGTATGCGCATCATTCTTCTCCATGACCACATTTCAAATGCTTCATTTTTGTTGATAGATGTTTTTTTCAAAGTCCACGTTTCCATGGCATAAAGCAAGATGGACCATATGTAGCACTTGACCATTCTGTAGGGTATTTCGAAATTTATGTTTTAATTACATAGGAGCGGTCTGAATTTCACAAAAGCTTGTCTTGCCATTTGTATTCGGGTTTTTATCTCGTGTTGTGGATCCGATTGGTCATTGATTGTGGTGCCAAGGTATTTAAAAGTTTTCACGCGTTTTATACGATCGTCACCTATGCATATTATCGGGTTTTCTGGAGGGTTTCTGCTAATGGATAAGCTTTACCCAATCTTTATAATGATTCCTAAATCACAGAGAGCGACAAAATGCAAGACAAAAAAACGATGAAGTCTTAAGAAAGGCCTCTCCTGATTTATATTGTATGTATATTGTATACGGAACATAAAAAACTGGACAGGCATAAATACCACTGGAGATCTTTTGCATGCCGAAAAAGACAGACGTCTAGCCTTAAGATAATTCGTGAACGCGCTGTAGATGCACGGCACTAGAAGAAGAAGAAGAAGATTTATTAAGTCGTGTTGAAACTTCGCGTTAATTTGTCAATTTTTCGTTATATAAAAAAAGCAAATGGTATTTGAAAAAAGCAGATACTTAACTTTTCTTTTATATTTAAGTAGAACATAATTAACATATTAAATACTTCAGAGTAAAGCAAAGGGACAAAAGAAAGCTTAATCTAAGCGCATATTGGATATATCTACTTAATTAACCAAATACCTTTCAGGTCGCATGGAAATGTTTTACACGTAATCCCCGGCACGTCGAAAACACGGACAAACACGTAATATTAAAATTCCAGAGCAATTCTCCATCGCTTGACGCACAGATTTTTCTTTATTGCTCGCAACTTTTTCGACTAACGTGGAAAGTTATGCCATGCTCAAATTCTCGAATACAATAAAACAAAGGCGCTTATGCCCCTTTTTATCCGGCGTATCTAGAGACAATTTTGTGCATGAAAAAGTGCCTGACACGCCGTAAAAATTCAAATTGCGGTGTCTTCTTCATGCGTTCAAGGTTCCCGGAAGAATGCTAAGCATAATAATGTATATAAGTAATGTGTGTGTTGATATGGTTTTGTGCAATGCAAAGTAAAGGTTTTTTTCGAATTATTTAATAAAGAATCCTTTTTTATGTGTTTCTGTCCAAGACAGTTGACGCTTACTGCCACTTCATTTCTTTTTTACCATAAATATTTAAAAAATATAGGCTAACATGTCTATACAGGGTAGGCCATCAAAAACTTTCTACTTAGGTTTCGTTTTGATTGATAAAAACTCCGGATCTCACAATTTCAATTTACGGGGATATTCTTTATAATGTATAATAATTCTAACAATAAAACACTAAAAACTTTTGTTTTTAACACTTCCACAAAATTTAATCTAAATTATTATCACTACAGCTCTTTTGGCCAGAGTACCTTTCTTAAGTGATCTATTTTATCACACTTGATCACACTTTAAAGTCTTTAACTGAATAAGTTAAGGAGAGGAGAACTGTTTGTCTCAAATTTGTCATTTAGAATTATGTCTGTGTTTTTCAATTTGTTAATTTCTGTTAATTTCTGTTAATAAAGATAGCTTAAGGCCTTTATTTTGGATGTAAAGAATTTGAAATTCATCAGTTAAAGAATGATTATAGTCTGTAAAGTGAGTACATAGGGTCTTCTATTATTGAAAGCCTTTTATGTTCTACTATACGTTTGATAAAAGTTCTACCAGTTTGACCGATGTAAGTTTTTGGGCAGCACCACATTTAAGTTTGTATACACCGCTGTATACAAACTTATAATGTGGATGGTGGAAAACAAGGTCTATCGTCGTTAAAAAGAGTTTGTATGTATTCTTTCCATCTCTCTAGTTTGCTTCTGTTCCCATAATTATTTCATTATTATCATTTTTTAATATTGTTGCTTGTCTTTTTTTTGTATCTACCTGTCATTAATTTTTTTTTATGAATATTAAAGGTGTCGTATTTTTCCTGAAGTTGTTCGATTTTTAGTAATTTTGTTGACATCCAGTTTTCTTTTGCCTCCCTGTACCTTTTTCTAATAATTTTTGTTTGTTTCGCTTGTACGCTATTGGGCTTGTTTTATGTTTTTATCCTACGTCCATGAAGTCTATGATCTCTTGCGTTATCCATTCTTGTTTTTTGTTGTGTTTTATGAAACCGATGTCGTCTTTTTTATCTTTGTTATTTTTGTTTTTAAGGCAGTCTGTGTTACTTCAATGTCTATCTATACCAAGGCTTCGATCGTTTTTATTTCTTTCTCAAGCTTGATACTTATTACTTTTTTCTGTTTAGGGTTCTTCAGTTGTAAGATGTCTATTTTTCTTGTCACTGTTTTCTTTTTGACTTTAAGAAATCTTTTTAATTTAAAATCCATTATAACTTGATTGTAATCGATATGTATATCAGCTCCAGGCTATGTTTTCGTAGATTGTATGTACTTCTTAAAGGTGTTATTGAGCAAAATGAAGTCAATTTGATTTCTATCAATTCGGTCTTTTCTGTCTTCAGGTGATTTCCATGTATATAGCATTCTAGTATATTGTTTGAAGAAGGTATTGGTTATTATCAGATTGCTTTCTACGTAGAATTGTGCAAGTATATCTCCTCTATTATTTCTGGTACCTAGACCGTATGCTCCTATGTGGGCTTCTTCAGCACCATGACCAATTTTAGCGTTAAAGTCACCCATGATTATCGTTATCTCACCTCTTGTTGTCAGTCGCATTATTTTATCTATGTTGATATAAAATTTTTCGATTTCTTTGTCTGACTTGTTACTTGTTGGAGCATAGACCTGAATAATATTTAGTTTTCTATGAGTTGTATGTAATTTGAACATTGCTACTCTATTATTTAGTTGGATAAAGTCTGTGACTGATTGAGCAATTTTGTTCGAGGCTAATAGCAGTTCTATATTGATGTTCTGGGTCAGTTCCACCTGAATAACATATTTATCTATATTTTGTTCTTTGTACTCCTGAAACAGGCCATCTTACTTCACTCATCCCCAAGTTGTCTTTTTTTAGTCTTACCATCTCGGCTTCAGTGTTTAGCAGTTTCCCGGACATAAATAAGCTGCATACGTTCCAGGTGGCAATGGGTACTACTCAGTCGTATATTTGTATTCTCTTTCAACTTTTTCTTCACTTTTTCTTTATCTTTTTGTATTAAACTTTCTTGGGTAGTTGACGGGGGGATTCTTCGCACCCTCTCCCTATTAAAGGGGTGCCCCGAACTGAGGGCCATTTTCTTTTTCTCGTCTGCATTTAGATTTGTGAAAAATATAATGGAGTGGTTTTTCCGGTGTCTTCCCCATCGCAGTGCCACAACCATTTAAACTGCTCCAGTCATGCTGGTGGTAACCAGTTTCAAGCCGGTCCTTGATACGGAATAGGAGGAATAGGAAGTACTAAAAATTAATTAAAATTTTATCTTAATTTATTATTTTACATTGTTGAAATTGAAAAAAAATCGTAAATATTACAAATGGTTATTGTCTACTAGAGTGTAAATTAAGATTAGTGTTCTATGGTTAAATACAGATAAAAATATGGAATGTACAGATTGTAAAAGGGCTTTTTCTCATATTATTTTGCAAGCTGTATCTGATTATACCAAAATGTTGAAATACGTATAATACAGTGGCTAATTAACGAGGGATGAATATTCCTGTTTTTATATTCTGTGTACAATATTTAACACTTTTATTTTATTTTGCTTTGTGGATATTTTAATTTCCGATTTCGTGTAAATTTTTAATATTGTACTCAATCAAACGTTGTGTCAAAATTTCAACGATTACCCCAGTCGCCCTTTATCTCTTTATGCACCCAACATTTTTATTACTGTTTGAGTTATTATGCCAATTTTGCGAGTTTTATGGCGAAAATTGCAATCCAATTTACCGAAAGCAATAAACTCAAAAGTGATTTCTCGTTAAAGAGACGAATCTCTCGATTTCCAGTTTCCAGCTGGAAATTGCAAAATTTATTCATACTCGATTAATTCCTGTGACATTTTCAATTTTGCCAATGCAATATTGTTTAGAATATATCACATATCTTTACGATTATTGGTTCACTGCATCGCTTTGGGAATCTTATACATGGAGACATTTATAGCTTGCACCGTGGCGGGCAAACGGCGTCGCTGTAGACCAAGTTATTGTGTGATAATGCAGTTGAATGATTAGTGGGAAAACGGGAGGGCGATATGGGAATAAAACACTAAAAGGCAAAATGAAAATGACTCTCTTGTGCAATGAATCATTGACGAAACGTTGCAGACGTTTTAATGTTCTCATGGGAATTATTAACCTTAAGAATATTTTTTTTAGACCATAAAACTTACGCGTTACTTTGAATGGGGATTATTTTCATTATCTTTAAAACAGCATGTGACTCCAAAAAATGCATGTGTTTGGCATGCTTCTTATTGGTATCTTGTAATTGTCGTACACTTATTCTGCCATAGTTGACAGGCATTTGTTGTAAGTAACTCATAGAGAGCTGCAGTTATTCCGAGGGCAATACGAGCCCCTTCCCATATCAGTTGAACTATATGAGTTATTGAATTTGCAGTTTAAGTCGATTACCATAAACAATTATACTGTGCATATTTTTATCAGTTCCCATATGAATTATTCTTTTAATAGTTAAAACTCTCAACGTGAAAAAAATTGAATGGCAATTTTTTTCTAGTATAATTAGTGTATAAAACCCCCAAAAAAATCATCCAGGGCTTGCTCGATTCCAAATATGTCAGGTAGATAAATGGTAAAACAGTGCCTTAGGGAACGCATGACAGTTTAGGCCACATATAAGAGCACGTATACAAGACAAGAGTAAGATAGAATTATTAATAAACAATGTTGTTTAAGAAGGGATAAAAGAATAATATAATAAATGGGTGAAGATAAACGACAAAAGATAAATGAAATGAATTATTTTTTAGTGTGGTAATCGAAAAAACAGTTTTTGGCGTTAGAACAGCATAAATGGAGATCGCATTTTGAGCAAACACACTGCGTTTGTGACTTCTTGCACAATTTTTACCATCTCTTTCTACCTTCTTTGCCGAGCCAGATTGGGAAATGGTCTTACCGTCGTAACTTTAGAAAGTGGATGTTTCGACTTTTGACCAACGCTCCAGCTGCCTGGCTGTGGATCTATGGATGTTGATAGTCGCGTTGTTGATGGTTTTGGATAACCAACGGGACGTTTTTCTTGGTGGGCTACCAGAGAAGCGGCAACTGCTTGACATTACTTAAGTCGTTGACCTTTTCCGCGTGGATCCGTTTATGCAGAATGTATGCATTAGTTACGGCCATATCAATAAAATGATAAAACAATCGGCTAATTGCATCGAGTGATTTTGCTCCAATATGATATCCGCCCATAGTCTTTTGATCAAATGTACGCCGTCCATGTGACTATTATATTCTCTTATCATTTGGGAACAATCAACTTTCAAAAATGCTTTAGCCTTTCGGTCGTAGCGAGCTGCTTTCGCTAGATGTTTGGTTGGATCTTCGTTGGATCTGGCGAATGGTTTAATACAAACGTACGTTGAAGCCAATTGCACTGACTTGCTATCTTTTAATAAGGCAGTATTGATATCCACACCAAATACAGAGCCTACAAATTCACATGAATAGCCGCGAAGCTCACCTTTTATATCTTTATCGACCGGAAGCTTGCAATTTTTAATACGAGAAACTCGTATGATGCCCAAACTATATATGCCTTTAGCTCGCAATAATACTAACAAAAGCAACGATGTATTAAAATTATTGAAATACAAAATGTGATAAACGATGTCTGGAACTGTTTGTGACAATCGCACAACAAAATTCGATGTGGCTCCAAGATTAGGATGGCCCAGTAGGATCACATTGTTGCTAGCACCGTTATAAACCTCAAACAGATAAGCGAATCTTCTCGTATCACATAAAACAAATAGCCCAGTATTGATTGATACCCCAGTTGTGGTTTATTTGGCATGTATTGGCGCAAATGATGTTTCGTTTTGGTGCTGCACATCTGTGCACAATCGAGCAGTCTTCGGAACGAAATGGAATCGGATGTTTATAATATCAACCAATGTTCGGATGCAGAACAATGCATCGTAGCCAAGTTCGTCTTTCTTGGGCATTGTCTTTGGTATTGCTTGAAACGCATTTTGGCCGCAATAGCTTTCCAAATTAGGATAACGGTCAACACTCATGCAAATTGAGAAATAGTTCCCTCGGTGTCTCGAGCTGTTTTATGGACGATGGTACGATTGAATCACCCTGAAAGCTACTTGATTGGCATGCAAATATGTTGATTGTTTTTCGCCATACGATTTTGGAAAACTGGATTTTTTTGTTAATCATCTTCTATGTGTTTTTTAAATTTATCATTATTCTGTTTCATCAATAGCTTTCATTGCATTATAAAATACTTTCTATAATTATAAAATTCAAAAATGTTGTTCTATGCATAAAAACTATTAATTATTATCAATCAAGTTGGGCCAACTGTAATGAGAAGGGATTAGTAAGCGTTTTTTTATAAGGAGGGTTGATGACATGCAGACTGTCACTCTAATGAATGATTTGCGTTAGAATTTAATTAAATCCAAGTCCACATTTGTATGTGTTTTATAATTCGAACTTATTTTTGTGTTAAAGACAGACTAGACGGCTTCTTCTTCTTCTGGCTTCTATCCGTTTCGGACGTTGGAAATCCTATTGGCAATGACAACCTTGCTCGCTGCGGCTCGAAACAGCTCCGTTGAGGTTTTCTTAAACCATGTTCTTAATTTCCGCAGCCGTGAAATTCTCCTTCTACCGGGTCCACGCTTACCTTTGACTTTACCTTGCAATATAGACTGTAGCAGGGAGTAACGGTACTGATTTTTCATAACGTGTCCCAGATATTGCAATTTTATGCGTTTGACACAATCTCTGGTTCCTTCTTCATTTTTCCTAGAATTTCCTTGTTCGTGATTCTTGCTGTCCATAATATTCTCAGCATTCTTCTATAAAGCCACATCTCAAATGCTTCAAGTTTTTTAATAGTGGTGTCTGCAAGCGTCCATGCCTTCGCCCCGTACAACAACACAGAGAAAACATTAGCATCTCAAATGTCTCATTTTTGTATCAAGGGATATGTTGTGACTTTTAAAGATGGCGCTCATTTTGTGATAGACCGTTCTTGCGTTTTCTATGCGGCACTTTATTTCCTGCACATTGCCCCATTGTTCGTTTATAATAGTTCCCAGGTAACAATACTGTTTTACTCGCTCTATCTGCGTCCCATTAATGTATAGATGAGCCCCGTTTATATTCTCCTTGCTAATAATCATTTGTTTCGTTTTGTGGGTATTAATGTTTAGTCCGTACTGTTGACTGTACTCGTTTATTCGGTCCATTAGCCTCTGAAGTCCCTCTAAACTATCTGCTATCACCATGGTGTCGTGGGCATTGTTTACTCTTTCACCATTTAGAAGGATGCCTTCGTCTATTCCGTAAAAAGCTTCGTTAAAAATTTTCTCTGAGACGGCTATAGACGTTTTATTCTTCTGATTACATTAGTACACGGCACGTTTAGTATTTGGTTTGGATTCACTGACATTCTCTTACTGTAATTAACATCAAACTAATAAATCAGTATTATTCAAAGATTTCAAGGAAATGTCAAGGTTAATAATTCCATTGAAAACCTAGTAGAGGACAAAACCTATATCTAGCAGCACTTCTTTGCAGGAATCTTTGTAAAATTGATAAATTGAAGTCGGTGGCAATCTCATATATCTGGATGCCCTAAGTTTAAGGTTTTAATATAGTTCTCTATATTAGAATTTTGTTGTCTAATAAAACTCTTAATCGGTGAGCTAATATATTTTGCTCAACTTAAAACCAAGTTGCTTCCGCCTGTCAAATTTGTGTTGTCCCCATGATAAATGTTGATCCAGATGCATGTCGAAGTATTTGGTACTATCAGTTAGCAGGTTATTACACGTAGCAGGTAGACACTTATTTCTGCTAAGGGTAAAAGTCAAATGAGTCAATTCCAATTTATTTGCTTTAACACGGCATCTTTTAGCCAGCTTTAAATATTAAATTGATGTATCATCAAGGTGCTAAAATCGCTGTATCAACAACGCTAATTAGTCGTATTGTTGGTACATTTGCAGTGTTCAAGAAGTGGAGAATTGGTTCAACACTGAACTTTCTTGAGAAACACCTCAGTTCATTGGATATAGGTGTTAAGTCTCATTACCATATTTTATTTTTAAGTGCCTAGATATCAGACATAATATTAAGATCGCAGAATCTGGATGGAGCAGTAGTTTCTTTAGTTTGAATAGCAGTTCTCCATGCCACACTTTGTCAAAGGCCTGGGATACATCAACCCAATTTGTTTTACCATTCAGGTAGTTTTTTTTGTTTAATAATTAATCTATATACTTGCTCCTTTGCCCTATTTTCGTTTATTAAAATTGGTAGCCTTTGCGCATACAGCTTCTTAAATATCTTAGAAAGAACTGGTAACAAGCTTATGAAGACTTTATTTTGGATGTGAGTAATTTAAAAATTATCTATAAAAGAATGATTATGGTCTATAAAATGAAGTGTGTACGTAGAATTTGTTTTTCTATTATTGAAATCCCTTTTATGTTTTGCTATGCGTTTGTTAAACGTTCTACAAGTATGACCGGTGTAAGTTTCTAGGCAGTCGCCACCTTTAAGTGTGCATACAAACTTAAATGTGGTAACTTGCGACGTACCTTGTCTCGACTAATTAGAACGAAGACACGTGCCCCTCACTGACCAATAAGAATGAATTTATAACATTATGCCCATTTGGCAATGCCGCCATGTTTAGTTTTTTTATGTATTTACATTCACTTCCCTCTTCCTGGTATTTAATACCTTATGGCCTAGAACAGGCATTGCATGGTGCCCGCCTTGTTTATCTACGGTTTGTATGAAATTGTAAGAGATGTAATTAAAACAAAAAATTAAAGATGTAAAAGAGATATGGAGAGTTTAAACGTTGCATGCCACTACATATCTTCTCATCTAAGCAAAAATCCTTGACAAATTAGTTTCTAGTACTTACAAAAAGTAAAACGAAAAAAAAAAGAAAGTCAGTAAAGATTTGATTTCACGTATAGTGCCTATGTATAATCGCTTATACGTATTATCCTGCCAAGAATCATCAGATTGTCTTGATAACTGTGTTGTATAACAAATATGTTAAGACAATAAACTTTGTCTTGAAACATATTGTACTCATATATTTCTCGAGTACAAATTGTTAGAAATCCAAAACTTACCACAAATTATATTGATCATTACTTAATTGAATAAATTCACAAACATCTTTAAAAATCAGTGTTTTCCGTAATATTAGAATTTAAGCTCACGCAGTAGCCTTTCCCAGTCGCCCCTACGGTTTGATAACGTTTTTAAAAATCTGCATACTAAACGAAAAGGTTAAATTGCGGGAGCCTTGGGTATTAAATTGCCCATTAAATCCGGCGAACTAATTTTACCTCGTTAATATTTTGCATTTTTGAATGTGATTACTATCACCAGTGATGAATGTATAAATGTAAAGTTAACGGGAAATGTCATTTCTACAAAACTTGAAACACCAAAAACTAACAATGTAAATCAGTTTGTATTGGTCATATATTGTCGTCGAAGCGGATGTATCGTCTGAGTATTTGTTTATGAGTTTAATCGCGAAAGTCGTCACAGTGTTGTGATTTGTATTTTTCTTTGATTTTTGTTGATTTATCGATTTTTTTATTTAGGTATAACTTCTTACTACTATAAATCAATCAATTAATAAATACAAACGAAAACATTATGACAAACCTAACTAAAGCGGTTAAAGCGGATAGTTGGACCGAAAAGCAAAGGACATTTTTCTGCTTTCTACACATGGTGCCCCACGTTAGGCGCCAAATCATCGAAGTATGTATGGATGTTTCTTTGGTTTTTATTTCCATGATAAAGTATTATTAGAAAGGATTTACAATTTTTATTTGCTGATAATAGATTATTGTATAGTTTCTGTGCATCTTGATTTAACTGAAAGATGTTTTTTTTTTTAATTTTACATAGCAATTTTATAAAAGAAAGTAAGATCACTATTCTACTAATAAATAGTTTTTTTTACTGCTTTTGTTAAGCTTGATTTCTCAGAAGCAAAGCCAGAATCACAATTAACTAGTATATTAAAGAGGTCAGAAAGTTTTCACTATAGAGTGTCAGAGATTCTTCAGATATTCTCCAATATCTAATCCTATACAGTGAAAACTTTCTGACCAGCCGATTAAAAGCAGAAAATCGAAATGATTTTCTAGAATTTTCGACAGAGATAGTTGAAAAAGTTCTAAAATATTCACAATATCTAAGGAGAGTATAAATTAGGCTTTAGAAATAATAACAGACTCTTCAGAAGAAGAAAAATCAGTTTGTCGCTTGCTCTGCCCACGGACTTCTCCTTCAAAGCAGGAATACCAATAATAATATAGGATGACAAAAGATTTGACGAACAATTATACTTATTAGGTAGCCATGTTGCAGTAAGGCACATAATCGAACAGTCATTATAATCTTTATCAAGTTACTTTAGATTGCAAAGCTCTGATAGTTTTAAAATAGAATTTTGAATGATTGCTATTGTAGGTGAAGATAAGTTTGCTTGATATACAGCAGTCTTTAAAGCCCTGAGTTCAATTTCACGTCTGGGTTGTCTGGTCATCACACCTATTCCTCTTTAGCACCTTTAAGTCATCGTGTTAAGTTTTGTTTTATGTATATACTTGAGTTAGTTTCGGTTTAGTTTAGATTTATTTTTAAGAAGAATAAAGGAACTTCACAGACATCATAGTAATTTTCAGCGTCCTATCAGTTTTATTTTTTGACAACGATGGCCATTCCGGAGATACAAAGCTATTTTTATGTTGGGAGCTACCTGGTAACTCGAGGGTGTTTATGTGATAATTGTCAAAAGAAATAAATGCTAAAAATGTTGATCAAAAGCCTTGGAATACAAAGAATGGATCAAAACAAAGACGACTAATGCAACGGGAAAGGAAAATATATTGGCTATATGGAATGTACATTGTACAAGGACTTGGAATCAAACAAGCAGAAGTATTCAAAGAATTAGCGGAAAGAAAAATAGATACATGTCACCGAGACCAAGAAAAATGGATAAGGAGATGAAGAGATAGTAGAATATATGCATATTTATAGTGGAGTGAGTAAAGATAACAGAGCTAAGAGAGGAGTCTCTATTGCCATTCAAAAAAAATCTGAAAAACAATATTAAATTGTGGACTTACTGTGGATTCGACTAACTAATATTGTGGACTAACAATATGAAACTCATAATTGTCGGAGTGTATGTCCCAAATGAAGATGCAGATCCAGAAAGTCAAGACGATTTCTACAACAAGGTGAATAAAATACTCTCTGAAGTTAAAGAAAACTGTGAAATCTTTATATTAGGAGGTTTAAACGGCAGAGTAGGGAGAGAAGAAAATAACAGAGTCGTAGGAAGATATGGGAACAAATAAATGACAACGGAACGCGTCTTAGAGATTTTTGTGAAACAATGTCTCTTAAAATTATAATTGGCTTTCTTCAACATAGAGACATCCACAAATTTACATGTATACAACCTACTAGGAATCTGCGCGTGATAATCGACTATGTAATCCATCGTCATACTTTTCAGCTGAAAACAACTGACGTAAGGGTTAACTGTGGATCAGAATGTGGATCGAGAAAATATATTAGCGGAAGAATTATACCAGCAACTTAAAAAATGCATTCATAAGGCTGCAAGTGAAGCTTTGGAAAATAAAAACAAACATCAAACAAAAAAATTAAGAATGGTGGTGAAAGAATGTGCAAACGTTAGTAAACAAGAAGAAAACTGCTTATCAGAAATGGATGTCAACGAGAAAGAAAGAAGATTACAAGATATATAAAATATTAAATCAATATGTAAAAAGAAAAGTAGTGAAATCGTAAGAGACTTAAAAATGATGTCACTGGCAATTTTAAACTTAAGGTAAATAGTTTTAATAACTACTTCTGGTCGACTTCTGAGAGAGTATTAAAATGAACTTGAGGGATTCTCTGCTAATTCTTAACGTCTATTTGAAGTTTTCAGCCAGTAAACTTAATGCTAACTTAGCTATACCAGAAATAAAAAATAGTAACAGCGAAAATCCTGATGAATTTAACACAAAATTGATTTAAATGGTACAATAAACTTATTTTTAATCGGTTTTCCACTCACCGGAGGGACCGCAGACGTTCGGATAAAATTAGCGTCTCTTAGCAAAGACAAAGACGTCGACTTTGCTAAGTATCAAGACAATTACTCTACACACACACACATACTACACTAGGTACCTGACTGTAAAAACTCACTGTACCATGCCAATGACCATTAGTTGTCGACGCATTAAACTCAATTAAAAAAAACTGTTTTTTGTTTTATTTAATATTCAGTTTTTTTATTTCGTATTCGAAAAATTTTAATTTAAAATTCATTTCCCATTTGCAGCATATAAACTTTGAATATTTTAAACATAAAGCGGGTGATATTTTAGATTGTTATTTTATTTCGGTGACGCCCAAAATGAAATTAAAAAAGGATAAGCGTCACCTGAAAATCTCGTCTCATTAAAATTTATAATGACATCGTCGTCCAAAAATTGTATAAATATCACGGTGAGCGAGAGAAGAGTAAAGCGACGGAGAGACTTTGCGTTAATTGCTTTATTCTAGAAATTAACGATAATAAGGGTTGGTCTTAGGATTAACATAAAGAAAATGGTTTTTGTTGAGGCCTAAATAAAACGTAGATTGTGGTTTTATTGCTTCTTTGGGGCTTGCTTTAAACCAACAATTTCCTTAAAACAGAACTTTCATATCATACTAATATGGAAATATTAAAATAAAATGTAAACAAAAGAAGAAAAAATCATTCTATTACTTTTATTTTTATTTGGAATTTATTTCTTACAAATTCCAATTCTTTGAGAATTTCTTCCCATGTAACATAATAGAACAAATTGTTGCTCAAACCAATTTACAAAAGTTAAAAAAAAATTACAAAAACACTAGTCGTTAAGAAATAAGGGCATTGTTGGATATTTTTATTTTAGTAGGAATGCACATTTACCAAACAAAGATTTATATTGGTCAAGTGATCCTTTTTTATTGCAAATCTGTTATCTCCAAAGCTTTTACAATGTCCAGGTTCAAAATGGACCTGGACAAATCAGGATTTACCTACTTCGCTGCTACGTGTTTTCGGTCTAAATTTATGGTGTTGAGTCCTGGACTGTGAATAAAATCGATCTAAACCGACTTGAGGCTTTAGAAATGTGGTGCTATAGAAGAATTTTAACAGTTTCCTGGGTGGAGAAGATTCAAAACTCCACAATACTAGAACGTCTCAGCAAGACTATTGAGAACATAAAAAGCATCAAGCAGATAAAGCTGGAGTATTTAGGATATGTAATAAGAGGCCCCAAATATAGGTTGCTTCAAAATATCATGCAAGGAAAAATAGCAGACAAACGCAGTCCAGGACGAAGAAGAACCTTTTGATTGAAGAACTTGCGATATTGGTCTGGTATTGATACAAGCATGCTATTTAGGGTGGTAGTGAATAAAAATAAGATAGCTATGATGGCGACCAACGTTCTGAAAAGACATGGTACATGAAGAAGAAGATTCAAAAAATTAATAGAAATCCATCTAAATAACAATTCAGTAGCTACAGAGAGAGCTTCACCCACCTTTGACATATTGTATAAGATAGGACCATTTATAGATAGATTAAATGAAATTTTCAAAGAACAAGCCAATTCTGGAAGTCGATTGTCTATTGAAGAATATACGGTGAAATTTAAAGGACCTAGTTCTATCAAACAGTATATACCCAAGAAGCCAATTAAGCGTGGTTATAAAATTTGGGCAAACTGTGATGCTATTATTGGGTATCTGTACCAGTTCATTTGGAAAAACTAAAAGCATTGAAAATAATGGCTTAAAATACAAGACTGTAACTGAATTATGTCAAGATATACCACACAACTCTTTGGTTGTGTTGGATAACTTTAGTACAAGTTGCAAACTCGTGGAAGATTTATATGCCAAACATACTCTATTCTGATCAATTTTTCACATAAGAAAAATCATATCAATTTTTCGCTATATTAATTATTATAATTCTACCACAATTTTACAATTATTACCCTACTATAACCCTTCCTATTCCATTTTAAACCCCCTTCTTGTGTAAGACAGTGAGTAAAAGAGCTAGGACAGTTCGAGCCCAAAATCGGTCATTTTCCCATGTAAATCTCCATAAGATAATCTAAGGTCCATTCTGGTCATTTTTTGGCTCCTTTGTGGTGGAGGCGCGACGGCATATTGGATCGTGACGTATGAGGTGTCAAACGAACGGGAAGGGGACGGGGAACACGTAGAGGGAAAAAACAAAGATGGCGGCATAGTCAAAACGGCACTAATAACGTATCTCCGGATCTATTGGTCCGATTGCAACGTATGAGGTGTCAAACGAACGGGAAGAAAACGGGTAACACGTAGAGAGAAAAAACAAAGATGGGCGGTAAAGTCAAAATGGCACTATAACGTATCTCAGGGTCTATTGGGCCGATTGCAACGTATAAAGCGTCAAATGAAAGAGGAGGGGTAACAAATACATTGAGATGAAACAACAAGCAACAAAATCAATACCAAAATGGCACTATAACGTATCTCAAGGGTCTATTGGTCCGATTGCAACGTATAAGGCGTCAAATGAAAGGGGAGGGGGTAACGAATACATTGAGATGAAAAACAAGCAACAAAATCAACGCCAAAATGGCACTATAAAACGTATCTCGGGTCTATTGGTCCGATTGCAACGTATGAAGCGTTAAACGAAAGGTGAGAGAATAATGTATACATCAAGATGAAAACATGAAACAAAATCAATGCCAAAACGGCACTAAAACGTATCTCAGGGTCTATTGTCCGATTGCAACGTATAAAGCGTCAAATGAAATAGGAGGGGGTAACGAATACATTGAGAATGAAAAAACAAGCAACAAAATCAATTTCAAAATGGCACTATAACGTATCTTAAGGTCTATTAACCTGATTACTACGTATGAGGTATCAAATGAATATAACGTACAGCAGCGGCTTTCGCTGGAAATAAAACGAATAGGAACGTTTACCATTCTTACACTATGACCAAACCAACATTCATTCACTCTATAATCTCCACAGTAACACATGAAAAAGTAACGAGCTGCATACTATATTTATATACATACTACATAAAAATGTTAGCAAGGACAGTCAAGCAATAAGTAATGCATAAATGTAATAAGTAATGGGTAATGTAATAAGTAATAAACTGCTGTTAGTATCTAAGCAAAGGAATGATAGTAAGTTAACGAATATAGAGCCATGTATAAAAATGATTAAAAGCATGCCATGAAAGGAACGTAGTCAATTCGGTTCAAACAAACATTTGTTGAAAAACAAAAATTTATTCTTAACGGCAGTCACCACGTGAAGGTACGACTACACGACCGCCGGGAGAGGTAATGTTAGTATGGGACAAACAGTTAGTATGAATGAAGTCATTTACATAATATGATAATTTATTTAATAATTATACTTAACTTATTAAGATCAGCACATAATTTAACATGGTTTAGAAGACATCTTTTATTGATGGACATCTTTTATGTTAAGACATCGACACTTTGGTGTAAATTCATTAGTTACTATGTTGTATAGCGTTCAAATGAATTATTGGGGCTAATAACTCTAGGTTATCTTTAAAAATAGGAAATTCTCCGACTCCTGTTTTGGGACAGGCTATCGAAGAATTGACTTAAATCTAAATCGAGGAAGACCAATAAGTTATCGATTGTCTTAGGAGGCTGCACGAACACATAGCTCTGGAGTTAACCGAAACGGTTCATTAATTTGCCAGTGGTCCATGATATCTTTTTAGTGGTCATATCTAAACATTTTTTTTTAAATGTGCTAATCTTACAGTATCGTGATTTAGAAAATAATATTTAGAAAAATTAAGATCTATTATAATTAATCATATATATAAACAACGAAAAGCGAAATGAATGGTGAAATAATGACTAATAAATTCTGAATCAGATATATTTTAAGTTGTAATAAATAAACCACGTTATAAAACGGACAATATACAATTTTGCATCCATCTTAAAGTCAATCATCAAGGATAAATGTTAAAATATGACTATTGATATATTAGATATATTACTTTGCGTTAATCAACATCCATCTTAGAATCAATTAAATAATGCCCCCACGGAAGGTGTATCATAATGACTCCGGAAGGTGATGTCTTTTATCATCATTGGCGCTTAGCGCAATCTTGCTTTGTGTTATGGTATAAACATGGTGCTTATCTGAGCGTATTAGATTCTGTGAAGCATACACCTTTTTTAAGTTATCCAAACACTCTACATAGTCCTCAAACGTAATTTTCGTGTTCACCACAGATTTCTTTACCCCCTTCGCCTTCTTTGTTAACCTAAAAATTTTTAATAATTACTTCAATTTCTTCATCCTCATATTCTTCATCTTTCAACTTTTTACGTTTTTCTTTTAGCTCATCTTCAGTGACAGCTACTTTTGTTGTATACAATTTAGATCGGAGCCCTATGTAGTCAGTCATAATGCGACCTTTATTCTCATCTTTCATCATGCCCAACACCTTCTTGTTAACCTGAGGGATACCATAAATATTGTCTTTACGATAGTCTGAGGTATCAAAATATTTGTAGCAATCTTCTTTCATAGCCTCATATGGGTCTTGTTCACGTATTTCCACGATTACACTATCGGTATCAGTATAGCAAGTTGTAAAGTTTTCTCCGAACCTGCCAGCTAAGTATCCATACTGAAAATCATAGATTGTTGTTTTAGCCAAGTCTAAAATACTCATTCCGATATAGATTGGTTTATCTAACCATATTTCAGCTCTACGCATCTCAACAGCTACCAAGTTTCACTAAAAAATCGTTGCATTCTTAAACAATGGCTACTTATTCTAGCTTCAGCTCCGTAACGACCCTCCCACAAAGTAAGCAACTTTATATCAACGCGCTTGCGCACTGATTCCATAGTCTTCCCGAACACTGCATTATTCATAAGCTTAAAAGATCCTTTTCAAACTCATTGTTCGCTGCCTTCCGGAGATTTGTATTAAGATCGATGTATGACTTTAACCAGGGAGCCTGTTTGAATTTCAATACTCTATGTATCTTTTTCAGGATCAATCCATTTGCAAGCGCCTGTTTTAGTGCTCTATAATGTATTACATATCTTTCTTTATCCTGTAGGTAGCCATTAATTTAGTCTGCTCTCGCGGACGTGTAGGAGGAAGCATAGTCTTAGAATTAAAGACTCAGGACAAAACGGGATATCTTTATGACGATCATGAAGATGTTGAGGTACGCCAGATCAACCTCGAGAATGTACCCTTCAGAAGCATCGTCAGCAATGGAAAGGACATCAATATTGGCATCGACCCACTCGAAACCGCCATATGGAAGATATTGAGACATGGCCCAACCATACTGATTATTAACATCAAAATACTAAGGAACGTTTTGGTTTAGATGGGTCATAGTTGTTGATGTATGGATTGTTAGCTTTCACACGTCTTTTAGAGCAAACTTGACTAAGACCACCACGAATACCACGTTCAACAAACAAATGCATGTCAGGATCGGTTAAAAGCTCCAGTTCTTGACCTGTATATTTAAGCATTGCATCCCACGTAAAACCAGGTAAAGTATAATAGTGAGCAGGTCAAGAATATAAGTTCGAAGAGAGCTGGATCGGAATCGCTCAAAGATATCTGCAAGAAGAAGAATGTCAGTTTTCATATATAAATCGACATAATCCCCGAGAGTTGTACAATTGAATGACGACCAGACTTCTTGAGCGCGACGATAATGTCGACGAGGACATGACTTATCTTCAAGTTTATTGTAAAAAGACTCAATAGGAGGCAAAGAAGTCTCACAGAATTTTTTTAAATGAATCTATATAATCATATGGCATGATACCTTTTTTAGTTAGAAGATGGAAATTCTCCTCAGGAAGCGAAGTATATTGGGACTTGAGATTAGGAAACTCGGGAGGTACGAAGCTAATTTATCAAGAGAATAAGACATAAATCGATAACTATCAATAAAACGGAATTTAATTCGAGCATCATCAATATGTTTTGTAAAAGAAATGTATTTTTCCTTAGTAATAGGAAGAAGATCTACGGGACCTTTGATGTGTGTAGCAATATCGTTAATAATAAAATGTGCGTCATATCCGGAGAGATTATGAAATATTATTGGATATTGTATGAACATCTTTGTAATTAATGTTACACCCTTCGTGAGCTGCACCTCTATAATTATTGTCAGGAATAAAGTGATCATGGTCTCGCACTTTCTTATCATTGGGGGAAAAGCGCTGCTCACAGATATGGCAATGAGTGGCTGCATGGAAATCGCTCTCTTGCTGAGTTGTCATATTTATATCATATGGGCACATAAACACCGTAGAAACATCCTCAGCAAGCTGATTAAGTTATCTGCGAACCATTTCATGCAATCCTTTCCTCGATATGAGTCATAAAACGACAAAGTGTCATCATACGAGCATTTAAAGAAATAACCAACTGCTACAGGAATATGCTCTTGAGGTTTTTTAGGATCTCCTGTACGTTTCAAAGCACTCTCGAGATCCGCGTACACGGCGAAGGGGGCTTTAATCTTATTACGAAAATTCTTAAATTTCAACATTTTATGCTTTCGTCGGGCATTTTAATGGCTGTTTCATTAATTCTTATACAATCTACCATATGAGCTTCAACCTGTTTTGACGATGAAAACGGTTGTAGGCATCTATCACATATAAGATCTGATCGACCGCTGCAGCATGCCTTATGAATATTTAACTTTTCTTGTGATCGAAAGTAATGGAGGCAGGTATCGCAGAAATATTTGGCTCCATCACGTTTGCTAAGCTGCTTGGAGAGGAGGCGGGACAGGCTTTTTATCCAAACGTAATGGTATCTAATAGGACCTTCGGTATCATCATATTTATCTTGAATTAAAAGCAAATTCACATGTTTATCCTTCTTGTTTTTAGTTAGAAATGTAGGGAGGGTCGTAAAATCTCCTTTATCTTTTTTCAAAACGTATACATTAATTGAAATGTCATTCTGTTTTTCAAAATTAGGAATCTGCCTCATCGTCATTGGCCACTGTATTCCCTTCAACTTCAACACTTGCGAGTAGTGCGGATATTTAGACACTCTTGAGGATGTTTTATCAATAGGATTCAACGCTGATATGACAGACCACGCAAAGCATGCCTCATCATCATTTTTGACGTTAACGCAGGCTTCCTTTCTCTTTATTTGAGGAGGAAGTTCAATATAAGAGGAACCAAGTTGTGGTGTGTATTTGTTAATGTTTACCCCCAGGTTAACAACAGCCTTTAGTGCCCAGCCACTATCTCTCTCTTGGAATTCCTCTAGCTTTTTGCTGAGGGGTTCAGACACATGGTTTTCAAACCATTCGTCAAGATTTGTGTCTTTGTATATTGGAGAGTTTGATGTGGTAAAATATTTAGTGTCTTTTAGGATTTTCTCTCCGCTAGCTATCTCGAATTCTCCCCCAAAAGCAGTATTAACTTTAACTACCTCATCCTTCTTTAGCGCGTTTTGAATCCTACGTTTGAATAGCGCCTTGCAATCTACTAGGAAACTGCTGGGGTCTTTGTGTTTGAGGTTTGAGATGACTCCAGTTCGAATTCTTGAGTTGAACGCTGATAAGAATCATCCCATTGTACTCTATGCTTAGCAGTCTCCTTCATAGGTGTAAGTCCAGCCCCCTTCTTTTGTTCGGCCTTCAGATGGTTTCTCAACGTTTTCACATGCCTCATCTGAGCTTCTAAATGCTGCTTCTCACCATCGTCTTGGCATATCTCATCGAATTGCGTATCTTTTTACACGCTTTCCTACACTCAGTCAGCCCTTTCTTAACATTATCTTCCTGATAATCATTTCTAATCAACCCCAAGATGGACGCAATTAGCTGAATAAGTTTAGCTATCATGTTTAAACAAAACAAGCAAATATTCAAAAATAGATTAAGAAATAAAATTTTTTCCAAAAACGTTATATCAAAAAAGTCAAAATATTCAAAGAAATCAAAATTTTCAAAATTTATTACTCACCAGAGCACAGATTTAAACTCACCAAAGCACACGTCTGTACGCTAGGAATATCTGAAACAGAATGAAGAAAATACCATAATGCAGGGTATAAGGTAAACTTTAGTCGGACGGAAAACTGAATGGTATTATAAAAGGCTCCTCAAATGCACAATGCCAATACAAGTACAATAAATACCTACACAATAGGCATAATATACAGCTTTCCATTTTAAGTTTGTTTAAAAGAGAAGGGCATAGCATAACATATTAATCAGGTAGTTGTCAACAATAGCCGTAGATATCGTCACCAAGAAAATTTAGATATGAACATCTGAAAATCATGATTACCTCACGTGTTCTGCACTAAGAATCTCGATAACTTTGAATAATACCATCAAGTTCCCACTCCCCGGATAACAGTCAAAAATCTTGACTACCCACCACTTTTAGCACAAACATACTTGATAACTGCTATAATACCATCAAGTTCTCACGTTTTATCAGTAAATCATGGCCCGATTCTAAAGAAAATGTCAGTATCAGTATGCTAGAAGACCAGTACAGTGTGAAAATTTATCTTAAAACACAAAAGACGCTCAATACTGAGTGTTTACAGAGGATAATATAGAAAAAATAACAAAAACGAGCTCGTCGGAAATAAGCAGAATCACAATAAAAAAGTATTCATAACTAAAATAGTTATGATTGTTAGAAACGTATATAGTATAAATGTCACCTAAATTACTGGCTAATAGTATAAAATATAAAATAGATTCAACAGACTTATTCTTACGTGATAAGCCCTAATACTATCTCTAAACATTATAAATTTAAACAAAAGACGCAAGAATAGTAGAAAAATATTTCTATTCGCAACTAAACACATATTTTTAAAGGAAATCTGAACACACAACTACTAAAACAGCAATAATTGTAACTAAAAAAGATCTAATTAAAAAATAATAAAGGCCAGATTCTAAAGAATTTTAAAAATGACAGTATCAGTATGCTAGTAGACCAGTACAGAGGATAATATAGAAAAAAAAAAAAAATAACAAAAACAGAGCTCGTCGGAAATAACCAGAATCATAATAAAAAAAAAGTATTCAAAACTAAAATAGTTATGATTATAAGAAACGTATAAAGTATAAATGTCACCTAAATTACTGGATAACCGTGGTAAGCCCTATTACTAACTCTAAGCTTTATAAATTTAAACAAAAGAAGCAAGAATAGTAGAAAAATAATTCTATTCTCAACTAAACGCATGCTTTTAAAGGAAATCCGAACACACAACTACTAAAAATTCAATAATTATAATTAAAAAAAAGATCTAATTAATAAATAAAAAACAATAAAACAAATAATATTCTCTAAAATAAATATAAACTCACCAAGGTTTAATAAAAACTCACACACTGAATACACAAAAATTTAAACGTTGTTTATCCATCCGCAGTAAAACTAAAACTGATTTTAAAATATATTTTACTAGCGTGTGCAGGCTCGATTAACCTTGTATCTATTTATAAAATTGCATATGTTTCCTGCGACAGGGAAACGCCACCGTGAGAAATGATTAAAGGATGCAGATGCATCCGGTGACGTCAGAGTTCTCGTTACCATATTTTATGATATAGTTAGATTTCCAAGTTTTATTATATACGAGGTTGGTCACAAATTACTCATAAAATATAATTGCAAAAATTTAGAAGTTAAAGCATGAGATTGATCAAAATTATTCTCTTTGCTAGTCATTAGTCTTCTTATCTTTCCAAGTTTAATTATCTACGAGGGTAGTCACAATTACTCATTAAATATAATTGATAAAGTTCACGTCACGTATCACACGTCACGTTATGTGGGACACGTGTTCACGTCACGTTTCACGTGCGTCACGTCTTCACGTCACGTTACGTGCGCCACGGGTTCACGTCCGTAAATGACAAGCTGAGACTTAAAAGTCCATTTACAGGAAAACATAACCAATTTTATAGCTTTAGCAATCTCCACAGGAAAATGGACCAGCTATTTGTTAAATGAATATGTAGAATGATAATTGTAATTTGGTGAAAATCAACATTTGTAATTATTATAAGTAGAAAATAAAAACTCTAAAAAAAAAAATATACATTGTTTGCATCTATACCATTGTCTATGATTATTTAACCATGACATAGGTCTTTTGGTACACATTTGCCTTAGCTATCAGTGTTCTCATTGTCAGCCTGAACATCATCTGAGACTATCAGAGTACTATCCGAACACCATCAGAGGCTATCTGACCACTATCTGAACACTATCAGATACTATCTGACAACTATCAGAACACCATCAGAGACGATAGGTTAGCTCGAATGTCAGATCAAACATCACGTTTTATATCGTTAGGTCTACGTCAGATCACGTTAGGTTAGGTTAGGAGTTCGTTAGGTCACGTTTTACGACCCTTGGATCGATTTTGACGTTGAGATGTCATACAATCACGTATGTCATTGTGGTAACGTCCACTGATAGACATGAGCCTGTTACGTTCGCCGCTAGACATAGGCCTCCAGCAAAAATAAACTAATTCCACATCTTCGCAGTTATTGGAACGATTTCATGCATCACGTTTTACGTCACATGCGTCACGTTTCACGTCAAATTTCACGCTTTCGGCGACATTTTTGTCACATGTCACGTTTTGCAATAATACACTAGGTTAGACCAGAACGCGACGTTCACAATAGGTTAAGTTAGATCCAGAAATGCCACGTATGTTAGGTTAGAGCCATAAATGTTACGTAAAATACTTTTAGAAATTAAAGTATAAACGGTACATTTTTACGTGAAGACATCACGCGTCACATCAAAACGTCACGAATCACACCAAAAACGTCACGTTTTAAAGTCAACACGTCACACCTTACATATGGATAACATGGGAGTAAAGCGTCTTTTTCGTCTCTTGAGTAAAGTTAGCGATGGTTGAGCGATAGTTAATTTATTAGGTTAGGTGGGTCGCTTCGCGGCACGACCTAACCTAATAAATTAACTATCGCTCAACCATCGCTAACTTTACTCAAGAGACGAAAAAGACGCTTTACTCCCATGTTATCCATATGTAAGGTGTGACGTGTTGACTTTAAAACGTGACGTTTTTGTGTGATTCGTGACGTTTTGATGTGACGCGTGATGTCTTCACGTAAAAATGTACCGTTTATACTTTAATTTCTAAAAGTATTTTACGTAACATTATGGCTCTAACCTAACATACGTGGCATTTCTGGATCTAACTTAACCTATTGTGAACGTCGCGTTCTGGTCTAACCTAGTGTATTATTGCAAAACGTGACATGTGACAAAAATGTCGCCGAAAGCGTGAAATTTGACGTGAAACGTGACGCATGTGACGTAAAACGTGATGCATGAAATCGTTCCAATAACTGCGAAGATGTGGAATTAGTTTATTTTTGCTGGAGGCCTATGTCTAGCGGCGAACGTAACAGGCTCATGTCTATCAGTGGACGTTACCACAATGACATACGTGATTGTATGACATCTCAACGTCAAAATCGATCCAAGGGTCGTAAAACGTGACCTAACGAACTCCTAACCTAACCTAACGTGATCTGACGTAGACCTAACGATATAAAACGTGATGTTTGATCTGACATTCGAGCTAACCTATCGTCTCTGATGGTGTTCTGATAGTTGTCAGATAGTATCTGATAGTGTTCAGATAGTGGTCAGATAGCCTCTGATGGTGTTCGGATAGTACTCTGATAGTCTCAGATGATGTTCAGGCTGACAATGAGAACACTGATAGCTAGGGCAAATGTGTACCAAAAGACCTATGTCATGGTTAAATAATCATAGACAATGGTATAGATGCAAACAATGTATATTTTTTTTTTTTTTAGAGTTTTTATTTTCTACTTATAATAATTACAAATGTTGATTTTCACCAAATTACAATTATCATTCTACATATTCATTTAACAAATAGCTGGTCCATTTTCCTGTGGAGATTGCTAAAGCTATAAAATTGGTTATGTTTTCCTGTAAATGGACTTTTAAGTCTCAGCTTGTCATTTACGGACGTGAACCCGTGGCGCACGTAACGTGACGTGAAGACGTGACGCACGTGAAACGTGACGTGAACACGTGTCCCACATAACGTGACGTGTGATACGTGACGTGAACTTTATCAATTATATTTAATGAGTAATTTGTGACTACCCTCGTAGATAATTAAACTTGGAAAGATAAGAAGACTAATGACTAGCAAAGAGAATAATTTTTGATCAATCTCATGCTTTAACTTCTAAATTTTTGCAATTATATTTTATGAGTAATTTGTGACCAACCTCGTATATAATAAAACTTGGAAATCTAACTATATCATAAAATATGGTAACGAGAACTCTGACGTCACCGGATGCATCTGCATCCTTTAATCATTTCTCACGGTGCGTTTCCCTGTCGCAGGAAACATATGCAATTTTATAAATAGATACAAGGTTAATCGAGCCTGCACACGCTAGTAAAATATATTTTAAAATCATTTTAGTTTTACTGCGGATGGATAAACAACGTTTAAATTTTTGTGTATTCAGTGTGTGAGTTTTTATTAAACCTTGGTGAGTTTATATTTATTTTAGAGAATATTATTTGTTTTATTGTTTTTTATTTATTAATTAGATCTTTTTTTAATTATAATTATTGAATTTTTAGTAGTTGTGTGTTCGGATTTCCTTTAAAAGCATGCGTTTAGTTGAGAATAGAATTATTTTTCTACTATTCTTGCTTCTTTTGTTTAAATTTATAAAGCTTAGAGTTAGTAATAGGCTTACCACGGTTATCCAGTAATTTAGGTGACATTTATACTTTATACGTTTCTTATAATCATAACTATTTTAGTTTTGAATACTTTTTTTTTATTATGATTCTGGTTATTTCCGACGAGCTCTGTTTTTGTTATTTTTTTTTTTTTTCTATATTATCCTCTGTACTGGTCTACTAGCATACTGATACTGTCATTTTTAAAATTCTTTAGAATCTGGCCTTTATTATTTTTTAATTAGATCTTTTTTAGTTACAATTATTGCTGTTTTAGTAGTTGTGTGTTCAGATTTCCTTTAAAAATATGTGTTTAGTTGCGAATAGAAATATTTTTCTACTATTCTTGCGTCTTTTGTTTAAATTTATATAGTTTAGAGATAGTATTAGGGCTTATCACGTAAGAATAAGTCTGTTGAATCTAATTTTATATTTTATACTATTAGCCAGTAATTTAGGTGACATTTATACTATATACGTTTCTAACAATCATAACTATTTTAGTTATGAATACTTTTTTATTGTGATTCTGCTTATTTCCGACGAGCTCTGTTTTGTTATTTTTTTCTATATTATCCTCTGTAAACACTCAGTATTGAGCGTCTTTGTGTTTTAACATAAATTTTCACACTGTACTGGTCTTCTAGCATACTGATACTGACATTTTCTTTAGAATCGGGCCATGATTTACTGATAAAACGTGAGAACTTGATGGTATTATAGCAGTTATCAAGTATGTTTGTGCTAAAAGTGGTGGGTAGTCAAGATTTTTGACTGTTATCCGGGAGTGGGAACTTGATGGTATTATTCAAAGTTATCGAGATTCTTAGTGCAGAACACGTGAGGTAATCATGATTTTCAGATGTTCATATCTAAATTTTCTTTGGTGACGATATCTACGGCTATTGTTGACAACTACCTGATTAATATGTTATGCTATGCCCTTCTCTTTTAAACAAACTTAAAATGGAAAGCCTGTATATTATGCCTATTGTGTAGGTATTTATTGTACTTGTATTGGCATTGTGCATTTGAGGAGCCTTTTATAATACCATTCAGTTTTCCGTCCGACTAAAGTTTACCTTATACCCTGCATTATGGTATTTTCTTCATTCTGTTTCAGATATTCCTAGCGTACAGACGTGTGCTTTGGTGAGTTTAAATCTGTGCTCTGGTGAGTAATAAATTTTGAAAATTTTGATTTCTTTGAATATTTTGACTTTTTTGATATAACGTTTTTTGGAAAAAAATTTATTTCTTAATCTATTTTTGAATATTTGCTTGTTTTGTTTAAACATGATAGCTAAACTTATTCAGCTAATTGCGTCCATCTTGGGTTGATTAGAAATGATTATCAGGAAGATAATGTTAAGAAAGGGCTGACTGAGTGTAGGAAAGCGTGTAAAAAGATACGCAATTCGATGAGATATGCCAAGACGATGGTGAGAAGCAGCATTTAGAAGCTCAGATGAGGCATGTGAAAACGTTGAGAAACCATCTGAAGGCCGAACAAAAGAAGGGGCTGGACTTACACCTATGAAGGAGACTGCTAAGCATAGAGTACAATGGGATGATTCCTTATCAGCGTTCAACTCAAGAATTCGAACTGGAGTCATCTCAAACCTCAAACACAAAGACCCCAGCAGTTTCCTAGTAGATTGCAAGGCGCTATTCAAACGTAGGATTCAAAACGCGCTAAAGAAGGATGAGGTAGTTAAAGTTAATACTGCTTTTGGGGGAGAATTCGAGATAGCTAGCGGAGAGAAAATCCTAAAAGACACTAAATATTTTACCACATCAAACTCTCCAATATACAAAGACACAAATCTTGACGAATGGTTTGAAAACCATGTGTCTGAACCCCTCAGCAAAAAGCTAGAGGAATTCCAAGAGAGAGATAGTGGCTGGGCACTAAAGGCTGTTGTTAACCTGGGGGTAAACATTAACAAATACACACCACAACTTGGTTCCTCTTATATTGAACTTCCTCCTCAAATAAAGAGAAAGGAAGCCTGCGTTAACGTCAAAAATGATGATGAGGCATGCTTTGCGTGGTCTGTCATATCAGCGTTGAATCCTATTGATAAACATCCTCAAAGAGTGTCTAAATATCCGCACTACTCGCAAGTGTTGAAGTTGAAGGGAATACAGTGGCCAATGACGATGAGGCAGATTCCTAATTTTGAAAAACAGAATGACATTTCAATTAATGTATACGTTTTGAAAAAAGATAAAGGAGATTTTACGACCCTCCCTACATTTCTAACTAAAAACAAGAAGGATAAACATGTGAATTTGCTTTTAATTCAAGATAAATATGATGATACCGAAGGTCCTATTAGATACCATTACGTTTGGATAAAAAGCCTGTCCCGCCTCCTCTCCAAGCAGCTTAGCAAACGTGATGGAGCCAAATATTTCTGCGATACCTGCCTCCATTACTTTCGATCACAAGAAAAGTTAAATATTCATAAGGCATGCTGCAGCGGTCGATCAGATCTTATATGTGATAGATGCCTACAACCGTTTTCATCGTCAAAACAGGTTGAAGCTCATATGGTAGATTGTATAAGAATTAATGAAACAGCCATTAAAATGCCCGACGAAAGTCATAAAATGTTGAAATTTAAGAATTTTCGTAATAAGATTAAAGCCCCCTTCGCCGTGTACGCGGATCTCGAGAGTGCTTTGAAACGTACAGGAGATCCTAAAAAACCTCAAGAGCATATTCCTGTAGCAGTTGGTTATTTCTTTAAATGCTCGTATGATGACACTTTGTCGTTTTATGACTCATATCGAGGAAAGGATTGCATGAAATGGTTCGCAGATAAACTTAATCAGCTTGCTGAGGATGTTTCTACGGTGTTTATGTGCCCATATGATATAAATATGACAACTCAGCAAGAGAGCGATTTCCATGCAGCCACTCATTGCCATATCTGTGAGCAGCGCTTTTCCCCCAATGATAAGAAAGTGCGAGACCATGATCACTTTATTCCTGACAATAATTATAGAGGTGCAGCTCACGAAGGGTGTAACATTAATTACAAAGATGTTCATACAATTCCAATAATATTTCATAATCTCTCCGGATATGACGCACATTTTATTATTAACGATATTGCTACACACATCAAAGGTCCCGTAGATCTTCTTCCTATTACTAAGGAAAAATACATTTCTTTTACAAAACATATTGATGATGCTCGAATTAAATTCCGTTTTATTGATAGTTATCGATTTATGTCTTATTCTCTTGATAAATTAGCTTCGTACCTCCCCGAGTTTCCTAATCTCAAGTCCCAATATACTTCGCTTCCTGAGGAGAATTTCCATCTTCTAACTAAAAAAGGTATCATGCCATATGATTATATAGATTCATTTAAAAAATTCTGTGAGACTTCTTTGCCTCCTATTGAGTCTTTTTACAATAAACTTGAAGATAAGTCATGTCCTCGTCGACATTATCGTCGCGCTCAAGAAGTCTGGTCGTCATTCAATTGTACAACTCTCGGGATTATGTCGATTTATATATGAAAACTGACATTCTTCTTCTTGCAGATATCTTTGAGCGATTCCGATCCAGCTCTCTTCGAACTTATAATCTTGACCCTGCTCACTATTATACTTTACCTGGTTTTACGTGGGATGCAATGCTTAAATATACAGGTCAAGAACTGGAGCTTTTAACCGATCCTGACATGCATTTGTTTGTTGAACGTGGTATTCGTGGTGGTCTTAGTCAAGTTTGCTCTAAAAGACGTGTGAAAGCTAACAATCCATACATCAACAACTATGACCCATCTAAACCAAAAACGTTCCTTATGTATTTTGATGTTAATAATCAGTATGGTTGGGCCATGTCTCAATATCTTCCATATGGCGGTTTCGAGTGGGTCGATGCCAATATTGATGTCCTTTCCATTGCTGACGATGCTTCTGAAGGGTACATTCTCGAGGTTGATCTGGCGTACCCTCAACATCTTCATGATCGTCATAAAGATATCCCGTTTTGTCCTGAGTCTTTAAATTCTAAGACTATGCTTCCTCCTACACGTCCGCGAGAGCAGACTAAATTAATGGCTACCCTACAGGATAAAGAAAGATATGTAATACATTATAGAGCACTAAAACAGGCGCTTGCAAATGGATTGATCCTGAAAAAGATACATAGAGTATTGAAATTCAAACAGGCTCCATGGTTAAAGTCATACATCGATCTTAATACAAATCTCCGGAAGGCAGCGAACAATGAGTTTGAAAAGGATCTTTTTAAGCTTATGAATAATGCAGTGTTCGGGAAGACTATGGAATCAGTGCGCAAGCGCGTTGATATAAAGTTGCTTACTTTGTGGGAGGGTCGTTACGGAGCTGAAGCTAGAATAAGTAGCCCATTGTTTAAGAATGCAACGATTTTTAGTGAAAACTTGGTAGCTGTTGAGATGCGTAGAGCTGAAATATGGTTAGATAAACCAATCTATATCGGAATGAGTATTTTAGACTTGGCTAAAACAACAATCTATGATTTTCAGTATGGATACTTAGCTGGCAGGTTCGGAGAAAACTTTACAACTTGCTATACTGATACCGATAGTGTAATCGTGGAAATACGTGAACAAGACCCATATGAGGCTATGAAAGAAGATTGCTACAAATATTTTGATACCTCAGACTATCGTAAAGACAATATTTATGGTATCCCTCAGGTTAACAAGAAGGTGTTGGGCATGATGAAAGATGAGAATAAAGGTCGCATTATGACTGACTACATAGGGCTCCGATCTAAATTGTATACAACAAAAGTAGCTGTCACTGAAGATGAGCTAAAAGAAAAACGTAAAAAGTTGAAAGATGAAGAATATGAGGATGAAGAAATTGAAGTAATTATTAAAAATTTTAGGTTAACAAAGAAGGCGAAGGGGGTAAAGAAATCTGTGGTGAACACGAAAATTACGTTTGAGGACTATGTAGAGTGTTTGGATAACTTAAAAAAGGTGTATGCTTCACAGAATCTAATACGCTCAGATAAGCACCATGTTTATACCATAACACAAAGCAAGATTGCGCTAAGCGCCAATGATGATAAAAGACATCACCTTCCGGAGTCATATGATACACTTCCGTGGGGGCATTATTTAATTGATTCTAAGATGGATGTTGATTAACGCAAAGTAATATATCTAATATATCAATAGTCATATTTTAACATTTATCCTTGATGATTGACTTTAAGATGGATGCAAATTGTATATTGTCGTTTTTATAACGTGGTTTATTTATTACAACTTAAAATATATCTGATTCAGAATTTATTAGTCATTATTTCACCATTTCATTTCGCTTTTCGTTGTTTATATTATATGATAATTATAATAGATCTTAATTTTCTAAATATTATTTCTAAATCACGATACTTAAGATTAGCACATTTAAAAAAAAATGTTTAGATATGACCACTAAAAAGATATCATGGACCACTGGCAAATTAATGAACCGTTCTGGTTAACTCCAGAGCTATGTGTTCGTGCAGCCTCCTAAGACAATCGATAACTTATTGGTCTTCCTCGATTTAGATTTAAGTCAATTCTTCGATAGCCTGTCCCAAAACAGGAGTCGGAGAATTTCCTATTTTTAAAGATAACCTAGAGTTATTAGCCCCCAATAATTCATTTGAACGCTATACAACATAGTAACTAATGAATTTACACCAAAGTGTCGATGTCTTAACATAAAAGATGTCCATCAATAAAAGATGTCTTCTAAACCATGTTAAATTATGTGCTGATCTTAATAAGTTAAGTATAATTATTAAATAAATTATCATATTATGTAAATGACTTCATTCATACTAACTGTTTGTCCCATACTAACATTACCTCTCCCGGCGGTCGTGTAGTCGTACCTTCACGTTGGTGACTGCCGTTAAGAATAAATTTTTGTTTTTCAACAAATGTTTGTTTGAACCGAATTGACTACGTTCCTTTCATGGCATGCTTTTAATCATTTTTATACATGGCTCTATATTCGTTAACTTACTATCATTCCTTTGCTTAGATACTAACAGCAGTTTATTACTTATTACATTACCCATTACTTATTACATTTATGCATTACTTATTGCTTGACTGTCCTTGCTAACATTTTTATGTAGTATGTATAAAATATAGTATGCAGCTCGTTACTTTTCATGTGTTACTGTGGAGATTATAGAGTGAATGAATGTTGGTTTGGTCATAGTGTAAGAATGGTAAACGTTCCTATTCGTTTTATTTCCAGCGAAAGCCGCTGCTGTACGTTATATTCATTTGATACCTCATACGTAGTAATCAGGTTAATAGACCTTAAGATACGTTATAGTGCCATTTTGAAATTGATTTTGTTGCTTGTTTTTTCATCTCAATGTATTCGTTACCCCCTCCTATTTCATTTGACGCTTTATACGTTGCAATCGGACCAATAGACCCTGAGATACGTTATAGTGCCGTTTTGGCATTGATTTTGTTTCATGTTTTCATCTTGATGTATACATTATTCTCTCACCTTTCGTTTAACGCTTCATACGTTGCAATCGGACCAATAGACCCCGAGATACGTTATAGTGCCATTTTGGCGTTGATTTTGTTGCTTGTTTTTCATCTCAATGTATTCGTTACCCCCTCCCCTTTCATTTGACGCCTTATACGTTGCAATCGGACCAATAGACCCTGAGATACGTTATAGTGCCATTTTGGTATTGATTTTGTTGCTTGTTGTTCATCTCAATGTATTTGTTACCCCCTCCTCTTTCATTTGACGCTTTATACGTTGCAATCGGCCCAATAGACCCTGAGATACGTTATAGTGCCATTTTGACTATACCGCCATCTTTGTTTTTTCTCTCTACGTGTTACCCGTTTTCTTCCCGTTCGTTTGACACCTCATACGTTGCAATCGGACCAATAGATCCGGAGATACGTTATAGTGCCGTTTTGACTATGCCGCCATCTTTGTTTTTTCCCTCTACGTGTTCCCCGTCCCCTTCCCGTTCGTTTGACACCTCATACGTCACGATCCAATATGCCGTCGCGCCTCCACCACAAAAAGAGCCAAAAATGACCAGAATGGACCTTAGATTTTCTTATGGAGATTTACATGGGAAAATGACCGATTTTGGGCTCGAACTGTCCTAGCTCTTTTACTACAGTGGTAAGATAGAAAACAAGAGGACGCTCTCTTGCCTGTTGCCTATCGTTACTTACAGACGTTCTGTCCTCTTGCCTGTTATTTACCGCTGGGAATAGACGCTATCTCTTTCTTGTTGACTATCGTTAGCAACAGAGGTATTATTCTCTACTGTTGACTGCCGCTAACAACAGACATTATCTCTCTCACCCAGTTTTAGTTACCCGAAAAGTACCGCAAATACTGCTTTAAATCGTATACAGATACCAATGTGTGATCGTGATCTCAGTGTTAGTACCACGAGACACGTGTTTAGAAACCGGTAACCCGGAAAGCTTCCCAGTATGAAGAATAACTGCGAGTGAAAGTGTAAATACCGCGAGTGTACATGCAGCAGTGGTATTGGTAAGACTTTGTATAAACTTAATTTACTATAATCTGTATAACCCTTTAACACTTCCTAATTTATTTAAACTAGCCCTATGTAATACAGTCCTAATACACTGAAATTGTAGTCACAATTTTACATATGTACACCCTTTTTGTAGGGAAGTGTAGGTACAGTCAGGCCAAATCGCACAGGTTTTTCCGATTTCATGACAAAAAAGCAAACCAAAAATGAAAAACTTCGAAAGAATGAATTCTATTGTATGTACCAGTTATTACGGTTATTACACCTGTAGAAAGATCTGCTATGTAAAATAGAAAGAGAACAGGTTCAAGCACGCTACCCTGGAGAACTGCAGCTTTAATTGGATATAATTTATATTTATATTTACTTTTACAAGAAAATGCCGGTCCGAAAGATAGCACTTGAGGATTAGAAAGTAGTTGAGAGGAAGGACTATAGCAGGCCAGTGTGCCTTGCGAGATATCCCAGGCTGCAGATTCGGTGAATTTGTTCAATGGTAGCATGCTGTTGTCTAAATCCAAACTGGTGGTTGGGTATTAGCTGCTGTTATACAAGGATTGACTGTAATCTGTTTAGTAGTAGTTTTTCAAAAACCTTTGACATCACTAAAAGTAGACTGATAGGTCTATATGATTTAACTTCTTCTACAGGTTTGCCTGGGTTGGGTATTTAAATGATCTGTGCTACTTTCCACAAAAGGAGATAGTAACCAGTTCTTAGGACTGGATAGGTTAAAAATCTGTAAAAATATTGCACTCCTTTCTTAAGAAGTTTTTTTAGAATTCTGGCAATGGTTAAGTCGAACCCTGGGGACTTCTTCGGATTTAGATCTGTTTTGATTTTCTTAAAAACCCATTTGGCAGTGAATTTCTTCAGTGGTGCTTCTAGTTGGTATGAAGATACTAAATACGATTGTATATTATCTTCTGCATGCGGTTGTTGTTTTAAGTGTATGGTTGGAACACTTCCTAGAGGTATTCCGCAAAGACTGTGGCTTTTTCTTTATTACTTTTGGCCCATTGTCCGTTATTGGTCCGGATAGGCGGATTAGAAATTTGTGGTCGATTAATTTTTCGTGTTGCCTTCCATAGTGAGTATTTGGAGGCTTTCGTGGCAGATATATTTTGTAAATAATCGTTTTATGTCATTGTTTTTATTGTCGTTTAACAATGTTTTTAATCTTGCTGTAGCTTGGTTTAATCTATTTTTATCCTGAGGTGCTCGGCTTCTTTGTCAGATTTTCCTTAGTCTTCGTTTTTCTGCGATTTTTTCTTTTATTTCGTTGGTTAAGTCTTTTTTTATGATTGCTTTATTTGTGTAGGTGTTGAATGCCAGCCAGCTACATTTGTGAATATCGTGACCAAGATAGAAGATTGATCGGGTGAAAGATCAAAACAAGATTGTAATGTCTGGGATTCGAGTGGAATTCCTTTGGTATTACAGAAATCGGCAAAGTCTGAAATTTTGTTTGTGTCTGTGGGCCAGTATGTGAGTTCGCCAGTTGATATGTATTTAAGGTTGTTGGTTTCCATTGCCATATATAATTGCCTATCTTTCGGGGTTATTAACCTAGATCCCCAGTGAGTATCTTTTGTGTTATAATCGCCGCCTGCTAAAAATCTGTTTCCAAGGGTGTTGAAGAATTCTTGGTATTGATTTTTGGCTATAGTATGTAGTAGTGGACTGTATATTGCAGTTATTGTTAAAGGACCGTTCCAGTTTTCTATGCTTATACCTATTGCTAATATATAGTTTCTTTTATTATTTAATTCATGGTTTTTTATAGATGACTTGATTATGATTGTAGTTCCTCGCATCTGGATGTCTGGTGTTATATATAACGTAGTTGGGGATTTGCAGATAGATTTAAATAGGTTTTAATAATCCCAATTATATATAACAAAAATTATACATAGACCACATATATTCCAAAGACCCTATGTCTTGTTAGTTAATGAGAGATAGCCAATAAACCAATGGGCTGAGGCACAACCAGTGTAAAACTGACTGCTTTAAGAGAGAAAAATATATCTACAAAATTTTGTACTTAAAATAACTTAATTCAAATTTTAGCTCTACTTTCTATATGTATTGGTTTAATTAATCAATCTGCACAATCTTCTTTCAAGAAGTTATTAATTGTAAAACTTAATACCGAATCTGCTGTATAAACTACGAACTCCCACTATTTGTTCCTCACAGATGCATCGAAGCGACACGCTAGTAACCTCTGTGTAATTTAACAAACCGAATGATAAATGATTCCTCGGATTTCGAAATGGATATACGAAACTTTCAGATTTTAGACCTTATTGTTAAGGCCTTCACCCGCGTCTACCGATGTACAGATGATATTGACGCTTATGAGATATTCATGTCTTGCCGGGTTTGTATTGATGAAGATTTATCGATATCAGAAGTTATTGTCGTACGGTAAAGACTTTTCTATCTACATAAATATTAGAGAAAAGTTTTTATCTGTGATATACAAACATCGTGGATTTTCATTTTTCATCAGAAGTTATTGCCTCAGAAAATAGTTCTTTTTGTGCAGTTTTTGTTTTAGTTTGTCTTAATTTTGACAGAGATGAATTAGCATGGTAGGACTAGTTTAGTTATGATGTAATGGATGGATTATTATTTATTCGTTTTTCATATTTCTTGCTTTATTTTTTCACTTTATTTGTTCAAAACATAGTATTAAGGTGAAAACCACCAAGGTGCAAAGATGTATGGATGTAAACGAACCACTCTATGTTTATTTTATTGATTACAATAAGGCGTTTAATAAGGTCCGACACAATCGTCTTATACAGTTACTTAAAGAAAAACACATCAACAAAAAAGAATTAAAAATAATAACTCATCTCTACTTTAACCAAACAGCAAAAGTCAGAGTAGGCAAAGAACTTTCAGAGGAAGTAGAGATAAAAATCGGCGATAGGCAAGGCTGCATACTCTCCCCTTTATTGTTTAATCTATATTCGGAAAAACTAATTAACAAATTACTCAAAAATGTAACAATTGGAATAAAAGTCAATGGTAGACCCATCAACAATATCAGATATGTCGACGATACTATACTAATTGCAGAGAATATACAAGATCTACAGACAATTTTAGATAATATAGTAAATGCTAGTGAGGAAAGCGAACTTACGCTTAATGCTAATAAAACAAAATTTATGACAATTTACAAAACACAACAAAAGGGGTTCCAATAGAAAAAGTAAAAAAATACAGATATCTTGGTACAATTATTAATGATAACGAGTATCTTCTTCTTACGGTGCCTTATCCTTAAGGACGTTAGCCATTATATTTGCCATTTAATTTATTCGTAGCAGCCCTGAATAGTTCATTGGAGGTCATGTTCGTCCACTGCCGTAGGTTTTTAAGCCAAGAGTTGCGTCTTCTTTCTGGTCCTCTTTTGCTATTGACTTTGCCTTCGATTATAAGTTGGAGCAGTTCATACTTTTGATTTCTTATGATGTGACCAAAATATTGTGTTTTCCGTTCTTTTATTATAAGCATAAGCTCTCTTTCCTTATTCATCCTCCGCAAGACTTCCGCATTTGTCGTATGGCTCATGTAGGATATTCTGAGCATTTTACGGTAACACCAGAGATCGAATGCTTGGATTCTTTTTTGTGTTGCTTCTGTCATTGTCCAGGCTTCAACACCATAGAGCAAGGTGGAGAAAACATAGCACTTAAGTATTCTAGTTCTCAATGAGATGTCCAGCTGGCAGTTGCATAGAACTTTTTGCATTTTGTAAAACATTGTACGTGCCTTTTCCAGGCGTATTCTTATCTCTAGTAAGTGGTCCCAAGTTTCATCAAGATTACTTCCAAGGTACGTTGTTCTTGTTACTCTTTCCAGATCTGTTCCGTCGACATTGACCTTCACCCTTCTGTTTTGGTGCTTGCTGATGACCATCGTTTTTTGTCTTCTTTGTATTCAATTTCATTCCAAATTCTCTACAGGCTCTCGTTACTCGGTCCATTAAGCGTTGCAGGGCTTCAGCATTATTTGCCAGTATGACAGTGTCATCAGCATATCGCAGGTTATTTATACATTGCCCGTTTATAATTATACCATCCGAGGTGCCTTCCAAAGCTTTCTGAAATATCTTCTCAGAGTAACATTAAACAGCAAAGGTGATAGGACACATCCCTGTCTTACTCCCTTTTCGATATTGATTTTCCAGATGTTTCGCTTTTTATTCTGATTTTAGCCTTTTGTTCTTGGTAGAGGTTTGAAATGATCCTTAAGTCTTTATCGTCGATATTACGTGACCTTAAAATATCTATTAGTTTATCATGTTTTACCAGGTCAAACAACTTCTGAAAGTCTATAAAACACAAGTATACAGCAGAATCGACATCTCTACATCTTTCAACTAGCACACGTATTGAAAAAAGTGCTTCTCTTGTTCCGAACCTATTCTTAAAAACCAAACTAAGTTTGACCAGTGTGTTCGTCTAGTTTATTGTATACTCTATTGTGTATTACTCGTAGGAAAACTTTCAATATATGATTCATCAGGCTAATAATCCTATGGTCTTCACATTTCTTGGAGTTTTTCTTCTTTGGTAGTGGTACAAAAACCGATGTCAGCCAATCATTTGGTATTATGCCTGTTTCGTATATTTTTTTAAATATATCTTCCATTACTCCGAGTATCTGAATAACGAGTATACAGAAGAAATAAACATGAGAATTGGGCAAGCTAGAGCAACATTTAATAAGTTGAGAAAAGTATTACCTTAGTTTGCAACTAAAAATAAAAAATATTACGTTTATATGTGTTTTGGGTGCTGCTGTATGGGGTGGAGGCCTGGACCTTAAAGAAAGAGGTGAGCGATTGACTTGAAGCATTCGAGATGTGGACCTACCGAGCTGGGTAGACCGAATAACAAATGTTGCGGTCCTCAGAAAGATGACAAAGGAAACGGAAATCATGAATACGATTAAGATAAGAAAGTTACAATATCTCGGCCACGTTATGAGAGAGGATAAATATGTGTTGCTACAAACCATAGTGCAGGAAAAAATACAGGGAAAACGAAGTATTAGAAGAAGACGCATCTCCTGGCTCAGCACTCTGAGAAAGTGGTATAATTGTAGTTCCATCGACTTGTTCAGAGCTGCAATCTCAAAAGTGAAAATTACTGTGATGATTACCAACCTCCTTAGAGAAGACAATACCTAAAGAAGAAGAAGAAGAAGAAGAAAACCACAAACCAATGTCCTCCTTAAAAGCTCCCGCAAAAAAAAGGGAGCAGCCACTCCTTAAAGAAGCATAAGCTTAAACAAGGTTATTTACATAGCTTATACAAAATAACTAAAAACCAAACAAGGAAGAGAACACGAGGCGCTAATGTTTTAAATGTTTGAATCCCAGAACTTCTAATTGAAGAAAAGAAATCTGATATTTACAAAATAAAAGGAAAAATAGCATTATAATTAAAATAAAAAATGATAAAATTCACTATATCAAATTATATTTAAAAATAGGTAATAATTATTGATCAACTGTACACTAAGAACCCTATAGTTTTACTTGTCGAGAAAGAACTTGCTGCCTTACAAAAATCTGGTTGAGAAGTCAAATTTATTTGAGATTTATCACATATTTTAATACAAGGTAATGAAAGAGTAGCCCTCTGAACAAGAGAAGCTATCAAAAACGATTATGCTAAAATAAAGTCAAACTCTATTATATATATATATATACCGTAATTTCGGGTGACTTTGGCCCGCCAGGGTGACTTTGGCTCATTTTGGGAAAAAGATATTTTAGTAACTAGTGCATATGTACAATGTATTATCATGTAAATTTCATTATACCGCAATATCAGTACCATCTTAACTTTAGGAAAATTTTAATAAATCACGGTAATACTGGTTATAATAAGAAAAAAAATGAATTTTTAAAATATAGCCATTTTACGTAAGATTTCTTGACTGTAAAAATTGGTTGGCAACCAATAATACTTACAAGAGTAGGCTTAATTGCATAGTTGCACATTGAATATCTGTGAGTTCTTACCCACCTGGCGTCAGTATCAAGGCTGCCAGGTCTAGGGATTTATCCCGAATCTAGGGATATTTCAGCATAAAAGGGACAAAGGGATTTTTTTGATATTTATTGTAAAATCTAGGGATTTTTGACCGGCTCAAATATTTACCTACACAGGCCTATTATAATAGCATTTTCTTTAATTCAGGTATTAAACCACTTCGTATTAACAGTATTAAATAAGCGATCTTTAATTACAAATACTTAAACTACTAGTAAACTACTAAAGAATTCTATTATCAGATGTCGCTAACTGTCCACGTTCTTGGAATCTTTATTTTATGCTACCAAATAGATTTCTGCCAAAAATAGAGTCCTATATATTTTCATAAAGGAGAAGCAAATTCTGGAGCAGGAATTAGGGGATTTACAAAAATCTTAGGTTTTATAAAATAAATACTTACTGGATTTACAGTATGAATCGGGTGAATCCTAGGATTCGTGGAAATATATAAATAAAATTCTATGCTTCACCATCTCATTTCTCTTCAAGTTGTATTTTGTATTAATTTTATTAAGTGAATAATACTTAATAATATTTTAAATGGAATATTCAAAGCCATAAATAAGTACGTTATTCTGTTTTTGTTAAATTTATTTAAATCATCGCTATTGTAAAGTTTAAAAATGAAATGTTTTTGAAATAAAGGTATAAAACAACAATTGTTTTTTTAGGTTGAGTTTATAGAAAGTACAAGCTGAATTTAGCCGCAAATGTCAAAAATATTTCGGCTTAGCAGTGTGGGCATCATCGAGCAAAAAGACAAAAGAGGGAATCTAATCCTTATGAAAAGGAGACCAAAAAAGTGGCCTCTGATGGCGGACATATCCGGAAATGCGAATGAGCCAAATTTAAATTTTCCGACACTTTATTAACAGTAGCTATAAAATAGTTTTCAGAATGTGTCTTAGACGAGAAAGTTTTAATTAATTATTAACGGTAATAGTCTAAAATGCGACACAATTGTTAAAACACTTCAATATAAATAAGATTTCATGTGACATTTGGGACAAACAATGACGTATAATATATAGACTACGCAGTCCCCTATTCTCGCTATAGAATCGAGTGTCCGAAAGATCTCGGCTCAAGGTTGAAGGTATGTTTATCAGAACAGCGGCGTGCTCATTTATATGTTAATGACAATAATTATTTTTTTAATTAAAATTAAATATTTATGATTTCTTTTTGTTCCCGTCTATAAGAGAAATAATTATTTTGATAAAATAGTATGGCATTTTACTAAAATAGTAAGTAAATAACTCTCAACAATTTAAAATAAAATTTGCTTGTCACACAAATGGAGAAATGTTTTCTACGTCCATGATGTTTTCAAACACAAGATCAACTTCGTGATGCTTCGTAAGAAATCATGAACTTCGTGCATCTTCGTATCAAAACAATAAACAATAACAAAGGTATTCATGTTTTGGACACTTTTTAAAGCGTTCACCGAGTCTATATATTATACGTCATTGGGGACAAACAATAACATAACCCAAGAGATAAAGCTTTTAAAAAGTATATTTTGATTATACTATTTTATGATATGATGATATTTATGATTTATATTTGTCTCTTTGGAGATTAATTGCAAACATATGTTGTAATCTGGCAACTGCTGATTTGACGATTGCCAAATCTATCCCCTAATCTACCCAAAGTGTAATTGCTAAAAAAATTCTAATAATTAACTGCAATTAATCTCCAAAGAAACAAATATTTACACAGCATCTACATTATAAAAACATGCCAACACTGCTATACCGAAATTATTTATTCCATGTTTGACATTTGTGGTATAATCAGCTTGTACTTTCGGTAAATTCTACCTTTTTTTAATTCCATGTTATTATATTAGGCAACCATCAATACATTCCATCATTTTATTCAGAATTAGGCAACCATATATACATTTATTCCAATCTAGGGATTTCTAGGGACATTTTAATGTTAAATTTAGGAGGACAAAAATTTTCACCTGGCAACCCTGGTCAGTATTTCAGTCTAGACGTAGATACTAACGAGGTCGGTTGTTATTTGCAAAGTGGTACAGAATTTAACGGTTTTCGGGTGACTTTGGCCCAGTTTGTTGAATGTTGGATTTTGGTCATTCGTTGGTTCTATATTTAAATTAAAGTAAGTAAATGCTGATTTTTAATTTGAATTTAGCCTTGTAACAACTGCAGAGTTTGTTAACTGTATAGAACTAACGACTTTTTTTTAGATGCCCTCAAATTACAAACGTGTTGCTGGTAGTAGAAATTATGGAAATTACACGGCAGACACAGTAGAAAGAGCTCTAGAAGCTATCAGAAATGGAGTCCTATCTCAAAGAAAAGCTGCAATAGAATTCGGAGTGCCAGTAAGTACTTTAAAAAATAGATTAAAAAATAGGCATACAAAACAATATGGTGGTCAAACAATTTTTACAAAAGCTGAAGAGGACGCCTTCACGTCTCATATTTGTAGCTTATCTTTATATGGATTTCCATTGGATCAGACAGATTTACGAAATTTAGTGAAAAATTATTTAGATCGTGATGGTCGAACTATTAAGCAATTTAAAGATAACTTGCCAGGAAAAGACTGGTTAAACGCTTTCCTTAAACGAAATCCGTTGTTAACGCAACGTTTTGCAAGCAACATCAAAAGATCGCGAGCAGAAATCAGTGAAATCACTATAAAAGACTACTTTAAAGAATTGCAGAATGAACTCGCCGATGTCCCAGCTAACAACATTTGGAACTACGATGAAACAAATTTAAGTGACGACCCCGGCAAAAAGAAAATTTTAACAAAACGTGGAACTAAATATCCTGAGAGAATGATGAATTTTAGTAAATCGGCAACATCAATAATGTTTTGTGGAAATGCGGCTGGAAAAATGCTACCTCCATATGTCGTATACAAATCAAATAAACTGTGGTCGACTTGGGTAGAAAATGGTCCAAATGGAGCACGGTACAACAGATCGAAAAGCGGATGGTTCGACACATCTTGTTTCGAAGACTGGTTCACTTCTCTTTTATTGCCAACATTGAAACCCATTCCTGGCATTAAAGTGTTAATTGGTGACAATTTATCGTCCCATATATCATTAACAGTTTTACAGCTTTGTGCAACAGAAAATATTAAATTCGTGTGCCTTCCTGCCAATTCTACGCACCTAACACAGCCATTAGATGTCGCCTACTTTCGACCGATGAAAATAGCCTGGCGAAATATTTTGGTAGAATACAAAACACTGAATGTTAACACCAACTTAATCCCAAAAAGTACCTTTCCCACCCTATTAAAAAAACTGGTTGACATAATTAGTGTAAATGGCGGAAAAAATTTGGAAAGTGGATTTAGAAAGTGTGGCATTTTTCCCCTAAACGCAGAAGAAGTACTAACTAGAATTCCAAATTATAAAACTGATGCTACGCAAGTACCTTCGAGAGTAAGTGACGCTGTTTTAAATTTTCTTGCAGAAAAAAGGGGAGTACAGTCCACAGCTGATGGAGTTGTTAAAAGAAAAAGAAAAATAGAAATTGCTGCAGGAAAAAGTATAAGTGCTGAAGATGTTAAAAGCCAACAAGAGGCTGCAGTTGCAATAAAAGCTGCTAAGAAGAAGCCATTAAAAGAAAATGGCACTAAAAGAAAATCAAAAACAAAAACTAGAATAACAGCAAAAAGTAAGATTGGAAATAAAACTGAACAGGCGAATAATCAAGCCAATAATCAGATTTGCGAAACAGAGAAACAAAATCTACAACAAAATGAGCTCCTCGGAGACGTTAGTAACGAAGTTGTACTTGAAAGTAGCCTATATCAAGATATGTCTGGACAAGCGACCATTGCTGCAGCTGGCTGTAGTAAAGTGACTAAATATAAGACGGTAAAAAAAACACAACGTTTAAATAAAATACAAGATTTTGGACACATTGCAGATACTACGTCTGATTCTGGATCTAATAAGAGCTACAGGAATAATGCTGATCTAGAAAAGCTGTCCATTGGAGTTGGAGACTTCGTAATTGTATCCGACTACGTCGATAGCTTTCCAGGAAAATTCGATGGATTTGTAAGAGGCAGTAATAACTGTTACGGTTGGGTGCAAGTAATGGTACTTGGTGAAAGAAGTCTGTGGCAATGGCCCGAAATGCCCGTAAGAAAATCCTACCACCTGGGTAATATTGATTTTACAGAGCCATTGGAACTTGGACATAATCGATATTTCTTTCCAGATTTAAAAACAAACTTGTAAATTGTTTTATTGTTCATTTTTTGTTTAAAAATGATGTTCTTTGTAAACCTAGGGTTCTATGTAGAGTTTCATTTTAGTTTTAGTTTTTTTTGTTTGAAATTTAAATAAATATTTTTTTAACTAATAAAATGTTTATTTATTATTTATCTTGTAGGGTGACTTAAGCCCAAACACTAATAATCACAGAGAATTAATGTAAAATGTAACTTGAGACAAAGTCACCCGACACCACCGGGTGACTTTGCACACCACATTTTTATTTTTTTTGTAATAAAGTAAGCGTTTCGTTGTGTTTTAGTGTAATTTTTGTAAAAAATTAGTTAAAGACTCAAATACAAATAAATTAAAAAACATACTTTTATGTATTTAGAATACTGAAATATACGTTCAAACTTCGAAAGTGAGTCAAAGTCACCCGAATTACGGTAATATATATATATTATATATATATATATATATATATATATATATTATATAAATATATATATATATATATATAATATATATATATCCGGTTTTTTTAGGCGTTACGCTCGTCCGGTAGGGATCTATGGAGGAGTATCACCGAGCCGCAAGCCCTTATCTCTTGCCGTACTGCTCCACCATAGGCCGATCAGATCCCAGCATATCCTCGTCTAAGCTGCAGATTCATCTAGAATTTTAAACTGCTGCGTTAGACTTTTTGTTTTCTGTACACCGAGCTGGGGCTCGATCCCACATCCACTGAACCATTCGACAGTGAATCGAATGAGAGGCAGCCGCACAGCCCGCTAAGCTATCTGACCGACCAAACTTTATATATAGTGATATAAAACAATTCGCCAAAGAACAGTGATCACTGCGTGGCAAGTGGGATTTATCGGAATCTAAATTAAAAGAAGTTAAGTCGACAGTAAACTGTTGAGCCTAGCAATTCTTAACAAAACTCGCCCAGTAAAATTTTCTAGACGTTGATTAGGTCATACCAATATTACGCTTAAGTACCCTTTTTTATGTGTTCTATTCGGGGTGATCAAAATGTTCGAAACATACCTCGGTCCTAAAAGATGGATAGAATCGCCTTAAAGTCTCTGTTATACAGGACTCCTCCATTAAGGCTACGATAAATCCGAGATTGTTTATTTGGACACCATCACCGTCAATACCACACACCTACCTACCACAAAACACTCTCCTTAACCGTGAATTAATAACCGGACCGCCCTGAGTTAAGACGCAACATCGACGTAATCTGCTTGATCTTTCATTTACGCACAATTCTAATGCATTCTCGTACTTTCTCACTACGACTAAATCCTTCTCTCCCTCTGTTCTTCTGTTCCTGTTTAATCTCGCCCCTTTTCATTCTGCCCCATCGTTTTGCTTGCTCCTTAGCAGCTGCCTTCCTTTAGTTCGCCTTTTTTCTTGTGACCTGCTCTTCACCGATTTAACGATCTAAGCATCTAATTCCAGTTTCGTGACTGATTTATTTTCCAAGCTTTCTTTCAAGCAGTCTCTTCTCGTCTATCTATCTATCGCCTACCAATAGAGTATATGTGACAGTATAAGATATTTCACACTACAAGTATTTGTTATTTTCTGCCTTTTCAAATCTGTACAGATATGCCCTGAAACAAGCATGTCCTATAAGCATCTGTGTCAGGAAGTAATCCAAACCACCGATGCCTGCGATCTATCCATCTTCTCAGATTGGATATCAACAACTTCGTCCACTAAGCCAACTTTCTCCTAAGAAAGACATTTCAGTATGTGAATATTGTCAAGTCAATATTACTGTTAATATCTCGGCTGGTTATAGTGACAACTTCAGAGTCATTAGTTATTTTTTGAATATACAGTGTTTTGTTTTCTATCTGAAATAATTTTGTCAATGATTTTTACGTGGTCCTATGCAGATGCAATTCAATACCAAACATCTTTAACTGTGATATTCTTCAATGCATCAATCAAAGTCAGCCCTTTATCTAGCCTGTTCTGTACCTGAAGAAACCTCTGGCGACTATTTCTCTTCATTCCTTCTATAATGCCTTGGTCTAGGAGTTGGATGAAAGACGTCACATTGAGTGGAAGAAACACGACGCTTTTAATGTCACCACTAATCAAATCACTCGCGTCTGGGTAGGATCGTGCGTTGTGCAGCAACAACAAAGCTTTCGGAGGCAAATTTTTTTTCCCAGTTCTTAAATACGCTACAATTTATCCATGCATTGCGTTGAGTTTTTATAGGTTATAGGTAAGCAATTCACTAGGATATATTTCTTGTCCTTCAAGGAAATGTCCTTGAATTTTTGGATTTTTTTTCTTAAAATAGGCTTTAATTTTAATAAATCAGAAGCAATGTTTTAAATCATAAATGTGACTTTCTCATTGCTTTTCCTATAATCTGATGCAATTCCTTCATTTTTAGCAGCTAGTGTTTTCGAAATAAGCATTTTAGTCAGTTCATCTTTGAGGATAATGTCTTTTAATAAAATAATTTTAAATAAAATGTTCCAATTTCAGTAAAGTCGGCCACAAAGATTTAATTGTTGAACACCACATTTCTTCTTCCATTAATCAATCCACCCCTAACTAGCACAAAAATTTTTTTCACGATCCAAAAACTACTTGTGGCATGCAATAGCTTTTACTTTAAGTATTGGATCACTTAGTGGGCTGCCCAATCCTCTCATTTGTAAAAACCACAAGAACAACACCTTAGAAGTTTGTTCATGGTTTCCCTTTCTTTATGGTCTTCCACGTCAATCCACTACCACCACTCACACTTTGGTTAACCCACTGGTTGATTTCATTCCGTTTACGCTTTTAATCTCCAACAGTTGTTTCTCCAATACCTAAATCTGAAGCAACCTTCTTTATCGATAAACCCTTGTCCCACTCACTCTGAATAACATAGGAACAATAATTGTAGACAAAACGCGACAAAGAAATTTCGGGAAATAAGGCTGAATATAAAATTTATTTCGAATATTTCAGCTCGACCTAACAGCGCATAATTGTTCGCAATTGTGAATTACTAGCTACAACTTTTGTCTCGGTTAACCAAGAGACTAGGATAATCTAGATTCGGATAATCGCTAGTTTACTGTAGCTCAAAATAAAGATGAAATTGCTATGACAGTCGGGAATCTTAATAGATATGGCACATGGAAAAAGAACGGAAAAATAATTTTCTTCTAATAATTAAATAATTCTCAAAGCTTTGTAAAGCCAAAGCTGGTGTAAAAACCATCACTTATTTTGCGTTATAGGCTGATCTTATGTCTATTTTTATAGATTTAAGAATAACTAAAAAGATAGTTATTTTTGTTTATCTGTAACTTGATGATGCTATTTGTCTGTATTGTATCCCTAATCTTTGTGCTGCTTCTCTATTATTGCTGTAAAGTGAAAAAAAATAAAAAATAAAAAATAAAAATATCCATTAAATTAAGATTTTACAAAAAAAAAAATTAACTGATATATACTCACTCAGCATACATATCGTAAAGTAAAAAAGACACACTTAAAATAAAAATATACAGAATATATAAATATCCAAAGATATAAAATATATTAAACTTGCATTTTAGAAGAAAAAATAAATATTTCTTAACTGTATATTGTCGGTACAATATTTACTTAATCCGGGACTGTTCTTTTGACACGTGTTGTTGGTTTGGACCAAGTGGTCAATACCTAAACAGACTACACAAGATGCGCTTTGTTAAATGTTCTCAATTTTATGTAACCTGTTTTTGAATTTTTTTAATTATAAAAATATATGAAATATGTCTCACAATTTTCTCTTAATAGCTGTAAGTTTATGTATTAAAAGTAATTTAAAAGATATCTAAAATACAACAATATATTTGTACTCACATTAGTTTCGACAGTTGGTTGCGCTGGTGATTTGCACTGATTACTTTTCTCTTCGGCTTTCTTTTCTTTCAGCGTCTTCAACAGCTTCCACCTGCTCCCCATTTGAACTCCTTCCTTGTCTTCCTTCTCCTCTTTCTCCTCTTTATCCTCTTTGTCCTCTTTCGCCGGCGTTGAAGATTCCAAGGTAATCGTTGGTACTACTTTCTGTTCCGTTGTCTCGTGTGTGGTAACGTTTAATTCTAGTTTTTTGTCTTCTTCCTCTTGTTTTTCTTTATTGACGTGACATAGAGCGAATTCGTCGTTGATGGCCATTTCAGCTTCGTCGTATTCGTCGGTACTGTGGGGACTATCTGGGCCGGAAGTATTTCCGGATGAGTTGTGCTCTTCTTTCTCATGGGGACTGTGAACTTCTAAACGGTCAAATTTTTTATCTAAAAACCCCTCTTCTTCTTCATCGTGATGATAGTTTTTTATTTTCTCGAATAACGAAGCAGCATTGTCTAGCTGAAACGACGATCGTTTTTCATCTTTGTCCTTTTTCTTGCGAGATTGTACCGTTAGTAGATTATTTTCTTTTTCGTCTAGGACACCCTGCACTATTTTTGCTTTCATTCTTAGTTCTCGCAAAACAAAACTCATTCTTTCCTTGACTTCTTCACCTGGTTCTAACTCTTCGTCGCTTGGTTCAGGTTCTTCATGTAAAGTAGTACCCATTTCAATTTCTAGCTGGTTCTGCCTTTCCATTTCTTCTAGTTTTCTTAACTCGTAACAATACCATTCATCTTCACTGTCAATGCTGTCTTCAGTGCTTTGCCTTCTGGAAGAAACTCTAGAAGTGCTTCTCCAGGAATGAGTACTTCTTACATCATCGTCATCTCTACTTCCAGGTATTTCTAGACTTTGCTGCTGCTTTGGTAAAAAACGGTTCGTATGTGATTTAATACTAATGGTAGAAGGACTATCTTCAGAGACTGGCTCTTCAGTTCTATCAATGATCGTTGGTTTGTTATTATCAGAACTTGTCTGACTATCTGTAGACTTTTGTTCTGAAAGAACTTTTTCCATTTGAGGCGCTGATTCAGATTGATTGTCTCGTTCTTCTGTAATATCTTCGATTATAATTTCGTCTTCTTCATTAAATATTTGATCCTCAGAAAATGAATTTGATTGCCTTTGTCTGTATTTTCCTAGTGCTCTAGATACAGCAAACTCCATAGAAGCACCTGCTCCTACCACAACCACCATTTTGTTGTCTTTACCACTAGTATCTTCATTTTCTGAGTGTATCGAGTTTTTTCGGGTCAAAAATGGAACGGTGCTATTATTTATAATATTTCCTTCGCTGTCGGCTTCTACATTTCGTACTGACATATCATCACTGCCTGGTGCATCAGTTTCAAATAAAGGTTGCAAAGGAAATATATCTGTAACGGGCTGACTAAATTTTCTTGACTTTCCGTTGTCTACGCTTGTCGTAAAATCACTGTCAGTGTCTATGTTACTTTCTGAAAAGATGCTAGTAGTATCTTCGCTTCTTTCGTCTTCTGATGCTACAGATTTAGATTTTTCCGTTGACCACTCTGTTTCAGAATGTTCGGTATCTGAGTACGAAGATGAGTACTGATGTGATAGACTACCTCGTCGTTTAGCCTTTTGTATTATATCAGAAACTGTCGAGACGATGCTGTTTTTCTTTTTCTTTTTATTTAAATTTACTTTAATTGCATCTCTTTTTATCCCAGGCAGCGAGTGAGATCTACTTCTTTTCGTAACGTTTAGATTAGGCAACCATTGACTAACAGAACTCATAGCTGATTTAAGAGTATTTGACCTTTTTACTTTTTTGGTGCTTTCAGTCGTGTGAGGTCTGGTGTCGGTACCAGACGATATAGTAATATATCCTGACTGAGTCATTATAATCCCACCAGTATCATAATACAGATTTTGACCATGCTGCGTTTGAACTACATATTCTGGTAAATTTTTATTTCGAAGGTCTAAGTCTAGGTAAGGTATTTCCTGCGCTGATTCCACTGTTTTTGTTGCTCTGATGATTGATTTTCGTACGCAGGGGGCTGAGATTCATATTGCCGAGTTCTATCTACGTTTGGGGGATAAGCAGCTTCGGACATTTCGTGTCTATCATCAGGATCATAGCTGATCCAAATTTCCTGCTCTCCATAATTAGTGTCAGTTCTTGACGATGTCGGATAATATGACAACGCGTCAGTTATATTTCCAGACGGAAACATAGTTCTGTACATAGCAGTTTTATACCCTTCATGGTTGGAAAAATCCTCAGTCTCTCTACCGGTGGACGACTTATATCTAGACACATTCCCACTAGGACCTGAATAAGGCATGTACGATGGAGAGGGATAATAGTTTTTTTGTGAACTGAAAAATTCGTTGTTTTCGTAAGGCTCAATTAAGTCGGGATAATTTATTTGGCAATTGTAATCGGTGTTTCCGGTGTAAACAGAGGTATAAGAATCTCTGTTGCTGCCAGCCACTGAATATATTGCTGGTTGATCGTACCTATACATAGAAATACCAGAAGCTCTTTCTTCGTTAGTTGAAGCTGGCGATTTATCTTTCTTCTTGTTTGGACTAACGTTAATATCGGACGCAGGAGCAGGGGCTGGTACAAAATTTCCGTATCCTTCTACTGTTTCAAGGCCTGAAGGCGATTTAACTGTAGTAAAGGCAGAGAGATGATGGCCTCCTGGTAAAAAATTTGAAGAGTTTGATAATTTAGAATCTAACGAAGATTCCGTAAATGGTTTAGAACTGCCTGGTACTGATCCGTATTGATTGTGTACAGGTGAAACGAGTCTACTGCTGTGCCGTCCTTCAGCATAGGAATTTGCTCTAGAGTTTTTTGGAGATCCTGGCGATTTTTCAAGACTGGACCAGCCACTCATTGATGATAGACCGGAATCAGACTTCGCAGCTGCCAAAGAATGAGATTTGCTTCGCCTTGGAGATGATTTAGTAGACTTGGGGGATGTGAAGGTTTCGGACTCAATCGTTCATTTTGGTTAATTGACGGTCCATCAGATGTATCCAAAAAAACATTTGTGGAGCTAGCTGCCTTGTTCATACTTAAAAAGTTTTCTGTTGCGTCAGGTGCAGGCGGAGGTGGAGGACTATGACTTTTACTAATACTCTGCTGTCCAGGTGGGTCTACATATCCATCCTGCCTTGTTCTTATACTGCATATAGATAGTGTAGGTGATGCAGTTTTTTCAGATCTAACACTATATACATTAGGCGTCGAGGAAGATACCGTTTCATATGTAGCGGGTAGTAATGAATTAAGGCCAGGACTCATACAATAAAAAGGATTTTTAGAATTTTGTATAACCATAGCAGCTGCTGCCGCAGCTTCGGCTTCTTCTGCATGCTGCACAGCAGCACTATAGGCCAGTCTACCAGTCACAGTAGTAAAAGGTTCACTTGAAGTATTTATTTCTGTTTGTCGTCGACGTGGTGATGTTGGACTCCTGGATTCTACCCCTAACGTTTCAGCAACTTCTTTATCTGCATCTGATAAAGAAAATCTGGAACTGGATTTGGAGGAGTATGAAACGTTTGATATAAGACCGGGTAGATCGGATTTTGCTAGTAATAAGAATTCATTTTTGTCTTTAATACCACTAGAAAAGCTCCATTGTTCCTCCGGATACATTTGTTGTAAAGTTTCATCTATATTTGACAAATCCGCGGCTTCTTTGACGTCTATTTGTTCTTCTTCGATTTCATTAATGGAAATTGGAGATTCCATTAGTTTTCTTCTCAGATGTTTTATATTTACTGAATCTTGATGTAACTTGTTACTCAGTCTATCCAGTTCATCTAATTTTTCAATAGCTAAATGATCAATTGAATCTATTTTTGTTAATTGAGCTAAGTCTTGTTCACTAACACAAGGGGAGTTTCCTCTGTAATCTTTATAGTCTAAGGCAGAATAGATTTCTTCCCTATCTTCCAGTCTACTTGAAGGATCTATAGCTTTTCTCTCCCCATTCTCACTGCCTTCTTCTCTCTCTTCCCATATCATACCTAATTGACTTATCCTATAACTGGAATCATCACCCACTAAGTCTTCTCTATAGGCTTGATTAAGGCTTTTGTAAAAAGCCTCGTCAGGTACGTGCAATTCATCAATTCCTGTATCCATCTCAAGCTCCTGAATGCTTTGCTGCTGATCGTGGGACAACGTCACATCCAACCCCTCCTCTAACCCTTCTTCGACAGCACCATTGCCTAAAATTTCTCGTATCACTTCCAACTCGCCCAATTTTCCTTCCAAGGATGCTGTAGCTACTTGACTAGCTGACGCCCCACCTGAAGTATAAAAATCTAGCAGCTGTGATATAACGCTTTGTTGCTCATAGAGCAAACCTTCTAATTTCTCCAACCTCTCCCACATTTTAACATACTCTTGAGACAAGAGATCTAAGGCTCTCCACGCATACTTCAGTTCCGTCTCTAGGATATTTAACCGAGTGCCTAGCCTCTCCATGTATTCGTTGATTACGTAATCTACATTTGGATCGTATTTCTGTGAGACTATGGCGGGAGCCATCAGATCAGAATTGCTGCTCATGACGCCACAAGCTTCCTCCGTATTTTCCATCGGTCACATGCCAGGTTTGATTTAACGAGAGAACGCAATTCCATAGATAAATATAAAGGTATTAGTTCGTTGTGGAAATATAAAGCGTCGTAACCGATGAAGGTCATGTCGTAGGATTGTTATGATCGGAATCATGCTTGGATCATTACATAAATTGCCGCGCGCGATGAAATAAAACGATAAATACGGATTATTTACATTCCTAGTTTTTATATGGCTTCGTCGTTACATCCAATGGGGCCGGGTAATGGTATTTTGTCCTTATCGTCATTGTATCTTCGCCGACATGCTTTTCTGGAAGTATCTGAAAATAAACAAGACGTTCAGCATTTATGGTGTGTGTAATACAATGTAAACGACAAAATATTCCTAACGCTTGTTAAATACTTTTATGGATGTGTCCTTCTTTCGTAATTTGTTAGTTGTATCATGTACAGGGTAGAATAAATTCTTAACAAGATACAGGGGAAATTGACTCGAAAACTTTTACATAGGTTGAAGTGTTTTCTATTTATTGACTAATTTGTTTTTAAAAGTTGAGCAAGTAATCAAATAGTTACTTAAATGATATATTCGACAGGTATTTAATGAAAACGTTATTTTATATAGGGGTAAAAACACTAAAAATTTTGTTTTTCTCACCTTCACAAAATTAATTACAAGTAATTTTCACTACAGCTGTTTTAGCAGAGTACTTTTCTCAAGCGATGTATAATTTTTTGCTAATTTCCAGAGATCCTAACAAAGATAGGTTACGGCTCTATTCTAAATATGGGTAATTTAAAATTGGCAATTGAAAAGACGTGCGTACGTAGAATCTCTTTTTGTCTTGTTGAAAGCCCCTTTGTGTTTTGCTAAACGTTTCTTAAAAGTGCTACCGGTTTGACCGATGTAAGTTTTTGGACAGTCACCACATATAAGTTTATTATACACCCCAGTGTGAGTGCTTTATTTTGGATTTTGTTGTTCTTAATATATTTGTTTGTTCTGAATTTGTTCTGAAAGCTAGTGCAATTTTTTTCTTTTTTTAATGTGTTTGTTGATATTGTGCTGTATATATTACCAAACAAAAGGTATTAAGTTTTTTCTCTGGTGATGGAAAGATTAATTTTATGTCTTTCTTATCCAGTTTTTGGTTTAAAACTGCATTATTTATTGTTTACTGCTATTTGCCTAGTGACATTCAATTCTATCTCGAACTTATATTTTTTTAATAGGAATTTCTGTTAATCTGTACAACCTGCTATCGTCGGTTGCTTATTTATCTTGTGTAGAATGAAATGGTAAATTATGTATAGTTGTGTCAGTATGTTTAGATTTATGAAATACTGAGAACTAATGTTTGTGTCATAAGAAAGATTCATATTTTTAAATCTAGAAAATGTTTAAATTTATGTTTGTTCTATTTTTTTATCTTTGCATCTAAATATTTTAATGGAAAATTTACCAAGTCTTTTAGAAGACATACCTCTAAATTTGATATGTAACATTTGGTACATGCATGATGGTGCATCACCACATTATAGCCTAGAAGTTAGAAATTTTCTAGATGAAATTTATCCTCAAAGGTGGATTGTTAGAGGTATTGTATACCACCCATGGTCAGCTCGCTGTCCCGAACTTAATCCCCTAGACTTTTACTTGTGAGGCTACCTAGAGTCACTTGCTTATAAAAAAAATAACCGTCAAAAGTTATGGCAAAATACTGTAGAGGGAGTTAACTTAATTAGGGCCCAAAGAAACTCATTATTTAAAATAACCATTTTTTGTGTGAAATTGAATGGATTTGCATGTTTTTTTTCCTAAAATGTTTATACAGGGCGGACAAAAAAATATGACCACATTAATGAACCAATGTTATAGTAGGTGGCGCCACCTAGTGTCAATGATAAAACTAATATCATTTTCATATTAAGCATACTAAATCATAGCAAGATAATAAATTTCACTTAAATCGGTTAAATCGTTTTCAATATATCCCTAAAAATAATATAAAAAAATATCAATGAATAACCCTGTAGAACGAAAACTAGCAACATTTTGCCTAAGCAATTTGAGCTGAAACGCTTTATTTTAATCTAAGCTATCACCCACTAGCTTATGTCCAATTAATTAGGGGACACCCTGTATACTCGTAATTAGAGCGAAAATTATCTTTAATATTTTCTATTCGTTGACTTGTCTTTCCAAATATTAAAACTAAATAACGACATCTCGTTTAGCACCCACCTTAACTTGAAAAGCTTAAATTTCTTGTGCCATATGACTGCGAGTATGTGTATCCTGCAAGCCGCAGAAACTCACTAAAACCAAGTTAGCATTCAAGGAGTTCGCCACTTTATCTAGGGACGACAACGAAGTAATACCGGATTAGGTTTTGGTTGAATTGGTAACAGTCTTTACCGCAAGTTAGTTTGTTTAGGGATGCTGGAGATCTAGACGGTAAGTAAACATTTTTCTATGTTAGTACAAGTTTGCGAGAGGTAAGTAGATTATTGTCGACTTGATGAGGACATCGGTAACAAAAAATTTAAGGTTTTGGAAATTTAAAAATTTGTAGAAGTAGTTGTAGCGAATTGATATCTAAGAAAGAAACAGAGAAGGGTGTAAGATAATAGAAGACGTTGGTTTTATATTTTCAGACCATTTTATAATTCATCGATAGAAAGTCGAAATTCCTAAGCTATATACCCTTTAGAAACTACCCTATCCACAGTATTCAATTTCTCTAATAACTCTGCCTGTGAATTTCCATACAAATCGCTACCTTTACGAATTTTTAGACGTCGTCTTCCAAGTTTTTCTTAAGGTAATTCTCCAATATGCTTACGCATAAATCGGCATAATCTTTTTGATTCTCGCTCACTTTTTCTTATCGGTATAACAATTTATAGCAAATGAACTATATAACATCAAAAAAGAGCCGTAACTTTTTTTTATGCGAACCCAAGCCCGAAGTGTTGTTGATAACCTTTTTTACGCTGAACCAGTGGCGGTGAGAGAAGGAGATATTGTTTATTAGGCTAAGATAAATTTAATATAATCAAAATCAATAAAATGAGATGATGATATTATCGAAGCCAATAAAGAAGAACAACGTGGTTTTTACAACAGAAATAAACGATAGATTGCACTAGTCAATGAGTAACTCAAAGGTTTTGAATTAACCATCCATATACAAAGAATATTGATGTAGATGTCTATGCATGTTTAATTGATTATCAAAAAGCATTTAACTGCGTCAACCATTAGAAGATGACCGAAATTCTGAGAACAACGGAAATTGACTAACAAGACTTGCGAATTATCTCAGAACTACATTAGCACCAAACGGCAACAATTGAAATAGAGCACAAACATTCGAAGATATACGAATCCGACAAGGATTGCGGCAAGGTTGCGTCTTATCACCGCTATTATTTAATCTGTATTCTGAATCTATATTCAGAAAAGCATTAGAGGAGGTTTAAGGTGGAATCCAGATTAACGAAATCAGCATAGACAACATCAGGTACGCTGATGATATCGTCCAAATAGCAAGCAGCGCACAAGAACTACAAAATATAATAAATGTGGTAGTTTGTCATAGCGAAATGTTCATTTAGATCTTAATGTTTTCAAAACTATAATTCTAGTGTTTTGAAAGATACCATCAAACGTACATTTGTAGTATTTGTAGTATTATAGCAGTGTAACCCCAAAAAAGACCTTAATCTAGAGCTTAGAATTCGAATGATCAGATATTACGTTTCTCTCTGTTTTGCTGTATGGCTGTGAAAGTTGGACAATGGACTCTGAAAACAAAAAAAGAAAAGATGCCTTTGAAATGTATATATACAGACGGATAGTGAGAATTCCATGGATATAAAAAGTTACAGTGCCTCCATCGGCAGCAGCAATTGTTGCGTCTCCCAGTAAAGGAGTTTTCTTTATAGCCGGAGTTTTCTTTAAACCTCGCAGAAGAAGAACCGCATTTCCGCACGCTTAGTTGGCGTACCTAAAACGAAAATTTCGGTGTCAAAAGTATTTTTCCGTTGCCGATCGAAGTGATGTTGCTGATGCACTCAATCTCAGCGAAACGCAAGTGAAAACTTGGTACCAAAAATAGAAGACATGTATTACATACTTTTATATATTATACTAAATGATTTTATTTAATTAAAAAATTTAGATATTAAAGCTTGCAAACATTTCTTAATTTAAACGAAGGTAATAGAGGAAGTTTGGAAGAAGAGATCAAGTGACATTTGCCAAGTTTAGAGATCTTCAATAATATAGTTGTGCACATATTTTTTGCTAATGTCTTGAAACATTCTTCGCAAAGAAAACCAAGTTGTCCTATATATAGAAAGTAACAATTAATTACATACAACTTCTTTTAAAATCTGTTTTATTGTCATAACTTTTTTTATCCTCAATTTGGATCTAACTATAGCTATAAATACCCGTTTTTTTAATAGGGTGAAGACTTTCTTTGCAGCTCTCACGGATTGGGCAAATATGTCTACTTCGTCAGCAAAAGCCACTAGTATTTTTGATCCCTGGGCAGCAAAGGTTTTTTGTCATCTCTGGCTGTGATTTTCTTACACCATATTCCAAGGCAAAGTTAACTAGTTAACTAAAGAGATAAGAGGAGTTTGCCTAAGACCAGTGTCATTAAGAAAATTTGTTTGATGTGGTGGTTCTGACGTGCCATTTCTGATCTGAGTAAATGAGTTCTCAATGTACATCTGTGCTAATCATACCAACTTTCTAAGGACTCTTTCTAAGTTTATTTCCATTCCGTTGTTTTTATATTCTTCTTCTAGTAGTAGATTCTCGAGTTATATTCTCGATTAGTAGATAGCTAATCGAGGAGCTCAAAGCCAATATTGTGATGGGGCAACCTATCGATGCAACAGCTACAAGATATATCTTTAACAATAAGTTCTCAATTAAGATACCAAGCAGGGAAGACTGGAATAAAGGTGTACCCATACAATCAGCTGCTACCTGGTACACGGATGGTTCAAAAACATCGGAGAATGTGGGAGCTGGCATAGTAGGGACAAATTAACGGAGAGTATTTCCCATGAAGTCTATCTAATAATGTCACAGTTTTTGAGATAGAAATAACAGCAATCCATCACTGCGTGGAAAAAATAGAAAAGTAGGAGAGAACGTTTCGTTCAGTTGCCATCTCCACAGATATTCAAGCAGTAATTGAGGCACTCATTTCTGTAGAGGTCAATTCTAAGCTAGTATGAGATTGTGTGTATGCCCTAAATAAACTAGGAGACCGTAACAAAGTTACGGTAGCCTGGGTACCAGGATACAAGTCTCATAAGGGCAATGAAAAAGCAGATGAAATGGCCAAACAAGACTCATCAATGCCATTCATTGGACCGAAACCCTTCTGCGGCGTTATAAAGACAGTAACAAGAATGGTTACAAGAAAGTGTGTAGCTCACAAATCTCTGGAATAGTAAACGAATTTCACCAAGACAAAGACCGGCAAAAACCGTTCATTACAGAACATTTGCCAAAACTTATGGCAGACCTAATAAGCAAAGACAGGAAAAAAACAGTAAAAGCCATACTAGCTCTTCAAACAGAGCATTGTAGGTAATTAGGCACTTGAAGCTGATATGATTATCAGATAAAGACCTGTGCAGATTCTGTCACTTTTAAGAAGAAACAGCAGAGCATATTATATGTGACAGTCTGGCCAATGTGCAGTTCTTTGCATTATAAGAAGAAAATCCACCGACAAATAGCTACATGGAAAGTACAGTCTCGAAGCTAATAGACTTTTTAAAATGAATCAAACTGAATGTTATCTAGGACTAGAGGACTATAATAGATCTAAAAAGGTCGCAGTAGGGTGGGCAAAAGGCCACCTCTCTAAATCTATCTCTCTATATACTTTATCTCATCTTTCTCGCTGATATTACTTGAACTTATACATTTAGTTTTTCGGCAAGAAAATTTATTTAAATTTCTTTATATAATAACATTGTTTAGTCATCTCTTCTTCAGATGCAAATCCACTAATGGATGTTAGCGATCACATTTTCCATTAATTCTCTATTTCTTGCAATATGTATCAGAGATTGTATGTCATTAATCCCTGTCCATTGCCTTATGTTTCGGAGCCAGGACATTTTCTTGGGTCCCATTCCTCTCTTGCCTTCAATTTTACCCTCGATTATAAGTATTATAAGTTGGAGGAACTGGTATTTTTCATTTCGCATGATGTGACCTAGATACGCCGTTTTCCTTTTCTTGATGGTTTCGAAAAGTTGGCGTTCTTGGTTTATTCTTTTAAGGACATCTATATTTGTGATTTTCGCTGTCCATGGTATTTTTAGGATACGGCGATAAAGCCACATTTCGAAAGCTTCTAATCTGTTTATATCCCTCGTTTTGAGTGTCCAGCCCTCTACGCCATATATCAGCACTGACCATACATAGCACTTAGTAAACCTTAGTCTCAGTTAAAGATCAAACTCTGAACTCAGTACTTTCTTGAATTTTACGAAAGCTTGTCGAGCTTGCTCAATGCGACATTTTACTTCCCTGTCCGATGCCCAGTCTTCAAAAAGCCACGATCCCAGGTATTTAAATTTACTCACTCTTTCAATGGACTTAGTATTCAGTGTTATGGTGGAGTTTTCAAGTGCATCTAAGTTTCTGGAGATTATCATAAATTTGGTCTTTTTGGTATTAATCTCTAATTCCATTCGCTTACTGTATTCTCCGAATATAGTGACAAGTTGTTGAAGATCGACTATGTTGTCACAAATTAAGACACCATCATCAGCATATCGTATGTTGTTGATCAATAATCCATTCACCTTGATTCCCATCTCTGCATCCTCCAAAGACTCTTGAAATATGGCATCGGAATAAATGTTAAATAAAAGAGGGGAAAGCACACATCCCTGTCTGAACGCCTCTTCTTATATGTATGGGTTTGGATATAGAATTGTCTATTTTTAACTGTGCCGTTTGATGCCATTACAAGTTTTCAATGCATCTTATGTCTTTTTGATCTATATCAACTTTCTTAAGAATCTGCATTAACTTGTAGTGTTGGACACGATCAAACGCTTTTTGGTAATTTAAAAAGCATAGGAACACATCCTTCCTTTGATCGTAATAATTTTGGACCAGCACCTGTGTTGCTACTATTGTTTAGTCTATCAAGTACTAATATAATAAATTATTCTTATCTCCTTTGTTCTATGTTAAAGCATCGTTCTTCTCATTGAATCCGTCAATATTGGTGATAAATTTACATTTTTTGTAAATGTATCATTAACTTAAGTTTGTTAAATTTATTTTTTTTTTTCTATTTATCTTTCCCGTTCTCTTATTTTCGTTTCCCGCTGACATTTGACGAGATAATCTACTAATTCAATAAAATATTAAATATTTGCACCTCCCAATTGGTAACCGCAGATTTCCCTAAGGTTACACTACTGACCCAGACACACGACGATCGAAACTCAAATTGACAATGCGGGGGGAACAACCCCAAATTGATCCCTCGGCCAAGTTTCATCATGAATATGATATGAATCCGGGGCAAATAAAACTGCCGAAGAAAACGTATTCACGTCTTCTCTGTTGGTTGTTGGCTATTCGAAAATCGCGAGAGAAACCGGCAAGGAATGAAATTTTTATATCTCACAGGGTAAGGACTGTAAAGCGGTTATTTGTATATAATTTAGAGGAGAGTTTATCTTGTACAGCTTAGGGATAACTAATAAGCTATGATGAATATTAAAAAAATATTTTTTTCTCAACTCTGCACTTTTATTCTAGTCGTCAGAAAAACCTAAAAATCATACGATCAAGCTAAATTTTGCCAAGAATATTAATTTTGGTATCCCAAGTAGATGCAAAAAAGTCTACTACTTTTATCTCGAGGCTTCTTCCTAAAACAAACCTCGTAGGGGGACAAAAACTAAAAAAAAAATCGATTTACCAAGAATCAGTACACCATAGAAAAAAATATTTTAAATAAAAAATGTAGCTTGCATGCTAATTATCTGCTAATTATGTGCATTGAATCTAGTAGGTGTTCCTGTATTTAACAAAACTAGTTTTATGTTATTAATTGCTTCTAATAATATTTGACCATTATTTATCTGTTTTTAGGGATCCCCATGCTATGTTGTGACAGTTTGTGTAACCCAAAATTAATTTTGGAGATAAATTTGTTTAATTACACTTTGAAGCTCTAATACAGTAGGATAATACACTCGTCAGGATGTGGTAAATCTACGTTTCATATATTAATTTTAAAATAATGTATTATCGAAACTGCTACTGCTTCCAGATTTGTATTTAACGGAATTTCTTTGGATTGGATGGTTGACTGTATAAAAATTCCGACTCCACCACTGGATATTTGGTGTAATGCTCGATTTTTTGTATAGGGCATATAATTTTTTAGTTTTGCTTGATTGTTGAAAGATGAGTTTCTTGTAGATATATTATTAGTGATGACAGTTCATTGATTAGCATTTTAATGATTTCAATGTGGCTATAATAGCCATTCAAGTTCCACTGAAGAATGAATTTAATTGGACTATTAGAGATAAATCGTAGTCGCTTTCTTAAGTTAGGGAAGATTCATATGTTAAATTTATTTATCTTTATAATTCTTATAATATTATTTTTCATGCGTCCTATCATTTAATTTTGATGTGAACCATTTTTAATAAGATGTATAAGCCGTCAAAATCTTGTGTATAGTTTTTAGCTGTGACTTCAGAAATTTTCATCCCATTGCGTTTATAACAAAGTCGCATAATTCAGAGAAATTTAACGTATATAAGGGAGATGCTGTCATTACAAAGTGTTTTCAATTAGCTTCAATGTGGCTTCGACGTCTAAAGCCTTTTTCTTTTTTTTGGGTGCTGATTTTTTTGTGAGTTATAAAAGTTTCGTTTAGGCTTTTCGTTTCTAAGATTTCAGAAGAGGTTGAAAATTTGCCTTTTTGCTTGATTGGTTGTTTTAGTATTATTGCTGATTAGCTGTAGTTAAAGGTATATTCTGTACTATAAGCGAATCATTCGTCGTTTGGTTATCTGCAGAATAGGATTGGAACTTCTCTTCATGTACCATGTCCTTTCAGAACGTTGGTTACCATCATAGCTATTTTAATTTTATTCACTGCCACCCTAAATAGCATGCTTGTATCTACACCATACCAATCTCGCAAGTTCTTCAACCATGAGGTTCTTCTTCGTCCTGGACGGCGTTTGCCTGCTATTTTTCCTTGCATGATATTTTGTAGCAATCTATATTTGGGACCTCTCATTACATGTCCGAAATATTCCAGCTTTCTCTGCTTGATGCTTTTTATGATCTCAGTGGTCTTGCTGAGACGTTCAAGTATTGTGGAGTTACGAATCTTCTCCACCCAGGAAACTTTTAAAATTCTTCTATAGCACCACATTTCGAAAGCCTCAAGGCGATTTAGATCGATTTTATTCACAGTCCAGGACTCGACAGCATAAAGTAAGACCGAGAACACGTAGCAGCGAAGTAGGCGGATCCTAAATGCCAAATTTTAGGTCTCTGTTACATAACACCTTGGACATCTTCTAAAAGCAGCTCTAGCCTGCTCTATTCTGGATCTAATTTCGCCGTGATTTCTGCATTACAATTTTAATTGCTGTCCAAGGTAGACGATTTTATCAACTTGCTCAAGTTTGGTATTATTTACATATATAGACGGTTTTATATTCTGTTGTTTACTTATTACTTATTAATAATAATAAGTAATAAGTAAACAACAGGATTGGAACAGTTGGTTTGTATTATCTGAAATATTTGTTGCTAAATTATTCTGATTTACTTCCATAGGATCGAGATCTGAGGTATATGTTTGTATCACTTGAGATGGATCTTTAAGTGTTTCTGTACCAGTTGATGTTGATGTGCAGTTTTTATCTTTGTGGCCAGTAATATTACATCTAGAGCAATTTAAACATCTAGAGATAGGAAGATTCTGTATGGAGTGTTGTCATAGGTTATTAAGATTGTATTTGGAATTGGTTTGGTGATAATCGGAGAGACAAATATTTGCCGCCTAAAGCTTGGACATGACTATACTCTGACTCGGGTATGCCAACTTTTAAAAGCGTTAATTTCGATACTGCAGTTAGTTCTAGTTGTTTCAGTTCGTCTTCTAGAATACTGTTCAGGATACTGGGCAGATGTTTGATATTACTAGTCTCCTTGCTAATGCTGCTAATAATGTCTTCGAATTTCTATCTCATTGCCTTGGATGACTACAGTTTTATGGTTGTTTAGTAAGGTATCTACTATGCTAGTATTGTTCAAGTAAGTACAAACTCGGTTGTTAACTATTCGTGATGCAAAGATAACATTTTTTGGTGTGAGTAGAGACCCTATGGCTATTATGTATTCATGTATTTTAATACCTTAGATAGCTGACAGAATAATGGCTTGTTCTTTTGAAGAAAAATTGAAGTTGCTTACTGCATTGGAATATGTTGATGTTGATGATGTAGTAGGTATGCTAATATTTTCAGAATCATCCATTTTTAATTTTTGTTTCTTCATTTGATAAAATGTTTCTAGATCCGGTCCTGTATCGGCTAATTAGATCGACTTATCGAAGTTGCCAAAAAAACAGAAACAAAATTAATTGATGTGTTGTATTGAATTATGGGTTATGTATAATATTTAATAATATTGAATTTGTATTAAATTGGTAATGTACTGACAGTTTATTTTTTGTGTGAAGAAACTTTGTTGTTTAAATACACAATTTAGCTAACAATATTTTACGTTTCTTGATAATAAACCGCTGAAAAGGTAGTTTTAGTAAGAGCAGATTTTAATCGACACTTTATCAACTAAGTGCAGGGTTGGAATCACAAAAATGTTTATTAGCACTTCTTCTGTAGAATGGACCGTTCTCTCAGAAACAACGCTTAAAGTGACCGTCGATTTTGAAAGTCAGTTACGCAAATTCGATATCTTTTGATCCAAGTATCATATCGATAAAAATCAAGATGCGTTTTAACATTAAAGAGCAGCTTTCTGGAGAGTCTGCTGTTAGTTGAAGCCAGGATAGTGTCATCTCTAATGCAATAAGGAAGCGACTGTAGCCAATACTTTCAATATTTATGTTTGTTGTGAAAAGAGTAGGTAAGCAGACATTCGTTTTATTTTTAAAAATGTCTTTATAAAATAGATGATTTAGTTGCATTGAATCGTCCTCATTGGTATTTATTAAACGTTCATATAGAGCCTATTTTTAAATTTCATGGGGTGATCAAGATAAGAAATTTGTTAGGCGTTTTGTTGAGTAAAAATGCAATGGATTAAAAATAAAAAATTAAAATTGTTAATATTGGGTTACCTCGAGAAACGTACTCTTGTACGCCTATGTCTTAGTCAGCAGGTATAAAAATTGAAGAATAAATATTGCATTAGGAACAATAATTGAGGAATCTTTTCAAAATAGATTTCCAATTTGGATTTAGTCTAATTTAATTCTTTGAATAGATCGCTGGCTTTGTGCTATGTATCGTATAGAGTTCGTTTCACGCTTAGTTATTAATGATACCAAATAAAATTAAATCGACTAGGGATAAGTGGTTTTTGTATTTGATTTATAGTAAAATAAAAATTCAGTTCCTGGCATTTGCACATTTGGTACAAAGTTGTTATTATGCAGGTTATGTAACGATGGTTAAATGTCGAAACATTGTAAGTCAAAAAAGAGACCGAAAAAACTTCAGTACAAAACTGCTTAGTACAATTTTTTTTATTATTTATTTAGTTATTACTTTGAAAAAAACATGCCAAAATATACTTTTCATTAATCTGGGGTTTTGCCAAAACATTCAAAAGAATATTTTTGGCCAAAATGGCAAATTTTGACATTTTTTTAAACATCGAAATGCTCAGTCAGTGTCACTAAATGTAGATAAATAGTTTTTTGTATTCCTTTGCCAAGTATAGGCAATAAAACATTAAAGTAAAAGGGTATTTTAACCATTTTGAACCATTTAAATAATATTAGGGTTATACAGGTAAGGAATCAACAAAAATAACCAAATACATTCCAGCTCAGCAGGTATTGACCAAATCCCTACTAAAATAATTAAATATATATATATATATATATATATATATATATATATATATATATATATAATATATATATATATATATATATATAAGCGGGGATCCTACAGCTTCTGCTGCTTCCCGCATTTCGATCGCCATCTTTTTCTACCTCTTCAGGTGTCTCCATCAATGGCTCTGTCTTTCATGGTTTCCATAATACCTTGTATCCAAGACTTGGCTGGTCTTCCTCGTTTCCTTCTATTACTTGGATTGTATTCCATAGCTCTTTTTGGCCATCTGTTGTCGTCCATCCTCTGTACGTGTCCATACCATATTAACTGTCTAGTTTCGATTAATATGTACTCTATCTGTTTTTCTTTAATTTCAGATTTCAGAATTAGGTATACGTTCTACTCTTGATATACGGCAAGCTCTTCTCAGGTAGTCCATTTCAGCCGTGTCAACTTTTTTCTTTCCTTTTACTGTCATTTGCCAACATTCTGCTTCATATGTAAGAATGGGCTCTACAAATATTTTGTAGATAGTCATTTTAGTTCTGATAGTAGCTTTGTTGGACCAAAGTATCGAATTCAGAATTTGAACACTCTTCCTGCCTTGTTGCACTCTATAGTCTATATCTCGTTCCGTTGTTTCCTTTACTGCAGATGCAGATAATACTTCCCAAATATTTGTATTCGTAGCATCTTTATTTGTCTAATTGCCAAATCCGGGTCTTCGTATTCACTGCCTATTTGCATATATTCTGTTTTTGACATATTCATACTCATTCCCCATTTTTCTTATTCATCTTTGAGCTCTCTAAGCATATAATCTGCATCTCTTCACAGCTTGCAATTAGTACTTGATCATCTGCAAATAACACCATTGTCAGATAATGGTTATTAAGCTTCAACCCCATTCCCGCACATATTTGTATCCACTGGTGCAGTGCTTCTTGGATATATATTTTAAATAGGGTGGGGGAAAGACCACATCCTTCTCTCAAGCCTTTAGTTACTGTAAATACCCTTAAGAAAGTATTTCCTGTTTTTACAGTGCTTTGAGGACATTTATAGATGTTCAGTATTGCTTTTAGATATGTTTTACTAAGGTCCGTTTTCGTCAAGACACTAAATAAGAGTTTTAAAGAAACTGTATCATAAGCCTTCTCCAGATCTATAAATACCAGGTGCGTAGGGAGGTTTTGAACTGTTCTTTTTTCAATTACTTGTTAATGGGTAAATGTGTTGTCCTCGCACGATCTTCCTGTTTTGAAGCCGCTTTGTTCTTCAATTTGTTTATACTCCTCTTCTATTCTTCTTTTTAATATACGACCATATAACCTTCCCAGCGAGCTAGTTACTGTAATGCCTCTATAATTTCCGCACTCTTTTCTGTCTCCCTTTTTATAAATGTGGCTAATGTGGACAAAATTCCAATCATCTGGGATCGCTTGGCCTTTAATTAAGCATTTATTAAAAATATTCACTAAACTTTCCAAAAGAGCATCCGGTCCATGTTTCACCAACTCGATGGGAATGTCTCCAGGCCCGGGTGTTTTTCCATTTTTCATTTGTTTCAATTCTTTTTTCAGTTCTTCTTTGTTTATCTTATGCACGTCTGAGTTTTCTGTCATTGAGATATGGCCAGGTCTTTCCATTAATTCGTGCCTACTTTCTGTTAATAGCGTTTCGTCATATTTTCCACTTTTTATTTTGAATCAGGTTTATATTTCCCTCATCTTTTCTTTCTTTTCTAATACTTTTTATAAATTTCCAAGCTTGTGTCACTTTGGTTCCTCCTAAGCATCGGTCCATCTCTTCGCATTTCTTTTCCCACATTTGTTTTTTTAGCGACTTCCTTCTTTGCTTCCCTGTTGAGTCTGCTGTAAATTCTACGGTCTTCTGAGTCTTTCATGGATGGCCATGTTTGATAAGCTTTTTTTGTCTTTAATTAATTTTCCTACTTCTTCGTTCCACCACTCAGAATTTTTTCTTAAAAAAAAACATTTTTTCATATACATCTTCTGTTCTATCTCACATAATCAACCTATCTGTCAAGGATGACAAGTTTTCAAGTGACCTTAAAATGGTAGTAGTCAGTTCAATTTTCAAAAAGATTATAGAAAAGTGTATTTACAATAAAATGTTAAATTTTCTGAATAAATATGATATCTTAAATAAATGTCAGCATGGGTTTCTTCCTAATAAATTCACAGAGAGTGCTTCTTTTTAATTATTTAATTATATCCACGCTGCTTTGGACCGAGAAAGGTAAGTGGGTGCACTCTATTTTGACCTAACTAAGACTTTTGACTCTATTGACATTGAAATTATACTGCATAAATTAGAAACCCTTGGTTTTCGGGGTCATTTGTTGAACTGGTTAAGGTCATACTTATAACATCGTAAATTCCTAGTACAAGTCGATAGTAAGAAATCATCTATTTTTAATCTTAATTAAGGTGCACCGCAAGGCTCCGTATTGGGATCCTTAATATTTCTTTTATATGTTAATGATTTGATAAATGTTTTAACTGCAGATCATATAGTTCTCTATGCAGATGATTTAACAATTGTAGTTGACGAGTCAACTGAAGTTGAATATCAAAAATGAACTTGGTTAGCACAGGAATTTACAACCTGGTGTAAAAGGAACTCTTTAATGGTTAATGCAAAAAAACTATTTGTTTGCAGTTCTACTCGCGCTGTAAGCCATTCCATGATTATAAGATCACAGTTAATTCTAAGGAAATACCTTTTAGTGATACAACATTATTTATTGGTAGCATTCTAGAGTGTTATATGACATGGGGTGAAAATTTTACTAAATTCTGCAAAACAATGAATAAGGGTTACTATGCGATCCTTGAGTTGAAAACCCCATTTAATACCAATCAATTGATAAGTGTGTACTATGCATTGGTTTATTCATATATGGCTTATAATGTTGTTTTGTGGGGAAACTCTAGGAACTTTTCTAGAGTTTTTATAACTTAAAAGAGAATTCTTAGATTAATATTCAATATTGATAAAAGACAATCATGTCGTAAATATTTTATTGAACACACACTGTTGATTTTCCATGCTTTTTATATTTATAAGTATATTATTCACATCAAAACTAAATTTCAAAATGTTACCCTCAACTCTGACTTTCATAATTACCCGACAAGACACGGGAGGTTAATCAGCGTATGTATACACTCTACAACTCTTTTTTAAACTAGTCCTGATTTTGCAGGATCTAAATTTTCCAATTGTTTTTTACTTAATATGAGAACTAACATGAATAATGTTTAAGAATTCGAAAATATTTTAAATTTATGCTTGATCCAATTATGCGTTTACAACCTAAATGATTATTTTGACTTAATAAAAGACTACAGGAAATGAGGACCGACGGGGTTCAGATATGCCGTATATTGCACATCTTTTTTATATTAATCTATATTTTGTTGTTTATGTGCTATGTAATTGTCCAATGTAACTTGTTGATTATGTTTTATGTAACTATATGACTTGTTATGACTGATTATGTCCTATATCACAATATGATCTTATTGGATTAATAAAGAATATTATACTCTATTTTATACATAAAAAGAAATACTATCAGTCTACAGAACCAAACAGATAAACAGATAGAATAGATTCTGCTTACACACTTTACCTTCTAGACATAGATTCTAGAATCTATGAAAATTAACAAATTAAAAAAATAGACATTATTCTAAATGAACAAATTGAGAAAAAAAACTATAGAGTGTACATGTATGCCAAATATAGTAAACTTGAGATAGAAACTCTTCTGCAGAACATTAAAAAAGTATTCAGTGTTTTTAGATATTAAGATTTACTGAGCAATAGTGGCTTACTTGGTTGTCTTATATGTGAATTAAATCAATCACCTGATGGAATTAACAATGTAGGTAACGAACCCTTATTTTTCTAAATTTGTTTGATGTCTGGTTAGTTTATAATTGTGATATTCTGTATGTTTTATTCTGATCAGTGAGCGTTTAATATCTCATCACACCTTTATATTAAGTCCTTTTTAATCATTTGTATTTTGCTTCCTTTTGTGTATTGGATTACAGGAATCTAATATGAATGTAGGCTAATGAATAACCATGTAGGTGGACCAATATCTTTTTCTTCTTCTTCATGTGCCTTGTCCGTTCCGAACGTTAGCAATTAACATGGCTATTCTGACTTTGTTTACGGCAGATCTAAATAGTTCAGCAGATGACAATCGGAACCATTGCCCCAAGTTTTGGAGCCACGAGTGTCTTCTCCTCCCTGGACCCCTCCTGCTGTCTATTTTCCCTTGAACGATCAGCTGTAGTACTCTATATTTATTATGTCTCATAACGTGACCCAAGTATTTTAACTTTCTTTTCTTTATACTTATTCCTACCTCTCTCTCTTTACCTATCCGGCATAGTACCTCTTCCTTGGTCACGTGCTCAGTCCAGAATATACGTAATATACGTCGGTAAGCCCACATTTCGAAGGCCTCTACTGTTTTCATCAATGTTGCGGTCATTGTCCACGCCTCCATTCCATATAACAAAACCGGAAATACATAACATTTCAGAAGTTGAATTTTGAGAGGTAGGGTGAGGCTTTTAGAGGTGACAATTTGCTTTATGCTAGTGAACCATGCTCTTGCCTTTTCTACTCTTATACGTATTTTTTTCGCTTGATCCCAAGTAAATGTACGAATCCACGTGTTTAATTCTTTCATTGTCTAATATCAGTTGCTGTGGTGGTTGTTGGGTTTTGCTTACTAACATTCATTTAGTTTTTGTGATATTTAGTATTAGTCCGTGTTGTGCACTTGTTTTTTGTATCTTTTTCATTAGACAACTCAGTTCCTCCATGCTACTTGCTCGAATCACAGTGTCATTAGCATACCTTATGTTATTAATTATTTCTCCATTTATCTTTATGCCTTCTGTGCTTTCCTCCAGCGCTGTCTTAAATACTTCTTCTGAGTATATATTAAAGAGAATAGGAGACAAGATGCAGCCCTGTCGTACCCCTTTCTTGATCTCAATTTTATTGGTCGATGTAGATCCTACTTTCACTTTAGCTGTTTGACCCCGATAGAGAATCGCTATTGTTCGAATGTCTCTGTAGTCGACTCCGATCTTATGGATAACTTCAATCATCTTTTCGTGCTTTACGTTATCGAATGCTTTTGTGTAGTGTACCAATACCTTGCAGCTTGGAATCAAAAAAGTTGGTACGTGTTATAGAAAATGGATCAAATAGTTGCATGGTTCTATTACAATTAGTTAATTATAAAAAAACATTTCAAATAAGATCAATGTTTGCTCAACTCTTGTTTTAACAGAAAATACTGTACATGGATAATTTATTGTGAAAATAAAAAATATTTTGTCGTTTATTGTTATAAAAACTACCAGATAAAAAATATTATTCATATGAGTATACAAATTAAAATGGTTTTAAATATTTCTGGGGTAGAATTCAAAATGTTACCTATGTATAAAGAACTTTTATTCAAAATGTTGATTTAATTTTATTAAATAAATATTAACGGTTAACATCACGATCTTTAAATCAACTTAGAGTTTATCTTTTTCTCTGGTAATTTCGTACGTTTCAACATTTTATAGATCTAGTACTTACCTTCGTCAACAAATCGATCTACAATTGATGCTGGAAAATAACCTTAAGATGATCCTTTTCGTCCACGTCCATTTGGCCGGCGTTAGTATCACTTCACATGTTTTTTTAGAGTCGATGTTTTCCACTCGTTGTCGAAAGTTCTCTGTTAGGATTAAAAAGAGAAAATACTTCATATATCGGGTAAACGCCGATATTTAATTTTAGAGAGTTTGTGAAATCTTTGGTAAACTATTTGTCATATTTTGGATTTTGGATAAAGAATAATCTTTTTTAAATAAATATCGATAAGATGTCTAAGAACATTACAACCTGATAAAAAAAAATGATCAATAAGCAACATTTGAAACTAAGGGCAAACTCACTAGTATCCCTTAAGTTCTGATAATTAATTTCACAAATTATTATCCTGTGCTAACACTTGAATTAAACTCTGATTTTTACTTCTATCTTGAAGAGTTTCTTTGTCTTAAGTCTTTTAACCAGATCTGTGTTGTCAAAGACCTGGCCTCAATATTGACGTGTTAAAGTGATCGCTATTCGTAACTCTTCGTATATTCTTAAATGGTTTTGTTAACAATATCCATTTCTAGGTTCCGATCGTGGTCATTGTTTTTATACTACCACTGATCCCTATTACTTTATTTTGAAATAACTGGATCATGCCTAAATTACACTAGCACAGCCCTACAGGTGGATGTCGTATGTCCATAGAGGTTTTGTAATCTGTTCAAACAAAGAATTTTGTTGTAGAATGACAGAATGGATTGTCTTCCTAATAGCCAATAAATTTTTAATAAATTTGTTAAGCTATTCTATTTTCTTTATTTTCTTAACGGCGTTTAGTCTGGGTATTAACTCTGATAACAAAGGTTTGTAGATCTTTTGATGCATTGTTGCATGTTGTCAACATAATCTACGGCTAACATGGCAGTATCATTAACAAATATTCTTTCTTTCTCTCTCTAAATTTAAGATATTTTGTTTTATACGAAAACATAGAAGAACAAAATGGATTTCGTGCAGGAAGATGGTGCACTGATGGTATATTCGATGCTATCACAGATACACAAATGTATGAAGTATCGTTAAAGACGGAAATTTTATATCTGAATCGTTTCCAATAAAAAAGGTGCTTAAACAAGGATGTTATCTATCTCTGATATTATTTAGAATATCTATAATATATATTCAATTATTGCTAGAGCAGTGGAGAAAACAAGTATCCGGAATGGAAATAGACATAGGCGATGGTAAATGTATAACAACTTTATTTTTCGCAGATAATTAGATAGTCGTAGTGAGTGATGAGGAAGGCATGGACTACGTATTTAGAAAACTAAAGAAAGAATGGGGCTTCAATTTGAATATGTCATAGACAGAATATCTTAAAATAGGAGATAATAAAGAATATGCAGAGTTAGAAATTTGAAACACAAAAACATGCAATGAATATAAATATTTCGGATCTATAATATCTAAAGAAGGCACTACCAAAAGGGATATCAAAAACAGAACGCAGCAGGGAAGAAAAGCAATAAACATTCTAAACTTTTTACTATGGTCTAAAAATATTAGACAATAAACAAAATTGACAATCTATCGAACCTTGTTAAAGCCTATTATGATTTATGGGGCGGAAATTTGGCAGGTAACCAAAGAAGATAGAAAAATAACAGAAGTAACAGAAATGAATTTTTGAAGGAGAACGTGTAGTGTATATAAAAAGATTATATCAGGAATAAAGATATTAGAAGGAAGATAAATACTGTATATTCCAATGTAGACAGAATTGAAACAAGACAACTAGTGTGATATGGTCACGTGAAGCGAATGAATGAAGATAGATACCACAACAAAGAAGAAGAGGAAAAGACCTTCAGTTTCTTGGGAACAAAATGTACGGCATATAATGAGAGATAGGGACACCAAGGAAGATGAATGGATGGACAGAAATCCATGTCGAAATATATATTGTTTTAAAATGTAAGTATCAGATTTATATTTTCCGTGTCCAGTATTTCTACGACTTTAACATTTAAATTATTTAAACCAGCGGTTTTTTCCATTTTTAATTCTTCTTTGAGTAGGTCAGGTCTGGCTGATTCGTCATCTGATTCTCCTGTTGGATCTCGATAATCATTAAAATATTCAGATATTGTTTAATATATTTTCATTAAAAATTTTATGAATCTCTAGATGAGAATCTTTTTTTAATGTCTCGTACTAAACATTTCAATTGTCAAACGCGTCTATGCAGTTGTGTCGGGTACAAATTCAACTTAATTGGCCTATTACTGGATACTAACTGTTTCATTGCCTAGTTTACCAAAGATTTGTTAATTTAAAGCGAATTGTTATGATAAACAAAATGACGCTCATTATAACTTTTAAATAAATAATTGTATGTAACATATACATTTTATGAAACACCTTCTGTATGTCCAAGTTTACCATGTGCAATTATTATTTATTAAAATAAATAGTTATCTAATAAATAAAAATAGTTTTCTTGATTAGGGTTAAAGTCAAGAAAATGTACCTAAGGATACTTTGACCTTTCCATTTTTTGGCGAAGGCGACGTTTTTTTGGTGGAAAATTCTGTATGTCACGTTAGGTTACATTAGATTAGATGTACAACAAACGGTCACATACGATGTCATGTTTTATGTTTATTGTCACGTTTTATGACGAACAACGTAACATTTAACATCGCATGTAAACTGTGTACACCTTAATTACTATTTAACTGGGAATAAGCCACAATTAAAGATAAAAATCTATAATACAAATCGTTTGTATTTTGAGAACGATTTCCGAAGTGGAAATTGAAACGTCAATAAACTTATTTTTATCTTTAATTGTGGCTTATTCCCAGTTAAATAATAATTAATTTAAAATGCCACAAGAAAATAGCTTCAGAACAATATGGTGTACACCTAACGTAAAGTGAAGTACACCTAAAGTGATCTGATTACATTTCGCCTTCACCAAAAATGTTATCAAAGATAAAAGTATCCTGAAGAATTCTTCTTGATTTTTTTACTTAAACTCTATTTTGGGATAATATAAGATAAGTGTTAACTTATGCAGTCATATAATTATTTATAAATTTTAAATATTTTTGACTCTAGTGTGCGATAAGTTCTCTCGCCGAACCAAACACTAGACGCTTCTCAAACTGTATAAGAAAATTTGAAGTAATTTTTAAGTTCTATTCTACGAGACATTCAAAACATAGCAATTTATATGCTCAAATAAATAATATTTACTTCGAGTCGTCATTAAGTTTATCGTCGATAATACAAAGTGATAATCGAAAATAAGCTTATAGAATTGAGTGGAAAATGTTATGAGTGAATAATGCGATAAAATCTTGAATAGCAACGCAAATAGGGTTTGTTCAGGTTACTTAAAGTACCACAATTTGTTGATTGGTGTATTTCTAGTATGGTATTATTGGTAGTATTGGTTTATTTACTCAAAAATTAAAGACTAAGTATACTGCTTTTCCTGCAAATTATTTAAATTTTCAATAAATGAAATGAGGTTGAATGCTCGAATAAATGAACTTTGAAAATAACGCTATTATCAAGCATAAGTTAATTAAATCTAGCCCAAGTACTTTCGCTTAAAATAGCATAAAATTGTACAAAACACTACACTAAAACGAGGACAAACAGTTTAAAAATTACTTAAAGATTCTACGCTACATTCTCTGTCAGTATCTGGAGGGATAACAGCCTTATTTTCAAAGTTCATTTAAATTTTCTTCTAATAGTTTTAGTGATAATAATGGTTTTAGGGACTAGCAACATTTGTCTCACACTTCAGAAAGACAAGAAACTAGTGAGCGGCATTTGGAAAGTGTTAGGAATTTTGGTAAAAAAGGTTTAGCTGTAGATTATATGAATTAGGATTTATTTTAAATAGAAAAAAAAGATAGACATCTGTTCTAGAAAGAATTATTTTTGTGATTTAATTTTTTGCTGACAAAAATTTAGCTTTTAGGGGCAACAGTCGAAAACTATTCGAAAAGGTGATGGTAATTTTATGAAATTAATTAAGACAATTGCAAAATTTGATAGTGTACTGGCTGACCTAATAGGCAGGATTTAAAAAGGTAGCAAAAAAGTGGCACATTATTTAGGCGATAAAATTTAAAATGAAATAATCACCTTAATACGAGAAAAAATTAAAAAATATATAATTAAATCCTTAAAAATGTGCAAATGTTTTTCAGTTATTCTTGATTGCACACCTGACATTAGTCATCAAGAACAAATCACAACTATTGTTAGATTTGCTTTTGTAAATGATTTTTTAGGATTCTGCGAAGTTAGCAATACTACTGGTCAAAATTTCCTTATTAATTTTTTAAAGAAATCTGATAATAATATTGCCGATATGTGAGGCCAGGGTCATGGCAATGGTGCCAATATGAAAGTCAAACACAATGGCCCGCAAAAAAAATCTTAGATATTTATCTCAGAGCCGTTTTTGTCCCTTGTGCGGCACACATCCATAATTTACTCGTGAATGATTCAGTAAAAAGCTTGCTTAAAGTTATCAATTTTTTCAGTATTATTCATGAACTGTATGTCTTTTTTTCGTCATCAATATATCGATGAAACATACTTTTAAAAGAAGTGCCTAGGTTAACGCTAATACGTCTCTCTGATACCCAGGGAAAACTTTATAATGCACTTTTTGCCCTTTATAATAATACAATTAGAGATAATAATACATGGAATACTGCAAGTTCCCTGATAATAAAATAAAAGCTTTTTAATTTATATATTCCTTAATTGTTTGGTACAATATTTTATTAAAAATAAATGTAGTTAGCAAAATTACTTAAAAAACTGACGTTATTTAACTAAAATCTGTACAAATGTTAAATGGAATGAAAATGTTTTTAAGGGACACGAGATAAAACAATGGGTTGTAACGTTATAACGTCACATCTCTATTAATTTATATTTAAATAATTATTGTCATTATTTACTCTCTCCCTCTCTCTCTCTCTTTCTGTCACGTAGAATAAATATTCGCCCTCTCTCTTTGTATTTTGTGTTGACAGACAAGCTAGTTTTATGAAATAGCAACATCCTGTGACATCTGTGCTAACTTCATTTTAGTCTCCCACTTTCTGTCAGTTAAATATTCTAATGTAGTGGGAATATAATTTTTTTGTCTGCTTTTGAACTTCATAAAAGAAGGCAAAAATTATAATGCACTCATTTTATGGTCTACAAATTCTCTTGGGGTAAATACTTTCATTGTGATATTTATTCTATAATTCTGACCGCATTTTCGATATTTGTAACCTTACTTTTTTTCGAAAGCACATTGTTTTTTTATATATGCATTAGGACCCATTAACAGAATTTAACTAACAATCATAGTAACCATCATATCTCATTTTTCCCTGCCAGACGCTAATTGTTTAATTGTAACTTTGTAAGATGGCAAGGCAGTTAAACTCCTCTTGATATGTCTTTAATGCTCCTATTCCTTTTGTGTTTTAGTTTATTGGGAATAATTCACCATTTTATTGAGAATTTTATTGGACATATTAGCAACTTTATTGGCATATTGAAAACTTTCTTAGTACCAAAAGTATTACCTTTATTGGACTTTTTAACTTGAAAATACAACCACGTGTGACTGCAGCTTTCCAGATACTACAACATTCCATTTGAGGAACTAGCAGCTAGAACACACAAGTAGCCCATCGAACGAAGCAATAAGTATCACTTATCAATTGTTAAGCTTTGGCAGGGTTATTTTTTTTTTATCCTAAATAAATATGTTTGGTTAAAATTCGTCTTATTTGCTATCAACTGTGAACTCAGGTTCAATCCCTATTTTAAGACAAGACGAACTCACCCTTGAGATACTGAGCTAGGCAAGGTATAGACGATAAGCTCCCTTCCATGGTTGATTGAGGTATTACTTTTACAATAGTACTTCAATTCTCTTTGGTAGTCTTATCGTTACAAATTGGCGCCCAACGTGGGCAGTTCATACAGTTCGACCAAAAAGAAACAAGACTTTTTATGAATATGAAGATAAAAATGAGCCAATTCAATCTCCAGAATTACATTTTAAAGTAAATTTGTATTTTTGTATTCTTGATATTGCCATCTCAAAATTAGATGAGAGATTTAAAGATTTAAAAATACATGTTAAATCTTTTGATTTTTTAAATAACTTTAGTGTAAATAACTTAAGTGTCTTTTCTAAATAGGAAATATTGAAATATTATACCAATTTGGAAACTAAACTAACTGATAATACTAATAATTTAGATTTAAACTTAATAGATCTTTACATCCTAATTTATTTGTTGTGGTTAAAATATTTTTAACTATGCCAGTCACTGTAGCTCATGGGGAGCAATCATTTTCACAACTAAAAATATTAAAAAACTACTCAAGAGCTACCATAAGCCAATCCAGGCTTACAAATTTAGCTATAATAAGTATCGAGGAAGATATTTGTTTTAATTTGGATGTGACTGACCTGATTAGGGAATTTGCATTTAAAAAAGGCAAGAAAAGTCGATTTTGGTAGTTAGACGTGTATACTTACCTAGTGTTTAATTTATTTTTTCTTTATTTTACTTTAATTTTTGTAAAATAACTATGTATGTTTTAGTATTTTGGTTATACCAAATTATATTTATGTACATAATAATGTCGTATAAGCTCATATTTATATTATAGGCATTCGTTGTCTTATTAAATATATTTTGTGATTTAAATGTTCAAAATTGTGTTTTTATTAATTTTCCCTAATTTGCTATGTTTTCTTATACACGTTTTCCAAAACTGCTGATGAGGCGGCAAATTTGTCTAACTCTTGTACTGTTTGTACTTATTGTTATTATCATAAGGACTTTTTCTAACAACTAATCATTTGGAAATTATTTTTATTTTTCAGTTTTAATTTGTTCGAAAATGTGTTGTACTTTGGACCACATTAGCCCTGCTTTGGCTTGATATAACTGTTTATTAATAATAATAATAATAATAATTTAATAAATTATAAATAACTTAATTTTTCCTCTCTGCAAGTCATAATACATCCATCACTTCCAGTAACAAAGTTGAATATACTCATTTATTGACACATTTATTTTTCTCCCGCTGCTATCACTCAAGGTAAGATTTAAAAATTCCCTTGCAATTAAACTCCAACATATTTTTCGTAAATCTTCAAAAATTCTTTAGATAATCGATTGTCAAACACCCAGTAACATGCCGAACCGAGCAAAACCTTTATTAAAAGCTGCCGGCAAACTTCTTTCTGGAATGACGTACAACTGTGCTATTTTTTCGTACACACGACTGCGAAAAATTGTTTCAATTTCACACAAATGAACAGAGTGAAAAATGAGCTAGACATTTAAAAAGACATTCCGATTTTTTCAGCACAAAGCACAAGCAACTTTTCTTTTTTTTTCTTTAACGCACGTCAGTTTTTCATGTTTTATATTTTCCTTGTAGTTGTCTTCGTATTATATATTATAATGAACATCTATAAATCAAAATTGAAAAATAAGACTCTGACCAAGCATGTACAATAACAATGCAATAACAATATTGGCAATTTATATTATTAAGTTTAATAAATTAGGTCAGTATAGTAGAGCAAATATGATGCTGTAGTAAGTGTACTATCCCGTTAACGCCTAAATTATTTTTTTAATTTAAAAATTTAACTTATACGTAATCATCAGCAATGTTGTTTTTAATATGAAAATATTTATATAATTGTTTTATATCTTTGCATTTTTGAATTTTCATCTGTTGGAAAAACCCATTGTTGTTACCTTTTCATACCCTAACCATAGATATGAAATGTGTTGTCGATATAGACCCTCAGGGATTGATTTCGACTTAGATAGGATTAATGTCAATGAGAACAGAAATTGATGATCAACGAGATGTGAATGGGGATCCATGTAAAAGCACCATTAGAAATCATTAAGTGAAATTTATGGAGTATATATTACATATAAATTGTTATAACAGATAAAATTACATGTTATTTTTTTTTCTTATAACTTATAAATTAAGAATCGGAATAAATAGTATATTACTTTATGAGACAGAGAAGCATGACTTTTCTTGACGCGCCCGATACTAATAGAGGGCAAGTCAAGAAAAGTCGTTTCTTTGCCGAATAAAGTATACTATTTTTTCTTCAAACGTAGCAATTTTCAACCATAAATAGTACAATTCATACGCTATTTTTACTCGAAATTAACTGTGACAACTATCAAAGTCGTCACAGTCACGTCAATTTAGTGCGAAAATTGAAAACCTAAACGAAATTGAGTCCGCGGCTAATGATGCAGTAGCACGTTTGGGGCCTCCAACTCCGATAAGAACGATAATGCTCAAAAAATTTTAAACCAACATCGGGAATAATTGCTAAAAGTTGTTCTCGACCATCAGTATCATCAACAATTACCAATGCGTATCAAGAGTCGGGAACATTTTTGCACGGTTTTAATTTTGAAAATGCCTCATTAACTAACTGTACTTTTAATATTACTATAAATAAAAATGATGTTTTAATTGTTGTTAATGACATTTGTATTGTTGCTTTGTGACATGTTTCATATTGTTGCCATGACAACATTTTTTCCCTCCCGCCGTAAACAAATGGGGAAAAAACTGCTCCGATGGAGACATCAAACGGTGTTCGGTGTTATATCTTTTGAAACGTTTTGCTATAATGTCAACATGTTCTTTGTAGTTGCTTTTATTTCTGGAGGACTTTTTATTCTAACGTTTAATTTAATATTTTCATTAAGCATTTTTCGGTAAATGTTCCAATCTACTCTAGATCCATGCAGTTTTGGAGTAGGTTGTTTGTTAATTACGCAGATGCTTATTGTTGCAATAATTGGTCAATGATCTGACAATAGGCCTGTTCCAGAAATGAACAATTGTTTGACTTTTCTTAGTCTAGAATAACTAGAAGAGTCACCTTATTAAGTTTAAACGCGACATCCGACTGAGTGGCGTCTGACGTCTGACCCTGTTAAATATTTTTCACACCTAAATAATATAGGGAGTAATATTCCCGTTCACGCATTATGTAGTGTCTTATCAGTTCAGTAAGATCAGTTCAAGTTGACACATGGCCATCGAGGCATCTCAGAGTAGTTAACAACTCGCAATTCACGTATTAAATATTTCTCTTCGCCGAGATCGGGCATTTTCTCATACAGGTGTTTTTTCTTTTACGTGTTATAAAGAAAGAGTACATTTGATATTGTATAGTAAGTTACGGCCATGTTGGGCCTCTCTACTCTTAAAAGATTTAATTATAAATCGATAAACTCAAAAGTGATTTTATTTCTCTGGAGCTATATTTGATCACATTAAGAATCCTTATCCTTTAACGGTCACTGAAGAACCAAACCTATGGGGACGCATCCATTCACAAGTCCTTTAAAGTAAGGCTTGGAATCCAAAGATTTCAAATACTCGTAATGTAGGTAGCCAGGTACACGGCTCCCTCAGAGCCATAACTTGGAATTACGTCCATAGAGGTACTTCTTTTATGATGCAAAAATTTAAGAGATAGGGTTTTTTTTGTGATCCGTTGGTCAGTACGTTCCTATTCCTATTGATAAATGTGAGTATTCATTTTCTTGTATTAGCTCTACAGCTAGCAATATAGCTCTCTCCCCTTTGTTGTTATTACCCTTGATCCCCAGTAAATGTGTTTACTATTAAAACCACCAGCTACGATAAATTTTGGCCCTAGCGTATTAAAGAAAAAACTAAATTCTTTTAATTTTGTGCTTTGGAGGTCAATATACTATTAAAATTATTATTTCGTAAGGTAATGAGCACATTTAATTACTGTAGCTTGAATACAGTCTTTTATATAATTACATAAATTACTCGTATTATTGGGGCATTCGTTTGACTGCGTTTCATCAAAAACACTTTTGTGCAAGGGAGTATCGCGATTCTTTCTTGTCTAAATTTTGCGTAATTTTGTTTGATGCTTTTTGTTTTTATTTATTTCTTTGATTTGAAATTTTACTTCATTATGTACAGTTGCAAATTTTTGCTTGGTTTTATAAAAATATCATCGAATCCTATGCATACACACAGCGAGTACCGCCAGCCTTTTCTGGTAGAAACATTTAAAGCTTGCATAGACTTTAATAAGAACATATCTTTAATAATACCAGACTTTAATAATAACAGACATACCAAAAAACTTCTGATACATCGTGGACTCCATAACACCTTTTGTTAACATGGGGACCGTTTTATAACAGTAACTAAAAAATTGTTACAATTTAAAAAAATATCAACACAGTTGATTTTAGATACTAATAACTATTTGCTATTTAAACGATGTAGAGACGTGAACTGCGACATTTATGCGTGCTTCATTGACTACCGACATAAAGTGACACTGAAGCTGATGGAGATATTAACCAATATTGGAATAAAACACCTGTGATTTAAGAATTGTCAGCAATCTGTACTGGAATCCAACATCATCTATCCGGACAGGGACAGGAGAATCCGACGATATCAAAATTAAACGTGGCGTCCGTCAGGGATGTATACTATCATCACTGTTGTTTAACATATACTCTGAGGAAATCTTTCAAGAAGAAGTGGGTGATGTTAAAGCCGGAATTCGAATCAATGGAGAATCTATCAATAACATTAGATATGCGGACGACACAGTAGTATTCGCTGACAGTTCTGAAACCCTCCAGTAGTTAATGAATAGAATCACAGAGGTCAGTCAGAGGTACGGACTTTCCGTACACTAAGAAAACAAAATGCATGATGATCTCTAAGAAGTAACAGCAGTTTGGACAAATCAGTGTAGACGGTCAACAAATAGAAAGAGTAAAAACATACACCTACCTTGGTACGAACGTCAATGAAAATTGGAACCATTCCATAGAAATCAAATGTAGAATAGAGAAAGCAATTTCTGCATTTAACAAAATGGCTAAGTTATTCAAATGTCATGATTTATCAATGCCCATAAAAATCAGGTTTACTACGATGTTACATCTTTTCTATACTGTTGTACGGAGTTGAGTCATGGACTCTTACAGACGCCACCTGCAAGAAAATTGAGGCTTTTGAAATGTGGCTTTATTTTCGCATCCTGAAGATATCGTATACCGACCACGTTACTAATGAGACTGTTCTGTTGAGAATGAAAAAAGAAAAAGAGCTGTTAATCACAATAAAAACAGCCAAAATCGAATACCTCGGTCACATCATGAGGAACAGCGAAAGATATGGACTGCTGCAACTAATCTTGCAGGGAAAAGTAGAAGGAAAAACGGGGACCAGGAAGGCGAAGAATTTTCTGGCTGAAAAATCTACGAACGTGGTTCAACACAACAACCACAAATCTTTTTAGAGCATCAGTGTGCAAAGTGCAGATTGCCATGATGGTCGCCAACATCCGAAACGGATAGGTACTACAAGAAGAAGAATAACTAAAATTATAACAACAATAACTCACTAAAAACGAAAAGCTTGTTTAGTAGATTCTGTGAATATGGCACATACTGATTTTTGTTTTTTTACTTATAAATATTATATAAACAATATAAGATTATTATTTGATTTTTAATATTAAAAGTAAAGGCCGATAATTTTTTTGGAAAAGTGACGTAACTTTAATGGAAAAGCATAAAAATCCATTAGAATAAGGGTTTGTAAAGTTTAAAATCATATAACGATCTTATATTGTTCATGTGTTGTTTATAAGTAAAAAATGTCATTTAATCTTTTACGTATTTCGTTTGTTATATATTGTTATTACCAAATTTATTAAAAGCGGTTGAGAGATTCCTGTATCAATGAGTGTCTCGGAAAAATGGCAAGTTTCGTGGTTTTATAAGAATAAAATAGAGTTAGTGTACACCTACATTGGAACCGTATTTCTCCCGATCCGATATCGGGCGACGTCGGCCGACGTCGGATTGAAAACAAACTCATGGTATTAAATCATAGTGCCTATACTGCTTCCGTGACGAAGCAGTATAGGCACTCTGATTTAATACCTTGAGTTTGGTTTTAATCCGACGTCGGCCGACGTCGCCACATATCGGATCGGGAGAAATACGGTTCCAATGTAGGTGTCCACTTAGAATTTAAATGAAGATAATTCTAGCCATGTCGTATCTCTAACATTTGTCATATATAGATACGTGTAATGTAATGTAATTCCCCAAATGATTTCGGTATAAGCAATCCTCTACTTGCTAACCAACGGCTTCGGGCGGACAAGTTGGTAGATGGTGGGGCACTCTTTTGTCATGGAGATGAGAAACTGGCTCCAAAGGTGGAATAATCAGTGGTTTAAAATGAACGAGAAACCACTATATTAAAGATCCCTATGGATATATCTAGTAAATTCATAATGGCTGTATAACACAACACAAACTAGCTTACTGATCATGGATATCGAAGACCAAGATCAGCCAAGAAAGGTAATTCCCATAACCACAGGGCCTCCTGGGTCGTTAGATGCACTGTTTAGTATACAGGTATTATTTCAAAGATGCAGATATATGACTTGCGATATCTAAACCTACTTTGTGGACTACCAAAAAGCATTTGACACAGTTCATTAAAAAATATTGGATGATCTAACAAAAGCCCAAATAGATGATAAAGACCGGCGGCGTATAATACAATATGTATCCTGAAACCAATCAGTCACAATAAGAACAAATTTTGGAGCGAACAAACCGACAGATGCGATCTAGATTCTGCGAGGCGTTAGTCAAGGATATATATTTAACCTATATTATTCAACCTATTTTCAGAAAAAAATATTTACTGAAGCCTCGGAAAATTGCGAACATAAAATCCTTTTAAATGAAGAACGCCTAAACAACATCCGCTATGCAGATGGTACCGTTATTTTTGCAGACAGTTTAAAGTTTAAAGTAGCTAATAAACAAAGTAAATGAAGTAAGTAAAAGGTTTGGACTACAAATAAACATATCAATAACTAAATTTATAGTCATCAGCAAAACTAAAATTAGAGACTTCCAACTGCCTATCAAGAATACACCAGTGTACCAAATTAAACAGTTTACATATCTTGGAACAATAGTAAACGAACAATGGGATCACTTAAAAGAAGTCAAATGTAGAATAGAGAGGACTAGGATTGCATTCAAAAACATGGCCAAAATCTTTAAAAATCACAACCTTAATCCGAAGATAAAAGAAGGCCTCCACGATGTTATGTATTCTTGATATTATACTACGGAGTTGAATCTTGGACACTGATTGAAGCGATGGAGAAAAAACTTGAAGCCTTCGAGATGTAGCTATACAGAAGAATCCTAAGGATATCATGGACGGACAAGATAAGCAACGAGACTGTATTACGAAGAATGGGGAAAGAAAGAGATGTGATGTATATGATTGAAAAGAGAAAGTAAGAATATGTCGGACACATAATGAGAAACGACAGTAAATATAAATTTTACTGAGAATAATCCTTCAAGGCAAAGTATTAGGAAAGCGAGGAATTGGGACATCAAGAATATCATGGTTAAAAAACCTGAGGAAATGGTTCCCCACGACAACAACTAATCTATTTAAAGCATCATATAATAAAATAATTAAAGCCAGAATATTCGCCAATACTCAAAACGAATGGGCACCAGAAGAAGAAGACATTTGTCATAATTGAACTTCGCACCAATAATTTCTGTAGATGTCGAAAGATTTCCTTTTTGAAAAACATGTTATTGGTTATTATTAATAAATATTGTAATACTTATGGTCTCCAATATAATCTTGAATTTCTAAAACTCAAATAGATTTAATTATAGTTAAGTTTTAAAACTTCACGTTATAGTCACTCACAAATTATTTTTAGAAAGAAAATGTAACCCCACAGAGCATGCTAAAATCATCAATATAAATTCTTAGGTACACATTTTTGGGGCACCTATTGTTTTTGTAGTAAATAATGAATGCCATGTGACCCCGAACAAAACAATCCATTTCACTGTTCATTGCCGGCATTTTTTCCCAAACAAAACCTACAAGTCTGCAAAAAACACTTAAAAGTCTCTCTGCGATGTCACACCGGATAATTAACATTTTGCGCCGGACATAAAAAGGAAAAAACGCCCATTTTCAACCATCCCGACGGCACCTGTATTAGGGATGATGCAGGTCTGGCAGAGAAATAAATCACTCGATAAGGACAGTGGATAAATTGGAAGAGGGTAGGAAAGGTAATGCACGAACCTGTAGATAACTAACGGCTTGAATTCACTGACCTGCAGTTAAAATTTCTATTGATTTAGTCGGCTGATAAAAAATCTATTTGAAGTTCAAAAGAGTGAGCTTTGATACTTAACAGGTCATTAATTGGCGTCAAATTGGATTTATTGGGGACTAATTTATGTATTCATTATATACGTACGTCATTCAAATATTAAAATGTCCTTTATAATGTGAAACGAACTTGAATGGAAATCATTTTCTTGTCTTGTGTTTTTAATACAGGATATGACGGTTTTCTGAGCAGAATTATTTTTTTATGCATTTATTTGCTTGAAATATTGAAAGTAGGTGGATAATTGCTTAAAGATCAAAATCTTCTCTGTTTATAATATGTGCTTTTTATCTGGGGGAGGTTACCACCGCAACGCAAAGGTGAAAATGTTTATTAAAAACCATGACAGTGATTAAAATAAGAAGTTTTAAGACAAAAAGGTTTTTTAGAGTTTTCTCTGAAAGTCAATAATTTCGGAGTTATTCGTGACTGAAAGTTCACAAATTACACGATAAAAAAACATGTTTTTAAATTTGGGAAATCTGTTAAGATACTAAACGAAGCTTATAAAACAAAGATATTCATTTTTTTATTATTATCCAAGGGGCAAAATAAAGAATCAGCAACCTATAGTTATTAAAATCCTGTAAACAATACGACAGAAAAACAGGAAATTTAAGAAAGATCACTTTCTTTGTCTTTATGGTCCTTCGAGCCAGATTCGTTTATGTTTCTTTATCACTAGATCTTTTGTGGTAGGTAAAAATTAAGAAAAGCTTAATAAATTCAAACAAAATCATAGTAGAAGATGCCAAGAAGCCGATAATACGCTTTTTCTTTTTTACTCTCTCTCTCTCTCTCTCTCTCTCTCTCTCTCTCTCTCTCTCTCCTCTCCTCTCTCTCTCTCGCTATCTATTTACAGAGTTGGGTAAGTAATAATCCATCTCTGTTTTTTTTTTAATTATAATTACGACACGAAAGATTAAAAGTAGGTATCCTGTGAGTCTCTTGTACAAAAGGTAAGTGGCATAAGCTCTCCCTCTCCCAAGAAACAATAAATTTGTATTGTCAACAAGTCTGACACTCTGTTAGTTGAAAGGTTATGTGAAAGTGTTTATAGTTTGTTATTTAATTATTCTAGTATAACAAATTCTCATTATCGCTTTAGACACTCTAAAGAATGAAAAAAAAAACGTTAGGACAAACCTCAGTTGGCCATATACTCTCAAAACCTCCAAACTTCATAAGGTCCTGTTACCAAATGTTATATCGTTGTGTTTTATCGATTTTTTTGTTAATTCGCAGCTAATTTGATTATAATAATTAAAGATCCTCATTGACGCCATTTTAAAAAATCGTATTTGTATTTTTAACACTGTCATAGGCTGCTTATAGGATGTTATATTCTAGTGACTTTTCTAGAATTTAGCCATGTGCTTGAATTTAAGATATAGTTGATTTGCAGCAGTAAATCCGCATTAATATTGACCAACAATATCCTTTGTAAAATGTTTAAGTCTTTCAAACAATATATTGCCGAAGATTTAGTTATTCGCCCTTTTTATGCAACGTATATTATTTCATTTAGCCACTCTTCTGATACCAATTCATTCTGCCATATAAGTACTATTAGTTTATGGGTTACTGCAAAAAGTTGATTACCACCTTTTTATATATTTCCCAACAGATTTAATCGATTCCTGTGGCTTTATTGTCTTTGAGTTATAGGACGGCATTTGACACTTACTATTATTGTTGGGTCTTCACTGTGTAGTTGACGATGTAGATTTTGTTGATTGTCTATGTTGTAATCTCTTTCAATATCGTGTATATCATATATTATATAAATATATATTGCGTAACCACGAGATTTTTACGTCTTCCTACACTTCTTCTGCCTTTGATTTTACCCTACATTCGTATTTTTCACCTATCATGATGTGCCCCAAGTATTTCAATTTCCTGATTTTTATGGAATTTAAAACTTCGCATTGTTTTCCTAGTTGTTTGACAACTTGTTCGTTTGTTTTGCGATCCATCCATGATTTTTTCAAAATACGTCGGTAACGCCACATTTCGAATGCTTCTAGGTTTTTAATGTTGGATTTTTTAAGTAACCAAGCTTAAATCTTATACAAAAGGGTAAAGAAATATAAACATCGAAGCATTCTTATCCGGAGAGATATATTGATATCGCGATTACAAAAAAGTTTTCTCATTCTATTAAAAGTTGACCGTGCAATTCCAATGCGGCATCTTATTTCGTTTGTCTAATCAGTATCTTCTGTGATCCATGCTCCAAGGTATTTGTACGAAAATATTTGTGCAATTTCTGTATTATCTAGTACTAGCTTTACTTTGATGCTTTGTGCTTTTGTAAATACCATGAACTTGGTTTTCTTCAAATTTATTTTTAGTCCAAAAAATTTACCTATAATATGATATAATCCCAATAAAACGTCTTCCGACGTCCATTTTTCATTCAATTCGGTTGTTCCATTGTTTTTTAAGTTCTTTCGAGCTCATTAAGTTTCTTATTCCTTCCATCCGTGTTTTCTAAGGTAATTCTCTCTTCTGGATTCCTGTAGGTATTCATACAGGTACTTGTGTCAGAAGTCTATTGTCTTTCATTTATTGGAGCTGTCCGTACCATTTGAGCTATTTTCGATGTATGCCATAAACGACTTTACCTTCTATTCTCATACTTTATTGCATCCAGTTCGACGAGATATTTTTCTTCGATGTCTCTGTTAATCGTCGTGTTTCACAACCGAATAATTCTTTCTATCTCTTAGCATTCTTGCATTCTTTTTCTTGTCAATTAGATAAAAAAGATAAACGTTAGAAGAACATTTGATCTTTTTTATATGTTTTAGAATGTAATTAATTAATGGTATTTGAAAGTTTATTTTTGTTTACTATATTCATTTTCCTTGTTTATACTGGATAAAGTAAGTAAGTAACGAAATAAAGGTAATTATTACAAGAAATGAGCTGTGAGAATTTGAGAGACATAATAATTTGATTTATTTTTGATTTGCCTTATAACTAATAACTAAAGTAGTTAAACAATTAATGATATGATTCTTAATTTAATTAATGAAGTTAATTAACTAAAGTCAGCTTAATCATATCATAAGCAAGAAAAGCTGATCATCGTAATACGTTGAGTATGTTCTAGCAAAATTGATGTAAACTTTTTACATACAAATAGTTCAATTTCTGAATCTTCCGAATATTATTTAGTTCAACTTTTCACATAACCCGTGAAGTTAATAACCGGAATATAAGCGCCCGGCCGCTGATTTACGTTCTGCAATCTCTTGATAGTTTATTCGTTAACAAGAACAAAACCTGTAATTAAAATTCCAGTCGTGGCCCATTTTCATTGAAAATCTCAACCACCGGTCGTCAAGTAGCACAACGTGCGATGAGGCTTTTAAGCCCAGCAACAAACTTTTACCTGGTCCGCAATAAAACGAACAAAGATGATTTAACTTTGCCGTTGTTGCCCGTTGTACTGCCACTTTAGCCATTATTTACTCACCTAAATGTAACTTGTTTAATTTCGGGGAACGACAGAGATGAAACTAAAATATTACCCGCTGAACTTAGAAGTAACTGGACGGAGTAAGTACGCGCGTATTTCATTTGTGATAATGAACTGAGATGGAGTTTTACAGATTAGTTGGTGAAATGTGTGAATAATACGTGATGAGGAATATAACTTTAAAAGCATAGAAGCCGAGTGGTTTTAAATCCCATGCAAAGGAGTTAGCAAGAAGAAAATGATGGATATAAGAAAAAATCTCTCTTTGATTGTCCTTAGTATATTTCTAATTTCTATAATCCTTAAGTCTTCTTCCACTTGTTGTCTTCATCTCAGTTTAGTTCTACCTCTGGTTCTTTTATCTGGTGGTATACATTCCGTTATAACTCTTAACGGATGTCTCTTCTCTCTTCTCATTATGTGTCCATACCATCTAATCCTTTTGATATAATTCATGTACTGTAACAGCAATGAGGAATTAGATGAGATAGATTTTGTCATTGGTCCATATTTTTTTGGACAAAGATATTAAAACAAAATGGGCTAAGCATATTGCCCCTAAGAACGTCAGAATTAAAAGTGAAAATATTGTTCTGCGCCATCCGGGTTTAAAAGAATATATCAAAAGGAAAGCCACAAGATTCAGAAGTTTACAAAGGTACACGCGAACTGATGATATCAATACAAGGCATGATATAATTAGTTTGGATAAATTATTAGCGCCAATAAGAGATTTACGCTAATACCAAGTGCGACAAAAATCATTCAAACAATGTTTCACCCGTTCGAAATATGTAACCATGGACGAAAAGTTGGAGGCTTTTAGAAGACGGTGCTCGTTCCACCAGTACGTAGCAAGCAAACCAAATACATACGGTATAAAAATGATTGCACTGTCTGATGCTAAATTATTTTATGCCAGTAACATGGAAATATAAGTGAGAAAGTGGGAGGTCCATACTATCTAGAAACTAGTACCAAGGCAGTGGCCGAACGGGCCTGTCAACATCTCTACGGATCTAAGAGAAATGTTACCACCGACAATTGGTACACCAGCGTTGATCTTGGTGTAAGCTAACAGTAAATAAAAGAGAAATTTCTGCATATTTCTCAAGGTAGACTTATTGATTCTAGTACATTTGGATTTGGTTCAAGAAGTACACTATAGTGTCATATAAATAAAAAACAAAAACGTTCTGATATATATTCCCCTAAGTACCATAGGTATGACTTTGGTCCTAGGACCTGGTTTTTGGACTGGAAAACTGGAAATCATATTAGCATATAACAGCATAAAAAAGAGGTGTTGATACCGTAGATAAATTATGAGCACAATATGATATGGCACGGTAGAAAATAGCCTATGGTTATTTTGTATAACATTTTAAATATTAGTGAAATAAATTCCTTTGTTATTTACAATTATAACATTCCAAATTCCATAAAGATCCGACGAGAAGTTTAAACAAATTTTACCATTTAGCCTTATGTACAAACACCAGAAGAATCGAAGCGAAAATGTCTATATATCAAAGACAATAAGAATTCGACTGAAGGAAGACATGTCATTTGGAAGGAGATGTCGTGCCAGTTCAAAGAACTCCAGAGAAATTGGGAGCTGTGGTTACTGCAGATGAAAAAACAATCGAAAAACGAAATATTTTTGTTCGATTTGTAAAACAGCTTAATATTCCGGCTTAATTTTATTATGTTTTTTGCCATCTCTTATATTTTTTAAATTAAGTTTATATTATATATATATATTTATATATATATATATATATATATATATATATATATAGTCCTTATATTATAAATATTTTTAAACAGAATTAGATCACTCTCAGTGGAGCCGCTGTTAAAGGCAGTTGATTTCGGTGTTGGTCCGAATTTTCATTAAATTCGTAAGGAATTTTGGTACAATGAAATTCACTTTAATTCGTAAGGAATTTGGTACAATGAACCATCAAAAGTAGAAACTGTGGAACTTCCGTTAGATCTAAGAAGACAAGTACTAGCAGAAAAAATGATAATCAAGTGTAAAGTCAAAAATTCACCACTGACAAAATCTCAACTATAAATATTTAAGACCTTATACTGGATCATACTGGACAAACAAAAACTTATTTTGTGAAGGATTTATAAACACGGTAGATTTCACTCCTACAACAATTAAAGTTAACATAGATGTTTTATTGTTGAATATTCGGTTGATGATACCTCTTCTTCTTAAAGTGCCTTTTTGTTCCGGATGTTGGCGATCATCACGGCTATCTTTACTCTGTTTACTGCAGCGCGAAACAGTTCAGTGGTAGTCTACAGATGATATCTAGATATTTTGAATTATCAAGCCTTAATAAATTTAGTTAAATTATAAATAAATACCAAATATATAGAGCTTTTTATGCAGATGCATCAAAAGATTCTTATCGCACAGGTGAGGCTTTTATTGTCCCATTGCAAGTACAACGCAGATTTAAATTGGGTAAAAAAGCATCAATTTTTACAGCAGAAGCTTTTACCATTATAAAATCTATATATTTTATATTAGAGAATAATAGTACGTACTCCATAATTCTTACTGATTCCGTTTTAAATTTAAATTGCCTAAAATCGCATTTGCATATCAACTTCGCATATATCCATCCTTACATAGTCAAAATAAAAACGATGCTCTCGCAAATTCAAGAAACTAAGAAACTAAGAAACTGATTGTTGTTTGGACAAAAGCACACTTAGGCATCACATACAATGAATAAGTTGACAAAGCAGCTAAAGAAAGCATACAGTTGGGAGAAGTAGTTATTATACCCTTATTACCATTAAATGAGGGAACCAATATCTTCTTCTTTGTGTGCCGTGCTTGTATTCAAGGGTTGGCCGTCGTCATATTGACAAGCTGATGAAATGATTCTCGATCCGCAGCTAGATTAAACAGTTCCTCGACCGTTCAACCTGTCCATTGTCTAATGTTACGCATCCAGGACAGTTATTTTCCTCCGATCCAACGTTTTTCTTCAATTTTGCTCTGAATGATTAACCGGACTAAGCGATATTTAGGTTCTCTCATTATATGACCGAAGTATTGGACCTTTCTCATTTTGATGATGTTGATCAATTCTCTCTCTTTGTGCACGGTCTCTAGCACACCTTCGTTAGATATGTGTGCTGTCCACGGGATTCTGAGCATGCAACGATAACACCATAACTCAAATGCTTCCAATTTGTTAAGATTTTTTATTTTTGTTGTCCAGGTTTTACATCCATAGAATAAAGTGGACCAGACGTAGCACTTCAATACTCTTAGACGTGTGGTCAACGACAGACTTCTACTGCATAATACATAACGCCAGTTAATAAAGTTTTTCCGTGCGAGTTCTATTCTGATCTAAATTTCCTGGTCACTTTCAGCCCTACAGTCAATTTAGCTACCCAGATATTTAAAGTGTTCCACCCTCTCCAGGATTTTGTTATCTAATCTTAGCACTGAGTATTCGATATTAAGTTTTCCGACCACCATCCATTTTGTTTTTTTTTGCGTTGATTGTTAAGCCTTTTCAGTGCATTCGTTGTTTACAGCATTCTACAGGGTTTGAAGATCTTCTAGACTCTCTGCCATTATTGCGGTGTCATCGGCGTATCTGATGTTATTAATAATTTTACCAATGATCTTAACACCTTCGCGGCGATTATTAACCGCTATTTCAAAAACTGGTTCAGTGTAGGCATTAAACAACCTCGGTGACATTACACATCCCTGTCTGACACCACGCTTAATAGAAACTTTAGCTGAAACCTCTTGGTCCACCTTAACACAAGCGGTCTGATTGTAGTAAAGATTTTTGAGCAATCTAATGTCATACGTGTCCAGACCAACTGAGTACAAGCATTGAAATAATAATGTATGTGGTACTCTATCAAAGGCTTTTTCGAAATCTATAAAACATACGTAAATATTTTTTATTAAGTCAATGCTCTTTTGTAAGAGTATTCGCATGCAAAAAAGAGCTTTTCGAGTACCCATACCGTTTTGAAAACGAAACTGCTCATCACCAGTTATCCCCTCATAAAGTTTATATATGCGACAATGCAATATTTCCATAAAAATTTTGAGCGTGTGACTCATTAAACTGATAAGTCGATAGTCGCTACACTGTCCGGCATTCTCTTTCTTGGGAATAGTTATAAATATCGATTCTAACCAGTTGTCTGGTAATTTGCCGCTGCTGTATATCTTATTAAAGAAGGATGTTATAATCGCAACACTCTCATTATCTAATAGTTTTAACAATTCTGCAGGTATTTCGTCAGGATCAGAAGCCTTCCTTCATTTCGCTTGATCGATAGGCTTCTGACCTTCTGAGATTAGAATCGGTGGGCCTGTATCTCGGTTAAATTTTATTTCTTGGTAGATTTTTTGGTAATGTTAAATAAGTATATTATGTAATTTTCCCATTCGGTACAGCGCTCTTTAATATCACTTAAAATTTTACCACCAGAGTCTTGTAATATATTTTGCCCATAAGTTCTGCTTTTACCTGTTAATTCTTTTAATTATTTTATGCAAATGAAAACTGTCGTGTTGTTGCTCCAGCTTCTCAATTTCTAAACAGGATTCTTGTAGCCATCGATCTTTTGCTACTTTAATTCTTTTTCGGATTTCTTTATATATTTCATCGTATTTTTCTCTGTTTATGGATTTATACTGCCTCCGAACGTCCATTAGATCTAAGATGTCTTGCATCATTAATATAGCCAAGCGGAACCAATATAGCCAAGGATAATTTATATCAAAAATACAGATATTTCTGTTTGACAAAATGCACAAGATACACATTGCTAGAACCTGAGATTCGAAAAAACTAGTGGTTTACAAATTACAACTATCCGAGAAGTTCCATAACATCCATATCCCGGATGAAGTTTGGAAAATAAGCTTGCTATGCCGGCTCATTTACACAAAATAAAAATAATTGGATATTTGCAAAGAAACAGCATATTTGTACCTTATAATTTTTTAATTGTAGCAAGTATACATATTAGTTTGACATCTTTAGAAAAAATCTAAAAAGTTTAAATATTTACGGTCCCTATAATGTCATGAATCTTTTGACACTAAATGATAAACGTGTTTTAGATTTTATTGTATTATTTATATTTCAGTATAAAATTAAATTGTAAAATAACTAGTTTAGGCTTGTAACCCTAAATGTCTTTCTGTTTGTTTACATACCTATCTTACCGTGGTCTACCCAGTATTTGTTTAAAAAAATGCTCAGAACGACTGCTGGGCGAGATAAGTGTGGCCTTGTCCTAATCTTAAAATGCTTTTTATGATTATTCTACCCAAAAAAATTGTTGGAAAAAAATTATTGTTTTAATCATAAAAAACTTCAGAGAAAACTCACAACAGAACTTTTTTGTTTATAATGAACCAAAAAACAAAAACTTGGCCTGGTCGAAAACAATCTTTGATACATTTTGTTTTAAAACAAAATTGTTTAACAAAATTTGAACTTCTCGTCCAAGCGAACCTTATTTTGAGGATTCTGATTAAAGTGATTAAAATTTCATACGAATATTTTTTTGAAAGAATCTGAGCTGGATAATATGGATAATAATGGATGGGCACCAACAAATAGCTTAATCGTTAACTATTGTTTGCATTAATTTCTTTGTAAACGATTATATCTTTTTATACTTGTACATAACCTTCCAAATCAATCGAACATTAACTTCAACAAGAACTACCAAGATTGGATAGGAAATACAAAATCACAAAAACCTTTTGTTTAAGCCTCCCAAAAAAACATTTCTGTATTAATCAAGCTCGGTCGACAAAGAGAAAACATTTCATTCTTAATGAGAATCTCTCCCGTCTTCGTTTTATAGACGTTTCCTTGTTTGTTACCACCTGTTACTTCATGAAATAGAGTGAGAACATTCCAAAGAAGTGACTAATAGATCATCAAAAATCGGCGGCATAAAAACAACTTTCGGGAAAAATAACTCTTCCACAAATATTTTAGAGAGGAAACAAGTTTACCGATTAATAACGTTTGTCGACATAGTTCAAAGTTTGAGTATGATGGAAATATGTAAGCTCAAATATTTGAGGTAAAATGCGATGAAAACCCACAACTTTATGCAATCTACCTTAAAAAACATGAAAATAATTTACGTATAATATAAGTAGCTTTTTACGATATTTTAAAACTTTAAATTATGTTTTTTTGTTTTATGACAAACTTATCGAAAACTCTACTATTATAGTTAAAAAGAATAAATTCTTTTATAGTAACTACTAGTGATTTTGCCTGACATCATACGATAGGGGATTCAATAAATTGCATCTACAATCACTTCACTTATTTTTTGTTTTTTGTTTAAGACTAGAGCTACAACAGAATAATATTTTAAACTGTAATCACTTTTGGAGTGTCACTGAACTTTTTGCATAAAGTCGTCTTATAAAATTGACCTACGTATAAAACCAGCGTAATTCTACTTTGGCAATTTATTTGGTGGGAATGCTCGAGTTTTGTATTATATTTTTTACCGATCACTAAATTCGCAACCAACTTTTAAGGATCAACAAAGTTTTCAAAACAATTAATAATTAATTTTTAAAAATAAAAAACTTCTTACATAAAAGGGCCGGTCTTTTCACCTTCAGATAAATATTGTCCTATCTGATATATAGTTATCTCAAGGATAGACATTTGTTTACAAAATAAGATGTTCTGTCTTATCACGTCAAATTATGTTCCGGTTACTTATATGTAAGATAAATGTAAAATTTATATCGGAACACACCAATTTTTAATTAGTTGTCAAAGAAATCATAATAATGTTTTAATATCTCTTGAAATTAAACAATTTGTGGTGGCAGGAATAAATTAAATTATATGAAAAAAAAAATGTAATAACGATTAAAAAAATAATCCATGTTTGTTGATTCTTCTCAGGTTTTTCTATACCATTAAAATATTGTATATTGTTAGTTCAAACATCTTCAACTTAAAAAAGTTCAGTAATATCTTCATTTAGCAATGAATCTTAATTTTGATCTCTCGTGTAGAATGTTGCCGTAGAACAGTTGAATCTTTTTAACCTTACAGCTACTTCCACTGGGTGAAATAGTGTCCAAACCTTCTCTTCCATACATAAAATGTTATGTTGCATATCTAGTTCTTATATTAAATATATTATAGAAATTGGATTCTTCAGTAAACTTCTTAAAAATGGCTTTAATTTATATTCAGAATTTCCTTGTAAGAACCCATTTCTATTATCTTCATTTAAACTTCTGATCAAGAATACAGGATTATTTATTCCTACCTCTAGGCACTACAAAAACAAATCCAAGAAGTATCACGAAATTGTCAAAATTTAAAATCAATATTTCATGTAAGTATGAATCGTTCCATTGAACACTATGTTCATTTTCCCATGCTTGTTTACATATTTGTGATCTATCAAATTCTCAATTTTTATTATGTGATTATAAGACATATACCTGTGTAATCCTTGTATCTGTTTTTAAAAACTTTGTATCTGGCTGTGTGGGTATTTACCCTATAGCCAATAAAAAAAAGATATCTGGGAATAGATGTAATTAGTTACGCAGATATTGAAGTAACGTACGACCACAAACTTAACAGCAAGTAAAGCAGCGGGATCTTTTAATGGCACAATCTGGAAGAACAAACACCTAAGGCAAGGAACCAAAACAAAGCAATTAGACCTAAGTATATTAACACACACGGCGGAGACAATGTCGTCAATAGCTCAATTTCGGCTTCAAGATTAATCAAATTGCAACCATAATTACAGCCAATGGTATTGCTTGAAACTGAGTATTGGCTGTTGTGCAAGCTCTAATGGCAAAGTAAGTGAAGTTAAGTCAGATTTGGAAGAATCGTAGAACAGTGAAGAGGCTGTAAGTGTTGGCATCAAAAACTGGCAAATTTGTTAAAAAAAGTGAATTATACTCAATGTAATGTGTCAATTTTGTACAAGTAATTACTGTGTTTTATTTTCCAAGCCTTCTCTCATCTGAAATATTTGTAAAACGGCGTTTACAACAACTTTAAAGGATAATCACATGTTTCCATTTTTCCCAGCAGCTTCCATCCTCGTTTTGTTTGTCTCTGGTTGTCATCTCAGGCTTTTCCGCAGTTTGGGGATGAATTCGTTCGTGTGGCAAGGAGTGTAAGTCCAGTTCTTAACTCCAGAAAATTAAAAGTAATTTTAATGAAATCCAGGTAACTTTTTTTGTTGAACTTTTAAGGGAAAAATAAATTTTCTATAATAATAATTGATATTAAAAGTTTAAGAAATCGTATTAATTAAAATTGTAGATCTTAGGATGTGGCCTAGGGCCTAGCTGTCATAATAATTGTTCTCAGTATTAAAATTTAGTGTTGACATCTGACAGCTGGCTTTATTTTTTTGACATTTGGTAAATACCTAACCATAATAGAGATTTTTTTATGATTTTTAAAAAAAGGTAACCTCTATGCATGGTTACATTTAAAAGCTGTTTTTAATTTATAATTTTTTCCGTTACACATTGTCGCCCATTAACAATCGTAAGTTAGTATCTTCAACTTCTAAAGTTTGTAAATGGATAGAATATAGTAAGTTTGTTTTTGATATTTTGTATTTTATTTTTACTATTTATAGTTGTAACTGTTTGTGGTAAGACCGTAATAAATATTTAATTTTTTCCCTAAACCAATTTGTTTATTTTTTTTAAAAAGTTTCTAACCCTTTTTGTGTTTTATGAAGGAAGAGCTTTTTCTTTCCTCCGACAGGAAGATTCCTCAAAGCGGCGTTCATTTTAAATAGCTTGAGAACCTTCCTGTAATGTGTTTGTCCAGGAGATTCATGTAAGTATCCCCTTTTGTTTAATTTTTGTAGTTAATCTATTTCAGTCTCCTTATCATTCACTTATTCACGACCCAGTTCTCCAAATAAACCCTGAGTAGCCGTTCGCAAAAGTTTCGGTTTGTTTTGCTTGCCCTATCTTCACCCCAATACTTTCTGTCCCCAATTTTTAATTACACATCATATATGTGTAATCTCTGGTTTTGCATTAGAGTGTCTGTGTGATGCTTTATCAACAGATTTACAATAAATGGCTTATTTCTTATTGTTCTTAGTACAATAATGTTTAAACTAAGGTATAAAAAATTGCAGGAATTTAACATCACGTTCAAAATAAAAAAAAGGGCAACTAATTCAGTCTTTCCATTTTCCAGAAAAACAAACTTTGGATAAGATAAAACAAGCGGATAAAAAGCAAACGTGTATAGAGAAGCATTTATCTACATCATACACGTCCAAAATTTATAACCCCCTTATCCAACAAGTGTTTTTATTAAGAATGCCTCTATCAATATTCCAGCCGCTATTCGTAATCCAGAACGGAATTGTTTTTATTCAAATTTTATCCCAGTAGAGTGTCAAGTGATCTGAATTCGAAAAGAAAACCTTTGCCCGACGTTTATAAGAAAACGAAAACCAGAAGGTCTGCTCCGGGGATTTTTATCTGGAGGAAATGTATCGGGAACAAATATGGATTTAGGAAATATGGAGGCGGCGCTGATAGGAGGAAAACGGAGATTCATATTCCAGAATGTGCCAGATAAGCTGGATCACATTGACCTAGGTTAAAAAATATACTAGGAATATATTTTTTATAAAAGATGTTTCCAAACCAAACGATTCGATATATAAGCAGAATATACGAAGATTTATATACAACTAGAATATTTCTGAATATAAACATGGAAAATATCTTGTAAACTGATCTAAAAAATAAAAGAAATAGTGTTTGACAATCATTAAAATGATGAAACCAATATCAATAAACAAATGACAAGTTTTATTTATGATTTTGGATTTGCGATAGCGTTACATTGATTTCATATGTACCTAAATCTCCAAAAACGTTACGTTTGATGTCTTTACTGCACTACAGTAATGCAGAAATGATGAAATAAACAAACCGGAAACTATCGAGTTATATAATCAAACAAAAGGAGGAGCTGATGCATTAGATAAAAAATGTATTCTACACATCGTAGAAGTCGAAGATGACCGCTTACTTGTTTTTATACAATTTTGGATATTTCTTTCGTCAATGCGTTTATAATATACTTATCCCTGCCTGGAAACTCCTCAAAGTCGAGGTATGAATTCATCAAATATCTGGCTTGGCAACTTGTGCAGGATCATATGGAAAAAAGACTAACTATTTCTCAAATTCCAAGGAAATTGAGACATAATATCGCTTCCATTGTAAAAAACAGACATTCCTGAATAGAAAAATACTATTTTAGGAAAAAGAGTAAGGTAGTCAAAATGTCCACGATTGGATAGAAAAACGAAGATAGTTTGCGTTAATTGCAAAGCGCATATATGGAATATGAAACATGTGTGAAACACATACCTGCAAAGATTGCCTATAAGAATGTATTGTAGTTTTTATAATGTTTATTATTTTTTTATGTTGGTAGGTTAGGTTGAAAGTTTAAGTTTATGTTTTAAGCAAAAAAAAATTTTTTCTCATTTTTTTCGTTAGAGGATAATGTTTAGTCTAGTTACAAAATAACTCAGATTTTGAGACTGTTTCTTAGTTGAATTTTTTATGCGTGATAAGTATTTCAAATATTTGTTAAATTTATGTTATACAATATAAACGTTTTTAAGTTATTGAAGTCATTTTTTTTTAATATAAACAAATATCAGTGTCTAATTTTGCAAAACAAATTGGAGTCTGTGTGACCCCAACTCACCATACATGTAACAAAAAATGGACCACACCAGTTACGGGTTAAAATAAGATTTTGTAACTAAATTTACAACTTCCTACAAAAGATCTTCTATTAGGCCAATGATTCTGTCCAAAATAAGATGTATAAGATGAACTACAAAGTTAATGGGGTAATATTATTTCATATAATCAATGGAGACCCAAATATAAAAAAACCGAGGAGTGCTACCATTTAATGTTACGTTTTTGTTACGTTAAGGGGTGAATTAGTTCCTAAGCACTAGGGTGCATTTGGATGAATTAAATGCACTTTTCGTATATACGAGTATGCAGTCACAGAAAAATTATTCAAATTAAATTTTCTATCAAAATGCCACCTTTTAAAGTTAAAAATATATTAAAATATATTTAAAAAAAAAAACAGGAAAACACACGATTTTTCTTTTTTGTCCCATAGCTTTTTTTCACGGGGTGTAGGTATACGCATTGCTTTACAAAAAAAACTTTTATCTTTCTTATTCAAAATGATATTTGTGAAAAATCCTTAGGATTTACATTATTTGAGATACGATTTTTAAAACTAACCATTTTTAGGCAATTTTCTCAAACTTTGTTCTATAAAAAATTGATAGATTCGACCGCTACTTGATGGAAATTTATTTTATGTAACAATAAAACACTGTAAACTTTGTTTACAAGATTTCCACAAAATTTATTATAAAATCTTATTACTACAGCTGTTTCGGCTGTAGAGTCGAATAATGTATGTATGTAATTATGAATAATTCAGAAATTATTAAGAAAGTGAGGCTATATGGCGAAGAATATGAAAATTATAAAAGTAATGTTGTACCTGCAAAAAAACTAGAAGGAGACTGTTGGTAAGTTTTAAGGTTAAGATAGTTTTAAAATGTAAAATTATAAATTTTTGTAGTTGTCGCTTAAAGTGCTTTGAAAAAGTTCATACGAATGTAAGGGATGAACTATTTGTCAAATTCAGAAGCATACTTACCAAGACTGCACAAGATTCATATTTACGAGGGCTTATGGAAAAGTGTGAAGTAAAAAAGAGACGACGTTAAAATGAAAATCCAAAGAATAGAAGATATAACAATTGTTACTCCGTGATAGGCTCGGGTGGCAAAATTATTGTTTGCAAAAATGCTTTCATAAGAATTCACACTGTGCGTATTAAGTTTCTTGTACAAGGAAAAGTACCACTGGATAAAAGTGGAAAAAATATTTTAGGGAATGTTTAGTCTGAAAATTTAATCGTTCGTTTAAGTGTAATTCTTGCAACAATTTGTATGTACCTAAATGTACAAGCACAGAAGTGACTACAAATTTAAAAAATATCCGTCAATGCTGGTAAAAATCGTTGCAAGCATTAATAGCGTCTTCATCGCTTTTTAACCCTACTAATGACTGATCGTTGCGATATTGTTTCTCCTTCTTCTGCTCAGTACAAGAGAAACCGCAGGTTCGGATATTTGATTAACGCACTTACTCGTGCTGGTAATGGTGCGCAGCTAACAGAACTGCGCTATAGAGTTTTGAAAGTGGAAAGACTCAAAAGAAAGTTACTTTACTAGGCAATGGTAGTTCGTTACGATTGTAGCACGAGCCTTTATTTTCGTTGAGAGTATCGGCTTACGGTGGGATCGATCCTTACTCATGGACCAGATCTTTAGACAGACTAACATGGGTACTAAAATCTTTTTGATGTTGGAACTCTAAATTATCTGTAAAGAACTTACTGCGTACCTGGCATGGTGCTGTAACTGGTAGAGAAGTTTCGACGATCTATTTAGACTCAACTCTTAGATTGGGTATTCGTCTTGTCGGAGATGTCGGATATATATATATATATATATATATATATATATATATATATATATATATATATATATATATACATCGTCTCGAGAATTTAAATTATTTTCTTGTTTTTCTATTTCAATGGCTTTCCTGATAATTCGTTTCCTCTTGTTTTCGACATTCGCTAACATTACTGTATGTTTGAGGTCAATTTTGTGTCCTGTAGCTAAAGAATGCTGGGCTAGGGATGACGTCGTTTCTTTTCGTTCGATGGCATTGCGATGTTCTTCTTGTCTTACTTGGATCCTTCTATTTGTCTGTACAATATAGGCTCTATCGCATTCTCCACAGGGAATTTTGTATACTCCTTGGTTTTCTAGAGGAATCTTTGTCTTGGCAGATGGTAATATGTTTGCGATTTTTCTGTCGGTGTTGAAGACAGTCTCTATTTTGTGTTTTCTCAGGACCCTGCTTATCTTCTCTGTTGTGCCTTTAATATAAGGTAGAGTGGTTTTGGCAATCGGTTTTTCGTCTTCTTTTATTTCTTTTGTTGTTTTTTGTGGTCTTCGTGCCTTTTCCATTCTGTGTGTGTGGAAAAGCCGTTGTTTTTTAACGCTTTTGTAACTTTCTGCATTTCTTCTTTCTTACATATATATATATATATATATATATATATATATATATATATATATATTATATATATATATATATATATATATATTAAAAATTAAGCAGTTTTCTGTATAAAAAGATCCAATGTTTCTCTTTATTTATACCGGACGACATCCTTTTGTAATTTAATTGTAAAAATGTGTATTTGCTAGGCCACAAATTTGTCTAATTGTAACCAGTATTTGACAGAGTTTTTAAAGACCAAGAAAAACAGATTTTGAAGTTTTTTATGGATTTGTAGGCAACAAAAGATATGATTCCGCTTATTTATTGAATGTATTTATTTTATTATTGTTTGTACTTAGAGATGCCCCAAAACTCACAAGAGACAGAATAGAAGATGGCGATCAAACGAACGCATTACATAATTTCCTTTAATCCTGATAACCTGTAAAACATTCTTTCGGTAATTTAGATCTTCTGGATCATATCTATAATTAAAAGCAATTCCAAGAGATTCATAGAAGCTAACCATATAAAAATAATATGTTGACTATTTTATGTATGTGTCGTCTCCGGGCGATTATTAGTAAACGTAGGAAATTGAAATGCAACTTGGTGCTATAACTATGTTTACTAATATCTCTAACTATTGCGCAATATTATGAAATATTGCGCAGTTAGCCGGTACGCTCTAATTTGGTCATTATCTTGTAAAAGACAATGCTGCAGGTGTTGTGGGTACTTTAGAAATAAAACTCACAATTTCTAAGTAGAAAAAAAACTCAGCGTCAGAGTCTTTAGAACTTTTCAGAGCCCTTCAAAGTGAAGAGCCCTGGGGCTACCCTCTAAGGGTAAAACCAGACTGACTGTAAATCCGAAAATGTCCCATATTTAAAGTAAAATTAACTTTTATATGAAACCTTTTCGATTTTTAACCAATTAAAATTTGAATAAAACTCCAGAAGGAAGGGCGATGAACATCGAGGTGCGTGATTGGTGGCACCTGATGACATCCCCCCTGCTTTGGAGACTCTGAGGCTGATAAAAAAAGCTGATTTTTATTAACAACCTAAGAAAAACAATTTTTTTTACAATTCATAACTATAGAAAAGAAAAAATGCATTAAATATATACAAAAAAATGGATATGTCCATATTGTCAAATGTACTTACAGTTCTCTAAGCACTTACACTCGCGTAACACTCGCGAAACGCGCACTAGCACTGCACAAAACACTCACAGGCGGTGGTCGGTGTTGTGGACAGCATCTGCAGGTCCCTCCTCGGCGATGTGGTCGGTTGTCGGCTGCTACATCCCGTTCTAGCCCTGTCGGTACCTTCTGCATGTCGCCGGTGGATCGTAGGCGAGTTTTACCTGAGCCTCCGTGGTGACTCTGGACCACATAATGGTAGGGCAGGCAGGGACTGGCTACTCCGGGGACATCCATCGTGCATCAGGTACGGCGTCGAAGTCGGGTGGCTCGAAAAATCTAACACATCGACGGTTTCAGGCTGCAGAAGGTGGATATCGGCATGTTAGCGTGTAACTTACTAACATCCGATGCCTCTCCCCGCTGTTTTCTTGAGTGGTTTTGATGCAGGCCTCGTGTCGGAACTGTTGTGATGTTGGATCACTTGGAGCACGAGACTCTCTGACTCTGAGTCGTGGTGCGTTCGATTTTGTTGGGCGCCATGTCGTCTCCGGGCGATTATTAGTAAACGTAGGAAATTGAAATGCAACTTGGTGCTATAACTATGTTTACTAATATCTCTAACTATTGCGCAATATTATGAAATATTGCGCAGTTAGCCGGTACGCTCTAATTTGGTCATTATCTTGTAAAAGACAATGCTGCAGGTGTTGTGGGTACTTTAGAAATAAAACTCACAATTTCTAAGTAGAAAAAAAACTCAGCGTCAGAGTCTTTAGAACTTTTCAGAGCCCTTCAAAGTGAAGAGCCCTGGGGCTACCCTCTAAGGGTAAAACCAGACTGACTGTAAATCCGAAAATGTCCCATATTTAAAGTAAAATTAACTTTTATATGAAACCTTTTCGATTTTTAACCAATTAAAATTTGAATAAAACTCCAGAAGGAAGGGCGATGAACATCGAGGTGCGTGATTGGTGGCACCTGATGACATATGTTTCGTAAAAACTAATAAAATAATTTTTATTTTCATAAAATCAAAAATTATTAAGATTTTTATCATTAAGTGAAGGAATCATTAAAAAAAATTGTGAATGTACTGACCTTTCCGCCAAGGTAACTCAAGGTCAAGACAAAAACTTCAAAAAATCTTTAGATTTTAATCTGTATTTCTCTCTAATTTGTATTTCTATTTATATATCGATGGATTAACCCCATTTTTACACCTTGTAATACAAAAACCATCACTTTTGTTTACTCTTTGACTTAACCACTTTTTGGCATAGAAACAAAAAATCCCTGTAATTTTATCGATCCCAACAAGAAAAAGGTCAGCACTCGCGACCCTACCTGTAGTCTTCATCCAAGAATAACAAAACCAGTTCCAAACTTTCAGATCCTAAAAAGCAATTACGATCTTTTAAGTGTTTTTTTAAAAAGCTAAAAGAGGCAGCTACACTAATTACTCCTGTCAATTTTCTTTGCATTTCCAAACAAAAGGCAGGAAAGACTCAACAATAACATGCAAATTTTTTATTTCGACATGACTACATTTCCTGTTGGGAGTTTCTTTGTGCTTTACGGTAAAAATGAAATCGTTTTTTGTTTATTTTTTAATAAATTTGCAGCATTATATTTTAGTAAAATTGTTTTTCTACTACTATTATACTATTTCTTTTGATCAATAATTCGTAGTTATACTTAACTTGTAAATGTTTGATAACACAATTTTTAAGATAGAAGATTTATTGTTAGAGTGCTGTCTCTAACCAATTAATTTTTATTTTAGAACTTGCGACTCTAAACAAATTAATTGATCTGCAATGATACCGATTACGTAGATCTTTTAACTAAGAATTCTGCCTGCAGATTTTCCTTGAATCTTGCTCTGTAATACAAAACATAAAATTTTGTAGTTGTCTGGATTGTAGTTACTACCGTAGGGCGCAAACTGCTATTTAACATGGTTGGTATGGGGGCTACCAAAGCAAGACGCATCAAAAAGTCGCACTGGTCAACATGGTTGCCTTTTTAATATCCGAGACGAGTTTTATGTGGAACTACTCTGTTTTCGTTCCACATCACCTCTCCAGGGGTTTTGTAAGTTTAATACGATTGATTAATATTAATACGATATAGTTGAGATGAGTAGTAGAGGACTAGAATCCTCAGCGACAACCTGTCAAACGTGGTCGTCATTTGTTTACCCTCAAAGGGATCACGAGCAGTGGTACCATGCAGTCGCCATACCCTAACTAAGGCCCTGGCCAATCAGCGTACTGTGCTCATCAATCCTCACCTTATATGATGAATGAAAGTAATAATAATTTACTATTGATTATTAAAATATTCTCAATCTGCTATTGGTCGATTGTCTTGAGAATTTCTTTAACCAATTTGTGAGTAGGAACTTAAATGTACAAATATGGATAATTTTCAAGCAATCGGCATCTGTTGATCACCTAAACTTGGCCTGGCCTGGGTCTTTAGCGACTTGCTGAGGGTCTTATGCCGGGAGTCCCCAACTTTGACAGGCTTAGACCTAACACTGTTGCTGGTGTTACCATTGTACCTTTAAATCCCTTAAGTTTTATTTACCAAACTTAATTCATTGCAAAATGGAAAACACATTCAATATAATCACCTTACATATTAAACAAAGAAAGGCTTTTTTAAGGCCATATCGACATAGAAGACACTTCATAGTTCTGTGAAATATTGAGCACCCAGGAGATATGTATTTACACATATATACATATAGTAAACATCAAATTAAGTACTTAGAAACCCCTTTAGGTGACAGGCTGCATAAGTACTGAGTGGAGAGTGGAACCTCATGGTATGACTGCCATACCACTTTTACTAGAGACGGACTCTTAGGGGCATTGCTTCTGCCAGAATGGGGCAGATTTCCTCTCGGATGCTGGCAGCACCCTTTATGTTACTTTTGTTGTTTACTTTTATTCTGGCACGTGTTTGACTATTGCAATAATGAATACTTGGGACACATTATAAGAGGCGAAAGATATGAACTGCTTCGAATAATTATGCAAGGGAAAATAGCAGGAAAAAGGTCCATATGAAAAAGACGAAACTCCTGGCTAAAGAATCTACGGGAATGGTATAGCTGTAGCAACAACGAATTGTTTCGGTCAGCAGTTTCGAAAATACGTATAGCCTGATGATCGCCAACCTTCGGAACGAAGATGGCACTTAAAAAATAAGAATAATGAAGAACGCAGCGCCAAATTGTTCTCAGCCAAAACATAAAAAATTTCCGTAAAAAATCCTAAGAAGGTAACAGAAGAAGAACTTGAATACTTTTTAACATAATCAGATAGTGAAGATGAATATATTTCATCGGAATCTACAGATGATGAGCATGGGGATGAGTTGGGTAAGTTGAAAACAGATGAGTTTAAAAAAGTGTTAAATTTGTATTTTTGTAGGTGACGACGATATTTCGGGTATTATTGCATGTGCAAGCCATGCAAAACAAGGAGGAACCGAATGAAAATTTAAATCCAAATGCAGGTTATGGGAAATAACTCAATGAAATTTTAAATCCTAATGCAGGAAAGCCAAATACACATGAATGGCAAAATTATCATGATGAAATAAAACAATTTAAGTTTATTAGATGCTGCAACTTGTTGAAGAGCCACCACAAAGTAAGACACCTTTTGATTTCTTTCGTCTTCGGGCGGATGAAACTCTTTTTTGAGCTAATAATAACAGAAACGAATCTGTATGTAAAATAGTTTCGAGTGTAAAAGAGAGATTTACAGTAAAAAATTGAAATCCACTTATTACCGAAGATTACATAAATTTTGTGGGCTACTCTTACACATGGGAACATGGAAAACCGACAGAAACACAAGAATATTGGAAAACTGATAGTCTTTTTAAAGTGTTTCCCAGAAAATATGAGTAGAGACCGTTTTTTGTTAATTCTTCGGTGTCTGCACTTTGCCAAAAATCCAGAGGTAGAAGAAGTTATAGAAGATAATCTGTACAAAATTTGTCCATTGTTAAACTATTTTAATCAAAAAATGAATGACATTTATCAGTCTGACAAAAATCTCTCTCTTGATGAATAACTAGTTTTTTGGCGTGGTCGTCTCTGTTTTAGAATGTATATTAAAAATAAGCGCCATAAATTTGATATAAAAATATATGTACTTACTGAACCTAACGGATTAGTTTAAAATATGAAAGTTAATGCTGGTAAATTTGATACTACCGCCTGAACAGACCATTCAAAAAAATTTGTCATGGAATTGATGCACAAACATCTAAATCCAGGTCACATGTTATTTATGGACAATTTTTACGTGAGTATAGACCTTGCTGAAACACTTATGAAGAACAAAACATATTGTACAGGAACTCTTCTGGGAAGAAGACAAGAAAATCCAGTAGAAGTGACTAAAGCAAAGTTAAAAAACGGTGAGTCGACGATAAGTAATGTATGTATCCACTGAGTTCAGCAATGTTATGGAAGAATCTGAGAACAAACGAAAATAAAAAAAACTAAAACCTCTTCCAATCGCCGAATATAACAAAAATATGAGTGGTGTTGATCGCAAAGATCAAATGTCATCATAGTATCCTTGCGAAAGAAAAACTCTTGGCTGGTACAAAAAATTGGGTATACATATACTACAAGTGATTTTAATAAAATCTTATTTAACAAATATTCTGGATTAAAACTGTCTCTTTATGACTTTCGACTAGAAATTATAAGAAATTTACTACGCACTCCTCAGAAAAATGCTCCTAAAACATTGAATAACTTGTCTGAACGGCATCTTTTGAGCAAAATAGCTAAGAAAAATACAAAAAGAGAAACGAAATGTAAAAAGTGCAGGGTGTGTACAGTGAATAAAAAAAGAAAAGACACGATTTATAATTGTCTTATTTGTACTGACAAACCTGGTCTTTGCCTAGGGGCATGATTCGTAACGTACCATGAGGACCGAAAACTACTCTGGTTGGTGTATATTTGTACTATTTGTTACCTATAACGTTTAAGTTGCTCCTATTATATTATTTTTAGTGTATGTTTTGTAACTTTTTAAATAAAACATAATTTTTTTGTAACCCTTTATTTCAAAAATAAGACGCGTTTCCGCGTTCGTTATCATTTGGTGTGAAAATAAAGTGTGATGCTAACGTATATACCTGCATACTAATTTATCTCGTTCATTTTAGGAAGGCGTAACAGTCAAAATGTTCTAAAGGAAGCTGCTGGACCAACCCCTCATGCTAAGAGAAGCATTATTAGAGATTCTGCAGCTAGTGTATGGCGGCTGTTGATTGAGTAATGCATACTACGTAACATAAAATCATGTAGTGTTGCACAGGGTAAAAGAAAACTCAAAGATGAAAATTGGCAAATTTCTATTGAAGAAATCGAAGCATTTATATCCTTACTGTATGCTAGGGTAGCTTATATGGCACGAAATGTTAGCATAAAGATGCTTTGGTCTGGTACATGGGGTCCAAAATTTTTTCAAGAGACGATGTCTAGAAACAAATTTACACAAATAATGAGTTTTTATCCGTTTTGATATGAGAAATACCAGGTCTAAGCGATTATCAACAGATAAATTTGCACTTCCGTCGTGAATATGGAACCCATTTATAGAGAATTGTATAGTATGTTATACACCTGGCGAAAAATAACTATCGACGAACAGCTTTTTTCCACGAAGGCAAGATGCCGCTTTACCCAGTACATGGCGAATAAACCCGATAAGTTTGGAATTAAATTCTGGCTTGCAGCTGATGTCGAGTCCAAATATTTGTTGAACGAATTTCCTTACCTAGGGAAAAATGAACAACGACCAGTCAATCAACTTCTGGGGGAACATGTTTTTAGCCATCTAATGGAACCATTTATAAATAAAGGAAAAAATGTCACGACGGATAATTTCTTTACGTCCATAAAGTTGGCAAAAGAATTACGAAAGAAGGCTACTAGCATTGTTGGAACAATCAACCGAACAAGAAAGGATATTCCACCGCCAGTAAAAAAATAAAAAGATGGAATTGTACAAAACAAAAATTTTCAAACACGAAGACTTGACGCTAACGGCGTACCAGGGAAAAGTCAACAAAAATGTTCTAGTGCTGAGTTTTTTACACTCGAATGATATTAAAATGGGCACAGATAAAAAGAAAAAACCGGAAATCATCATCTTCTTCTTCTTCTTCTTCACGTGCCATCTCCACTACGAAGGTTGGCTATCATCATGGCAATTTTGACCATGGAGGCTGCCGCTCGGAACAATTGTATGGAAGTGCAAGCAAACCATTCCCTGAGGTTTCTCAACCATGACATTCTTCTCCTACCTATGCTGCGCCTACCTCCAATCTTTCCTTTCATAATTAGTTGTAACAGTTGATATTTATTCCCACGTGTAATATGTCCCAGGTATTGTCTTCTTCTTCCTATGCCGTCCCCATTAACGGAGGTTGGCGACAACATTTTTAAAAGCTTCTCTGTCTTTTGCAACGTGGAATAATTCGTCTACAGTCATGTTTGTCCAGTCTCGAATATTTCGCAGCCATGACTTCTTCTTTCTACCTATTCCCTTTTTGCCATCGACTCTACCCTGCATGATGACCTGCAGAAGACTATATTTATTATTTCTATTCAGGTATTGTAGTTTTCTCATTTTAACACTCAATACGACCTCTTTTTGTTTGTTCATCCTGTCTAATACAACTTGGTCAGTTATCTTATCCTTCCAGGAGATTTTTAACATTCTTCGGTACGCTTACATCACAAATGCCTCCAGCTTACCCATACATTGCTTATTTAGTGTCCACGCCTCCACCCCATATAACAGGACCGAGAAAACATAACATTTAAGCATTCGTATTTTCAGCTTTAGGCTTAGGTTTCGGCTACACAACATTTGTTTCATGTTGTTAAAGGCACTGCGAGCTTTCCCTATTCTTATTCTTATTTTTCTGGTGTATTCGTTTGACTCGTTAATATTTGTTCCGAGGTAATTGTAATTTTGTACTCGTTCAATGAGATTCTGTTCTACATGTAAGTTGATATTATTGATACGTTTCTTTGTAATTATCATGAATTTGGTCTTATTTGTATTCAGTGACAGACCAAATTCTTCACTTGCTTCTACCACTTTGTTTAGTAATCTCTGTAGGTCTTCAATATTTTCTGCTATGAGCGCGGTATCATCAGCATATCGGATATTTCAAATGGGGTGACCGTTGATCTTTACTCCGGCTTTTTCGTTCATGAGAGCTTTTTTAATAACTTCTTCCGCGTAGACATAGAACAAGGTTGGAGACAACACACAGCCCTGCCGAACACCTCTTTTGATCTGTATTCTATCTGATATCGAGCTGTTAATTCGTACTGTAGCTTCTTGTTTGTAGTATAGATTCCTTATCACTCGCATGTCCCTTGTATCAATATTTTTATTTTCCAGTATTTGCATCAGTGGCCTATGTTTTACTGTATCAAATGCTTTGTTATAGTCTAGGAAACAAACAAATATGTCCTGATTTACGTCTAAACATCGTTTGTGTTCGAACATTAAAAGCAAACAGTGCCTCTCTAGTTCCTAGTCCGTCTCTAAAGCCAAATTGAGAGGGTCCGATGTCAACTTTCAATTTTTTATATATTCTCCGATGAATGATTTTTAAGAAGACCTTTAATATATTACACATGAGACTGATGGTGCGATGTTCCGAGCATTGTCTCGCATTAGACTTTTTGGGTATGGCTATTATTGTTGTTACTAGCCATTCATTAGGTATGATACCAGATTTGTAAATGCTGTTAAATAGTTCAACGATCTTTATTAAGTTGTTGCCTTTAATGAGTTTTAATCATCTTTTACAACCAGACAAAACACGGAGTAGACGTTGTAGATCAGATGGCTAGACTGTATTCAACCAAATCTGCTTGAAGAAAATGGCCGTTGCAAGTTTTTTTTAATATTTTAGATATGGCAGGAATAAATGCTTGGGTTCTGTATAAGAAAGTTACGGGCAGTCAAATATCTAGGCAGGATTTCCTACTTCAGTTAGCAGAAGAATTGCGAGAAGATCACATGACTAAGGGCAGGACAACATCAACGGATACAAATCCAAGAGGGAGGTACAAAAAAACCACCAAATAATAAACGTAAGCAGTGTCAAACAAGGAATTGCAACAAAAATAAAACATTTGAAATTTGTCATATGTAAAAAAATTGTGTGTGGGTCATGTACAAGCAAAATTGAAAAAAATTTCTACTGCATAAATTATACTTAAATACCTAATTAAATAATTCATTTAAATATATTAAATATGTCTTTTATTATTAGTTATTAACTCAATATAGGTTTTTATCAAATAAAAAAGAATACAAAAACGGCTGGCAATAGAAAATTCTAATATTCGTCATTTTGACCGCTGGTGGTGCGCTGGTGGTGCTTCTAGGTATGCACAAATGCTGGTGCTTCTAGTGTTAAAGTGTGGTGCTAACGGCGCGGATCAGCGTCCTTCTGACATTTGCTTCCAAATGTAGTATATAATATCTACAACATCTAAAACATCATATAAAATACCTACAACCAACTCTACTGTTTGTTGAAACAAAGTTCGTAGCACCTGGTATGTTCTTGTTAGATTACATACGCAGTGAACCTGTTAACCATTTGTATGAATAAAAATTGTTTTGTACATTTTTCACTTTGGCACCTGGATTTTATCTCTTATGATGGCAGCCAATGTGTTGAATATAACTACTTTATAAATATCGATCTGAATCAAGATTTGAATCAACTAAGTAAACTAAAACATTTTAAAAAGGAAAAGACAGTTAAAACATTTTAATAATAGTTGTATGCTGATTGATTTTATTCAGATCCAACTACTGACTCCCTCAGTAACAGATCCATCCTATACCGAGCCCACCATAGAATCAATTGCTACCCCATTCGCGCAGGCTGTTCAGCGAAAAGCTCCTCTTTAAAGCTGACCCATTTTCCCCGAGCTTTTAAATCAAACTTATCATCGTTGAAAGTTATTCCCTACTGAAGGCGGACAAGTGACAATTGAACGATTAGCGGGATGGTACATTTTTACTGCTTGTCTCCTCGATGTGTTGGCGCTGATTGGAAGCAGCGGAACGATAACTATGTGACAAAACTGTCGAGCCGTTAATTGAAAAATGAAATTTCTTCTCGGCGCGATGAGAAATAATAGTAACGTTTAAGTTGGTGCTAAAAAGAAAATTGATTTTGGGATGATATACTGCAATAAAAACTTAAAGTGAGCCGTTGCTACTCGAAGAAATAGTTATATAACGGATAGGATTGTTCTCGTAAAAATATAGGTAATTTGTAGGTTGTAATCTAACTGTATTTTTACTTGTTGATACTATAAAAAGGTCTTTCAAGCTATTTAATTATATAACATATTGAATAAATACCTATAATAACTTCGGTAATGTAATTGAATTATAGTTCAAGTTTGAAATAGATACCAATAACGTTATCCCCGGTTTGTAGAGATAGTTCATGTTTAGTACTTTGGAGTAATCCATATACAGCTTATTTAAATGCACTTTTCACGTCAAAGTGACGTTATTTGCCATTGGCAGCCCCAGAATAGGTTAATTCAAATTAAAAAATTAAAATAAAATCAAAATATTTAAAAAAATGTAGCAAAAAGGAAATAAGTTATAGACAGAAGGTTTTTTAAATAAAATAGATCTTGTTCTTAATAAGAAAAATAAATTCTATAGTCCAATTATATTCCGTGGTTCAAGATTTCTTTCATTTAATTTCTTTGTTAACCCTGCTCAGGCATTTCGATGGGGTTAAAGTCTGGACTCCATAAAGGCCACAGACGAACATTAACATTAGTGTCTTCCAACCATTTTTCAACAATTCTACTTGTATGCACCAGGAAATAGTCATGTTGGAAGATGAAGATGTTGATAGGGAATCTCTAGATCACTGATTAATTATTATATTTTTAAGAATGTGTATATAATATTCTTCTCCTTCTGCTTTCTCTCTATATGCAATTCTGCTTGTTCATTGGTGGACTAATACTTCTATGGAATGTTGTCACTCCATCTTTTTCGCGGTCATCCGATGCTTCTTTTGCCGATTGGTGACTTATCCCTTGCTATTTTGACTATATCATTGATATAGGTCTTTTCCATTATGTTTATTGTCCATTAATTTATACACTGTACATTATCTCAATATACTCTCATCTCTGTCGTTTCTAGTAGCCTTTGGGTCGTGGTTGTGTAGAGTCTTTTTTCTACGGCATTTTTTATTATTGGTCTTACATTGGCTTTATGATTTTTTGAATTCATTTTAGCGTTAATGTGTCTGTTTCGCCATATAGTGTTAATAAGGTATCCTGCCAGTCTATTTGCGTTTTTTACTTAATACTATTCAGTGACCGCAGCTGTACCAATCACGTTTTTTAGTGATAATAAATTTTAGTTATAACAAGTTTTAGTTATAATAAATTATTATAGGTATTCCTAAAGGATACCTACATATTTCTTGCTGGAAAATTTCGTATTGCAAAGTGTGTGTAAGATATCAATTTTTTTAATTCGTTTGAAAGTTTTCTCGATGGTATTATTTAAGGAATATACGTCGATAATATGTATCAAGCGGCTTTGCTGTATTGTGCGTATCCTAGTGAGCCAGGTGACCAAAGTCACGACCGAAAATTTGCTGTTGTGGTCTGCTGTGAGTGGAAGTATTTTGAACCATGTGAAATTGACTGTCTTGGATTTTCCTGCATAGTCCCATAGATGGCGGCGATAATTTTCGCAGATCTTGCGTTTCGTCATTGTAAAAATGTTGGTTTATTGTATAGTAAACCCATGGACTCATATTTATTTATCATTTGCTAATCTTCCTTTCAGTAATAATCTTATGCTAACCATCAAATGGGAGAAGATCGCGAAATGTTGCCTGAATATTACACCGGTTTTGATACAATAATTTTATCATTTGCTATGCTGTTGTACGCTATAACCCTCCATAGTAACTTGTCAAAACAGAGTTAATAAATTACAGTGACTTTGACATATATAGCTGCAACAATATGGGCGCTACCAACTATCAAGTTTTAGAAGCCCTTATTGAAAGATCCATTAGGGACGGTTCCATAATTAGTAACAAAGAATAGATACTAAACAGATGGGCGAACCATTTTGAACATCTACTTACCAGGCAATCACGAAGATGGCGAGATTTAGGATCCCATGTTTCAAATGAATGAAGATGATCGGCAACCACCCCCCACCGAAGAAGAAATTAGAAAAGCCATCGCAACACTGAGAACGCAACACAAAAAGGGAGACATGATGGTGTGTGAGAATTATAGAGGAGTCACTCTACTCAATATGGCATATAAAGTGTTGTCCAACGTATTGTACAAAAGACTCCTCCCCTACGCCGAACAAATAGTGGGAAGATATCAGTGCGGTTTCCGTCCTTATAGATCAACAACGGACCAGATATTTACAGTGAGGCAGATCCTTGAAAAAACCCTAGCGTTCGGCGTCGACACTCACCACATATTTGTTGACTTCAAAGCCGCATACGACTTCGTTAATAGAAATAAACTTCTACTTGCTACGGTAGAATTTCGCATTACGTTTAATCTTGGCCGGTTAACTGAACTTTCACTCACAAGTGCAGAGAGCATGGTAAAAATCCAAAACGATCTCTCAAGACCCTTTCATTGCAAAAATGGACTAAGACAGGGTGATGGACTATCGTGTCTCTTATTTAACCTGGCATTAGAAAAAATAATTCGAGAGTCGCAGATTACTGCGAATGGTACTATCTTTAAGAAATCAGTACAAATTGTCGGATACGCAGATGACATAGACATTATAGTAAGGGCCACAGAATCTCTGACTGAAGCACTTCGGTCGTTAAGAGCATCTGCACACAGAATGGGACTAAATATAAATGTTCAAAAGACCAAATATATGTGTTGCACTAGGTCAGTCAACCCGACACCCATACGAATAATAATTGATGACCTAGAACTAGAAGGTGTTGACACCTTCATATACTTAGGGTCGCTGCTAACCAAAGATAACAACGTCAGTGAAGATATCAAAAGAAGAATAGTGCTCGCCAATAAGTGTTACTATGGCTTAAGAAGACAGATGAACTCAAAAATGTTTAGAAAAATTAAACTGACTGTATACAAAACACTAACGACCAGTGCTTACATATGGTTCAAAAACTTGGTCACTAACACAGAATGACCAAGAATTGCTCAAACGTTTTGAGCAAAAAATACTAAGACGAATATATGGAGGCATAAAAGAACAAGGTTTGTGGCGCAGGTGTTACAATTTTGAGTTGTATAAAAGATTTGGAGAACCTGTCGTTGTAAAAATGATTGGAAGATCCATACCACAGATTTCTGTATACATCAACATCAATATATAACTATACCAATAAAGTCGTGGTGTAGTAGGGTTTTAACCCTTATTAATTGAAACAATTGAAACCCTTAAAAACAAAATGATTTACAGCAAACGACATTGAAAAACACACACTTATTTGTGTAATTAAAAGTATTACATGCAGATGGTATTAGAATAGGAATCAATCCATTAATAATAATTAGTCATTGTAGATATATCGTATTTCGCAAATTAGCCTAGGCCGATGTGTTTTTATTGGTACCGGCTGATATTGTAAACACAGTCAGTAACCTATTTGAGATCTAAATGGTGACAAATAATTAAAAATCTGTAACAACATCCTTTTATACCACTGTTTCGCAGTGTATAAAACAATTATTGCGTTTTGTAATATTATTGATAAGAAAAATGTCATGTACATTCAATTAATAAGTTATTGTACAAGTAGAAAACAAATTCAATAACTTTTTAAGCTATTTAATAAATTGATCCGAAATTTTAAGGGTGTGATAGGTACTACAAGACCCAACTTTGCCTTGTTGTGCAGTTTTCGGAGCAACAAACTAATTTTTTAATTTTTAGAATACATCATTTTGCAGGTTTTGAATGTTTTAAAAGTCAAAATTCTAAAATAGTATTTCAAATAATTACTTGTCTTTTTAATCATTATTAAAAATAAAATTCGAAATAAAATGCATTTATCGCAGTTCATTGCTTATGACAAAACACGACAATGGATTATCTACAGAAAATGTAAATTTTTTTCTATCCGTATATAATAACTAAAAACTTTCGGCGCGTTCATTTAGTCTAATATTTAACAGAGCAAAAGTTTGTCCCTAATAATTTCCATTCCACTACTTGACCAGCCTCGAACTATAGCAGTTATAGAAACAGGGAGAAACGCCTCGCAGGCCAATATCCGCAATTGCTACTTCCAATTTCTATTCTCCTAACAGGACGATGAATATTGAGTTTGGAACTGTGATCGGTCATTCGATTGAACGTCGCTTATTTGCAGCCGTCCCATGAGATTGGCCATTGCAACCCCAGTTGTGCCCCAATTTTATTCCCTTAAGTCAATGCTCTAAAAAACTTGTTAACTAGATTAATTTGGAATAGGCTAAACGATATTGTGTTGTTTATTTCACACCGATATATCGTATCGTGCTCTTTATATCAAACAAATCTAAGTACGTATATTAAAATCAAGAACACTTTATTTTAAGAATATAGTGTATCATTAGTAAGAAATTTTTATTATTTCTCAGGAGTCTGTAAGTTTTTTAACAATTCATACCAATAGAAACTTACCATTTTGATTCCAGTTTACTCCACTTAGTCTCTTTTACTTAAAAGGACTCTTGCCTTTACAATTGTACCTTGTGTAAAACCTAGCTATCAAACTCATAAAAAAATTCATATTATGAATGCTACTTCTGACTGTGACCTTCGACTTTCTATCGGACCTTCGACAAACTTTGAGCTCTCTGATTCGCATATTGCAGTGAATCAGTCTGCATTCCACTTATAGATTTTCAAAGTTTGTTGTATGACTTGGCTTTCGTTACAATTGTCTTTCAGTCATTTCGATATGTGCATAGTTCCCTCTAGTTTCTCAGCAGAATTTTGATATCTCTCATGACCTGGTCCTCCCATCTCTCTATGGGTCTTCCCCTTGGTCTTTCAGTTGCTGGTTTCCATCTGGTGATCTTCTTAATCAGTATCCTTTGTAAATCTATGTGAATCGCATCTGTAATATATCTGCCTTCTCTGAATCCTTGCTGGTAGTCCTCAATTGTTTTCTCTGTGAATTGAATGAGTTTTTGTTTGATGAGGGCCGTTAGAATTTTATAAGTTTTACTTCTCCTTTCTTAAATATTGGTATAATTCTGCCTTCTTTCCAATCCTCGGGCATTTCTTCTGCTTCCCATATTCTAACTATTACACATACACATACAATACACATTAAAGCATCAACAAAGGGAGCAGTGTCAATGCCATCCAAAAATTTTAAAAATAATAGCAAAACTCCAGGAATCGACGAAATCTGAAATGTATACTGAAGGTAACCATCTTTTGGCCGTAATCTATAAACTGATAGTACTTATATGGCAGAACGAATTGATATCAGAGTTGTGCGTAAATGGAATAATATACCGGCTGCATAAAAATAGAGATGAACTTGATTGCAAGAACTAAATAATCATTACTCTGTTAGTATCTGCATACAAAATATTCGGCAACTTACTTTTTGAGAGACATAATCTCTTTACGAAGGAAATTATTAGGTACCGTTCTAAGTGACAAACAACTCAGACCGATCCATCTCTAACCAATAAATTTGAAAGTCTCAATTTTATTAAATTTAAGAGTATACAAGTCCGTGCAGGCTGGTGACAGGACGTTTACCTCATTTGCGTCACAAGGCACAGTCGGGACGTATTCAAACTCAATTCAGCAAAACTGGGAGAAATTCAATGGGAGTGTTTTATCACAATTGCTTTTGTATGCAGGTTTCGCATTATTGGTTTCCGTTGACTACGTGTCGTCGGCAGCCTACTTGTGATTGATTAGTATAACTACTCAACCGGCCGGTCGGAACTGCTTTCGACAGGAAAGGCTTCGGCGTCTCAACAACGCGAACGGCGTAATATAAAGAATACAAAGAGAGCGTTGGTATTAATATAAAATTAAAAACATATAAATCGAACTGATCCTGGAGGAAAATCATATCTTTCTTATTAAATTTTTATGAAATCTTAAATCATAATAATAGAATATATATTTGTAGTTCTAAAAATTGATCAAAATAAAATAAATATTTGTATTCAAAATACCACGAGAACATAAATTTTCAACACCTTGTAAAGGTTAAAAATGGTTTCGCAGAATCGTTCGCAGAATTTTATAGTGATTTAGTTTCTAAGAACAATTTATATAGAAAAATATTTCAGGTTATTTGGATAGTTATTTAGATAGTAAGATAGAAAACTTGAGTACTTGGGATATGTGATGAGAGGGCAAAAATACGCATTATTACAACTTATTATGCAGGGCAAAATCCGAGGAAACCGAAATGTGGGATAACAAAGAATATCCTGGCTTAAGAACTTAAGGGAATGGTTTGAATGCAGTAGTGCAGAACTTTTTAGAGCGGCAGTCAACAGAGTCCGCATAGCCATGATGATTTCCAACCTTCGATAGAGATGGAACTTAAAGAAGAAGAAGATAGTTATCTTAAAAATATTTAGGCACAGGCTAAAAGTAAAATATCTTAGAAATTTAGGATTAATAAACAAAACGTTTTGGTTTTGTATCAGATAAGAATTTCAAATAAATATTTTATGGACAATGCCTTTTATATTATTTTTCTCGAAGGTAATGATAGGAACCAGACATGATGTTTTTACAAATACGGATTTGCCCGTAAACACAAAATAAATAAGCTGGAGGCATTTGAGATGTGGGCATACCGAAGAATGTTACACGGGGACACTGGGACATATTACACGTGGGAATAAATATCAACTGTTACAACTAATTATGCAAGGAAAGATTGAAGGTAGGCGCAGTATAGGTAGGAGAAGAATGTCATGGTTGAGAAACCTCAGGGAGTGGTTCGCTTGCACTTCCATACAATTGTTCTGAGCGGCAGCCTCCAGGGTTAAAATTGCCATGATGATAGCCAACCTTCGTAGCGGAGATGGCACGTGAAGAAGAAGAAGACAAAATAAATGTTATTCAGATTATCTTCCATAAATTTAGGGCAAAACCAAGTAGAAATAATACGCTTGATTTCTTAAAAATTAGAGTATGGATTTTCGTAAAAAAGATGCGAGGAATGAATGTGTATGATTGCCTATGAGAAACGAGGGAAGGAGAATAGATAGTCGATGTTAAAATTAAACAAAAAAATTTCGAACATTGTGTTTTTACCAGCCAGAAGGAGCAGTCTAGTTTGAAAACAGTGTATAAAAAGATAAGTACAAGTTGTGTTGTTTTGTGGGTTAAGTTGGTGATTGCAGAATAGTGGAAGATGAACCGAGACCAAGTCAAGAATTCCAAACTCTTTGTGTCGGAAGAGATTCCAAATTCTGTAAATAAAAATTATCTAAGTTTTGCACAAGACACCTAGTCGAGGCGAAAAAACTTTTGAGATGAGAAAGAGTGCTATTATTATTATTTTAAAACGAGTAGGAGATTTAATTTGTGAAGCAAATCTGAACGAATGCTGATTTTCGTAACAATTTTGGATGAAGGAAGTAGAGAAACACGTGTTGGAGAATTTGTGGGAACACAATTTCTCACAATTTTTTTAAACACATTGTGTCTAAGAATTTAACAGCTTTTTGGGAACACAATCAGGAGAATCAATAGGTGTCCGTCGGAAAACATCGCGGAGATAACATTAAAGGTCAGTAAAATTATTTGTGAGATAAGCAGTTGTGTCTGTACCATGTAGTTTGGAAACCCATAACAAGTCTCAGTTATTGGGACACAAATTTTTTATCCATATATTCTTAGAGTTATAAAAACTTAATTGATTTAAAGCGTAGAGTTTCACAGGTAAAAATAAAATCAGTTGAAAGTAAAATTAATCTGACAATTGACGCAGAATTAAAATTTGTTTTTTTTTTGAGAAATAATAGCTAGAGCAATTTACACAATAAAGTGTATAGTGAAGCTATCTGTGAGCAAGCACTCGAGGAAGAAGATCTTGATCTGATAATAAATGGTGAGACGATCAACAATATAAGGTATGCTGACGATACAGTTCTCCTAACGGGAACGCTAGTGGAACTACAACATCTCGTTCAAAGTCTCAATATATACTGTAACAGTTACGGCTTGAAAATTAATTTGAAAAAAGCTAAATTTATGGTAATCACGAAATAAAAGAACATCAAAGCTAATCTTGTAATAGACAATACACCGATTGAGCGTGTGCCCTGTTATAAATATCTAGGTGCTTGGATCACAGACGATACTGATCAAACAAAAGAGATTAGATGTAGAATAGAAATCGCTAGATCAGTCTTTAATAGAATGCGCAAACTCTTTTGCAATCGTGATATCAACATAAAGTTACGAATACGAATGCTGCGGTGTTATGTCTTTTCTACCTTGTTATATGGAGTTGAGGCTTGGACACTAAAACAGTTGACCATAAAAAACATCGAAGCTTTCGAGATGTGGTGCTATAGGCGCATTCTCAGAATATCATGGATGGACCGCGTCACTAACACGCAAGTACTCCAAACTTTAGACAAAAGATGCGAAATTCTAAATGAGATAAAAACTAGAAAGATGGAATACTTGGGGCACATTGTGAGAGGTGAAAAGTACGAACTTTTAAGAAACATCATGCAGGGCAAAATTAAGGGCAAAAGAAGTGTGGGAAGAAGAAAAATATCATTGCTTCGTAATCTACGTGAATGGTTCGGGTGTAGCTCGATTGAACTTTTTAGGCGCGCTGCTAACAAAGTCGCAGTGGCCATGATGATTTCCAATCTCCGCTAGGAAGGGCACGAGAAGAAGAAGGTTAAAAAGGAAATTAAATTAAGGTTTCTTTTGTTTGAAGATTAGATAAGACATTGTGCATGGTCTTTATATGTTTTAATATAATAAATAAATGGTATTTAAAATATTATATAATTTGTGTTTATTACACTTATTCTCCTTGTCTATCCTGAAGAAAGCAAGCCACAAAAAAAATACTAGAAGCCACGAATTAAAAGTAAATTTTATGCAGTAATGTAATCCTGAGAAATTTGATTTAAGGAGATCATAATGTTGATGAAGTATTTGAAGCACTGTCGAAGACAAGCAAAAATACGGTTTTAACAAGAAAAACTATAACTCATAATCATCTATCTATATGAAAGGCTAGGACGACAAATCAAACTGTGTACGGTAGGGTAACTATGCCACCTAGGAAAGAAATCTGAAATGCCAACTGACATTTCAATCTAAGTGTCAATTAAATTTTGTTTTTGAAACGACACCTTTATTTAATAAAATATTAATAATAATAATTATATATTAATACAACTAATAATACGACTAACTTTAACAAACAGGAATATTAGCTATATTTTGTGGACCTTTAACAAACCTTTTTTGTGGACCTTTTTTGTGTCAAAGTAACGCTTTAAGTGGTTCTGGAAAATAGTTATGCAGTTTTAATATCTTGAAAATGTTTAGGAGTTATAGAAATATTGTGTCTAAGTCAATTGGATTTTAACACTACCGGCGCCATCTATCAAATGGGTGTTTATGCAGAGATCTGGTTTACGGAATATTGTAAAATACGGTGTGGGTGATAATCTTCCCAGTATTAACTTAAGTTAGTAAGACAATCTTGAAAATTTTTTAAAAATTTGTCAAAGCAACCCTTTAAGTGGTTCTGGAAAATAGTTATCCAGTTTTAATATCTTGAAAATGTTTAGGAGTTATAGGAAACTGTCTTAGTCAATTGGATTTTAACAATACCGGCGCCATCTATCAAATGGGTGTTTATGCAGAGATCTGGTTTACAGAATATTGTAAAATATGGTGTGGGTGATAATCTTCCCAGTATTAACTTGTGAGGAAGTTAGACAATCTTGAAAATTGTTCAAAGATTTGTCAAAGTAACCCTTTTAGTGGTTCTGGAAAATAGTTATCCAGTTTTAATATCTTGAAAATGTTTAGGAGTTATAGGAATATTGTGTCTTAGTCAATTGGATTTTAAGACTACTGGCGCCATCTATCAAATAGGTGTTTATGTAGAGATCTAGTTTACAGAATATTTTGAAATACGGTGTGGGTGATAATCTTCCCAGTATTAACTTGTAAGTTAGTAAGACAATCTTTAAAATTTTTCAAGTGAACATTGTTTTACTACTCATAGTGATTCTCACTAAACATTTAAATTTATTTGAGGGTAAGTAAATAACTTTGGATACTTATTAAAGCAATTTCATTAATAAAAAAGTTGTATGTTGTCTCAGATTGTTGTATGTATAAAAAAATATGTACAATATACATTTCAGGTTGTGTTTTTGGGACATTTTTGAAATATTTCTTATCAAATGCATATGCATAGAAGATATAAATATAAATCTTCAATTCAATTTGGAAAAAGTGTTTTCATTGGTTTTAGAAATATATTATTAATAGTGCTGTCATTATTAAGTTAAAAATAGTATCATACTACTTCTTTCTTATATATATATACTTATATAATATACTTTCTTCGTGAAAAGACAGTCTAAACAACTATCACACAGAACAAGAACTGAGGGACACAGTGACATCAATTGAATATGGTGAAGATAATTTTGGGATATCTGACGTCATTGTTCTCGATTCGATGCGGAAGACATTTTACTTATTCCTTTAATACTGTGCAGTCCAACAGTACGCTAATTACCTAATATTTTAACTTCCTCACCAACTAAAAATGTCCGTATAAATCACATTAGCGATGAATTTTCGTAGGATTCAGATAATAGCGTCAAAGATCCTAACTGTAAGAAAGGGGTTAGTTCATTTAAAAGACGTATTGGTACACTTTAATCATCTGATATGGAAATCGATTCTGATGAAGAGACGAAGCCATCTCCCACAAAATAATACTAGATCAAATCTTTTTACAAATAAATAAAATTCTTCCACGTTCAGTTTAATAGTAAAATTCGACCTAACATTAAAATTTGCACAAGTAGTCCTCTGCCAACTTTAAGCTTATTATAAGCCTAAGAATATTTACTACAAATAGTGACCCAAAGCAATTTGCAAGCTTATCACGTTGGAAATTTTCATTAGAAGAGTTAAAAGTATTTCTTTTAACATGGGCATGGTTTTATACATGGGGTTCAATTACCTACCTAGTGTGAAACTATATTGTTCCAATAATAGAAACTTCGATTCTCAAAGAATTGTTAAGCTTTCAAACGTAGGTGCTAATATCCCAGAGAAGATCAATACATACGATCGATGTGGCTTATCCAATACAAAGAAAAAATAAATATGATTTGTGTAAGTGTCATGTGGCTCTATGTAAGGTGTGCTTTTCACCGATGTATACATCTTAAAGTATAAGGTGTACTAAGTATGTATAAATATTTGTGATCTTTAATATCATTGTGTATATAACTTTAAAATTTTTCGTTAGCGGGAAATTATTATCCCACTGAAATTTATAAAAAGCAAAAAGCATTATAGTGTATTGAGATAAATATTTCCCACCTCAAAAAATTCAAAACAAAGATGATTTACAACGTATGCCAAATTTAATATAACCCCCAAAAATGTTAATTTTCTTAAGAACTACAAAATTTATGGAATTAGCAGCATACTGATATGTAAATTGGAGCTGGAAGGTCAGATAATAGAACAAGTGATGGAGTTTTAATATCTAGGCATTATAATATATAGCTACAGTAAGCTCGAAACATAAATTGTCCCAGCTTTTACTTAGTGAACATGTAATATGATCATGAAATCAGTTTTAAATATTTTCAATTTAAACATCTTAATTAACTTTTTGCAGACACCCTGTATACTATCATTAAATAATTAAGACACGAGTTCAATACAAACTATCTCTTATTATATTATTAAAATCTAAAAGTAATCAAGGCATATTCAAGTTAATTTTCCACTAACTACCAATTCCGCTGAAAACAATCTCGAATTTTCCTGTTGTTTTCTACTTAATTACTGGTTAATTATATGCTGTCATTTTCTCTAACGTCGACTCCCACTTAAAGATATAAAGATAATGAGAATATTGTTTTAATGTAAAGAGAGGTACAACCAAAAATAACTCATTGGATGATAATTTTTCTTGAAATTATTAGTTAAGGATAGCATTGAATAGTAGCTTTCTTATCAAGACTAAGAAATTATCAGGATTTATAGTTGTGTGACATCTTTTTATTTTGTCTTTGCTATCTAGGAATTTATTTGAAAATAAAAACAAAATTCGACAATTCTACAAAAGAACTACAAAAGAAATACTGAAAATTCGGAACGTAAGGAAAAGTTTAGCCCGGCATCCGACACTTGGGGTGTGAGAAACCATAGAGTTCAGAAAGTAACCGCTATGAGTTCAAATTTCAGTCCAAACACCAATAGCGCTTCAGTAGCTTTCGAACAAATATTTGTCTATAATCTGATTCAGTCAGGTCAGTTGGCAATTAGATATACTGTGAGTGGTGTCGCTTTCAAATCTTATACATACTGTTTATATTAAGTTATTTATAATTTCACTCTCGTAGATTTGGAAATAATGGGCCACTATGAAAAAGCGCAGGCTCATCTCATGCGTATGTGGGAAGAGTGTGAAAGTGAAGACGAATTTATTGATCAAGCTAATTCAGAGACAGAAGACAATATTGATAATGTAAGTATTAACAGCGATTATCTCGATATGGAACAAAAACCAGAAGAAGAGAGCAGAAATCAGCAAGCTGTTGTAAAAAGTATTCGACAAGGTTGTTATTATTTCGGAAAGGATGGAATAAAATGAAGTAGAGAACCCAATAACCGAAACGTTCGAACAAGAGCAAAAAATTTGATTACACATTTACCGGGAGTCAAAAATTACGCAAAGCATGCTAAGATACCAATTGAAATCTTCCTGCTATTTATTTATGGACAAATGATTGCTGACTTGGTTAAGCATACTAACCAACGAACTGCCGAAAACTCTGGAAGTTGAAAGAACTCCCCACATTATGGGAATACATCTGTAATAAAAATGAAGGCTGTGCTGAGGTTTCTTTACCTGTCTGGTGCATTAAGAAATGACCATCGTTGCACAATAAGCCAAAGTCGATTCGAATTTTAATTTTATGTCTAAAATTCAATAACAAACAGAACCGCTAACAAAGAGTTAGGTTAGATAAACTAGCTCATATCAGAATTTACTTCGACAGGTTTGTGGAAAATTGCAAATTTGCATATTTCTTCCCGTGAATATTTGACAATTGACGAGAAGCTTGAATCGTTTAGAGAGATATATATATACTTTTAGACAATATATGCCAAATAAGTCATCGAAATATGGAATCAAGGTACACGTATTAGTTGAAGCACGTACGAAGTACCTACTCAATATGAATATGTATATGGGACGACAGCCGAAAGGTCCATTTTGAGTTAGCAATTCCCAAAAAGACCTTGTAAAAAGATTGGTTGCTCCCGTGTTTGGGACCAAACGCAATATAACGTTCGATACCTGATACACTAGTCGTGATCTGTTGGTGAAGTTGTGTGAGACTCATAATTTAACCGCAATAGGTACTATAAGGAAAAATAAACCTGATTTGCCCGTAGAGGGACAAATCAGGCCTTGCTTATATGGAAGGGAAAGGAAGATAAGGTTTTTCCAATATATCTGAATTTCAGAACGGATACACCATTCTTTCGTATGTACCAAAGAAAGGAAAAGTTGTTTTACTTATAGACTAGCCGGGATCTTTAGATATTCAGACCATAATGGACATTTTCCATAAGAAGCAACTTTTTGGCAGGGATCCATTCAGGATGTACCCAATATCGACAATCACTTTATGCGCCAGTCGCAAACCCTGTGCTAAATGTTTTATTTAACAAAATCTGAAAATAATTGAAAATTTCTCATTTTTTTGAAAATCCACAAGGAAAACAATTCCTGTAGCTGGCTGTATACCACGTATCACAAAAAAAGGAGGTTAGTCTTCTTAAGTGGGTATATTTACGAAGACTAACCTCTTTTTTTTTTCATTTTTTTTGCTCTTATTTTCGTTTATAATTGGAAAAATATTGATCCTAGAAAAAAAATTATAAAAAGTTAAAAGTTTCATTATTCAATTTTACATGATATTTCGTTAGCTAGAAATTGAAAATTTAATGTTCATTGTTGAAAAAATAGCAATAATTAAAAAAAAAGTACAAAAAAAATGAAGTTGTTCCTTTAAATCTTTTCGACTTTCTAAACTCGACTTACAAGCTCCATATTTCGCCTGGAAAAACTTTTTAATATGTTTAAAACGTGTGCTAAATGTTGTTAAGATTGGTCGGATAGGTTTTGCATAATAATTTTGCAATACAGCCTACTGGGAAAAAATCGCAAATTTTCAAATTTATAGTAGGCCCTAAATAAGGCCCTCAGATAGTTGCAAATTATTTTACATATAAAGAAAAGTTCAAGCTTTTAAACGCTTTTTGTAAAATTTAAATCGTTCACTAGGAGAGCCTAGAAATTTTTTTAAAGTTTTAAACATTTTTTAGGCTTATAAACAAATTGAAAAACTTTACGAGCTTTAAACATGTCAACTTTAAAATTTATACACTTAAAGAAAATTAAAAGACGCTTCTTTAAAAAAAGATACATTCGGCTTACTTGTTGCCGAGATATTGAAGGTCAAAGTTGGCATATATTTGCCGTCTAACCATAAATGATAGAGGGCTCGTTTTTAAAATCCATAAAATCCAAAAAAATTTAAAATCCATAAAAAAGACAAATAAAAACCGTTTTCGCGTAAAATGTCGCTCGGAATGGTGTTGTTCGGAATGTGGTGGTGGGGGGCATTCACTCGAAATGTGAATCGGCGAGTTTAAAATCATAGCGCGCGCTAAAACTTGCATTATCTCGGCTTCTTGTTAACCAATTTTGCTCTTTTTTTTTTAATTGATGTCTCGGACGACAGGGATTTCAAATATCATATTTTCAAATACCATTTTTAATTTGCAAATTGAGAAATTTGCAATAAACAATTGTATGTTAATCAAGTAATTGCATTTCTTCTTCATGCATTTTTTTAAGCTTGCAATTTAGACATTGAAGTAAATTGTTACTTTTAGTAACCAAATATATATTTATAAATTGTTAATAAATAATTGAATTGTTAAAACAAAGGCGAACGAAAATTTTTTTTGTTGTAAAAATCAAACTTTTTAAAATAGCATTAAAAATAATTTATTTCTACAATTTTATCATAATAATTGTAAACAATTTTTATGATAAAACTGTAAACAATTTTTTGGGCTCTCCTAGTGAACCGATTTGAATTTTACAAAAAGCGTTTGAAAGTTTGAGCCTTCTGTTATATGTAAAATAATTTGCAATTATCTGAGGGCCTTATTTTAGGCCTACTACAAATTTGAAAATTTGCAATTTTTTTCCAGTAAGCTGGATTGAAAAATTATTATGCAAAACCTAACTGACCGATCTTAACAAAATTTAGCACACGTTTTAAACAAATTAAAAAGTTTTTCTATGCGAAATATGGAGCTTGTAAGTCAAGTTTAGAAAGTCGAAAACATTTACAGAATTAACTTCATTTTTTGAACTTTTTTTCCAATTATTGCTATATTTCAACAATAAACATTAAATTTTCAATTTTTAGCTAACGAAATATTGTGTAGAATTGAATAACGAAGCTTTAAACATTTTATAATTTTTTCTCTAGGATCAATATTTTCCGAATTATAAACGAAAATAGGAGCAAAAAAATGAGAAATTTTCAATTTTTTTCAGATTTTGTTAAATAAAAAATTTAGCACAGGGTTTGTGACTGGCGTATATCGTAATTATTGATATTGGGCACATCCTGAAGAGATTTCAGCAAAAAATAGCTTCGTATGGAAAATGTCCAATCCAAAACAGATCCCACCTAGACTATTATATCTTCTCTCTACTATGATACAACAGTAATGGATACTCATAATAAGCTGTCTGAAATTATTTTCTTTTATAATTTGATCAAAGGCAAAGTTGACGTAGTAGACGGACTATTTGCAACGTACAATGTAGCACGCAACAGTCGTCGCTAGCCTTTAACAATTTAATTATCTCTAATTAACACTGCAGGAATCAATAGCCAAATCATTTACAGACAAAAAAATGATAGTCCTTCCTAACACTGCTAGGAAACTTTTTCTGAATAAACTGGGTTTTCAACTGGTCGAAGAACACCGAAGAGAAAGAATAAGTAACCTTAGATCCTAACTCTCCAGATAAGAATCTAGAGATTTAGGAAGAAGTATCCGAAAAATTTTGGTGATTTGGAAAGGTGAAAATTCCAAATCGCCTGCAAAGAAGAGGAAACCTAATCAGCAGGGTCGATGTTTAAAATATCCTAGAGATAGAGATAGGAAAACCAGATACGTGTGTGAGGCATGTGAAGTTTTTTTTTTTTTGGTTGGAACACTGTGTGACATACTGCGAAAATTGGTCCAACTTTAAGAACTGATAACTCAATAAGTAATCTATAGAATTTGATTATGTTTTTTCTTTGATAGGCTAGATACTTCTTCTATTACAGTTTTTTGGTTTCATACTATTAGTTTCGATAGAAATGTATTGATTCTCTGGTCATAACACACAATTTTTTTTTTCTGAAAAAAAAATTGTTATTTCATATAATTGGCTATATATTCAAGAGTAAACTATTATTAGGAAATGTTCGTCTAGAATTTATTACCGTATTGTATACTGAATCTATAGTATTACATAATATTATGAAAATCTACGAAATATAGGGATAAGTATATTTTCAACTTGGGGTTTGCCACACCGTACGTGTCGAACAGCGTTACAAAATTTCATCTGTCATGTGCTTTGTTAGAGAACAATGATTTTCTGAACAATGTCAACACATAAAAGAAAGAAACAATAATGCATACCGGCCACCTAAATAAAAGCACAGGATACGCCAATCAGATGAAAAATATAAGCTGTTAACAAAGAAGTAGAGAAAACAGAACAAATGAAGTAAAAAGAAAATACAGAAAACGAACTCATGAGACCTAGGAATACTACAGGAACCAGAAAATCAAAAACTTAACAAAAGTGGAAAAGATTGTAAATAAAGAACCATGGGAGCTTATTGTGTATGCTTCGCCTAGCACAGTCTCTCAAATGTAAATGCTTCTTGTCTTAAACTATGAATTAAACAATGAAGTCTTAGCTGGTAGCAAAGAAAACAATTACTTAACTAATCATATTTATTAAAAATAAAAAATTATCAACCCTGCTAATGTTTTACAGTAAATAAATTTAGACGATACTTAAGGCATTGATGGGCTGCGTGCTACTAAATATCTGTGGCCTCTTAATTGGGTAGTTAGGTCCTCCTGACAGCTGCAGCTATTCCATATTATATTTGGTGGTTCCAATTAAGTGGTGAGGCCCTCCTGACAGCCGTAGTCGTTCCATAAATTCTCCAATAAAGTGTTTCAATACAGCCAATAAACCCAAGAGAGTTCTGCAGACGATAAAAATAAAGCTTATAATAATTCCTACCTTCTTTTATAAATTTCAGAAACGCAAAAAATTATATTCCCATTACGTTAGAAAAGGTGATTGACAGAAAGTAGGAAGGAACTGCAACGAAGTTAGCACAGATGACATAGGACGTATGTCTATGATAAAAATAGCTCTTCTGTCCACGTAGAATAGAATATTTAGTCTACGGGACAGAAAAAGAGGGGGCGAATATTAATTCTACCGGAAAGAAAGAGAGAAAAGAAAGAGAGAACGCGCCAACAACTTGCCAACAACAAAAAAAAAGTAAAACCGAAACTGGAGGTAAAGCAATTAATAAATTAATAAAGAAATTAAAATAAAATATTTATTTAAATATAACTTAATAAAGATGTGACGTTTATAACGTTACAAACTTCAACGAAACTGTTTTTTATTATTATTTCAATTATTCCAAGCTTTTTATCGGTTTATGCCAAATTTTACTGAACCACATCAGTTAAATTGCATTTTACTGTAACTATCTAACACTCAATAAAAGTCCACACTAGTGACCTATATACAGAATTCCTATAAAATACGTTTTATTGTGACCATCAGTAACGTCGGCATTGAAGGTATTCTGCAATAAATTGCACTCATTGATCACTGAAATTGAAGTTAGGGCCTGCGATATTTTTAGACTATGATTTTGAGAGTTTCGGTCGTATTTTATGAAAATGTTTTTCTGGAGGTTTAAATTATTTCCTAGAATTTTTATAGATCAAGTAATATTTTCCTATATATATATATATATATATATATATATATATATATATATATATATATATATATATTTACGGCATAAAGTGAACTCCGCCCATGTTAAAATTCAGGTTCAAATGAGCTCCGTGGTCAAGTGGACACCGATATACGGAGCCCACTTGTCCATTCCATAATATTGGCTCTGTCGATTCGTTAAGATGTATAGTTTCATAATTCTTAAAAAAAAATTGGAGCTCATAAGTACCCCTGTATCATAAATGTATTTCGCTTAGTTCACGTGTATATATTATAGGGGTCGTTCAGATCTTTTTCACTGTATATTGGAACCATAAGTATATCGGTTTAAGTAAGCTCTGATAGTTTGGCAACTATGCAATTAAGCCAGCGTTCTTGATATATACATTTTATATATTTTAAACGGTTCATACGGACTCCTTATTTTTGTTAACATTCATACGCCTTACAATATGTAATCTTCTTCTTCTTCTTGATGTGCCTATCCGTTACGAATGTTGGCGATCATCATGACAATATGTAATAGATATGAATAATACCAAATACCTGTTTTTGGTAGGTACGTGCTATTCTAAAAATAGCTTTATAAATACAAAAGGATTTCATTACCCAGTTGGATGTATTTTTTTATTTGAGAAAATTTACTAATGTATTTTGTTAACATGAGTATGTCTTTTTAAGTTTTATTTAAGAATACGATTAATAAGAACTTTTAGTTAATCCATTGTTTTACGATATCTTGTATATAGCTTCTTTATTATTTTATTTCTGGTTTTATCTGTGTACTACATATAATTCTGGATGGGTTATCTTAAAATAAATATTTAAGTGCAAAAATAGATATTTTTATGTAAAAATTGGTAGTAGTGCACAAAAGAGGGAAGAATGCTTAATTTATATAAGAAGAATATACCAATTTACCAATATTACATACTTCTGAATATTTTTTCTTCTATTTATCTTTATAATATCTCTATGATATCTTACGTAGCTGTCTGCGCTGTATTGGGTAAGATATAGTATTTGTGACGTACATGATATTCGCGTCTTAACATTTCAATTTGAGTTCTTCCTCTATTAACGGTAATATTATATAAAGGACAATTTGTAAGTATTTTGAATAGCTGACAAAATAAAGATATTGCCGACAGTTTTTGTGTTAATTGGAGATTTTGGCAAATTTAAGCAAGGCAACAACTTAGGCTTGTCTGTACACTTTGGTTATCTGCATAGTTTGAATACAGCTTGCTGTTTATCATCCGGAGAAGCAATTATAGTGTTTTTCTTCCAAATTTCGTAATTAAGTTTGTGCTCAGATCCTCAATGTTTGGAGTCGTATTATTTTTCGTTATATATACATAAATGGTGGATCCAAACTCAACATTGTTGAAAGGTTCCCTTAGCTGACTGGTTTTTAACTCTCTCACTTTGAGTTTTTCTTTGCTTTCATTGCCAGCAAAGATAGCATTTCCCTATTTATTATGTGGTTTTATCTGCACTAGAAATACGTGACATTTGTATTAAACTCCTAGGTATATCTAACAAGTTTAAGTAAAGTAAAGTTTCTTTATCTATTAATATTTATAGAATTCATGAGAATAGTTGGTCCTCAAAGGGACCGATTTGACAAAATCATATTGAACGGGTGATTAAAGAATTAGATGATTACTTAACTAATCATTACTCAGGGTATGCCCGATTGCGGTGGTCTCATTAGATTAGTACTTCAGTCTTCGTGAAGGCTGCTTTTTTTGACCTCATAAGTAATGTATTAACTTTAATTTTTCATTAAAAATTTAAATTTTACATATTTACTATTACTTTTCGGATATAATTCGAATCAGATTTGTAAAGTAAAAACTGTAGCTATTAAAGAGTCTCTTTGTGCGGAGTTAATAAGTTTTTAATATCGGTCACTACTCATTTATATTGATAACAAACAGTGTACAAAAGTTAAAGTTACAGTAAAACACTGAAAACTTCCACAAAATTTATTTCAAACTCTTATCACTACAGCTGATTCGGCTGATTGCCTTTCTCAAGTGATCTATTTTTGGCATGCCTTTACACTTTATAGTCCTTAATGAAATAGGTTGAGGAGGAGAGAACTGTTTGTCTCAAGTTGGTCATTTAGAATTATATCTGTGTTTTTTAATTTGTTGATTTCCATAGATTCTAACAAATATAGCTTAAGGCCTTTATTTTGAACGTGAAGAATGTTAAATTCGGTATTAAAAGAATGATTATGATCTAGAAGGTGAAGTGCGTATGTAGATCCTAATCATTCTTTTAATGACGAATTTAACATTCTTCACATTCAAAATAAAGGCCTTAAGCTATATTTGTTAGAATCTATGGAAATCAACAAATTTAAAAAACACAGATATAATTCTGAATAACCAACTTGAGACAAACAGTTTTCCCCTCCTCAACCTATTTCATTAAAGACTATAAAGTGTAAACGCATGCCAAAAATAGATCACTTGAGAAAAGCAATCAGCCGAAACTGCTGTAGTGATAAGAGTTTAAAATAAATTTTGTGGAAGTTTTAAAAAGAAAGTTTTCAGTGTTTTATTGTTACATAAAATGAATTTCCATCAAGTAACGGTCGAATCCATCAATTATTTAAAGTTACAGTGTTAAAATAAGTATACAAAATCTTCTTTATCAAAATGTAGAAAAAGATAATATTTATGCTTTTATTTTTTTAAATCTTTTCTACTACTTTCATTCTACCGTTCAGGGGCGAACTAAGTCCTAGGCAACCTAGACGTCTAGGGCCTAGTGCCAGAATATTATTCTTTATATTATTCAGATTTTAATTTTTATATTTCTTACATTTGTATTTAACAGAAAAACATAATATTCATAACTACTATTGCTGAAACATTTAAATTATGCCGATTCGTTAATCGCTTTTACCCTTGGGGATATCAAAAGCATTATACATCAATATCACTGTGCCCTAATACGTATAAAATAATAAACAAAATCATACGACATAATTTGAAGTAGAGACTGACCTTGACAAGGAATACTTGTAGATTTAGTAATTTATAGTATGTAATATATTCTGGAGTATATATTACATACGTGCCAATATGCTGTATTAATTCTGTGTGGGCGATGTATATTATTTAATGTATGGATATATCGTTGCCATCCCTATTTACTATGCACGTATTTAAAAATAGTAAATGAGAAAAAAATATATTGGAGGGAAGTACATACTTTAACGTGTAGTAGGGACAATCGAATTTATTTCTTACATGTTGCCGTTTCGTGGTACAAATGAAGTATTTTTTGTAAAAATAATGGTAATTATATAGGTGATTTATAATATTTATCGAGTTCGTTTGAACTGCAACATTGATACAATAAACTATTTATCCCTACAATACGTGATGAATTTATTTCTATTATATCGAAATATTTAAAACTCATTAGAGTGAACGAAGTAAAGACAGCCAAATTTTACTCTTTAGTTATTGATTCACACCAGATGTATCTCACATAGATCAGCTTACCGTCATTCTTCACTATGTTCTTCTAAGTGGTATAAAAGAAGGATTTTTGAGATTTCTACCTATATTTTCTGATACTGGTGAAAACTTAGAGAAAGGTATTTTAGAATTTGTAAATAATTTAGGTTTAGGCTTTCTGATGGCTTTATATGTCATATAAAGGTCACTGTAAAAAAATAGAGATGGAACAAGATTCTCGATTCAAATAGTCAAAAAATTAAAGCACAGCGTACTTAAATAGAAAATACGAATACCTATTTAGGATATCCCAAGGTACAAAACAGCTCCTAGCATATACGGACGATATATATGTAGAACAAATAGAAGAGAACGATTCAATAAATCTAGATAAAACATTAAAGTATTTACTATTTAAATGGGAATAAGTCACAATTAAAAGTTAAAGTACGTTTATTGACATTTCAATTTCCATTTCGGAAATCGTTCTCAAAAATTTAGTTTTTGTGTTACTTGGTGAAAAAAATTCTTCTAAAAGACCAATTTATATTGATAATTCAGGCATACATTATACATTTTAAACTAGACGACTTTAAAATGATATTGCCAATAGTGTTGAGTTGCGTTCCTGGGACGACTTTACTTTTAAGATAGTTCATTCGATTAAATGAAATCAGTTTTAACTTGAGAATATCCGTCAGAAAAAATCATAGCATGTAATTCGTCTTTAAAAAGGTAAACACATGCCATGATGACAGTAAAACTCTTTCGTTAGTGATTCCATAGTAAATTATGGGGGAAAAACCAGGAAAAAACCTCATAATACTATCTCTACATGGTAAGTATTTCATCGTGAATTTAGTTTACTTTCAATAAACACCATATTCTGCTTTTATATGTTTGTTATTTAAAAAACATAAATGATGTATTCTCTATACGTTACTGACTTTCTAATACTGATATGTTCCTTTTAATAACTTCCTCTTTTAATATGGGTAAGCAGGTCTTACTACAATCTGCAGAGGAATTTGCGACACAATTGGTCATATTTAGCATAATTAAAGCCGCTTCTTTGATTTTTCTCTTTCTACCATCTGTTGCTTTCAGGACTATATTTGAATCATTCCTTTGAACGATATGTTCATTATCCCATGAGTGTTTACATATTTGAGATCTATCCATTCGGGATAGTATTATTATGAAGTTTTTTTCCTGGGTTTTGCCTCATAATTTACTGTGGAATCACTAACAGGAGAATTTTAATGTCATCATGGCATGTGTTTGCTATGTAAAGACGAATTACATGCTATGCTTTTTTCTGACGGATATTCTCAAGTTAAAATTGATTTCATGTAATCGAATATATATTACTTAATGAATCTTGCAAGTAAAGTCGTCCCAGGAACGCAACTCAACAATATTGGCAATATCATTTAAAGTCATCTACTTTAAAATGTATAATGTATGTCTGACTTGTCAATATAAATGAGTCAAATAAAATTAAATTATTAGAAGAATTTTTTCACCAAGTAACAAAAAAAACAAAATTTGTTTAATTGACTAATGTTTGTATTTTGAGAACGATTTCCGAAGTGGAAATTGAAACGTCAATAAACGTACTTTAACCTTTAATTGTGGCTTATTCCCATTTAAATAGTAAATGCTTTAAAATGCCACAAGAAAATAGATTCAGAACAATATTAAAAAACATTTAAAGTCCTTATTAAGTTATCGCTGCAAATCTGTATAGACTGAGAACACATGCTAAATGAAGAAAGCTCTTATAACAATATTGTCCAGGAAAATAAATCGCAACGACTAAGGCAGATCGGACTCATGCATTATAGGTCATTTCCAGAGGCAATGTGCTAATTGTACGTAAAATAAATGTTTTTAGGGTAGATCTTTTACAGCAGGTGTGATTCAAATACACCTAAAGCTAAAAACTGTCGATTTTTGTATGAAAGAAGACAATTTAATTTTTTATGCAAATTTAATGTAATCTACAAGGAAAATGAAATTAGTTAACTGTATACCATGAATCACAAAAGTTTAACTTAAAAATCCTTTATAAAAGGTATATAATTAAAAAGACCCTTTCGAGCTACATCACATAACGTTTTCTGACCGAAAATCTAGTCCAACATCAGTGATAGTTGCTCATTTGTTGAGCAACAATCACAGTTGCCATTGTCTGATAGATTTCCTTCGAATCATCCAATTTTCATGGTTTGTTTTAATTTTTTTTCCACAACTAATTTTTCCAGTTTAATACATCTTTGTAATAAAATTTTTTGTTTGTCAAAATGTAGTATATCACTGATTTGTGTCCGCATGATAAAAGTATACTTTTGTAGATCTAGGTTACTGAAATATGGTATTATTTTATTGTGTATTCATTTTATGCGTAGACATTTTTAAGGGTTCTCCGTTTTTATGTTGTATACTTTTACAGATTTACTTTATACCTGGTGCTAGGTCGTTGCTAGATCTTGTATTTATTTATTTTTTATTTATTTTAGGGTATTCTGTGACCTGTAACCTTTTTACCTCATTTGAATGGCGCAAATGTCTGCATGTGTTTTATTAATTCTGTTATCAGTTCCTTGCCCTTGTTGTCAAGTACTGTAATATTAAAGATCGCTATCATTTATTTACTTATGTTTACTTTTACTTCCGAATATTTCTTCGTACGCCATATTTAATGCTGGTAAATTACGTTAAAACAAATTACTATCTTAATATTTACTTGTTTTTTTCTGATATATCTTGCAAATGTGTTGATCTGACCAGTTTTTCTTTGATTTGAGTCATCGTACAAATGGGCTGGTGTTCTAAAAGTGAATCTTGCGAATCTAGACTTGGTTGCTTTCGTTCTTTAGGTACTTATCTTCGAATATTAAGTGAAATTTGTAGCTACGAATGGTAGAGCTTATGTATGGATGCAAGTCTTAATGTAACAAATATCAGCTGATGATTTTGCTGACTAACTTATAACTAAGTCTACGTGTCAACTATGTATTAGAGTGCAAACCAATTAGTATTGCATAGGGTGCAATCATCTACGTTTTAAGGGTGGAAGGATGTGCTTCCCCTTTTTAGCTGATAAGCTTGCGGAGAATATTATTGCTGGTCCTCAATTTACCCTTTAGTTTTAAACAATCATCTGTGAATGGCCACGTGTGATACAAACTATTTTAAAGGAATTTATAGGAAGTCTATGTATATATGTATAGTATATTATTTTGTGAAAGCGTCTATGTTAGGGAAATTGAAAGAACACTCAGAAGTTTTTTAGGGGTTTTGGCTGAAAATTGATAAATAGTTTATTTTTGTTATGAAATAATATGTGTATCGTCTATATAATAGAAGACCGGTATGGGTTGATCGTTTGTGTAAACAAGCGAAACCGTTCTTCATCTGCTATTCTTACCATTAAGTGATACGAACAATATTCTGTTAAGTACGCATACGCAGATAATATAAGTGCGTTTGTTATCTAAGGGGATATCATATAGTTTTTGGAGAAATATCCTGTAATTTGAGGTATTGTAAGTGGCATTTAGATTTAAAAATACCACCCCCGATACACAATATTTTTCGTGCTTGTCTTTGCTGTGTTGGGTAAGATTTAGTATTTGTCATGTACATGATCTTCCCTATCTATAGCCACTTTCGTCTTTTAACTTGAATTTTTCTTCTAACATCGGTAAAATCGTACTAACAATCTTGTGCAAAAGTATTTTGAATAGCTGACAAAATAAAGATATTGACCGATAGTTTTTGTGGTCGTTGCAGTTTTTGCCAGGATTAAGCAAGGTACAAACTTTGGCTTGTCTCTACACTTTATGTATCTTCATAATTTGAATGCAGTTGTTCATCATCTGGATAAGCCTTTCTAGTATTTTTATGTATATGGCGAATCCAAGCTCAACATCGTTTAAAGGTTCTCTCAGCTGACTGGTTTTGTTCTTTCTTACTTTGAGTTTTTCTTTGCTTCGTTTCCGATAGAAATAGCATGTCTATATCTATAATGTGGTTTTTAGTGATCAGCTTTATACCAAGTACCCTAGGTTAGGCCCTATATGTGTTTCCTGCACTAGAAATATGTCAGATTCGTGTTTAGCGCATATGTCTGATAAGTTTAAGTAAAGTTAAGTTTCTTTATCTCTAGATATACCCTTAACTGTTGTTATTAGAATAGTTGGTCCTAAAAAGCACCAATTTGACAAAATCATGCTAGAGGGGTGACTGAAGAATTAGGCGATTAATTAATTAATCATTACCCGGGGTATGCCCGATTGTGGTGGTCTTATTATTACTTCAATCTTCGTACAGGCTTGATCTTTGAATCCCATAAACAATGCCTAATCTTTTACTTTTTATTAAAAATTTAAATTTTACATATTACTTTTTCACGATATTTCGAATCAGATTAGTAAAGTAATATATTAAAGAATTAATTTTTAATTATTGTTGGATTGATACTAAAAAGTAGTACCCAAAGTGCTTTAAAAAAGATGAACGAATTAGCGAGCTGTTTTGAAACCTAAATATTATGAATCGAATCGGGAATATTATTTTACACAAACTAAACCGCTTGTCTACAAAAAAAAAATCGAGGAAAATATGATACGGCTGGAAAGACTAATGACTTAGCTAATTACCACATAAATATCAATGTAACGCAAATAGGATGATTTTGGATATTTATAAATATACAAAATAATATTATATATACCCATATAGATACAATAATAAAATGAAACTACAGCTAGGTATTACACAATATAATAAATACTTATTTAGATAAACGTAAAATGGTCAACTAAACGTTAACGATGAATGTTTCAAATAAAGGTTAAAACATGTTTTCCAATTCGCGGAAAAAGATTTATTACAGCATATAAGACAAATTCGTAACAAAATTCATATTATTATTTAAACGGTACTCAATATACCAGCAAAGTAATTTTTGCAACTAATATGTAGATTGTACCTTACCCCTTTGGCACACAGAAACCACAAAAGAATTAAATATAGCGCAAAGGAACTCATTTCTTCGATAACTGAGCAGCCACCATATCTACTGGATAGAACGACTGTCTTTGGTGACTGAGCAGCCTTTATCCCTACTGGATGGAATGATTGCCTTTAATGACCGAACAACCTCGACCCTTATTGGATGAAATGACTCTCTGTTACTGGGCTAATTATACGAGGAGAATCAAAACTAACAAAAAGTTTAATAATATTTAAATAATGCTTATATATATACATATGTAGTTGCAAAAGTAACAACAAAAACTTTACAAATTCAATACGAAAAAGCGGAAAATATGGGTCTTTATATATAAACGAGAATAAAAAATATAGGGCTATCATAAGAAGAGAAACATGATAAGACATACTATTTTAATAGTCCAGTACAACTTTAAAATGGTTCATCGGTCTAAATATGTGTGAGCTAAAATCACTGTTAATAAAAACATTACAAACGACATTAACAACAGAATATATAATGGCAATCGCTCCTTTTTAAGCAAAAAATTAAATCCAAAACTATACCATGCAATACCAAAATTAAGAATTTACCATGCAGTCGTAAGACCTATAATAACATACATATGTACATGAAACATGGACGACGTAAAAACAAAATAACAGCCGATTGAACGTCGCAGAAAGAAGAATATTAGTAGAGAAATATATGAACATGTTAGGGATAATATTACAAATTAATACAGAGTGCGAAATAACCGAGAACTAATTGATTATAATATAACAAGCCAGATAAAGTAAAAACATAAATAACATCTTGTACGTATCTACGCAATACCTTGTAAAAATAATATTGTACATTTTTGAGAACGAACTCATATTTGAACATCGAAACGCCCAATAAAATATGTATTAATAAATATTCTGTCATATTTCTTGTATTCTATCCAAAAAAATTAAAAAAAAAAATAAAGTTGGACATATTGAGATGGATTACTGAATACTATAGAGTACAGGTAGTTGGAGCTACCGAATATTTTAATACAATCAAACTTGGTGTGAACATTTTGGTTAAAAGAATAAATTTGATTTTTATACTACACATGTAGTTGACGTTTCTATCTCCAAATTCATTTTTTAGTTCTTTTCTAGACGCGTGTTAAACAAATTTTGTTTATATTGCAATTTTTTCTTTTTGTAGATTTAATAGTGATATCAGTTTGATACATAGACATACAATACAAATAGACTAACTGTTGCAATACAGATCCGTTCACCCAGTGCAACAGAGAAAACTGACGATGCATCTCTTTCTTTCTAATTTGTCAGGTTTATCGAACGCGTGACCTATGACCAATGAGAAGGTCACGTGGTCAATAACCCCGTCCCATTAGAAAAATATGCAGGGATTGCTTTTCTTCAGTTTTCGCTGTCGTATTGAGGAAACGCGACTGTATGGCAGCTGTCAGTCTATTTGTATTATATTATGTCTATGGTTTGCTACATGCATTTGCCCTTTTATCTTTTATGCGACAACGTTATCAGCGATATCTAAATTGCTCCAATCTTTTAAAATTATATGGTTCTATTGTTAAATGTATGCTCTAGATCTAACCATCAGCATAACTAGGAGCTGTTTTGTACCTTGGACCGTTATTGGATTTCATCGTAAATAGGTGCTATTTCTATCTTATTAAGCTGTTCTTTAATTTTTTGACTATTTGAATTGAGAATCTATATTTTATTCTACTGTTTATTAACACAGATTTTTTTGGCGCCCATTTCCATCTTAAGTTTTTCGTTTCCCGTTCATTATTACAACAATTTTTCGGGATACCGACGTATGAAACCCGTTGCTATGTATTTGCATGTTTCGATGTCGAACAGTAGAAAATTTGTCTCGTTGTAAAGTCAATATTATTGTATTATAATAATAAAGTTGTTTTGCTTCGCTTTCTCAGACTGCTACCGTCGTGCTCTCTGGTATTTGATATTTCGCCGGTCAAGCAACAATTTCTATATGCATTAACTTAATGCTGATATCCTGCTTCCCCAACCCAGGTAGCAGTTCCGAAACCAATAAAACTGCTACACTCATGCTTTCTATTAGCCAGCCCAGGATTATAGCTACGCATTGTATGCGTAGCATCGTACTGATGTTAGTGCTGCCCCTTATAATGAATGGAATATGAAAGGAAAGTTTTGGCAATTTAATAAGATCTTGTGTGTTAGAATATAACTTTTTCAAGAAAGTAAAGGGATATCAAACCGCTATTCGAATTTAATCAATAGCTAAAATATTAAAATGCTATAGAATAATGCTTTATTAGCATTAATAAGTTTATAATAGACACTTACTTAAGTTTGAAAATAATTAGAGCAAGGAATATAAATTATCACCGTGCTTATTATACATAAAAATAAAATAAAATTATTATAATGTTAACAATTTATATTATAACATATTTAAATACATTAGCCAAATATTCCTGAAATTCCTCGATAACTAAACTGGTGGATATTTAAATAAATTTTAAGTTCCCAAAATGTACCTGCTATAAAATTTGAAAATCTACGACTAATACAATTATTGACAACATCGCAGGGGCTTAGTTGTGTACGCTAAAAACTATATACGGATCCCAAAAATATTTTATCCAGTTACGGAGTCCACTTGATCCTACATGTTGGTCGGAGTTTACATAATGCGCTACTTAGATAATAATATACACGGTGTATATTCTACTGGAGTTAGTATAATACCGTTTTAGGACGGAGCCTACATTAACCGCTAGAAGTATATATATATATATATATATATATATATATATATATATATATATATATATATATATGTATATATATATATATATATATATATATATATATATATATATATATATATATATATATATATAGGACTAACTAACTCAACGAAGAAAAATGTCTAAAAAAATCATATACAGATACTTGAAGGTTCTAAAAGCTATATGAGGGGTAGCTGATGAAATATAAGTACAGACCTACAGCTGATTTGGCTTTGTTATTGTTATAAAAATCTTAAAAAGTAAAAAACGTAGTGTTCTTCCAGTAGAACGCAGAGATTGTCTTCTAACTCTAATAACACAAATTATCCACTTCTTTACAAAATATATCCACCTACTCATTGCCATCAACAAATTAAGTATCAACCCCCCAAAGAACGTTTAACGAGATATGGTTTTGACATGGAGCACCTGACACATTCTTATCCTACACAACGAACTATACCTCCCTGGACAATTAATTTTCCCACTATTAATAGATCCCTTACATTAACTAATCATTAACAAATTATATCAAGAACGGACATCAGATTACACTGGCCATAACAAGATTTTTACTGATGCGGCAAGAACTGAAAACGGACACGCAGCGGCCTTTATTGTAGGAAAGTCTGAATATGCAATTTGCATCCCTCAATTCTGCAGCATTTTCACGGGAGAAGCAATCGCCATTTTAAAGGCATAAGACATGTGTGTGAGTCATGTAAGCCCAAACTTTCTTATAATTACTGACTCTTTATCTGTTCTTCAGAGCTTAAGGCAAATATATCCGGTAAATACAGAAAACAGAAGGCAACAGGTAAATAAAAACCGACTAAGAATTAGATATACAGCGTTAACTCACCAGCACCTCATAACAAAAGAACTACCACCTGAATGTCCAATAACTGTATGTCCAAAACAGCACTATATTGATTGAATGTCTTCTTTATTTTTACGAAAGTACCATCAACAACATATCAGAAGAAGCAAACAAACTTAAAGACATTTTAAAAGTAATATATCAACTACAATCAAATTCCTTGGGACATACGTTTACTACACAAAATTTAAGTTAATGTATCACTTTGTAATTTATAATTTATTATTTGTAATTTAATACGCAATTTGTAATTATATTTAATAACAACTGTAAAATCTGCAAAACCCGCTAATAATTCCGCTGATGCGGAAATTCTAAATAAAAAAAAAATAAGAATTTTATATTCCTAGAGTAAAACTATCCCTCTCAGATGTTTTCAGCCATTTACATTCTATTGCTGTACGATCAAAGACAAGTATCTCAATTTTGAAATGACATGCCCCAATATCAAATAACTTTGGTTATACATTTTTCCAGAAATTTTTTAATAATCTTATTGAGAATGATTTCCGAAGTGTAAGTCGAAACGTCTAGCACTATTTGGTCAGAAATGTGATTTTCATATTGTCGCTTGACTTCATGTAAACATGGTATTTAATCATGATACTATAAACTACAGATAAACCCACGCGCACGCGATCAGACGTGTGATGTCACTTGGCGACAAATGTCACCAGAAATTTTCTATGTTGTATGGAGTTTTGTGAGATTTAGTCAAGGTTAGTAGATATTTAAGTATGTAGTTAAATATCTACTAACCTTGAGATTTAGTTTTGTTTTATCGATTATCTTGTACGTTGACATCGGTTTACTGGGTAAACCATCTTTCCGAAGGAGGTTTACTTAAACCATATCCAGATTTTCTAATTAAATGTAATGAACTGGACCATATTTTAAACAATTTTAACAAAGGGTCATTAAAATTAACCAAGAATTATTTAAAATCGCTAATGGATTAAGCTGTGTTCAGATGTAATGTTAGTAAAGGTGTAAATTATATTTTAAAATTAGAAAATTGAATAGATATATTAAAGAAACATCCAAAGTTAAGAAGAAGAAAATATTAAAAATTGTAAAATAAATTGTTAAATAAACTTGTAAATTACTACAGTGTATTTTATTTTATCAGTTGTATTAAATTTTTATTTTAATAAATCACTCCATTGTATATAAATTTCCATTTGCAAAAGGATGTTTAGTTCTTACTTTTTTATATAATTTTAGTTTACATTGCTAGGCTAACAAAGATCTATATATAACATATTTTTAAGATTTAATTGCAGATATTTTACCTAACATCCCTTAATATTCTAAATATTTAAATAAAAACCCCTTTCTTTCCATATATGTTTTACCGACTGTGATGATAAAAGGTTGGTGATAATAGTGACTTTTATCACCAATTGACGTCATGCGCGTCGATGTACAAAATTCGATTGCGAAGTGGGTTTATCTTGGAAGTCTTAGTATCATGGTATTTAATATTATTATGTAAATTTATTATTTTGTTTTTAAAAATTAATAAAAAAACAATCAACTTAAAGATATCCTTATTGACGTCGAATTATCATAGTTTAGTTTAATGGAATGTATAAAGAAAACTCTTCTTCATAAATTGTGTGCAAACAGAAACTGTTTAAATTTCCTTCCTTTTTTCAGAAACTTGTTAAGAGATTTGAGTCGAAGACGTAAATAGAAAAAGATTCTTAAAAGTTTAACAAAGTTCCGTTAGAGTTTGTCCAGTTTTTATTCGGAACTTGATAATTGGATGTTTTAGCCATAGCTACAAAGAAGGAAAAAGTATCGAATGGACTTAAAAACATGAATTGAATGCTCATAAAACGAAATACTGGTATCTTAAGGGTCTTAGGTATATAGCACTAGTGATTTTGCCCGTCTTTATGCGACGGGGGATAAAATCAATTGCATCTACAATCACTCCACTTAATTTTTTCTGTCTTGCTCCTGTTTACGGCTAGGACCACAACAAAATAATATTTTAATCTGTTGTACAACTTTCTTTAGTTTCTGTTCAACTTATGTCTTATGAAATCGATCTACGCGTAAAACCAGCGTAATTCTAGTCTGGCAATTTATTTGCTAGGAAAACTCAAGTTTGGTATTATATTTTTTACCTATCACCAAATTCGCAGCCAATTTTATAGAATCAACAAAATTTTCAAAAGATTTAAATATTAGATTTTTAAAATAATAACCTTTTTGGATGAAAGTGCCGGTCTTTTCACCTCCAGATAAATATTGTCCCATCTGATAGATAGTTATCTGAAGGATAGACATTTATTTATAAAATAAAATTTACCTGTATTTTACCATCAAATTATGTTGCGGTTACTTATTTGTAAGATAAAAGTAAAATTTATTTCGCATCACATCAATATTTAATTAATTGACAAAGAAATCACAATAATGTTTTAATATCTCTTTTGGTTATATAATTTGTGGTAGTAGGAATAAATTAAATTATGTAATGAAAAATTTTATAACAAATAAATAATACATGTTTAATAATTCTTCTTAGATTTTCCCATCACACTTAAGTATTATATCAGGTTAGCTTAAACATCTTCAATTTCAAAAAGTTCAGTAATAACTTCATTTAGCAATGCATCTTCAAAATTGTCATAATTTTGATCTCTCGCTTAGTTATACTCGTAGAATGTTGCTGTAGATTAGAGTGGTTGAATCTTTTCAAACTTACAGCGACTTTCACTGGATAAAATGTATAGAACCTAAACCTTTCCTTTCATACATAAAAAGTTATGTTGCATTTGGTTCTAATATGAAATTCATTATAGAAATTGGATTGTTTAGTGGACTTACAGATAGCTTTATTTTATAATCGAATCTCCTTGTAAAAACCCATTTTTATTATCTCCATTTAAACATCTTATCAAGAATACATAATTATTTCACACTAAAACACTGAAAATTTTGTTTTCAAAAATTCCCAAAATTTATTATAAGCTCTTATTACTACAGCTGTTATGTTATAAGTAATTTGAACGCTCCCCGGAGCCGAGGAATTTGAAGACTTGAGCCTCAAATTTGTTCATATCAAAACTTTCCTTAAAAATATTGTATTTACAAGTTTTACTGTTATCCTGAATAGGAATGTCAACATTTGGCGGAGCAAATTTGTCGAGCAAATCTTCTATTAGTTCATTTGGCAGGTTGATATCGTCTTGAACGGTAATTTTTATTCATTAGTTTATTAACAAAATTTCAAAGTTTACAATTTATTTATTTTTACGCACAACAGGCCGTTAAGGCCTATTTTTGTAAACATAATCCTAATATTAATAACTAATTACAACTATTTTAAACAAAACTTTAACTTAAATATGTATATACATATTTAATTTAAAGTAAAGTGTAATATAATATTCTTAACTACCCTGAAGGATCTGGTGGACAATATTTCTCCATTCGCTTCTATTTTGTGCCTTTCTTTTCCAGTTTCTTACCTTCACGTGTTTAAGGTCTTCTTCCACTTTATTAATCCACCTCGTTCTGGGTCTACCTCTTCTTTTGGGGCCGATTAGTTTTCTGGTTATTACTAGTTTAGGCATTCTGTTTGCCTTCATTCTTTCAACATGTCCCAACCATCTGATTCTTTGTGACTTGACTAACTTAGTAATGCTTTGTATAAAGCCATTAATTCATTGTTGGTTCTTCTCTCCCAACCATCTTCTGTCTTCCGTCCTCTGAATATGCGTCTCAGTATTTTCCTTTCCCATCTTTCCAGAGTATCCTCTTTCTTTTTATTTAATATCCATGTCTCACCGGCGTATATTACTGTGGGTCAAATTACTGTTTTATATATTCTGAGTTTATCTTGTCTAGAAACGTATTTTGAGTTCAGTAGGGCTCTTAAACTACCTAATTTTTTATTCCCTTTTGCTATTCTGGCTTCCAGCTCGCATTCGTATTTTCCATTTTCATCAAAAACTACACCCAGGTATTTAAATTTGTCCACCCTTTCAAACAAACCTCTCACTAAAGTCTTCTTTTTTCCCTTCTATTCCTCTCATGATCATATATTTGGTTTTGTCTTCATTTAGTTCCAATCCGAATTTTTGTGCTTCTTCGATGATTTTCTTTACAACTCTTCTTAATTCGTTCTTGGTTTTTGCTAGGATCGTTAAATTCTACTGATGGAAGTATTTTGTTTAAAGTATTCAACAAGTTAATTCACGAACTTTTTTGTTTGTTTGTAAACAGGAGTTTACTTTTGGCTTAAATTTGTTTGTGTTTAATAGATATAGTTTTCAAAATTTGATGCTTCTATGTATCTTTTATATGCAAGTTTTCGTGAAGTGATCATATTTTTGCATTCATAATCCCACCAGACTAAATTTCAAGATTTTGTCTGAAAGGAATTTTTGATATTCATAGAAAATAAGGCAGCATCGTCTGTTGCGTAACAACAATATCTAATAATTTTATTTTATTTCTGTATTATATTATATCACACTGTATATCAGTTTAGATTTATAAAATTCTGTTGTACCATCTAATAATCTCTACTGTGTAAAATATGTTAATATATCCATTATATGCGTCGAGGGTCAGGGGGGGAGATTTCTGAATGTTAAGAAACCATTACGAGCCAAGTGATTCAAGGGAGTGAGTGGACATCAGTTTGAGTCCAAATCCAGAATTGGATGAGTTGGCTCCTGCTCACACCAGCCGCACGTCAGAATGTTTAACCGAAAAGATATCTAGTTTTTTTGCCCACAAATTCAAACTACATTTCATAAATCAATTATCGTAAGCAAGTTATCGGCGTCCAAAATACGCTGTTGTAATAATTGTTTAAATATACTTGTTAAAACGTTCTTTTCGAAACTTTTATTTGTCCTATTTTTCTGGGTGATCCTTCAAAGAAGTATTCAAAGTTAACCTATTTTCCTAAGGAAAAAGCTTATTGCTCAAGGGAAAAAACCAGCGACCTATGACTGGTGCGCGAAACAAAGGCATCAAGACAAGGTGTAAGGACAAACACCTGCATCTTCGCTCATCGTCTGACTCATTCTGAATCTATATGACATTTAAAGATATTCTAGTTTGCTAAAGACTCTTTAATTTAGATGAAGGAGTTATTGTACATGGGTAATATTCCCATGGGTAAGTCGATGGTAATTAATATAGGTAAGTGAGTTGAACCCAGGGTAACGGGAATATAAAAGTTTGCTTATTTGTAAATGTATATTTTATTTTAATAACAATTCCATCTTCGTGTATAATAATATATTTTGCTATCACGTTTTGGTATTGAACTAAATTTAAATCGAACACATGTAAAATAAAATTTAATTTGAATCTCTCAAATCTCTGTTCTACAACAGTGACTATAAACAAAAACAATAAAAATAAAAGGGCAGAATGGTAGAACAGAAGGCAACATCAATCAATTGACGTTTACGTTCCGTCAAAATTGTTACTTATAGATAGTTTTTCAAATAAAACAGATGGGAACTTTCTTTTTTTCCAATGCGTTTAGAAACTTTTAAAACCCTCTCAAATAAATTGATCCCGCAGAGGATCCCGTTCCAGCCCTGTGTAACCACATTTCAAATTCAAACTGTTCATCTCTTTAATTAAACTCGGTGTGCGGACTTTCCTCTTCAGTTTTTCTCGCAACTTTAACATTCGCAAAATAGTCTGCCGTCTCTACTGGAGGTCTAAATGTCCCGTTGAGAAATGCTTCGGAATACGAAATTAAAAAATTTGCACATTGCGTATTCGGGTCAAAATTGAAGAGTAAACGGACGTTGGGGCGTCAATAAAAGCACAAAGAGGGATGCGATGATAGTGCAATCGAAGTAAGAAGATGGCTTGACCTATATTTTTGTGGAAAAAGCGTTTCTCGTGTACGTTTTCTGAGATTGGTAATGATATTTGTCGAAAATGGGGTGATTGAAGGCAGGAAGAAATTGCATTTATTTGGTAAATTAAATGTGAGAGTATGGAAGCAAAATAAGAGAATGCGGTCCAATTCCAACTTAGCCCAGTAGTTGGTACAACAAGAAAGTGAAAGATGTTTGATCTTTGTAGCATTTCAAATCACCTTGTATATGTTAAGACACCGAAATATATTTTCAATCTTTTTGCATCGTTGGTATTGATAATATAAACATTTCTGGTCTGTGTATAATAATTTTTAATTGCATTCTTTTGGTATTTTTTTGGTTATTTCCGCTTAATATTGCACGTTAAATAAACATCCACTTGGGTTGATGGAAAAAGTTATGCGGGGATGCGAACGATTTTTAAGAATGATGTCACCTTGCAATAGACCACAATACGATTCAGGTCATTGTGAGTCTGTATTTTCTTTTCTTAATTCGTAATGGATTTTCGTTGTTCGTTTTTGTTATTCAAAATATGTAGTATAGTAGCAGCGTGAATTTTAAATAAAAGTGGAAGTTGGAGTTAAGATCTTGAAGGGAAAAAATGCGGCATGAGTAATCTAAAAAAGCCGGTCAACTTTTTTAATATGGAAAGGTAAACCTAATCAAATACAAATGTGGTAGTTTTGTTGGATATGTGGAAGATTTGTAAGCAGCGTTACAACGATTTAAGCAATCCATATGGTTTCAAGCCGTTGAAATGGTTTTATTAACCCGAAGCCCGAATCCAGTACCACTTCCAAAGAATGGTCTATTTGTTTTCCCTGGTCACTTCAGACCAATCTGCAGCTTGAGTGAGACGCATTTGTGTTATTTTGTCGTGTTTTGCATCCAGTTCCAACCCCAAAAACTTTTAAAGTAAATACACCAGCCAGTTATACCAGGAACTATTTTTATTAAAATTTTTTAAAGTAAAAATAAACATTTTTCATTAATAATTGCTTTCATGGCAAGTTAAAAAAAATTGTAATAAATAAAATTGATCCACCAACACATCTTCGCCGACTAAATCTGCTTACCAAAGAATATAACCAGAGCCTTAGCAACACCGTGCTGCCGATTCATAACTGCGCTTCAGAAAATCTCTAATACAAACTGCAGAATCAGCAGCAGACACAGAGTTTAACATGATCACCAAATGGATCCACGAATGGTCGGCAGCTCAACAAAATACAGCCATACCTTCACAGAAACACCTCCTGAATTTAACCTACCACGTAAGACCTGGTGCACACTTAATCGTATCAAAACTCAACATGGTCGATGTGCAGATATGAAGCCCAAATGGAGCATGCTACCATCACCGTCATGCCGCTGCGGCGAGGTCCAATCTATCAAGCACATAACGCAGGAGTGCCATCAGCAAGCCTACGAGGGCAGTTCACAAGACTTCCTGTTTGCCACGATCGAGTCGATTAACTATATAAACAACCTCGACCTTTGCCTATAATCTTAGCCATATACTAAATAAATACAAAAATAAATCAGACCTCAATCTTGTTATAATAAGACTAAGGAATGTGTTAATATCTTAGACCAGATGGCGAGAAAATATACGTCGAAGCGATCGACACGAAGATGGCCACTATTAGTTTTTTTACTGTATTGGATATGGCAGCCATTAATGCGTACTCTCCATTTATTCTCAATTTTTTAAATTGGAACGAAAATAAGAGCAATCGTCGTGGTTTGTTTTTGCAAGAATTAGAACTTGCCTTAACGCTACCGCTTATTGAAAGAAGAGCTGCAAATTAAAATGATCTTCATTATTTTCATCTACGCAAACTTTTCTCAGTTACAACTTTAACACTAAGTTGTGTTATTTTTAAATTACTTTAAATAAATAAGTACGTTTCAGATTAACATATAGCTGGACCTTTATTAACCCCTCCTTGTTCCTCCCTATTTCTAATAAAAGGTTGGTCCTGCAACGGTTAAAGCAGCACAAGTTTTATTATTGTTTAAAAAATGCTACACTAGCGGAAATAAAAATTTTGGAGTTTTAATTTTTATGCATTATTTTTTTAATTTTGTTATATTTGACTTCTCTGTGTTTCAAAAAGATAAGGAAAAGTAGTTTAGAAAACTTCTTTGACAAATATTTATTATTTATACCGTCAATACGAAAGTTCGGCTGAAAAAAGACTAACTTTCTGGTTAATAATTGAAAATCCATCGACACTTCAAGAACGTGGTGCTTTCAACAGATTTAACTTCTGCGGACTGATTCCAATTATCTTATGTCAAAGAGAGGGTCTATGATAATCAAAAGTAAAATTTGTAAATATTTATTTCTCTGTACAAGATCACTAGTTGTTTTCTTTTTAGGAAACTATGAGTTTTTTATCTATTTTTTTTTATTTTATTTTAGGTTTATTATCACTAAGACTAAATTTCTGACAAAGTTATAAAACTATTTTCTTGTGGCATTTCTATACTATCTACTTCATTTTTTTATTGGGGAATAACTCGCATCAACCATAGAAGGTTATTAGCTATGGTACAATATAGACTAGAATATATTATAAGGAATAATATAAAATATAAACTATAAAGTTTTTACAAAGTCGATTATGATTTAAATTTTTTTTTTTGAACTATTACTTATATTTGATTATACAATTTCGTTTTCCGTAAAAACCTAATGATTTTGTCACAATCCGCACTGTCTAAAGCGCACTTTATATCATTTGGGAGTCAAGTAGCTTGTCTTTCCATTTGATATGATGGATAGTCTATAACAATGTGGCCCACAGTTATGTCGTGCGTCAGTCTGGTACGTCCTAGTCGGATATGATGTAGTACAACCTGGTCCCTTCTCTTTACTAAAATTTGTGTATTTTCTGATAGATCTGGGTTTACTTGCCGCAATTTATTATTTGATAAGAGTTTCCATCTTTGCAACCATAAGTATTTTGTGTACTTACTGATGCATTTTTGCATATCTGAGTGAGGACTTTGGTTAGTTATATCATCGGATCTCTTCATTTTACAAGCTTCTTTGGCCATTTAATCAGCTACTTCATTTCCTGGTATCCCCACATGAGATGGTATCCACCAATCTGTAGTTGTTTATGATTGTTTTGTAGAGTCACAAGGTTTTTTTTAATCTGTTTTAAATTGGATGATTCGGATATAATTCTCTGGATTGCACTTAAGAAATCTGTGAATATTACTGTCATGTCTTCAGGTTGATTAAGAGTTTGTTGTACTGCATCTACTTCATTTAATAAGAGTATTCCCAGATTCCTATTTAAGTAATTGTGGTTTATTCTAAATAAAGTGTTTATTTTCTTAAAATTTTTAACTACATTTTATGTAGTGCTAAAAGATCTGCTGGTATTACAATTCTTCTTTTCTGAATAAAGAGGAAACCACTATAGTTACTAACAATCTAATGAAATAAAGGTTATAATAGACAGTAGTGCTACGAATCACTTATTTACGAATGGTGCTGAAAGGTTTTTAGATAATATCCAAGTAATGTAGTACATAAAAGTGACCAAAAACGGTCAATCATTTGTGGCGACAAAACAACACTATTTGACTCTACAGGCAGCAAATGGTAAACAAATTGAAGATGAAAAATGTGTGGGTATGTAACCGACTTTCATATAATTTAATATGTGTAAGGAAAATGGGAAAAACAGTTGAATTCCAAAAGAAACAGTTCAAAATAGTCAGAGAAAATCATGTCGTGGTAATAGTTGAGTTAAGAATTAACTTGTATATTGTTAAATTAAGATCTAAACATCTACTAGAAGCACAAATCACAATTGTTGATCTTAGTATGCCAATTTATAGAAAAATTGATCATTCTACAAAACATCCCATGTCTAGTGTATATGAAATATATTTTAAAAGAAAACAATTACGATTAGCATATCTTAATATTGATAATGAAAGAAAAACAAAAAAAAATTAGATGTTGTGTTGCGGTCCAGTAGGTCCAGTAACTTATGATAATAAAAAGTATTTTATTGCGTTTATAGACCATTATTTACATTTTTATATATGGTATTTGATCTAAAAGAAATATGAAGTAAAAGAAAATTTAAAGAATATATTGATATGATCACTGTTAAATATATTGTAAAAATTTAACGAATAAGGTGTGATAAGAGAGACGAAAATTTCTCAAAAGCTGTTAAAAGGTTATATTATAATAATGAAATCAAAATTTAGTACACGGTGCTTTAAATCCAGAAAAAATTTTTACCACCCATTAGTCTAAAACTTTTATGACATATAGCAAAATCACTCTGCTCAGAATGTTACAGTCTCTCTCGTACTGCAATTTCTCATACTGGAATTACTGATAATCAAACATCAGATCATTTTGCCAAAGAAGCTACCAACCATAGTACTGGAGTCACCCCAATTCAACTAGCTAACGATCTAAAACTTGTTTCCTAAAAGTAGTAGAGAATACTTGCTAAAATTTATGGCAAACGAGCAAAACAACTCTTCATAAAATCCAACCATTCATTGATCAGCTCTTCCTGGACTTCTTAAGTAGAAGAGAAGCATCTTGCCACCATTGCAATGTTTACTTGACTGTAAAACACATCCTAACCAACTGCAAAAAATTCACCAACCTGTATAAAGCACTAGACTTGAAACCTACTCTTAAGGATATGCTCAATAAACCTACATATATCACAAAAACTATACAGTTTTTAAAAACCGATCAATTTTACCACAAAATTTAACATAATACACATAAGTTAAAGTGATGTTATTATTATTTGTTTTCAATATTTATTGTATATTTTTAATATTGTTCCTATACCAATGGCCATATTTTTCGAGGTACTTTATGTAAATAAAAAAATTGATTCAAATTTTCAATAAATGCATCTGGTGTAAACGCTGTGAGAGAAGCAGCAGAATTAATTAATAGAACTGACACTCCAACCTTATCTCATAACGAAACACTTGCTGAAATTTGGTATGGCGAAAAGCCCAATATAAAAAAAATAAAATATTTTTTTGTTATGCTTATAATTTTATTCCTAAACAAGACAGCAAATCTAAGCTTAATTCTCTTAGTGAAAAGATAATTATGGTGGGTTGCTCAGATAATGGTTACAGACTATGAAAAAAAATGAAAGCTAAGGCATGCACGGAATATATTCTCTGATGAAAAGTCAATTAAAAAAAAACAAAATTAGGCTTGAGAATAAAGAAATTGCACAAACTAAAACTGAAAATAGAGTATTATCTAAATTACTTTGACTACATAGCCAGAAACATGTGGACTATAAAACTCTACGTAGAAAAATCAAAAAATCTCACAAGAAGTTCAAAAATCAAAATCTATAAATTCATCGTCAGACCTGTAATAACATAGGGATACGAAACGTGGACCATGACCAAAGCCAACGAAGAAAAGCTCAGACGCTTTGAACGAAAAATACTTGGAAAAATTTTCGGACCTCACCATGACATCACCACAAACTAATATAAGATCAGAAGCAATATCGAATTAAAAGCACTCTACGACGACGCCGATATTTTCCAAGAAATTAAATCACAGCGACTAAGATGGGCAGGCCACGTGCACAGACTGCATAACGAAAGACTTGTGAAACTGGTATGGGAGGAGATTCCCACAGTCAAAAGACCACTTGGACGTCCCAGAATGCGATGGAAAGATAACATTCAAGCAGATCTCCGGAAAATGAACATTCCATTTGTCCCTAAGTTGATGGAAGACCGAACAAATTGGAAAAAAGTTGTACAGTCAGCCAAGACCCACCCAGGGTTGTAGCGCTACGTGCAAATGATTATGAAGAGAAATGAAATGTAGCAAGCTAAAAATATATAGAGTGTAACCAAGCCCTGATAAGTGTTCAAAAAATAGGAAGGACAAAGATTTATATATAAGCTATTTGTTTTTTTAATTGAATTGCTTATTGTATAAAGGAGATAAGGTCATATTAGTACAAATTTAATACAAGAGATACATGTTGTTAAACCGAAGTCGACGGATTAATGAGTCTAAAAGGGAAATTTGTATCTCTCACCAAACGCGAAATATTGTACGATAAAATTATTGTTGGGCTTATGAAGAAAATTAATCCAGGACTGGTTACCTTTATACAATAATTCTTGTATTGCCACCATCGTTTCTGTTATTTTTTCTATGTATAGAGTTGTTTATTTAAGTAAAAAAGATGTACGAAATGTTTTGATCTGAATATAAATATTTTACAAAACTTGTTAAATATGAGTACTACTTGCAACATTTCAATGAAAACTTTGTATATAGGTTTGGTAAACCGCAGGTGGACATATGCTCGACATGCGAGGAACTAGGAGCCAAATTAAAATTATCGGTACTAAATGATACCGCAAAACGAGTAGCAACTGCAAAATTACCTACTTTTGCATAAGAGGAGGGAAGCTTATTTTTACAAAAAAATTAAATATACAAACGAGGTGTGTAATAAAAACGATAATGTAGCAACGTTCGTTTTTGATTTTATGCAAAATTTAGCATTACCATTTATGCCTATTTTTTCATTCATATTATTTTCATATTATTCATTCTCCTTCTATCAAGTTGAAAAACGGCAACTGGGCTAGAAGTAATGAACAGAAAGCAGAACGATTTGCAGAGCATTTAGAAAGCACGTTCAAACCCAACGACAATGATGGTGAAGAATTGAGATGGGAAGAACCATTCCAAACTAAAGAAAGAATAACGTTAAAATTACATAGAGAAGTATCAATAGTGATAAAAGAGAATATAAATCCTAAGAATGCTCCAGGATATGACCTCATAATAGGCGAATTATTAAAATATCTACCAAGAAAAGCCATAGTTAAGCTGACACACCTAATAAATGCTGCTTTTAGATTGAGATATGTTCCCAGACTCTGGAAAGTAGCCAAAGTAATTATGATCGCCAAACCAGGTAAATCTCCTAATGACGTGACATCCTATCGACCAATATCACTTCTTCCGGTAATGTCAAAACTATTTGAAAAACTTCTATTGAAAAAATTAAAACCAATAATGAAAAAAAAAATCTTATACCAAATCATCAATTTGGTTTCAGAAATCAACATTCTACTATAGATCAAGTTCACAGAATAACGAATATAATATAAAAAACATTAGAAGAAAATAAAGTCTGCTCTACAATCTTCTTGGATGTAGCACAGGCGTTTGATAAAGTCTGGCATGACGGTTTAAACTATAAACTAAGAACGTTCATGCCTAAACAGTATTTAGAAATTTTGAAATTATACATTGCGAATAGATATTTCAGAGTAAAACAAGAAGAAGTTTACACCGACTTAAGGGAGATCAAAGCTGGCGTGCCACAAGGGAGTGTCTTAGGTCCGGTCCTGTACCTATTGTATACGTGTGACACTCCAGAGCTAGAACAATATACTATTGCTACCTTCGCAGATGATACAGCCATAATGGCGATAGGAGACACTAGTGAAGAAGCGACTGATAATCTGCAACTATCAGTAAATAGAATACATAACTGGACCAGAAAATGGCAAATAAAATTAAATGAGACTAAATCTGCACACATTAACTTAACAAATAAAAAAATAGAAAATTTACCAGTTACAATAAATGATACCCGAATTCCTTATGCAACATCAGCAAAATACTTGGGTATCACCCTAGACGCGAAGCTGCGCTGGAAAGTCCATGTCAAAAAGAAAAGAGGGGAGCTTATTATTAGATATAAGAAATTGTATTGGCTGATTGGAAAAAATTCAACATTATCAATTCATAATAAATTATCCATCTACAAGCAAGTACTGAGGCCAGTATGGGTATATGGGTGCAAACTCTGGGGCTGTACGAAAGCTAGTAATATACATATTATCCAGAGATTTCAAAACAAAGTACTGAGAAACATTGTTGATGCTCCTTGGTATATCCGTAACAGCAGCCTCCACCACGACCTGGGTATGGAAACTGTGATCGAAATAATCAAGAGAACAGCAGCAAGTCACAATCAGAGTGTAAATGTGTAACAGTTTAGTGTAAAAAGTAGAGTATAATGTTGTGAAATTATTGCATGTTAGTTGTAGTGCATTAGTTAATGGATAAAATAAGAGTAAGCCATAGGGTAAGCCCTTAGATTTAAGTATTTGCTGTTATTATGTTAGGTCAGAAAATAACTGATAATTGGTCATTTGTGACCAGATAGCAGTATACAAACACCGCACAGGTGTTAATAAAAAAAAAAACATTTATGCCAGTGAATAGATATGTTTTTACCTACGAAAAGTATGGTAATATGTTTTTGGGATACATGACATAAAAACGAATGCTTAACATTTTATGCGTACCATGAAGGCACATGCCAAACACAGAGTGAATGAGGTAGCTAGCTTCCTGCAGGATTATATAAAACGAATCCCAGAAACTATCACTGAATTACACAATTACAATTATTAAATCATACCCTTGTTTGATTTTTCTTAAATCTTATCATGAATGGAAGATTTGAAATAATTTATCAATATTTCCCGGTTGGTGGGCATTCATTTCTATAGTCTGATAGAGATTTTGGACTTGTAAAAAGAGTTCTCAGGCGCCATCATCGGGTTTATACTCCAATGCAATACGTGACAATAATCTATCTAATTAGCCTTCGGTCCATCTTTGGACGTAGGCCTCCCCAATCCTTTTCCATTCTTCTCTGTCTGTCGCTACAGTCATCCATCTAGAGCCCACGTGATTCTTGATATCATCTGCCCATCTCATTTGGGGCCTTCCTTTGCTTCGTTTATATTCCCACGGTCTCCAACTTATAAGAATTTTGTTCCATCGGTCTTCTTTTTGTCTTATATCTTATATTGTGTCCGGCAAATCTCCATTTTAATTTTGCAACTTCTTGTCTAACATGCCTCACTTTTGTTTTCTCTCTTATCCACGTGACAATAATAACAAACGCAAAATCATCGAGATCACATTTTACTGTTAGAGTGTTAGGGCGAGCGCCCACCAAAGTGGCGTGGCAAATAGCACGTAGCAAGTAGCACGCGTCTAGCATGTTTCTTAAAATGTAACCAATGAAAACGAATGATTAGAATGAATGACGTCACTGTCATTTTGGTGTACGTTGAATCATTCGTTTTCATTGGTTACATTTTAAGAAACATGCTAGACGCGTGCTACTTGCCACTTGCTACGTGCCACGCCACTTTGGTGGGCGCTCTCACTTAGACACGCATGAAATTCTGAAAATGAGACACGCAAAATGTGGTGGCCAGCCTATTTAAAAAAAATACAAAGGAACTCTTCATGGGTACAAATTAAATTAAAGACAATTTTGCCATATCAAAATATAATCACTTAACCTATTCAAGTGAGGCCCCTGGAGTTATAACAACAATAGAGTTCACAGAAGGATATGTTTTATCCAAATTTAACTTGCAGCTACTTCCAGTAGCTGCATAAAAGTGCCAATCAAGGCCAAAAAACTGGGTGATCTGATAAAAGGCTTGACTTACATTCCCGAAGAAGGTAAAGAATTTTTTAAGCAATTTATAAAGAATATGATAGTGATTGGATTTTAAGTTCTTAGTCTTAAGATGTACTTTAGGTTTTCTTTGTAAACATAAACGCATTTTTATAAGTAAATTCACAATTATTACCTGTAGAGCAGCACATTATTGTTTATTTTATTCATTGATTTTATAAAGGAAACAAATCCCAGTCCTTAAAAACTTTCTTTTAGCCGTATGAGTTTTTAAAGCCAAATTTGCTGTTATCACATGTCAGTCTACTAGTTTTCTTCTACATTTGTACAACAACATATGTAGAACAAAATTTGATAGGTCATTAAGTTTCTAAATTACAATTTTTAACTGGTTTTATCAAAACTAAGTATTGTGGACTTTACTCTTTATACAATAAGCGATTCAATTATTATTCATATTTTTCATATTCTGATATATTTTTCTCCTTTCATTCAAAAAGCAATACGATTACGTATTATATTATTAAAAACTACTCTATATCTACTTTACTACTTATTGTATAAATTATTTTTCCTCAGAATTGAATCGAAATAGTTTTGCTGAAAAAAAAAAACAAAATAATTTTTTTTTCTATTTTCATATTTCATATTTTTAACATATTTTGACACGAAAACCATAATTATAATACGCCGGCAACATTATTTCTGCCTTGGGTGTTACGTTTATTGTTCTGTCATTTGTTGGTTGGAATATGACTATCAAACTCACACACCGTGTTTCATTTTTGTTTTTATCTCCTAAATATCACATTAATTGTAATTAATGTCATCCAAATATGCCACATTTACACCTTTTTAATTTATAAAATGTGTATTTTGGTCCAATTTATTTACTGTTAGCTGCATTTACCAGCTGTTTGCACTTTTTGTTGGTATTATAATTATTGATGTCAAAATATTAGCTTTATTTCAATTAATTTAATGCAGTACATTAATTTTATTTTAATAATTTTTAAAAAATGTGTCAATGTGATCTGTATTTAATCCATATTGATCCATTTTGTTAGGGATCTTCCTTGTAATCTTTGGCCTTGGCCTACCATTGGATAATATGTCTTTCCATATTTTCTGTGTCTGCTCTCATAACATATTCAAACTATTTTAATTGTTGTAGATGGTCTTTGCTAGATAACGATTTGCTGACTTTTAGCTCATTTAAATTTCAGTCAATCCACTGAATTGGCAACAATCTTCTCCAACAGAACATTTTAGTGGCGTCTATATTTTTTTTCGTTTGTCGAAGGATCCAAGATTCATATGCGTAGGCCAGTATTGGGAATATTAAGCAGTTAATCAACCTCAGTCAATTGGTTCTAGTTCCCTTTCCTAAATATAGTTCTACATTGAACATATATATTTGTTACCTATGTCACACAGCATTACTAGTTTCAGTGTATATTTGGCTATCTTGTTTGGGATATACATCCGGAAAGGACATCTTCCCCTAAAAGCCAGTAACTACTTATCGATTGTTAGGTATGATCCGGGCTTATAGGACGTTTTGTAGTTCTATATAAGATCATCCCATATTTCACGAATGGCTGTTATAAGGTCTGTTTCTTTTCTGTCTGATCTAGACATTTTATCATCAAAACGTAAAGATTCTATACGAAATTCAAATTTTTCCCGGTCCATAGTTGCTTTATATATCCCACCAGAAATTTCGTCATCATAGATTTGTCTTATCGCTAAATGATGTCTATTTGGGCAGCAGCAAAAATAAGTAGTCCTATGAGTGCATGCACATCGTTAATATTCACTTTCGAGTTTGTAAGTTTTTCGACTTTTTATTTTTGTGCCCTAATAGAAATTTCAGCATTTGTATATACAACAATTTTTGCCAGAGACTCTGGACTCATAAAACAATGAAAATCATTTAAAGGAGTTTGTGCTCCCTTTATTTTATCAGAGGAGCAGTAAACAAAATGTACGAAGTTACGTTTTGAAGTTTTAATAGTGACCTTTGATTGAGAGGACCACCTGTGTCTATTTTTACCTTTTTACCTTTTAGACTCGACAGAAACCGAGTGTACTTCTCTTTAGCTGCTATTTCTGGAGATTCTTCTTCGTTTGATAGAGTTTGCTAAGCAGGATATTTCTGTTCCTTATCGATTTTGGAGCGATTATTTTCTTTACTTGAAAACATTAAAATAAACTGTTTTTTCAACTAATTACTCTTTTTAGAACTTCTTTTTTTTTCTTACTACTGGATGGCAAGTCATGGTCGGAAGGAATTTGAGTCATTTTCGCTTGATGGTTCGAAATCTAATTCAGATGGACTAAAAGCTTTTAAATCGTCATCTTCTATTTCGGATCTACTTTCTGGCTCATCAGAATTGTTATCCAATTCATTCGATCAAGTTCTTTTATGCACAATTGTAACTAAGCTTCCAACTCCCGCTGCGTGAAAGGTCTGAGCATGTTCCTATTTTTCGTATTCATATTTTACACTAAAAAACAAAACTGATAATATCGTTGTTTCTGCAATTATAACGTTATTACTTACATTCGTAAAACTAACAAGCTGTAATGTACGCGTAACTGTACTTGTAAAATGTTTCGACATACACCAATGTAAGAATAGATGAGCGGGCGAGAGATACTGGTGTACCCCTTTGCCATATCCTACAACAACGACGTTGGCGTTGTAAAAATTACAATGGTTAGTATTCTAGAGTAAAGCACTATAACTTTGTTAATAATATAGCGAATGACATAATACGTTAACAGTGTGCTTTTCAAGATAGACACGAAATCTTACATGGATAATTCATTAGAGTCACCATTTCACCATATTGACTGATGTTGTTGTTGTTGTTTGTTTGTGTTTATATGACTGCGGACACTAACTTAATTCGTCAATCTAACCATTTTTACTCATTTTATGATTAGTCATTGTTTCGTATACAATCTTATTCTAAATCTGTTACTAGTTTTGATCTCTAATATATAGTCTTTTTTTTGGTAATTTGTTTCTAGTTTTTTTTCTATTACGTGCTTTTTTAGTTATTTATATATAAAATAGGTGATCAGGCCCTCAGAGTTCTACAACAAACTCTTCTGCAGCTATGTACTTAATTCAATAGCTAATTTACTATGGATGGTCCAAGTTCCTCATTTTTTCCTTTGTTTTCTATTTTTATTCATTTTTTTTATTTATTTGACTGATGTTAAAACCTTAAGACATTTTGTCTTCTTAAATTTTATTATAAATAAATATAATCAATCATTTAATTTTTTATATGCCTATTTTAGTTCCCTGCAAAGCCTTTATTATTTTACTATGTTACTTTTATATTTATAATATTTAGAATCCTGTCCAAAGACATTTTTTGTATAGACGAAAACAAAACATTGCAAGCATTACTTACAAACTAAAGATATTACGAGTCTAAATCCTAGAATGACAGCATGATACTATGAACTAAAGATAAACCCACGCGCACGCGATTAGTCGTGTGACATCACTTACTTTGACGTGTAACAATTTTAACAAAGGGTCTTTAAAATTGACCAATAATTATTTAATATCGCTAATGGATTTAGCTGTGTTAGTAAACGTAAGTTCAGATGTCAAACATCTTTTTTTTTAGGTGTAAATTATATTTTAAAATTAGAAAATTCAATAGATATATTAAAGAAAAATCCAAAGTTAAGAAGAAGAAAATATTAAAAATTGTATAATAAATTGTTAAATAACCTTGTAAATTATTACAGTTTATTTTATCAGTTGTATTAAATTGCTAGGCTAACAGAGATGTATATAAATATAACATATTTTTAAGTTTTAATTGCAGATATTTTATCTAACATCCCTAAATATTCTAAATATTTAAATAAAAACCCTCTCTTTCCATATATGTTTTACCGACTGTGATGATAAAAGGTTGGTGATAAAAGTGGAACTTTTATCACCAAGTGACGTCATGCGCGTCGACGTACAAAATTCGATTGCGAAGTGGGTTTATCTTGGAAGTCTTAGTATTATGGAATGACAGTGACCTAAATGACAGTGACAGTGGGCTACAGGTGGCTCACTAGGTCGCCTATCAAAAATGTTGGCCGTGTACCACTTTTGTTCTTTCTAGTTTCGATTAATTCAGTTGTAGTATGATTTTCTCAGATTAGTGACAATGTTTATTGTACATCCTCTTAAACCTCTTAAAAGCTACAATTTTCTGCTATAAGACAAACATGTATATGTTTGATAGCGTAAATAGTATGCTTGATGATAATGAATCTAAAACACTGTTTTATTTCCTCGTATAAATATTCTTTCTTCTATATAACATTTAGCTATCTTTAACACAATTTTCGTAATTCTAGATTGATTATTTTTGTCCACTAAGCCAATAAGAAGACTCTAACCAAGATAACATTTCAACATTCTCCACTATTCACTGTTAACATTGACCGCAAGGATACCTCCGTCACTTACGTGTTTATACAGTAATTATTAGCTTGCCCCTTGTAATTATTCATGAAAACGGCTCCAGTTCAAACTTACTCTAGGTTAGGAAGATGCTCTTTAACGAGCCAATGGAGGACTTCACGCTCCTGGAATATTACGTTACGTTTACGATGAAACGACGAATGTAGGGTTTCGTGTTTTATGGGGAAGATGAAAGAGGTGAAATTTAGTGTTATGCGCATGTAGAATAGATTCGCGAGTCTGGCCATATATCCTTGTTTATGCAAACGCGTACACCACAGTTAGGTTACAAGTTTTACTAAAATATATAATTTTTTTAATTCAACTTCAAAATTAACGTTTATAGGACCGAACTGGGTATCAAACTCTAATTACTTATGACATTATGGCGTTATGGCGTTAATGACATTTGAAAGAAATTTGGAAAATTACATACTTTTTTCTACTTGTAAGATTTTATATTGCCAATGTATTCTTAAAATATTAGAACAAGACAACGAAAAATAAGTCAATTCTTATGACCAAAAATTCAATGGAAATTCATTTTATGTAACAATAAAATACTGAAAACTTTGTTTCAAACTGCCACAAAATTTATTTTAAATCTTAAACCTGCTCAATTACATATACAGGCAAAATAACAACAACAATTGCCAAACACATATAAAAGAAAGGAATAACACCAGCTTTCCGAACAAATAACAACCTAGGCAAATATATTAAATATAACAAGAGCCAAAATAAAAAACACTTAAATAGTGGTATGTACAAACTTCAATGTGGCGACTGCCCAAAATCTTACATCGGTCAAACTTGTAGAAACTTTAATAAACGAATAGCAGAACATAAAAGGGCTTTCAAGAATAGAAAAACAGATTCGACATACGCACTTCACCTTCTAGATCATAATCATTCTTTTAATGACAAATTTAAAATTCTTCACATTCAAAATAAAGGTCTTAAGCTATCTTTGTTAGAATCTATGGAAATCAACAAATTAAAAAACACAGATATAATTCTGAATGACCAACTTGAGACAAACAGTTCTCCCCTCCTCAACCTATTTCATTAGAGACTATAAATTTGTAACCCCAAGCCAAAAATAGATCACTTGAGAAAGGCAATCAGCCGAAACAGCTGTAGTGAAAAGATTTAAAATAAATTTTGTGGAAGTTTGAAAACAAAGTTTTCAGTGTTTTATTGTTACATAAAATGAATTTCCATCAAGTAACGGTCGAATCCATCAATTAGTTCACAGAATATTGAAGAACAAGACAAGAAACGATTAATGATAACATTTTATGAAAATGACTACACTCAGTCTATTATATGATTGTAGAAGCTAGATGAAGTGTAGAGTTGTGTTATATAGGTAGCACCTTTTATAGGAACGACCATATGGAGCGTCATCGTCATAGACGGGAGATGGTTCTTAAAAACTGGTCCTCATAGGATAACTAACTTTTACTTATTGCTCCACGTACCATACTCCAGGCAACTGCATTGGCCTGCAGGTTAAACTATGTAAGTGAGGGTAGCCATAAATGGCGAAAATTTTACCGAGCGATACAAGCAATACTACACTTACTGACTAACGACTTCAGGCAGATGATTGGTAAGTGGAAGAGCACTCTTATGTCCTGGTTCTAAGAAATTAGCACCAAAGGCGAATGATTGGAATAAATTTTCAACGGCATAAAGATGCAGAAGGCAAACAGAAACCACTTCATTTAAGATCCAATTAGATATCTCTAGTACAATCATTATGAGAGTGAGTATTAGAAACAAAAAAGAAACTGATCATGGAAATCGGAGCACAAAATCAGGCAGGGAAGGAACAGTCAAGGACTCCCACGTCGTTAACTGGTGAAACTCTTGTCAAACATCGAAACAAGACAAAGTAAAATTATTAAAAGCAAAAATAGGTACGTGGAACGTCAAAAGCAGGTATCAACCTAGTAATATGCATAACATCCTTCAATAAATGAGAAGAATGAATATAAATATAAAAGGTGGAAGCGAAACATGGTGGCCTAACTCAAAATACTTTTCAACAAAAACCGGTACCTTAGATTACTAGGGAAACATTGACTACCAGCATTTACGTAAAGTACCAATTATTGTCGATACAGAGGTCAACAAGTCAATAGAGGGTTTTGTCTCAATCTCAGAAAGAGTGATGCTACTACAAATAAGGATATCACACAGAAAACTAAATTTGATCCAAGTAAATGCACCAATGACGGATGCAGCAAAAGATGAATAGAAACATTTTACCAACAAATTGAATTTGCACTATAAATGACAAAGAACAGGACAATCACGGTAGTTATGTCCGATTTCAATGCAAAAGTCGCCAAGGAAAGAGCTAGAACAATAACGGTAGATCAATGATTAAGAAAACTTAACGATAGAGGAGATCGTCTAATATAATTCTAAAAAGAACAAAGTATAATAAACACAAACACGTTCTTTAAATTACCTATGAGACGGTTATATACATGGCGCTCACTAGTAGATAGACCGAAAAAGTGGTAAGAAACTAAATCGATTATATAATAATTAAAGAGAGATCTCGTAACACCATCAATTCAGTTAAAACATATCCAGAAGCAGATGTCACATCAGACCATAACTCACTAATCGATAGTGTCATAGTTTAGCTTAAGCGTCTTCGAAACCCCCAAAGAACTCCAAAGTTATATGTAAGAAAACTGAAAAAAGCTGATATAAAAAACAAACTTAAACAGAAAATATAAGAAAACTTTAATAAATTAGATACTAACACCTAAGAGATAAACCCAAATGGGAAATATTCAAAACTGCCTCTTCGTTCCCTGCAAAAAAATATTATAAGAACCGATAAGAAAAAGAGACAAATGGATGACCCACTAAATACTCGGCATAATGGATTAAAGAAGACAAGACAATAACAAAGAAAGTAGCAGTTACAAAATCATCAACAATAAAATGAGAAAAATGTTAAAAGAGGCAAAACAAACCTACAATAAAATAAAAGATCTTCAGAACAAATACGACCTATTCAACCTACATAAAAAGGTTAAAGAAATGGCAGTTGTGAAAAAAAGAAACCACAACACAACTTTTTATGAAATTTATCAGTCAGGTGACATATCCAATGAATGGTCGACCTCAACATTTATTTGTCTCCCAAAAAAGTAAAATTCTAGAGAATGCACCGACCACTGCACCATAAGCCTGATGCCTCACACACTTAAAATATTTTTAAAGATCATCCATAAACGGATTTACCAAGTACTTGATATGGATATTGAAGAAACCCAATTTGGATTTCGTAGAGGAGTTGGTACTCGTGAAGCTTTCTTTGAATTCAACGTACTAATCCAGAGATGCTTGGATGTAAACCAAGAAATGTACGTCTGTTTTATAGATTACAACAAGGCTTTCGATAAAGTCCGCTACAAAGAGCTAATGAACGTTCTTAAAGAAAAACAATTACAATAAAATGAACTTCCAATTATAACAAAACTATATTATAAACAGTAGGCACACATATGAATTATTGAACATACATCAGAAAAGAGTTCGAAAGATGTATATTATCACCACTACTATTCAATGCATACTCTGAAGAAATTGTGCAAATAGCTCTTGAGGGAGAAACAGAAAATACCTCAAAAGCTAATAAACAAGATAGTTGAGCATGGAGAAGAATATGGATTATCAATAAATATCAAAAAAACTAAATTTATGACAATATCAAATACTCAAAATAATGATGATAGCCTGACAAAGTTCGATTAGAGAAAGCACGATCAAACTTCAATAAAATGAGAAGGGTACTTTGTGGAAGAGAACTGAAATTACACTTGAGATTTAGGCTGGCCAGGTGTTATATATTCTGGACTCTGCTTTACGATATAGAAAAGTTGAAAGCATTTGAACTGTGGGTGTATAAAAGAATCTTAAAGATATAATAGACCAAGTATGTAACAAATAACAAAGGCATGAGAAGGATCAAGAAAAGAATAAAAATATTGCAAACCATTAAGACACCACCGAAAGTGGCAATACCTGGGGCATGTTATGCGTAATTAAATATTTAACATACTTCAATTTACTTAGTAGGGAAACTTCAGGTCAAGAGAAGCGTAGGAAGGAGAAGAATCTCACGCTTGCGTAACTTGAGTGAATGGTAGGGATGCACATCAATCGAATTATTTAGAGCGGCAGCATCTAAGATCAGAATAGCCATGATGATTGCCAACCTCCGTTGCGGAGATGGTATGTAAAGAAGAAGATACGCTAGATGTTATTGTAAAAAAATATATTTTTATGAAACGTGATTTCACAAGAGAATGAAATACATTAGAGGACTTGATAAAGAGATAAATGAAGACGTTAAACAGTATAATAAATATGAACAAAATGTTCTAAAAAACATATTTAGCAAGTGATATTTACAGTTACCATATTCTAGAGTTTTTGTTATAAACATCAACATATTGTCAATATTTTCAGATGAAATTATACTTGAAGAATACGAAAGTGAGTCTTAATCTTAACTTTTGTTTTAGTTTATCGAACAAAGTCTATTTTATGTTATTAATGCCAGTAATTTGTAATTTCTGTTTGCCTATTCCCTATTTGACAGATTTCCTTGTGTACTGTTTAAGTTTTAATTAGATTTATGGTGAAATGGAACTGTCCTTTGTATTCACTGGCATCCAATCGTCGAGTAACGATTTCCTTTATCTGACATATCGACACTATTGTGTTAACTTCGACAATGCAGTTACAAATTTTGCTATTTAAATGGATCTCAGGTCGTTCTGGAGGCACACTGACTTGGAGATTGTTCCAATGCATATAAATAGACTGAATCGATAAAGACGAGATGTGTTTCCGTGTTCTTGATTTAGTGTTTATGAACTCAAATTTCCGTCGATGCTTAAATTTGTTCAATTATAATCAAGAAGCATATTAGCACAGTGTTAAGTTAAATAATTCAGCTATTTAGTTATTGAAAGGCTAATAATATTAGGAAAAAATTATATTATAGCATTTATAATACTCCAGATTTTGGGAATGTAACTGTTTTTAGAACGTAAGTTATTGCTGGAGTCAATAAAAGATACAAATTAATTATGGTACTGAATCAAATCCTATACGAAGACTTGATTCTATGTACACTTATTTTTGTTAAGAACAAAGGTATCATGTCTGACTGCAAATTCACAAAAGTGCATCCTGACTTTTGTTCTTCAAACATCCTTGGAGAGGGAGATTCAATACATTTCAATTAATTAACCTTATTTATTTAGCTATAAACAGTGCATACCAGTACAAAGCGGAGTCAGACATGGTGACTTGTTAAGCCCACTTCTCTTTAATATAATAATGGACAAAATAATACAAGCACTTTGTCAATGTCATGGTTACAGAATGGGAAATAAAGAAATACAAATAATGCAGACCATGTTGCAATAATCGCTGATATAAAAGACTTGCTCCAAAAATTACCAAACATCTTCAATAAAACAGCCAAGAAATACAATATGATAATATCAGCAGAAAAAACCGAATGTATGACAACATTTAAATACCTACTACGCTGTAAAATACAAATTGTTGGGAAAATAATAACGAAGAAAGCAAGGTTTAGATATCTGGGAATAGATATAACTAGTAACGGAGATGTTAAAGAAGAAATACGACAACAAAGCTTAAAAGCAAGTAAAGCGACAGGATCTCTTGATGACGCAATCTAGAAGAACAAACACCTAAGACAAGACACAAAAACAAGAATCTCTAAAATGGCAATTAGACCTATATTATCATACACGACGGAGACAAGATCTGAAACATCTAAAACGAGACTACTACGACTACTAGAAACGACATAGATGTAAATACTTCAACGAATATCAGGAAAAAGTCTGCTGGATAGGGAGAGAAACAAAAACATAAGAAGTGCATGCAATATAGAAGACATAAATGGATGGGTGACAAAAGGTAAATAGGACTGGAACGAACACATTAGTAGAATGGCCGAGGACAGGATAGTACGAATAGCACGAGATAAGTCACCAAATGGACGAACAAGTATTGGTAGACCAAGAAAAAGATAATTGTGCGATAATTTACACAATATAGAAAGCTAAGATTAAAGAAGAAACTGGCTTTAAAAGAGTACATACAAGAAGGAAGAAGAAGACGAATAAACTATAATTTAAACTAGCGGAATGAAATTTCTCAAATTGGGCGCCTAACGTGAGGTACCTGCACGAATCTCAATCTGTAGATATTAAAAAAAAAGTTACGGCCTTTGGGGACAAATACCAAAATATTAATTGACGAATATACATAAAAGTGAGTCGTCTTGTCATTTCTAAAGAAGATACATTAATCACAAAGCTGACAGATGTCAATCTATATGCAGATGAAATCACAAAACATTCAAGAAATAGTTTAATAATAAAACTTTATGAAACATTGGTCACTTTCTCTTTCATATGGATGTGAATGTTAGACAATGATGCAAAAATAACTGTACAATCGAAGGTACTAAATATGAGATTTCTTAGAGGAGTAAAAAGTATTACAAAATTTGTTGAAAATGTAACAAAAGACGAAAAACAAGAACTATATATTCAAGATTAAACTGTGGAAAAATCCCTTTTCTTATCCACTATTTTAATCTTACCTGTAAATTTCCTACAGTATTTTCTACTAACAACACATTATTAGCATTTATTAAGCAAAAAGGAATATTACCCTGTAGATACCAAATGTTCTCTGTAAATATTATCTTTTGCAGAATATATTAGCTTTTTGAAACAACAGTGAACAGAGTTCAAATAATGATGATGAATACTAACCTTCGAAGAAAGACGGAACCTTAATAAGAAGATTCAGAAGACCTATTTTCTTGTTAGCTACTTCAATATTAATAAGAATAAAATAAGTACGAATTTTTCTTCTTCTTCAGCCTTAAGTTATCCAACTTTGGACATAGGCCTCCCCTAAATCAATCCAGTGTTTTCTATTTTGCGCCACTTTCTCCAGTTGTGTCCTCTTAATGTCATCAGTCCATCTCACTTCTGGTCTTTCCCTGCTTCTTTTTCCTATTCATGGTCCCTATTATTGTATTTCGTGGTTTTACGTTCATTCGGGCTTTGTGTCCTGCGAAGCTCCATTTTAATTTGGCAGCATGATCTCACGCGTTTTTTACTTCAATTTTGCTTCTAATCCATTTGTTTGTTTTTTTTTGTTTATGAGTCTCACCCCAAGCATTGATCTTTCTATCGCTTTTTGTGCCTTTACTATTTTATCCATATTAGACTTGGTGAGTTTACACTTCTGAGAACCGATGTTAGTATAGGAAGGACACACTGATCATAAATTCTGGTTTTCAAATATTGTTCTATTTTAGTGCTTTTCAAGATCCAACTTCATTTTCCAAATCCTGCTCACACTAATCTTATTCTTTTGGCAATTTCGGCAGTTTGATTTTGTTTGTTAACTTTCATTATCTGTCCCAGATAGATATATTCGCTTACTGTTTCTAAATTGATGTCGTTCAACGTTATTTTTCTAATATTCGGTGTATTTGCCATTATTTTTGTTTTTACAAGTTCATCTTAAGACCTACTTTTTCCGAAGCTTGAAATAGCTGCATCATCATGGTCTCTAGTTCTTTGAAACTTTTAGCGAATATAACAATGTCATTAGCGTATCTCAAATGACTCAGTTTTCTTCCATTAACATTTATTTCTTTATCTGCCTAGTTAATGTCTTTGAATACGTCTTACAGTCTAAGAGTGAATAGCTTTGGTGAGATAACATCTCCCTGACAAACTCCTTTGTTGGTTGATGTAGCTTTGGTTTCCGGATCTATTTGTATTTTCATTAAAGCTTTCTTGTAAATATTATACAGTGCTTTTCAGATAAAACTATCCACCTTAAATAACTTTTGAACTTCTAAATTTTAGGAAAAACGCAAAAACACGTCAATTAATATTTGAAGGGGGAGACATTATACCATATTTAAGGTTGCTGGGAAATGCACCCTTTCACCCCTCGTATCATCCCTTTATTTTTTTTTAATTACTTCCCCCTTTTTATTCGATATTTGCATTCTCCTTTTTGTCCTGATTTCAGAAATGTATAATATATGATGCTTGAAGTGATTAGTGTATGAGAAAAATAAATACAAAAGCAAGAAAATTGGATAGAAAAAAAATTATTTTTTAACAATTTATTACACACATTTAGAATGAACATTTCACTACTAAAATTTTTTACAATAATTGATCAAAATAACTGACCTTCACTTCCATACAATAGTATAATCTATTTTGAAATTTTTCTCTGACATTGCTTAACACGTCTACATTTAATTGTCGACATTTATCATCTATTCTTTGTCGTATATATTATCATCTAGAGATTCTGGTTGAATAGCATAAATTTTTGTTTTTAAATACCCTTTAAAAAAGAAGTCTAGGGGTGTTCAATCCGGTGACCTAGGTGGTTAATCGATCATCTATCGTCTTTACTCTATCCAAGGACCAAGAAACATTTCGTTTAAAAATTATCGCACAGGTAAAGCAAAGTGTGGAGAAGCTCTATCATGTTGAAATACAACCAAATCTTCGGAAAGGTTATCCTTAACTTTTGATAAAACTTTAATAGAAAGTGAATTTTTCTAATTCTTGGTTTTTGAAGGTACTAAAAATAGTAAGGTTAAGTGTTTAAAAAGCTTAAATTATGCTACAACCTATTTTGTTACAGCCTTTTATGTAAGAGGGATAGTATCCTTGTTAACAGGAAAATTGTCTATCTCATAAACTAATCACTTCAATCCAAAGGTATTATACATTTTTGCAATCAACACAAAAAGGAGAATCTAAATATAAAATAAAAAAAGGGGAAAGTAATTTAAAAAAAATAAAGGGTTGATACAGTGGGTGAAAGGGTGCATTTCCCAGCAACCTTAAATATGATATAACGTCTCCCCCTTCAAATATTAATTGACGTGTTTTTGCGTTTTTCCAAAAAAATAGAGGTTCAAAAGTTATTTAAGGTGGATCTCTCTCTCTCTTCAATCCTGACCCCCAGTGGGAGTGTAGTGGTCGACGTGATGTCGTGTATTGTCCGTCTCCAGAGATCTCTGTCTCTGGTCATTTCTTTTAATTCATGCATAGGTCTTTGGCATATTCCTGTAATTTGATCTATCCATCTTGTTGGGGATCTTCCTCGTGATCTTCGGCCTTCTACCTTTCCTTGTATTATGAGCCTTTCCATGTTTTCTGTGTTTGCTCTCATAACATGCCCAAAATATTTTAATTGTTGGAGATGGACTTTACTAGAGAGTCGTTGGCTAACTTTTAGCTCTCTTAAAATTGAATTATTTGTTCTACGGTCGGTCCAAGGAATTCGTAACATTCGTCTCCAACAGAACATTTCAGTGGCGTCTATCTTTTTTCTCTCCGATTGTCTCAGAATCCAAGATTCACATCCGTAGGTCGGTATTGGGAATATTAAGCAGCTGATCAACCTCATCTTTATCGCTCTTGAAATTTGACAGTCCTTCCATATTTTGGTCATTTTTGCTGTGGCAACTTTTGCTAGATCACATCTACGTTTAATCTCTTCTTGTAATGACCCTGTGTTTGTGATTAATGATCCCAGATATAAGTATGAGCTCACAACCTCGAACCGGTCAATTGTGGTTATGTGTGGATGATTGTTGTGTAGTCTATCCACTATCATGATCTTTGTCTTTGATATGTTTAATTGCAGACCAAATATTTGACTTTCGATTTCGATAAGTCGTATAAGTTCTATCAGCTCTGCTTGACTATTTGCAAGAAGGGCTGTGTCATCTTCGAAACGTAGGTTGTTTAGTTTATGACCATTTATTGAGATGCCCTTCTCCCATCCTTCAAGTGCTCTTCGCATAATATACTCCCCATATATGTTGAATAGTTGTGGAGATAGTTTACATCCTTGTCTGACACCCCGTTCTGGATGAAATTCGTTCGAAAGTGTGTCAAGTACTTTAACTGATCCAGTAGTGTGTTCATATAGTTCGGTTGTAAGCGTAACTAGATGTTGTGGTACGCCTACTTCTTTTAGTATTCGCCATAAGTGTCTCCACTTGACGCTGTCCACTTGACGCTACGGTAATCTATAAAACAGATGTATAGTGGGATGTTGAATTCCCTAGATTTCTCGATTATCTGTCTTATATTCAGCAGGTGTTCTCGAGTGCCTCTACCTTTGGTAAATTAAGGTGGATAGTTTTATCTGAAAAGCACTGTATATGAATATTCTGTATCGGGAATCTATCCTGCAAGTGTTCACAACTCTGTTTATTGCTAAAAGTACTATGGAGTCGAATGATTTTTCATAATTAACGAAGCCAATGTATAAGTTTAAGTGATATTCATTGGCTTTCTTTTCTCTATTAGCGCTTTTACTGTAGTATGATCTGCTGTACTGTAACTCTTTAGACATCCTGTCTGCTCTATCGGTTGATAGCTATTGAGTTGTGACGTTAACCTGTTAGTTATTACTCTCATAGTTTGTACGTTTGGGATAGTAGTCTATAGTTATTTAGATCTGCCCTGTCACCTTTTTTGAAGAAAAGTATTGTCAAAATTTCATTCCAATAATCTGGGACTTCTCCTCTGTGAACACATTCGCTGAAAAAAAATTTTAATTCTTCGAGAATAATTTCACTTCCCTCCTTCATTCTTTCTACAAGTATTCCATCTGGCTCCGAAGCCTTATTATTCTTTAGTTGTACCATAGATTGTTTTATTTCGAAGGATTCTATGTTAGGGAGTATTTCTGAGTTAACATTCGTTATATTTCTCTTAAAACCTTCCTTTGCAGCGTATTTCTGGGTTCTTGTTTGAGGAATATAAATCACAGTAAAATGTTTAAGTAACTTTTAAGATTTTGTTCTTTTCTCTTATTTCTTTTCTATCTTTATTCTTCAATGAGATTATTATAGGCTTTCCTAAATTTGATCTTAAGCATTTCAGGCCTCGGTTATTTTCTACTATTTTTTCTACATTGTTTTCATTGTAGATCCTTAAATCTTGTACTTAATTAACTAGAATGCTTTTTTTTAAATACAACCAAATACATCAAGTAGAAAATATCGACTACATCATTATTTATCAGTCAAAATTTAATAGTTCTACAATTATTATTTTATAGCTAATTATAATAATTATTCTGTAATGTATAGTATCATTAGCATTTGCACATAGCGAAAATATTTTGTGTTATGTTTTCTACAATGAATTTGCATTATTCAGAGAATATCGCACTCACTTTGAAATACAAATTTCTGGTTTGTTTGTGTTTGCGTTAAAAATACAAACGCCATGATAATTTTCACAAGAGTACTGTTATTTCCACAGTTTATGATACCAATTAGTATTCTATGTAGACAAAGATTTTTGAGTTTTTTAAGCTTTTACTGTAGATTAAATCGTTTAAAATTAGAGTTATGTATGACAGCAATCTTTTCTAGGGTTTCTGACAAATTTTTATAGAATGACTGTTTTTGTAAGAGTATAAAATAATTATAATAAATAAAAATTAAAAATATAATAAGAATTACGTCTATATTTAAAACGTTAAAGAACGAACATGCACTCAAAGAGTCCAAACGGAAATTGCGAGCATTAACCTATCGATCCAAATCGTTGGTTGCCTCAAATAGGATCTGAGAATATTTTAAATAACTAATGCTATCGTAGACCAGCGTAATCACATTCTGAACCCACCACCACTCGCCATTAAGCTGTTTTCAATTGCTTTTTGTGCTTAGAAACGATCTTTCTTGGATTTTATAGAGGTTCTGAAATTGTTTTCTTATGGCATGTTTCAGTTAAATATTATTTTAAATGGTATTAAATCACAATCGATTGTAAATAGAATTATATTTGAAATTTGTTTCGAGTTTCGATTTAAAGTCCCGAAATCATTTTCAAAAATTCTGAAATAAAAATTCTGAATGATCTTAGCTATAAATGTTCCTAACTGGCAGTGGCAGATAATACTATTACGAAAGATTTATCCCACATAGGAAAAGTCCACTGACGAGAAAGAAGAAGTAGTTCGAGAACATTCAAGATGACATCGAAAATTCTTGAAATGTCTAGTCATTTGGAATGGCAATATATTATATATAAAATATATATATATATATATATATATATATATATATATATATATATATATATATGACAGATTTTTTGACAGTTGGGGAACAGTTGTATTTTGAATGTTGAAGTTTTTTAGTTGTCAGTTAAAAATATTGTTATATTGTTGGTGTTGAATAAAGTTAATTTTCAAGAAGTTTGTTGGCATAGGCATTGTTGTACTGTCAGATTGATATCAAATTATGCTTTTATGTTTGTCATATTTAATTATAGATGATTAAAAATTGGTTTTTCAAACAATTTGTACATTCGGTGAGAAAATTTCAAGAGAAGAAATTGGGAATACCGCCAGGAGAGGTGAAATGTTTATTGCTTTTAGACAACGCCCCTGCTCACCTCTCTGAAAATATTCTACGTTCAGAAGATGGCAAATTAAGCTGTATGTTTTTGGCAAAAAATACTTCGCTGGTTTAACCCATGGATCACGAAATAATTTTGGCAACCAAACGAATATATCCCAGGAAGTTTTTACGAAGTAATGGTTGTCTTGCACGATGTAGATAATGCAGAAGATGCAAGAAGGCAGCGTACCTTGCAAAAATTAAGGCTATACAATTTAAAATCAATAATTTTTAATTTTCCTGCAGCAGGAAAAGAATTTGGTTGATGGCCAAGATGCAGACATAGATTTGGGAGGGTTGGAAGTTACTGATTTCTGTAGGAGAATACATAATACTGCCAGAGAATATGTAGCTGAGAAATATGTTTTACAATAGCTGGAAGTAGATAAAGTTGACCGTGGGGATAACATTATGACTGAAATTGAAATAACAGATGAAGTTATGAACCTAAAAAATGAAAATAGAAGTAAAGATAGCGAAGAAGGCGACAAAAAAATACTGCCAAAAATGAAGTTATCAGAAGTAAGGTTTCGTCCGAACGATCTAATAATGTTAATTATTATTTATCAGATAACAAAGTTCAGCAGTATTCTACGCATTTTTGTTATTTTAGAGAATAGATCATAAAAAAGAGCAAACATCGAAAGTTCAACAGAAACTTGATTTCCTTTTTCAAAACAGGATTGCCGACAGCAAGCGCGTCGATATCAACAGCAACGAAAACATATAAATGTAATTTTGTTTGTATTTCTAGTTTATATATACATTCAAAAAAAGTTTTTTGATTTATTTTAAACATATTTTTATATAACGGACTTTTGGGTTTAACGGACAACTCCGTCCCCCAAGTGATCTGTTATATCAAGGTTTTACTGTACTCTAATAGGAGCAGAGAATCTTTTTTAAAACCAACCCTTCTTTTTTTTCGTTAGACTTTACGACTTCTTCGTTTTCCTAAAAATCGATAAACATTTCAAAAATTAAGGTAAAAACCTTACTAAAACGTCACACACTTTCAATCTCATCTTGCGACACAAACATAATCTAAGCCCTTCGCCCAAAAATAATATATTTCAAAATATATGACATACGTCATTTCAGTACGTTAAAAAGTTAAGGTTTAAGAGTCGCTTGTCATATTTGGCGGCACGCAAAAAGAAGACGTGTCACATTGGAACACTCACATCAAATAGAGTCTAGTAGGAAATGAAATGGAAATGGAAAAGAAACAGTAATACGCTCCGAATATTCGACTAGACATTTTTCATTGGCGTAGAGCAAAATATTTGGTTATATATGTCAGGTACATTCTTGAGAATAGTTATATAAGGTGGATTGTTTTTGTTTTTATTTTAATTAACGTGTCTTGATGACGACATCATTGACAAGATAGTAATATAATACAATATAAGGGTATTACAAATACAGTTTTAGAGTTGACTTATTTTTAACTTACTTATTTTTTACAAATTTACGAGTTATACATAATTATAATTCAGATTTTATAAAGCACTTGAATGCCTTTTAAATATTTAAACAGACTTGCATATTTCTCAGTTTCATTTAAAATTTCTTGCATATTATCTCCCAACTGATGTTGTTTTCTTTTTGTAGAAAGATGTATACCTACATTATTTAAGGAAATGCTTGACGGTTAAGGGACTGCTGTAATGGCCGCACGCAGGTAGATTGCTAGAGAAAGCCATGTGTAACCCGAGTGTGTCCAATTCTTAATCTTCTTAGAAAAACCTTGTGTATTCTGGACATAGGTGGTAGCTATAAGGAAGATATAACTGGTTTTATATTGTATAAGTGACTCGGAATTTTGTTCAAATAAGCTTTCCATGTGTCATATATGCGCTTTTTAAACATTTTTTAATATCATTATGCCGTTGAGTATTTGAAGTAGGTATATCCAAGGTAGAAGCTTCTTTTGAGGCTTCATCTGCAGCCTCATTTTCTACAAGTCCTACATATGAAGGTACCCAGATAATAGTGATAGTTAATCTATGGTCCGTAAGTTTATTATATATGCCATTTAATAAATGTACCAAAGGTTGATTTGAGAACACGTTTTTAATTACTTGTATTGATGACAAGGAGTCTGTGGAAATCGCCATATTGCCATCAGTTTGTTTTAACATACGAAAAGCCTTAACGATACCATATAGTTCTCCAGTTTTCACACTACAAACGGCAGCAATCTGATCAGTTTTGTAGTGTTAAAGGAGGAAAAAACAGTACTACCCACCCATACATCATTTTTAGAGGCATCTCTATACAGAACTTTATGAAACTGATTCCGATTATTCAGTTTCATAAAGAATGTCTAGGAACGATTGTTTAATAATAGCTTCAGGAGTATCATGTTTATTAAAAGAAGAAAAGAAGATATTGACATTCGAAAGTTGCTTTTGCCACTAAGGATGTGTAGAGATAAAAAAGAATTAAGTTGCAGCAAGATCAAAATTGTCGAAAAAATAATTTAGCATACAATAGAGAGGTTGGGTAACTCCAGTGGTCTGAGAAAGATGAATGAAATTATTTGGTTGAATAAGTGGTTGATAGACTGGATTTTATGGATTGGCTAATAAGCTTGCTGCATACGACAAAAGAAGATGTTTTCTTAACCAGAGTGGTGAGTCATTAGCTTCACAGTACATACTTAGAGCTGGGCTAGACCTAAAGGCACCAAGGCAGATACTAAAACTCGTATTATGTCGTATTATGTACAATAGCGGAGCTGTAAATACAGAGCAAATACTGGATCTGTAAACTGTAAGCAATACCTGTTTTTAGGATAATAATATTTTTTAGGCAGTTGCCTTTGATTTCCTGTATATATGTATATTCCAAGTAAGTCTGGAGTCGAAGGTCAGTCCTTAAACTTTACTAGGATCAATAAAATCTAGTAATACTCCGTAGTATGTCAAAGTTAAATTTTCTTTTGTCGTTTTGCTGCTAAATTTCATGATTCTAAATTATAGTTTATTCGTCTTTCGGGTTTGGACCGTGTCATTTGCGAGTGACCCAAAAGTGGGTTCATCTCGACGTTTCGCTACAATTGTATGTAGCTTCTTCAGGAGAACAAAGAAAAAGAAATCAAAAGACAGGAAGATGGGTAGTTAGCAACGGTAACTCAGTTACTCAACGCAACCAGAGGCGAATACTAACTACCAAGATGGGCATTTGGTCACAGTAACTCAACTACTTAACGCAGCCAGAGGTGAAAACCAAATGCCAGGACAGGGATTCACGTCCAACAGCTCAGAACACTAACGCGTCGAGAGGCGGGGAGTGAATCCGACGATTACTCCGCTACCGCTCTATTTATAGTCGCGGTGACCTGTCGTGTCGGGACGTATCGGCACACTCCGTGGCGCGAACGTCAAGAAGCGCGCGCTGGCCAATCATGTGGGCCATGATTGGTAATCATGTAGTTAGTATTCGCATCTGGTTGCGTTGAGTAACTGAGTTACCGTTGCTAACTACCCATCTTCCTGTCTGGATGCGTAAGCATTATACACAATTGTAAGAAATCGAATCATCGGACCCTACTTTATCGAAGGTAATTTAAACGAAACAACGTACCTTGAGTTTGTAAGGGGATATCTCGTACTTACTTTTTGTAATTTGTTTTCCAGCAGACGTAATCCTGGAGGTTTTGATGAGAGTTAATGGTTGCAACAGGATGGTGCACTTCCACATTATGCTGTAGATGCTAGAAGCTACCTAGATGAAATTTTTCCGAACAGGTGGATTGGTAGACGTGGACCTATTAAATGGCCAGCGAGGTCACCAGATTTCAATCCTTTGGATTATTTTATGTGGGACCATCTGAAGAATGTTGTGTATCAAATGACACTAGCAAATATTCAAGAATTACAACAGAGAATTTGGACAGCAATAAGCAATATTTCTCAAGACAATAAACAAGGTTCAACAAGAATTTGTACAACGTTTGGGTTACTGTAAAATACAGCAAGGGCTGCATATTAGAAGATTATTTTAAAATACGGTAAATTAAAATCAAAAATCGACCTGTTTCAGGATTATTTCTCAAAATGTTCTGTTTAGCTAAAAAATAATTTGTTCCATACTTTACGAACACAGTGTATATTTGCTAGGTTTTGACTAACGTAACGTTTAACGTAACATTCTCGTTAGCCATTTAGGTTACTGAAGTTTAAAAAAAAATGTTAATTGAAACTTGAAAAAGTTATTGTATTTGTTTTTAGTTGAAAAATTATAGATTTGTTTAAAATTTGTTATTTAACTGATTTTAAAAGTTCGACTTTTACTTGAAAGCTTAAATGCTCTTTTATATGCAAAAAAACTTTTAAGTATTTTAAACTGTTTGTATTGTCTTTGCATATTTTTGAAAATTAATACCTTTTTTTTATTTAGATTGCAAAATTATTTTACATAGACTACTTTAGCGATTGTGCTGAAATTTTGTGTAATGGTTTTTAAATATCTTAAAATATTCTGGGTAAATTTTGAAAGTTGTATGTGGCTCTTAATTATCTGAAAAAAAAAATACGGAAAAAAACATTTATTTTTGACCCCTTTTAAATTGTTGTTTCTAATTTTGCAATAATAATTATAACTTTTTCAATTTTCAATAAATTTTGTCTTTTAGAAAATTTATTTGTAAAACTTTTTTGTCATTACAAATGTTTCTATACATTTGTCATTACAAATGTATGGAAAAATGACAAATAGTTTACTATGAAGACCCAAAACAAAATTAAAATTTTTTCTTTAACGTTACATTTTTAGAAAAATCAAAATAATTCAAAACATCCTGTATTTAGGTATGGGAAACTCTTATAAAATATAGCTTATTTTTACGAAAAATTTAAAAATGTCATTAATATAGGGTGTTCCATAAGAAAAATATAACTTTGATATACTCCTCTTTTTTGGAACACCTTGTAGGTATAGTTCAAAATATTTTTAAATTGTAGTGTTAATGGCCCTGTATACTTAGTTCTATGTAGAAAAGAAATTTGGATATTAAGCAATTTTCCATACAGACACCTAGGAGTATTAGTTATCTTTTAAAACAAAAACTGCTGATTAAAAAAAAAACAGACCATATGTTGCATAGCAGCGAAGCTGTCATCGCAAATTTTCCAATCTCCTGCTATAAACAGCCGGGCGCCTATGCTGTGTCATAACGCAGATGTTTCTCTATTCTTCGCTCGAGCCCGATTCAATTTTCACAGAATTTTCTATTTCGCATCCACATTGACGTTTGGTGGTGGGAAGCTAATGATAAAAGTAAATAGGAGCACCAGAATAGTTTTTTGATGTTCATATTACAGCCATTTTACGGTGTCACACATGTTAGTTCCGGCGAATATTTTCTTAACTACGGCACATGCGGTTGAAATGCCTCAAAGTTGTTTCAATTTTCTTATGAAGCTATTACTTTTATCGTTAATAAACAACTTGTAACGTTTTAAGTTGTTCATTAAATATCTTTTGTGAAAAACGACTTGTAAAAAGAGATGTAAACTAAATTTTTAATTAATTATTACCACTTGATTATCCACATAGGTATTTATGAAATCACGTGTTTTGACCTTTTATATGTCCTTGATTTCCCAGATTTTTAACCATTTTTGGACACTTCTGTGATCTGCTTTGAATCATCGTAAAATAACTTTGGAAATTTCCCAACTTATTTGTAAATCTATTTAGCTAAATCTTTACTATTTAGCAGAACGTAATCGACTTAATTACGAATGTATATTGTAATGAGTACCAGGTGTATTAACGTCTTGAACGTGGTTAGAGTCCTTCATTTATTATAATATTACTAGTTATTTGGAACGTCACCATGCGACGGGGATGCAATCCATTCCATTTTTAATCATTCCACTTAATTTTTTCTGTAAGGCTAGGACGATAACATAATAATATTTTAATCTGTTGTACAATTTTCATAACAAATAAGTCACTTTTGGAGAGTCGCTAAACTTTTTGCGTAAAGTCGTCTTATGAAATTGACCTACGTATAAAATCAGCGTAATTCTAGTTTAGCGATTTATTTGTTTGTAAAGCTCGAGTTTTGTACTATATTTTTACCGATCACCAAATTCGCAGCCAATTTTTTAGAATCAATAAAATTTTTAAAATAATTAAAATTGAATTTTTAAAATAATAAACTTCTTGCATGAAAGGGCCGGTCTTTTTACCTCCAGATAAATATTTTCCTATCTGAAGGATAGGTATTTATTTATAAAATGAAATCTACCCGTTTTTTCAGGTCAAATTATGTTGCGGTTACTTATCTGTAAGATAAATGTAAAATTTATTTCGGAACACCCCAATATTTATATAATTGTTAAAGAAGTCACAATGATGTTTTAATATCTCTTTTGATTAAACAATTTGTGGTAGCAGGAATAAATTAAATTATGCAATGAAGAATTTAATACTGAATAAAAAAATACTACATGCTTATGTTTAACGATTCTTCTCAGGTTTTTTCATAACAGCAAAATATATTCATTTAAACTTCTTATCAAAAATAGATTACATATATAAAAATAGAACACATTTTTACCGTATAACCGTTTTTTACCATAAGTTCCAGTATAAATATTTATTTGAAAACTCCAGTGGGCATAAATCTATGATTAATTTTATAGTTAGTAATAGAAAAATCCATCCAAAGCAAATTCTATATATCCGAACTTTAAACTCAGCAGACGCAGGGAGTGAACACAAGTACTAGAAAAGATAAAAATGAAAATAAGACCAAAAAAAAATTTTCTACAGGAAATCACCGAGAAAAAATTCAATGTAGAATCACTGTAGAATGACTCTACAAGGGAAAGATAGGGAAAGGGAAAAAAATAAAAGATAAATGTAAACAAGAACGAGAGTCCTACACGAAGTACAAAACATCACATACTCCAGAATCTAGAGACTATAGAAGAATACGAAATGAAACAAAGCAGTTGGTAAGAACAAAAAATGCAAAAACACCGAAAAACGCTATAAACACGAAAAATGCTTCAAAACGCAAAAAAACACCGAAAAACGTCAAAAACACGAAAAATGCTTAAAATCGCAAAAATTGCCGAAAAGCGTTATAAACACGAAAACTGCTTAAAAACTAAAAAGAAAACACCGAAAAACGTTAAAAACACGAAAAGCAGCGAAAAACGCTAGAAACACGAAAAATGCTGAAAACGCAAAAAAACCGAAAAGCGTTAAAAACACGAAAAATTCTGAAAAACGCAAAAACCCCGTAAAAGGCTAAAAGCACGAAAAATGCTTAAAAACGCAAAAAACACCGAAGGAGGTCAAAAACACGAAAAATGCTTAAAATCGCAAAAATCACAGAAAAACGTTAAAAACACGAAAAACACCGAAAAATGCTAAAAACACAAAAACTGCTTAAAAACGCAAAAAACACCGAAAAAACGTTAACAACACGAAAAACACCGAAAAACGCTAAAAACACGAAAAATGCTGAAAAACGCAGAAATCACCGAAAAACGTTGTAAACACGAAAAATGCTGAAAAACGCAAAAAAACCCCGTAAAAGGCTAAAAGTACGAAAAATGCTTAAAAACGCAAAAAACACCGAAAAACGTCAAAAACACGAAAAATGTTTAAAATCGCAAAAATCACCGAAAAACGTTAAAAACACGAAAAACCGAAAAATGCTAAAAACACGAAAACTGCCAAAAAACGCAAAAATCGAAATGAAATATAAAAAGTTTATAAACACGAAAAATGCTGAAAAACGTAAAAAAAAACCGAAAAAACGTTAAAAACACGAAAAATGCTGCAAAACGCAAAAAAAACCCGTAAAAGGCTAAAAACACGAAAAATGCTAAAAATCACAAAAAAAACGAAAAACGCTAAAAACTGGGAACAGTTTACAAAAAGGATGGAAAGCGACTTCTACGGTACACAAAAACATATATGTAGATTTAAAAGAAATTGCAGAATTAAAGGAATATTATAACATTCCAGCAAACGAATGGAAAAGATACCTGACGGAACTGTTTAAAGCAAAGGAAAATAATAATCAACACAATAACGTACCTGAATTAAGACAAGAAATAGAAATCAGTTTTCAAATGGATATAGCCATAAATTCACTCAAAAATAGAAAGTCGCCAGGACCAGACAAAATAACCAACTAGCTTCTAAAATACGGAGGAGAAAGTATAACCCTAGAGATGACAAAACTTAAACAAAAACTAATATTGCACTGCAAGATACCAAACGCATGGAGAAACACCAATGTTCAAGAAAGAAGATAAAGAAGACCCTAACAAGTATAGAGGTATAAATCTACTGAACACCGCACTTAAACTTACCACAAAAGTGCTAACCAATAAAATCAATAAACAAACAACTTTATCAGATGAACAACAAGGATTTGGATCCGGAAGATCCTGCGTAGACGCCGTATTTGTACTAAGACAAATCACAGAAAAGGCCATCGAGTACAATAAATCAGCATATCTATGTTTTATAGACCTGACAAAGGCTTTCGATCGCATCCAAGTCAAAGACGTCTTACACCTACTGTATAAAAGAAACATAACAATCAATATTAGACAAACCATCGAAAACATCTACCTCCAAAATCGAATACAGGCAAAGATAAATGTAAAAATAACACAGTGTATACCAGTACAAAGTGGAGTCAGACATGGTGACTCGTTGAGCCCACTTTTCTTTAATATAATAATAGACGAAATAATACAAGAAGTATGTAAAGGTTATGGTTACAGAATGGAGAACAAAGAACAGCTCCAAAGATAAGCTCCAAAGATTAACACACATCTTCATTACAACAGCCAATAAATACAATAAGATAATATCAGCAAAAAAATCTAAATGTATGACAACATCTAAATACCTACTACGATGTAAAACCGAAATTGACGGAAAGATAATAAAGCAGGAAGCAAGGTTTAGATATCTCGGAATAAATATAACTAATTACGGAGATGTTGAAGAAGAAGTACGACAATAAAGCTTAAAAGCAACTAAAGCGGCGGATTCTCTTAAAGACATAATCTGAAAGAACAAACACCTAAGAAAAGACATAAAATAGAGCAGCAATTAGATAGATATAGATATATTAACATACACCTGGTACATCTAAAACGAGTCGACTGTTAGAAACAACAGAGATGAAAATACTCCGATGAATATCAGGTAGAAGTCTATTGGATAGGGAAAGAAGCGAAAACCTAAGAAGAGCATGCAATATAGAAGACATAAATGGATGGGTGACAAAACGAAAACAGGAGTGGAACGAACATATCAGTAAAATGACAGAGAATAAGATAGTACGAATAGCACGAGATAAGTCACCAAATGGACGAACAAGTATTGGCAGAGCAAGAAAAAGATGGTGCGACAATTTAGGAGGCTAATATTGAAGAAGAAACAGGTTTCAAAGCCTACATTCTAGAAGAAGGAAGAAGAAGAAGATCAAAAATAGAGAAATATTTATTCCTACCTGGTAGGTACCTAGAAAAACATATCCAAGAAGTATCACGAAATTATCAGAATTTAAAATCAATATTCCATATATTATATAGGAGATTTATTAGAAGTTTTAAAAATTTCTGGATATTTTGTATATTTACTCTTAGTCTCTTTTTTATATATAATTAAATGTATTTTATAATTCTTCTGACAACTTGGGTACTATGTGCATATTTTTCAATTTAGAACTCTTTCAGATGGCGTTGTTTTTAAAATCCAAACATAAAGCTTTAAATTGTTTAGTATTAAATTTTACCTTACAAATATTATTAAAATTAATTATACTAATATGTAATTAATACAGTATTATTAATTAAATTTATCGTTTTAAGAACAAAATAAGATTGAAATGTCAAATGGTGGTAGTTCAGATTTCTTTCCTAGATGGCGTCGTTAGGTTACTGGACAAACGATGTGACCTATCATCATAGCCTTTTATATATTATAAGATTTAATATAAGATATTATAGATATATAATGATGGCTAATAATACTAAACGTATAATACCAAATGTTAGAAGTCCCATTATTTACATTTGGGTGTACCAGAAATAAAAACCGACAAACAAATTAATCCCATAAGGAATAACCCTCATCCCTCGGCATGTGGTAAAGCGCAAAAAATATTTGATAAATTTTTTCAACAGCTTCTAATCTTATTTTCATTCATTAAGTCCCGTGAGTCGGGTAGAGGCTTTACATGTAATCTCAGGCTTATTCCAAGCTTCAACGTATACTTCTAAAAAGAAATTTTTTTAGGAATGCTTTATTGAACTATTTGACAGCTGCGTTTAAGTTGATTGTGAAAAATTTTAATATAATTTGCTTCTAATATGAGAGAATTTACTATTAAAGTAGATTTTAATTGCCAGGAAATAGATGTTTAGTACGGAGTACAAGAAATTTGTGTACATCATCAGTTATCAACATTCTGGCTTTACAACTATATAACAATATTTATCAAATTATAATTTTTTTTTGAACAACACCATTTTTTTAGGTAGGCATTATTTTTTCTAATATTTTACAAACAGTGTTAGTGAGTGAAATTGGTCTATGTCACTTCGGATCAGTTCGTGTTTTGGTTGGTTTTTATAAGAGAATTTTTGTAGCGTTTGTCCATTTTAAGAGAAACTCATTGCTTCTCCATACTTTGTTACAGAGATTAAGTATGTATAAATATGTATAGTTTTGAACGATATTTTCTAGGGTTTTCTGACGCTTAATTTTATTGAATGAGTTATTATTAATTTTAAAAATTTTATTACACTCTGCATTCCATAATGGAAGACGAGTTCTTTTCACAATTTTTGTTTTGCCTATATAACTGATAGCAGAAGTATATGTTATTTATATAAATGAGTTAAGTAATACATGGATAGAATGATTCCCTGTGGTCGCCCTTAAGTTTTGGCCATTGCGTAGTATATATGCGGCAAACTTTAATAGGATAGTGGTCACTACCACACAAAAACTGTATTTCATCCTATGAAAGCTTTGGTGATAATATGGGGTCACATAGTGATAAATCAATAGCTAATAAAGAACTCGTATTGTACAATGTGTTCCAATGAAAATTTGACGTCCCCAGAAACTCAAAAACCAATAGTTTCTTTGACTTTTATTAGACTTTAGGTATCCCCACAAAAAAATCCAAAGGCTAAAGATCCGGTGATGTAGCTGGCCACTCTATTGGACCCCTTCTACAAATTCAAAAACTGATGGTTAATGCGGGGCAGTAGGGAGTTACATTTAAGGGCATAAATTTTGCAAAAAAAATTCGTCCCCTTACGAAAGGCCACCTAGAGCTGGCCTCTTTTGATGCTACCCAATAGGCCTCTAGAAACGAAAGTACTTGGATAAGACTTAAAAAAAACTTTGCTCGATATCTGCCTTTTATTTAATTAAAATATATTTATTCGAGTATTCAACCTTATATCACTATAAATATATATGTTGAAGATATTTATTTTTTGTGAAAATGATAACTAAACTATTAATATAACCAAATAATAATAACCAAATAACTATTAATTTCTAAAACTTCTGATTGGTTGCATTATATTTCTATAATGTGTACAGAAGATTCTTAATTAAAGTCTTATTTCTTTCCTAAAATGTTCCATCACCATCTATAACATTTTATTCGAGAATGACACAAGCAAACTTTTGTTTGAGTTTTTAAGTTTTCGTTGGTACATCTGCTAAAGCTCTCATTAAAATGGAGATAATTTATATTAACTGGCTTTAAAGGAATCAACTTTTTCTTTCTGTTTTTCTGGCTTCTCTCAGTTTGCCTTAATTATTTTGTTCCGAAGGTAAACCGGAAATTAGAAATAGTAAAAAAGAGAATTCTAAGTTTGTCGAAAGGGTATTTGTAACAGAAATACCCTTAAAATAGATCTTAGCGAATTTATTTGAGAAAAAAAAATAGTTATTATTATTATAGTAAGATGAATGAATAATTTTAATCGTTCGGCTTATACTCCAGTCATCAGGGACAAAAATGCCACTGAACCTCTAAAAATAATACCAACAGTTCTCTCAGAAAAAACGTTTGAAGCGACCAGCGATTTTGAGTGTCAGTTACATACAAGAAATTTTAATTAAGTAAATAATTAAGTGTTTTAACTTAGACATTTACAAATCGACAAACCCAGAAATTAAAAAAGCTTTCATATATAGTATTAGGATTTCAAATTTCAACAAAATGAAAAGAAAATGTTGAGACAAAAAAACCGGCCAACAAAATTGCAACACCTTGTACATAGCAATATTAAGTTTGTAAAATATAAACCAGTTATATGGGATATTAAGTGTTTTTTTGATTTAGTGAATCATAATTGTATATATTCAAAGGGGACATTCACGAGGAAAAGAACCAACAGCGGTGGTTCAATAGTACAATCTTCTTGTTCTTTAATTATAAAAGTAACCAGCTTCTTAACTCTTTCTTTTGTTTTTTTAGCTTCATTTTTATCAGAAAATCCCTGCACTTTAAATCGTAAATCCATAAATGTATATAATGACAATGTCCCACTCTGTTCTAACCCTCTAAATCTTTTTGCTAAACCCGATATTAGTAATTGTACTACGTCTGATACTATGAATGTAAGGTTACCGTTTGCTAAAATTTTATTGCAAGATTCTTGCAGGCAGCGTACCATAACAATCACGGAACTACCCTTCAAGTATTTTTGGCCACTCATTGTACTTGTTATTTTTTTAAAAAGCTATAAAATTGGGGAAAGTTGAAAACAAATAATCCAGACTTCATTATTTAGATTTGGTCTAAGTCTAAGTCCGTATTAACTAATACCAATGTAGAACAGATTGCCTCTTCTAACTCGGTTATTCTTTTTAACATGTAATAAGTAAAGTTCTACTTAGTTTCCACGTCTTGGATTGGCTGTTCGGGAACTTTGTTATGTTGTAATTGATACTTTAAAAGCCTTTCTGAAGATAAGGTAATATTCTTGAAATGTGTTTTCTGCCAAATTGTCGAAAAAAAAAGACTTTTTATTTTATCTATTTGTACACGACAGCATTTAAGTGCGGCCTTCACAAATAAATTTAACGTATGAGCAAAACAATTTAAATGTTTTCATTCCAAAACCTCTTTAACACCTTTGACCATATTTGAGACATTATCAGTTACTGCAAATTTTGCTTTTCGTTTTAGACCCCACTGATTACTAATTTCACTAATTTCAAAAGCGATGTTTTCTGAATTATGGTTTCCAGAAAAATGGCAGCAGCCTAATAAAACCGTTTTAAATTCTAAATTTTCGGTTAAATATTGTCCTGTTGATACGATGTAACTCTCAGTTACTCCAGATGTCCAGAGGTCAGTAGTAATACAGATATTTTCTACTTCTTTAACAACTTGTGATCTAATAATTTGCTCAATTTTGATAAAACATTCCTAAAGTAATGAACTAGACAAAGTTTTTCTGGTTGGTGGTTTATATCCAGGAATCCATCCTTCGTTATAAAACGAGTCGTTGCATAGGTTTAGTAAATCCATATCTATTTTTTTCTTTTGTTCTAAACTAATATTTTTATTAATGGAAGTATCCATCACCTTTTGACGCTTGGGTGGCGATGGCAGTATGTCAGTACTTGTAGTAAAAGTAGTCGAAACGGACAGAAATGTGTCAGGAGAAGTTTCAATCATTGCAATATTCAGAAAGTGGACCATAAAAACTGCATCTTCTACAAATGTGCATTTTTTTAAAATAAAATTAATATTCTTATACTAGGTCAATAATTTTAACTAAGAAAAAGAATTCTTAATTGAATATTTACAATAAATAAATTCTTTGACGAACTATCAATACAGATTTGAAATCGAAAATGCAGATCAATCGTAAATCCAAACTGATTCACTAATCAGAATACCTAGTTATAAAAAACAAAGGACAGAGTTCAGAAGCTAGTTACTTCTATTAAAAAGTAAAAACTGATAAAAATGACTTAAATCCATGGTGTATTTCTGATGAATTAATTGGACATAACTCATCTAAACATACACCTGTATCGATAGATATAAAAGAAGTCGACATGTATGTTGACTGTTTTTATATCTGTTCCTCATATATCATCAGACAAATATATCTTTGATGTATTTGTCTGATGATATATTGCCCAAAAAAATTTCGAACGGAGATTGGAACTGTCAATTACAGTGGTGGAAAAACCATCGCCATGTATATCCTAATATAACTACTATATTTATGAAATATTGTAGTATTGTAACAAAATCTGTTCCTTGTGAAAACATGTTTAAAACCTGATCGAATTTTAATTAAAAAAAGAACACGGTTAACAAGAAAAGTGGAAAAACTTATGTTTTTAAATGTCAATTAAGACGATTCGCGATTTGATCATGTGTAATAAAAATGTAAGTACTATTTGTATTGTTTAATTTATTTTTCTAAGTTATAATACATATATCCTTCGTTAGTTTCTTTCACTTCAATACCTGCACACCTAAACAATAATAGCCAATATGTTTGTATGTGTACTCGCTTATTTCAAACTACTGGTAAACAATCAACTAGTTACAGTTTACGAAAAACTGTTCCAATAAAAATGTCAACGACCCACCTCTAGTTTCTTAGGTATATTAGGGTCGGAACCAGAGATATGTAAAATATTTCTGATCGGAACCATTTGTCTCACTAATGAGCAATGGACGTCAATGAGAAATATGGAGGGGAGACCAAGGAGAAAAATATGATTGTTATCTTTGACTATTCGCTGAAAATATGATTTTATATCCAAATTAGGATCCTGTTAAATTTTACCATACCAACCATAAACTTTTACCTACACTGTATATCAGCTTAACAATATAGCTATTAATGTTATAGTATCCGACCCGCTGATAAAATGATCGCAAAAAGAAAAGAATAGCAGCAAATTGACACCAATATACGCAACGAAGCGAGCCACACTAATATTGCATTATCTGTGTACATTCTTTTTCTTTTCCCTTTTTACCAACACGGGATTTTATCACCGGAAACAAGACGGTTTTTGTCGACGTATGCCGCTCTTAACATGTTTTGATAAGAAATCGATAGAGCCCTTGCAGTGAGTCGTTGGCACACAGATACAATCTACAGAGCGGGACTTCGAATAACGTGTTCTATAGTCAGTGCGATGGCTCTTTGAACAAATATGACATTAGTCAGGACTTATTTGCGTCTCTCTTTAGTCACAGACTTTAAACTGTAAAATTAACTATTGCCAGGTTAATAAATATAAAAAATAAATAGAATATACCCACAAACAAATCTATAGGCTGGGACAATAAAGAGATTTGTATGAACGGGCAATATTTAAATCATCTAAGATTTGCCGATGATGTACTCCTGATAGCAACAACTATGGAACAACTACGAATAATGATTTCAGACTAAGAAAAAACATCTCTTGAGAAAGGACTAAAAAGATAACTAAGATAATGACTAATATAGAAGACAGATCAGTTATTACCATAAGTGAAACAAACATAGAACACGTCCAAGAATTTACTTAGGACAAGCTATCAGAGCAGACAAAAGTAACCAGACTAAAAAAATAACCAGAAGACTAAGAATGGGATGGGCTAAATTCGGAAAACTCTCATATACTATCAAAAACAAAAAAAAAACACCTTTAAAAATTAAGAACGAAGGTATTTAATACATGCGTCCTACCTCTTTCGACATATGGTGCCCAAACGTGTACGTGTGCCAAGAGCAACTTTGATAGAATAAATAAAACTCAAAGAGCTATGGAAAGACAAATGTTGGGAATATCGTTGAGAGATAAAAAGAGGAACGAGTGGATAAGATGCAAAACCGAAACAACATACGCTATCTAACATGCATTAAGATTAAAATGGAAATTAAAAGGTCAAGAGATCGACCGCAAATGAGATGGAAAGATGACATTGAGCAAAGCGCAGGTCCATTGTGGAAAAGACAAACAGAAGACAGAGACAAATGGGAGAAGTCTATATTCAACACATGAATAGATTTTGGGCTATATATAGATAGACACCCACAAACTTCTTTTTACCTAAAATAGTGCCGAGTGAATATATTTTCATTGTATTGTCGGATGGTGCACCTTTATGCTCAAAGCAGGACAAAATTGAAACAATTTTTACCAGACTGTAATTCATGTAACGGGTTTGGTATATGTAATTAATAGAGTAGCAGAGCAAATAAGGTGCGAGTTTCTATTAGTAAATGAAATATTTAAATGAAAGTTACGTCAAAAAAGCTCTTTGAGAATTTAATTAAATAAGAAAAACCTTCCACATCTTCAATTGCTGCCTCAACCTGTTATAACAACTTGGCTTGATGCAGCAGTTTTTTATGTCAAAAGTTACGATACTTTCAAATAATTAATTCTCAACATAAGTGATTCTCCTCAGGCAATTTTAAATGCACAAGAACTATTTAAAGATAAATAATTGCAGTAACAACTTATTTTTAGTAAAGTAAATAATGATTTTATATCTAATATCATTTTACAGTTTGAAACCAATTCTGTACCTTTGATTTACTCCGTTGATTAGGTGAAAAAGTTTTACACAAATTGTAAAAATGTAAAAGGTCCATTATGAGCAAAAATTTTACAGAAATTTTAAAAATGTTACTAAAAATAATGTAGGATTCGAAATACTACAAAATGTATCAAAAACCATTTTGGGTGAGGAACAAAGAAGATTCCTACTACATGTTTGAACCAAAATTTAAATTCCTAATCAACTCGTGCTGTGCTTTCTACGATATTCGAAGCATCATCATCATCATCAATCAGCCAATCGCGTCCACTGCTGGACATAGGCTTCCCTCAGTTCTTTCCAGTGTTCTCTACACTGGGCCGCTTGTAGCCAGTTTCCCGCTACAAGTTTAATGTCATCGGTCCATCTAGTCGGTGGTCGTCCTCGGCTTCTTTTATAATTTCTGGGCCTCCATTCCATAATACGTCTTGTCCACCGTCCATCTTGTGTTCTGGCTAAGTGCCCTGCCCAGTTCCACTTAAGCGTCGTGGTTCTTTCGATGACGTCTTGAACTCCTGATCTTCGCCTGATTTGTTGGTTTGTTATGTGGTCTCGAAGGCTCACGTTCAGCATTGCATACACACATTCGAAGCATACAGACGATGAAATAAATTGACATGGGAATCTAAAATTGCATTACACATCATATCGTTTCATCTAAGTAAGAACTTTTGATGAACTGGCTTCTAGTACTTAAAAATCGAGTGAATAAAGATAGAGACAGTTATCATTTGATTTCACGTATAGTACTTTTATAACTCGCTTTGACTCATCATAGCTTCTCAGGGGCTTCCTACTCCTAGAACTTTATATACAACTTACAATCAAAAACATAGTATTAATTTACAAATAAATGCTCAAACCAGTATGAACCAATGGTCTACAGATATGAAGCTGTACTAGTGACAGTAACTATCCTTGTCTTTAATGCGTTTAAAATCGAATACTGCGAATACTAAGAAATATAATCAACGTTCCGTGGCATATTTGTATAGAAGCCATTAAAGAAGAAATAAAGAAGCTTGCCAAGGGTCACCAAAAATAACTCAATAACAATAAAAACAAGGAAGTGTTAGAACTGCTAGATAATCAAGACATTGTCCGCAGGCTCAAAATCAATACACCTTTCGAGCATATACCAGTCATATATTTATAAATGTCATTTTTATAAATAAGGGCAGTACATCTAGCCACAAACGTGATGCGTGCAACAATAATTATTACGTTCTAATGTGAAGTATTGGGAATACCTAGGACAGTTAAATAGCAGATTAGGTTAAATATAAAATACTTGGTAATCATAGGTTCCTTTAATAAATAAAAAAAATATATCATATATGCGAGTTAAGCATGAACATTACCGAAAAATATACGAAAAATACCAAAAAAATAACAGCTGTGGCAATTAAATACCTTAGAAGAATTACTGAAAATACTAAAATAAATAGATACAAAAATAAATAAATAAGATAACAAAAACAATAATTGAAAATAGACAATTAATTTGGTGTGGACATCTAATGATGAAAAACAAATTAAGTAATAGAAATAAAGAAGCAGGAAAGAAGGAAAAGAAAAAGCGCAAATCAAATGGGCAGAAAAATAGAACAACTAAATTTAAAAAAAGAGAAAAAACGATTGAAGAGATGGGAGTAGTAGGTGTGTGATGAGTAAAAACTTAAGAAGAAAAAGAAGAATTAGATAAGAAACAAGCAATAAAGTAGGCAATCGTTAAATGCATAAGAATTCTCGTGAAGAATAAGAAGAGCATTATAAGTAATGTGAATTATTATAAATAAAAAAATTAAAGTTTATTCCTAAATAGCTGAAAACCCATTATTTTTGTAACTTAATAAAATTTTAAGGGATATCTTAATTATATTCTTAACTTTATATAACCGAACATTCCAACAGGAATACATTACTAACATCTTTTATGTCTTTTATATTACAGTTTATTATAAAAATATCTCCGAAAAGACCATTTACAGTACACAATGCCACATTCTAAAGAACAACATTTTGATGTGCGTAGCCACCCGCTACGCACATCTTCGTTAATAAATTTACCCTGCAATTTCATTTACATATTTTAACAGAATGGATTAAATTGAAAAATATTTAAATAAGACCTACGGGAGGTTTATGGATACGAATAATATTAAAAAGCTTCAAGAAAACAGGAGAAAATAAAACGAACAATTTAAAATTTCTATTTTATACTTTTAAGATATGGTATTTCTTCCAAAACAAACAGAATATATAAAAATTCTTAAATCTCATTAACAAGTAGCTTTTTTAAAATATTTATATGTGGATATATTCATTATACTTTTTATGTTTCATCAAAATACCAAAGAGAGTATAAAATAGGGGCATATAAAACAGCAATTTATCGAATATTCAACAAATCTGAGCGGATATCGTAGCTACAAATCATTATCTTCTAATATTTTGAACATATTTAGAATAAATAACACGATTTTTTTCTACAAACTCCAACAAAAGTATACCTACCAAAAGACAATGTGTAAACAATCAGCGATAGAACACTTAATAACAAATAGAGCTTTAACATATCTAGATATAAAGTCAGATCATAAAGTAATACTGTGTGAATTTCTATTAAAAAATGTCTTACTTAAGAAAACACCATCCAAAGACTCTTTGGTTAAAAACTAACCGAAGGTTAGACTAGATATTTGGATTAAAGAAAACCAAGATGTAGAGAAAGCAGTAGAGTATTGAACAACAGTTTAACAATCAACAGGATAAGAAGCTACACCACATCGCCAAAGAGTGTGCAAGAAAACCATGATATTCCCCTCTATTTAAGAGAACTTGTAGCAGAAAAAAGGAGAGCTCGGGGCATATGGCAAAAAACGAGAAATCTACTAAATAAAACGTGCCTTGACAGGATAAGTCATAGATTAAATAGAGCATTACATTAAGAACAAAACGACTCTTTCCAGTTTTACGTTTTGAACCTATCACATAAAGATCACTCTATATGAAAATATACAAAACAATTTAAACGACCGACAATAACAAATTAACCTTTAACAGATATGACCTGGGCTCGCAAAAATGCAGAAAATACAAAAGTATTCGTAGAACATTTTACAAGAATATTCGCAGCACCAGATACTGATTACGATGAAGATGATATAAAAATGTATCTCAAAACTCCCTGTCAATTATCTCTTCTTCTGACAACATTTATTCCGATAGCTAATTTCTTTATTTTTCAGTATTTGATATTATCACACCCCCGCTCCTGATTACACTTTCCAATCGATTTTGGCATGAATCGGATGACTCTTCTAATAAATTCTTGAGGCAGTGCTTCCCATTCATCAATAAGCCCAACTCTCAATTCCTTGGTACATGATTTCTGTTATGGACCCTTCGTGTAAGCTCATAACAAACATGCTCTATTGGATTTATGTCTGAGCTTAACGTAAGCCAATTTATTGTAGGTATAATTATCTTAGTCAAATAGATGGTAGTGACTCGTGCGGTATGGCACTGTTCATTATCGTGCATTAAAATAAAGGCATCACCAATAAATCCCGCGTATGGAACCAAATGTCTCTCTAAAATGTCTCTGATGTAACGATCCGCCGTTTAACATCCTCCACGTCCTCCACCAGGTATGAAAACTAATTCCGTTTTCCCATCCATGGAACTGCCTGCCCAAAACATACAGGCTCATCTCTGTATCTGATATTTACAGCAGAGGTTCCAATCAGCAATGATAACTTCTTAGTTACTTTTGCCTATACATGGTATGTATCTAACTAACCACTTCACAACATCGAACTGATATAATATAACGGATAATTTATTCACTTAACCATTTGCCGACAGAAGAATAAAGATTGTATAGCCAGAAGACCTACTGCAATAATACTTAGAGAACCATCACTGGACGGTACCCAACTCACGTTAATTTACTTACAGACTATTTACTAATTACTCTGTGTATAGAGTAGATTATAAACATGCAATAATAAAAAAAAAGTTTGATTGTTGTGACAGTGTTCTTAATGTTGTGACAGTTGTTAGTATTCAAATAATTGTTTTGTCATTTTAATTTCAAGTATTATTCGAATAAAAGCCCAATTCTGCAAAAAGGTATTTTACTTAAAAAAATAGTTGTACAGAAAACTTTTAGAAGACAAGTTTGGGACAAATCCAGCAACAAAGGGAAAAAATATATACAAGATGTGGACCAATATACAATGTGACATATTACAGGTTTAGAAGAATATGCATCAGTAAAAATACCGTCAATACAAAAACAATGTCACAGCCATGATTTACCATCAGGCAGATATTTGGTATAGAATAAAAAAAATGTATACCTACAATATTGTAGCAATAAAATAAATACCACTTCCAGTAATACAAAAATGTAAAATATAAGATTAATTCTTACGTAACAGGCATAAAAATTGACTATTGTATTTTATTTACCAAAGATATGGAACATGAAATATTTAGAAAAATTTTAAAGATAGAAAAAAAACCATTGCTGAATACAAAAATTTTAACAAAACAGTATATATCTTATATAAAAGAACTTTACAAAGGACACAAAATAAGATCTATTGATGCACAAATAAAAGAAGTAATTAATAAAAAAATAAATCTTTTTAATATTGTGTATTAATTATTTATTCATACCGTTCCGGGACGGTTCATAGTGTTAGATATTTACAAAAATCATATTGAGTCAGTACGATACTGTCCTGATCAGCAGCCCATCCATAGAGTATGTGTAGTGTGTTCCGCTCTAAACACTTAGACGTGCTGTTTGTGAAATTATTCCTGAACATGGCACACGCGATTGTGGAAGCGATTATGATGGGGAATTGGAGGTGACATGCAGCGCGTATGTGCATTGTTGCAATTGCTTCGATAATGCAGGAGTTTTCCGGAAAGGGTTATATTTTGGCAAATTGGTGAATTCAATTAAATCTGCGGGACAAATAACGAGACTGCAGTATGGGTTACCCTCAGTCAGTGTTGCCGCAGATATAATAAACGTGTTGAGGGTCACCTACGACATTGTGGAGTATGTATTAATTTGTATGTGGCGGATTGGAACAATTTAATCTTTTGGACATATTTTAGTATTAATTTAATTAATTAAAATACTATTTTTTTAGTATACAGTACGACGGTTTTGTATGTAGTTAAGAATGCGCTTGCTATAAAAGGAACAAAGCATCGGGAAAGGTTGAGCAATTTGGAGCTATAAAATAGCATTGCAAAACTAAGGCAAAACTGAACTAACAAATTTGACAACAGCTTGTGTAAAGAGGTCGACATACGTAACAGGTTTTGTCGGTCTTCTCCATAATATAGGTCTGAATATATACAACTAAAAGTATGCTTTCTAAACCCCCTTACCGTGGGGTTTTCTTTTTTGATACGTTAGTGCAGTGTGGTCCAACCTCAGGCACGCGGGCCGCATGCGGTTAATTTTCAGACCCAGCAAACACATTTCAAAAATATTGCCATTGATAACTTTTACCTGTTTCAACCCTGTCTAACTTTCCGTAATCTTAAAAAAGTAGTTAACCTTAAACACCCACTCCGGATCAGCGGGCAGTTAGCTTCAGTCAACTGCACGTGACGTGTTAAATTAACAGTGGCCTAATTAACGTGCCAAATTAACATTTGGCACTACTCATTCTGAATTTAACATTGAATGTTAAATTCAAATTCAGTAGTGCCAAAAATCGCAAAATTTTTGTTTGTACCCTAGCCCTGGACGAATTTGTTGATATTACTGACAAAAATCAGCCATTAGTTTGTGTAAGATGCATCAGTGAAGATTTTTATGTAACTAAGGAATTTCTAAAACTGCACCAAATGGAAGACGGAACCAAAGGTATAAATATATTTGAAGTAGTTAGTGACGCTATGAAAAATATTGGCGGTTTTCAAAAGTGCCTTTGCGTTTGCACCGACGACGGAGCAAAGTCAATGACGGGACGCATAACGGGATTGGCTGGACTTTTGCGGGAAACTGGTGTTAACTGTGTTATATTTCATTGCATTATCCATCAAGAGGTTCTCTTCAGTAAGATAGCTAAAATCAACGATACTATGAAAACTGTAGTGCAGATAGTAAACAGCTTAAGAGGAGGAAACAGAGCTCAGCGACACCAATAATTCATCTCTTTCTTGTAGGAATTAAATATTGAATATAAGCACGTCTCCCTACATTTAGAGATACGCTGGTTGAGTTCAGGTAAATAACTTCAAGAAGAGATCTTACTGTTTTATAAAACGGAAATTGTTATTAACACGGACGTATTATTTATAACAAAGCTTAAGAACAAAACATTTCTTCATAAACTGGCATTTCTAACAGACATTACCTCTTATTTGAACACATTAAACCTACAACTCCAGGGAAAAAGTAAGACTGTGTCACAGTTCTTCTTCTTCTTCTTATTTTTATAAAGACATGTCTGTTTTTTCAATGTGCCTCCAGTAAGTTGTCATTCCATCGTTTCCGTGGTCTTAATACTGATCGTCTTCTTATTGGGGAACCGTCTCTTGCCGTCTTTACTGCTCTATTTATCATTTGGCTTATATGATCGTTCCATTCTACTCTTCTATTTCTTACCCAGTTTTTTATGTTCTCTATAACTGTACTTCTAGCTCTGTCCCATAGTGTCTTACCATCAATTTTTCTCTTTTCATCTCTGCTGTTTCTAACATCCTTTTTGTCCTCTTTGTGTCAGGTCTTGTTTTTGCCGCGTATGTCATTATTGGTCTGATGACAGTTTTGTAAATTCTGCCTTTCGTTTGTTTTCATATTGTTTCATTTAGGCAGCTTGCGGCTCTGTTGTATCACAGTTGATTGGTCAAATTAAGACATTTCGCGAAAAACTTGATCTTTTCGAGAACTACATGAAAATAAACGATCTTACACATTTTCCTGCGTGTTTCATAAAAGAAACCATGGTCGATTTCTCGAGGTTTGCAAAAGTTTTTACAGAAATAAAAACAGAATTCGATGAAAGGTTTTCGGAATTTGATGCACTAAAACGCGATCTTGAGCTTTTTAACACTCCAATGAGAGTCAACATCTAGAACCAATCAGCAGAATACCAATTAGAGCTGTGCGAACTACAGTCCGATTTGTTTTTTTAAGCAAAAAAAAATGAATACATTAGTACCTTAGTCTCCAAGGATCGTTAACCTAAACTTTGTAACTTTGCGTTGAAATTATATTCAATGTTTATTAGTACGTATATAATATGTAAAAGTACATTTTCTGCTTTAAAGCATATTAAATCTAAAATGCGTAATCGCATGGAAAACGATTCTCTGAAAGCGCGTATTTTGTCGTACCGGACAAAGTGGTAAGCTGGATATATGATTGCAAATACCACTTCCGTACGCTCTGTTGTTCGATTTTGTCCTGAAACGGACGAAATCTATTTATTGTACAACGACAATAGGTAAATAAAACACAAAGGTTGCCGTTGAAAAAGAGACTCAGCCTCAGAGTCTAAGAAAACTGGAGCATCGCCCTTAGAGCGAAGTGCTCTAGGAGAGCCCATAAAGGGCCGACGTCGACTGACTCGAGATCCGAATAATCCCATATTTAAAGACAATTTAATATTTATATGAGATTTTCGGACCTTTCGTCCAATGAAAACATGAATAAAGAATAAGAAGGCGGGCGATGCGCGCCAAGGTGCCTATTAGTTTGTCACTATATGCACCAGGGCGACAATTCGACTTGACTAGCATAGGTATAAATGTGCAAAAGTTAGTAAAGGATAAACCCACTATTAATAACATAATGGAGCTGGAAAATATTGTGGATGAATTGGAATAAGTCATAATCCATGCCATCGATGCCATCTCAAAAGAAGAACCAATTATTACGAAACAAGGAAGATTCAAAGATATCAGCCCAGAATTAAGAGAATTAATTCGAGAAAAAAACAGGAAAAGAAGAAGAGCTTACAGAACAAGGACACAAGAAGACAAAAGGATTGCAAACGAGCTAAACAGAGAAGTGAAAAGGCAACTACAAGCCCACAAGAGTGAAAGCTGGGAATCCTATATCCAGGAGTTTAATCCAAATAAATCCGGCTTCTGGAAGTTATCCAAAGTGTTAAGAAAAGACAAGAAACCCATCCCACCACTACACGGAGAAAACGGAATTGTCTACACTGAACAAGACAAAGCAGAAGTCCTTAAAGATGAATTTGAAAAAGCATGCAGGAATAACGAACATTCACACGAAGACATCGACTTCACTATACAAGTCGAAAACACAGTCAGGAGGCTAAAAAGAAGAAAGGGCAGAATCGGAATAACACATACATCTTTCGAAGAAGCCAAAAATCTAATAAAAGCGACAAATGCTAAAAAAGCTCCAGGACCGGACAACATTGGTAACAGAGCACTCAAGAACCTACCAACAAAGGGAGTGGTATACATCACAAACATCATTAATGGTATACTAAAATTAAGATACTTCCCGGACAGATGTAAGGAAGCTCATGTTACGATGATAGGAAAGCCAGGAAAGGACGGCACTTTTCCACAAAACTACAGGCCCATTAACTTACTATCATGAGTAAGCAAAATAGCGGAAAATGTCCATATTACATAGACTTAACGAAGGTTCGCTAGCTTTGGGATCTATTCCAGAAGCTCAGTTCGGTTTCAGGACCGAACATTCATGTGAACTACAAGTTTTGAGGCTGACAGAATATATCACTAAACGTTTCAACGAAAATATGTACACAGCAACGGCGTTCCTCGACGTGAGTAAGGGTGTGGGCATCAAGGTCTGCTCTATAAAATGAGCAACCTAGGCTATAGTGAAGCGATGACATGTCTTCTTGCGTTATACCTAGCTAACAGAAGGTTCAGAGTTCGAATAGGTTTAACCTTATCTGAAGTAGGGACCCTGGAAGCAGGTGTGCCCCAGGGAGCGGTGTTATCGCCTTATCTGTACACTATCTATACAGCTGACACTCCGACAGACCGAGAACTATGGTTAGACTATATACGGACGATACAGCCATAGCAGCTAGCAGTAGAGATCCAAACCTAGCTGCCAGCCACCTGCAAAGCGATCTGAATAGGTTCCAAATATGGTGCATAAAGTGAAAAATTGCACTAAATCCTGACAAGACACAGGCCGTTATGTACAGACACAGGAAACGAGACCAGACAGGGAAATCACTATAGGAAACACCCCTGTAGCATGGCCGAACGAGGCCAATTACCTCAGAGTCATTTTAGTCAAAGCTCACTTTCACGGAACACGTAAAACAAACTGTCTACAAAGCAAAAGTGAACGAGCACACACATTCTTTTCCAGACAGAGAGCTGTCGGTCTAGACCGATGGCTCTCTGTCTGGAACACACGCTTTTTTTTAGGGACATGAGTCCCGAAATAAAGCTAGAGTAACTTCTATAGAGTAAGTAAAGCTAAATAGGAAGAAAAGCCGACATGTGTGCTACCCCTACAGTTAGGTGGCCTAACCACAGTCATTAAAAACAGAAGGGTCTTATTACCCAAGACACCTTACATAACATTCAGATCATAAGCCTCCTCACGTAAGTCACACGCTGAGGAGGGGTCGAGGAAAAGCCTGGGGGTCAGATAGGTACCACCTCAACTAGTGAGGTGTGACCGGTTTGATTTTCGGACATGTGGATCCCACTCTTACAGTGGTATACACATGTCCCTAGGGGTAAGGTTGATCGCCTCGCGTGATTGTGTGTGTGAAGGATAAACCCATTGATAGCATCAAATATCCCATTGATTTTTGTGTTAAATTTTAAACATAACATATAAATTGTAGACCATAATAAAATGCTTGTAAATAATATTTCGTTTTTATATTATTATTTAAAATAAACTTTTTTTGAACAAGTCGAGTTCTCTGGTCCTTTATAACAATTTCAAATTTAATACGGCCGCAACTTCTAAAAGGTTGGACCACACTACGTTAGTGTTTGTCTCTTCAAGTGATTCTGTTGCTGCATTAATTTTGTTACTTTTGAGTTTTTCCCAGCTTTCCTCGATGTTATCGTTTTCTAATATTTCATTCCCAGCAATCTTTTCTTATATTTAGATATTCAGAAAGTACTAAAGACTATATCGGAGTATAATAGACAGTGAGGAGCTTTTTCCTTGGCTGATATTAAAGTTTATATATTAAAATTAAAAATAATTTAAAAAATTTACAAGTAATATTGATTTATTTTACATGCTGTAGAATCTCAAAAAAGTTTGATTTAACAAGCTCACGAGTCCTTCTGTTTAGAATTAATGTAGGTTCCTTTTTTTAGCCAGTCGAGCCCTGATCAAATGCTCCTCGTATAAATTGTTTACGATCACATTTTCTTAATTACCCTTGTACTAATCGTCCAAACTTAGAAAAACATTTCCATTTTAAAGTACCTCACTCGAATTACAAAAATATTCCCCGTCATAACCTCTTCAAAAACCCCGTAGTAACTAACAATCCTTCATTAACTCAGGTTTAACTGCTACGTAGATATAAGTTCGGGTCGTCGATTTGGCCAGGAATAATAAAGTTTGAAGATTTATGGAACTTTCGGAAATGGCTAATTTGTAGAGCTCGGGGTCTTCATTATCGCTGATTGCTGACTGATGGCTCTCCCGGCCTTAGTTACCGCCATCTTCAGTGAAATCAAATTGCCCCGTGCCTTTCCACCTTGATTTTATGCCAGTCTTTCCTTAAACTAAAAAGTAGTATCTAACAATGCACAGTGGCTTACCAAAAATATTACCCGTACACAATAATTATTGTTTTAAAACTATTGTATCAAAGTAAACGGTATATTTTGGTTTTCGGATTCAATATTTTCTTTATAATTTTCTTTTATTTTTTCATTTTCTTAGGTCCTCTTTATTCTCTTCCTCCCTCTCGCGTTCTCTCTCTCTCTTATATAAATATATCTTTATGTTATCTCCTTCACGATATTTTTCCATTTTTTTGCTGTCTCTAGTTTTTGCTGTCCATTCTTTGACTCCTGCTTTTTGAAGGTCTTCTTCAACTTCTTGCAGCCACTTTGATCTTGGTCTTCCCCTTCTCTTTCTTCTGTTTAGATACCATTCTATCATTGAGTATGTCACTGCTTCATCTCTTGCTCGGCAAATGTGACCTAACCATCTAACTCTGCATTGCTTAATTTTAGTCACGATGCCTTTCTTAAGTTCTTCCTTAATATCTGCATTTGTTCTGCTTCTATATTCATTTTGCTTTATTCCCAGTATTGTTCTCATAATCTTTCTCTCCGCTATTCTTAAGTCTTCGTTATCTTTTTTGACTCTAATATTTTTCTTTTATTTCGTACTTTCTTTCTCCGGTTTTGCTTATTTTAACTTAGTTATTTGAAGTATTCTTCTTCTTTAAACTCAGAACTTCCTTTTTCGATTTTTTCTTCATTGGCTTTTTTAATCGTGATAAATCGAATTCGTGATAATCGAAAATCGTTTTCAAAGTAAATTTTGTTTTAATAATATGATTATTTTATCTGATTCATTCATATATTTATTCACTTTCTACACTTCTTAAATAAATTTCCAATAATATTTTTAAAAGTATAATCTATAAGAGCATTACCGATATAAAAATATTATATTTTTAATTAATGTGCCATGTCGTCAGTTAATTTTGAAGTCACGCTGCAACATAAACATAGTTTTATCATAAAACCGCAAAATAAAAACTTTTAAATGAGCAACTCTACATAAAGTGGGTCAGTAATCAAGTGGTATCCACGTTCGTTTATAAATGTAAATTAAAATTCATATTTTATGTACTATGGTCTATACAGTGTGTCCTAAAATTCCGTTTATGGGCTGTGTATTCAGAGTTATCAAAGATATACCATTTTTCGAGATGCATTGACTTTTTTGTGAACGATGTGAAATCGATTGCATCGGATTCTCCAGTGGCGATATTTTCAGCAGATCGTCAGTTTATTATGAGGTTTCTTTAGACACCTTTTGCCTTTAACCGGGACCACTGAGTTCGTAAAGAAGAACTTACAAACCGTTTGAGCTATACCGTCATTGTCTTTTAGTGAGTACTTAAATGAGTGGTTTCGTTTAAAACCTTTATGATTTTGTACAGTTCTTTGTTAAATGGATATCTCAGAAACGTGATGGAGAATAAAAGATTGTCTTTCAGATTTGTCAATTCTCCAAAATTGTTCATTTATAAAGGTTCTCATATTATCCTATATTGTAGTTGTACATTTCAAAGCACAAGATTCTTGACAACTAACTTTAACACCATGTTTTTGGGGAAAGCATCGAACTTTATCTTCTTTCTTGCACTGACACACAAGTCAAACCTTTTTATTTTCCTAATTAAACCCCTACTTGTAAAATCAAAGTTATTTTAAAAATCTTTAACATCATTTCCTAAATTAGGCGTTACAACGCTATCAGATTATATTTCTACTAGATTATTTGAACTTTCAAAATCTCCGTCATTTAAAACATCATCAGGTAATAGCTCTTAATTGTCTACATTTGGAATATCTACTTAAAGAAGCTTAGGTTAAAACATTACCTTTTCTTCGTTGTTTTCATGTAAATGAATATTGTCACTGACCAGTATCTCCCCACCTTATGTATTTTCTTATTGCCTTTGTGATCGTCTTATTTATTTGATTTATCGCTTCTTTGTTTGTAGTGTTATCTCCTTTCATTTGTCGCCTTAGTTTTATAAGGGTTTTCGTGGGTTGACTCAGTTTTTCATCTTTTTTGCTTGTCGGACAATATTTAGTTTGAGCCTGTTGCATGGTGTTGACTATTTGTTTGTTCAATAAGAAACAACAATGTAGAAAAAACAAAACAGGCAATAGAGCAAAATAAGAACATGAAAGTTTTGAAGAGGAGCGTAGAAAAGGGGAAAATAGAAATTAACAAACTGAGAAACAGAACTGGAGAAGAAACAACGAACAGAGATGAAATATTAAGAATAGAGTTCTACACAGAGTTATATAGATCAAGAAAAAAAGATAACAATACGAAACCTCCAATTACACTAAAAACTGGGGTATTAAACCAAGGATCAGATTTAATGCCCGATATAACAAAATCAGAAATCAAAAAAGCCCTAAAGAAAATGAAAAATAATCGAATACCGGGTGAAGATGGAATAGTATCAGAAGCACTTAAAATTGGAGCGGATGTATTACTTAAAAAAATTAAACAACTTTTCAATATCTGCCGTCACAGCGCCAATATTCCAACAGACTGGAACAACGCTACTATGATTCAATTACACAAAGCAGGAGACGAAGCAAATTTAGAGAATTACAGACCGATTAGCCTCCTCAGCCATATATATATAAGTTGTTTACGCGAATACTAGTTAAGAGAATGGAAAGAAAATTAGAGACTTATCAACCAAGGGAACAGGCAGGATTCCGAAAAAATACAAAACAAATGACCATCTACAAAGTATAAAAACCCTAATAGAGAAAGCAGTGGAATACAATAAACCTCTAGTTCTAATATTTATCGATGTTCACAAAGTCTTTGACACAGTTGAGCTAAGCGAAATATTACAGGCGCTTAAAGAATGCAGGCTAGATTATAGATATACTAAATTATTATACAAAATATACCTGCAGGCAACAACCACTGTCAGATTCCATACTAACAGTAATTGCATGAAAATAGAACGGGGAGTTAGACAAGGACACCCAATGTCACCTAAATTTTTTAATACGGTGCTAAAACATGCTTGTAAGAAATTGGATTGGATGACAAAGGGAATAAAAATAGATGGGGAATATCTAAACAACTTACGTTTCGCCGATGATATACTTATAATAGCTGAAGATCTAGGTATCACAAGAGATATGGTACAGGAACTCGTTGTGGCTATAGAAAATGTAGGTTTAAATATAAATATCTCGAAAACAAAAATCATGACTAATTTGGTACCCAACCAGAACATCAGTATTGGTGGGAAAGAAATAGAACTCGAAGATAGGTATAAATATCTGGGACATGAAATTATGATTGGCAGGGGTAACCAGACTCATGAACTGAAGAGAAGAATCGGCCTTGGGTGGGCAGTATTTGGAAAACTGAGAGAAACTTTTAAAAGTGAGCTGCCCACATGCCTAAAGAGAAAGGTATTTGATCAGTGCGTCCTCCCAGTCTTGACGTACGGAGCAGAAACACTTACCTTAACAAAAGCAGCAGCTACTAAACTAAGTCACGCAGAGAAGAATGGAGCGGTCCATGTTAGGAATAACTCTGCGAGACAGAATAACCAACGAAGACATCAGAAGAAGAACCGGAGTGACTGACATCATCGAGAAGATAGCCAGACTAAAATGGAGATGGGCAGGACACATAGCCAGGATAACAGATGGGCGATGGACAAATAGGTTATTGGAATGGAGGCCAAGAGAAGACAAGAGAAGCGTCGGTCGACCACCTACAAGATAGACTGACGATTTAAGAAGACTCAATAAAAACTGGGTAAGAGCGGCGCAAGATAGACGGGTTGGAAACATCAGAAAGAGGCCTATGTTCAGCAGTGGACTCTTGAAGCTGGATGATGATGATGATCTCCCCACCATCTGAAGTACTTTTTACCCAAATGGGAATATAACCTGGGTCTTTATTAGTCTTTTTTTTTAGTTCTTTAATTGTATACAGTATACAACTGATTTACTTAGCGGCTTGGACGTATATGTTTAGATATGTCTATTTTCCTTATCACAGCTGACCATTAAGTTTGTGCATCAGGTAGAGCAATGGCCGCATCTTAGAGTTCCGACCTTTATGCTAAGTAAAATGAGATACGGTAAATTTGTTTAGGATTTCATGACTTTTTTAGATACGTCTTTTTTAATGAGTGATTTTAAAGTACTTTGACTTGAGATATGGCTTTTTTGATTGGTATATAGATGAAGAAGTTGTTTAAAAATACCATGCCACCAAAATCAAATTTTCAAAAAAAGATTGAGATGCGCCTTTTTTGCTTATGAGGGCAGTAGAATAGCTGAACACTATTCATTTCTCTTGAATTTTAAAAATTGTTAAGTTGATTTTACAATTCTTACAAATGAGTTGATTGTGTTAGACTTTGTGGTCCCAAAAGAAAATATTTATTTCAAATCCTTTATAAAAGGTATATAATAAAATGCCCAAACGGGCTATCACAAATATATTACAAAATGTTGTAATCACCAGTTGTTATCAACAGGTCCTCGAAGACACTTCGTCTCGGGACCATTTTACCTATGTAGGGTCATACGTCGCCATGTTACCAATTCCAACGGTAACTTAAACATCATAATTTGTAACCACATATAATGTAAAGCAAATGTAAATTTATATCATTTAAAGGGTTTTGACCGATATATTTTGGTGGCTCATAGCATCTATACCTCGTTTACACTGATGATGGATTTAACAATCCGAAAACGTTTTGTAATATATTTGTGATAGCCCGTTTGGGCATTTTATTATATACCTTTTATAAAGGATTTGAAATAAATTTTTTGTGATATATGGTATACAGCCAGCTACAGGAACTTAGTTTCCTATAGTTTATTTTTATGAACGAGAGAATAATTAGCATAATTTTAACTGGTACCTCCGACCACTCCATGGGCGTGCTCAAGATGAATTGAAAAATTACTTTGAATAATTGTAAAAAATAAATGAATTATTTCAGTGTTATAAAGTGTTATGTGTATGTAAACAAAAGTGACCTCTTTTATCACACACTATATTAGAACTGACTGGCCTACATTAAAAAGGGTTTTAAAAAATTCACATTTTTTTAATTTTTAAAAATTACAAAAGAAAAAAAAAGTTTTTAAAACCGTCTAAGGTATGTTAAATAGATGAATAAAAATATTAATATAAAACTTACAGCTACTTGTTACAAATCCAAATCAGATTCAGAAGATGAACTTTCAGAACCAAGATTTATAATAACTGGCTCGATCATTTTATCAGTATAGTTTATTTTTATGAACGAGAGAGTAATTAGCATAATTTTAACTGATACCTTCGACCACTCCATGGGCGTGTTCAAGATTAATTGAAAAATTACTTTGAATAATTGTAAAAAATAAATGAATTATTTCAGTGTTATAAAGTGTTATGTGTATGTAAACAAAAGTGACCTCTTTTATCACACACTATATTAGAACTGACTGGCCTACATTAAAAAGGGTTTTAAAAAATTCACATTTTTTTTTATTTTTAAAAATTACAAAAGAGAAAAAGAGTTTTTAAAACCGTCTAAGGTATGTTAAATAGATGAATAAAAATATTAATATAAAACTTACAGCTACTTGTTACAAATCCAAATCAGATTCAGAAGATGAACTTTCAGAACCAAGATTTATAATAACTGGCTCGATCATTTTATCAGTAATATTGTCCAGCTTCCACATTTTTTCCTCTTCTTTAATAGTGTGATTTACTGCCTTTTCCCAGTTTTCAGGTTTTACATTATTTACGGCCTCCAAAAACAACTGTTTAACATCATGAATTTTAAAAGTGGTATTTTTTCTTGAAACTTCACTCTTTATCTGTGCCCATGCCAGTTCAATCGGGTTTAATTCACAATGATATGGTGGGGATCTAAGTACTGTCATTCCACGATTTTTGGCAATTTCATCAATTTCGTATTTTTTAAATTTTTCTTTATGAAGGGCACACAACGAATAAAGTTCCTTTCTTATAGATCCGGGATGGTACGTAATATTTTTTGAACTCAGCCAATTCTGCAAGTCTTTTTTTAACCACTTGGTTGTGGGCAGTCCTTCTATAAGTCTGGAGTGATAACTTGCATTATCCATTACTATTACACAGTTCTTAGGAAGAAGATCTATCATTTGTTCGAACCATTCTTGAAAGACATCAGCGTTCATGTCTTCATGGTAGTCACCGGTACGAGTTGATTCAAAAGTTAATAAACCACCTTCAACAAAACCGTCTGAACTGCCAATGTGTACTATTATCAGACTGCGTCCCTTTCCTGATGGTGGGTTTAAACCAGTAGATAAGTTATTTACAAAAGCGTGCCTTTGACTTGTAACAGTTTCATCCTGCCAAAATTTATTTGGTGTATGACCCTCGTTGATCCATGTTTCATCAAGATAAAATATTTTTCTTTTTTGGTTTCTCATTTCCTTTATGGTTCTTAGAAAATGTCTTCTCCATATGACAATATCGCTTCTTTCTAATAAAATAGACTTTCTGGGATTCTTTTTCCAGCGGAAGCCTATTTCTTTTAAAAGTTTCCATAACGTACTTCGACTCATTTCTGGGTAATCCTTATCATCTCGAACTGAGACAAGAACTTTATCCAATGTTGGAAATTCTTGTCTAAAGAAGAATTCATGCACTTTCCGTCGAAGTCCTTCTTTAAAATGATATTCTATTTGAAATTTTGGTTTCCCTGGAGCATTACGTGGCATTTGAAAACTACCACATTTCTCTTCTTTAATAACTCTGTAAATCGTAGATTTCCCAACACCAAGTGTACTGCTAACTAACTCAACGGTCTCATTAACACTTTCACATAACGTTTGTCTGTAAATGATTTAAAACAATTAAATATTAATGTTTTTTCATTAACTGTTAAAGGACCAATTTTTCGGCGTTTACACGGCACTTCCAAATTTTCCATAACACTAGTATACACAATAAACTGCACCTTGCAACTGAAGTACCTACTTTTAGTGAACTGTTAAGAATTTTGAATACGCCACTTGGACCTTCCTACAAAATGGAAAAACCCACTATCACATTTTCTGTGGAATAAGTTTAGAAGGTAATTATCTAGTCAATTACTGTCGTAGATTCCTGGAATTAAAGAATTAAATGTTTGATTGTTGAAACCCTTACTTCGTGGAATGCACTGATTTCAGATAAAATAAAACGTTTTATTTTATCTAAAGAATTAAACTTTATTTTGCAAATAGGTAGGTACTTATTAAACTTTTATTGGTTATATATAACCAATAAAATAAACATCTTACATTTCTTGCAAATTCATTAGTACCTGTTAACCTCCATCACTCCGACACTGGCAACCTTATTTAGGGATTAGTAACCCTCACAACTATTGTATTCTATTCTGCTCCAACCTTTATACCTGGTGGTCATACTCAATTTAAAATTGTTTTCCTATATACTTCTGTAAACTTGTTGAGAAATATCTGTTTTTCATTGAGTCACCCGTATCAACAGTTTAGGGATTTGCATACATAATTTATTGTTTTATTACTCTCTCATACATAAAAATACACTATAGTGGACAAAAGAAAATGTTTTCGTTTTATAACCAAAAATCTATAAACGCAAAAGCACTAACCTTTTTTAATTAGGCTTACTTTTCATGAGTGCATCATAACACCGCAGAAACTAGATCCATCCCTGCTGTTATTTATAGGATTATTTTGAACGCTATTTACGTAATGGTCGATAAACTTTACTATAGAATTATTAAGAACTCTGGGCGGTTGGTATTTACATGACGTAACGATTACCGATGAGGATTTAATTATGTATATTGGCTGTGCGCATTCATAAAACGGTGTAAATGTGGCGCCTTCATAAAAAAGTAGACACATAAAAATACCGTAATACACATGTTTTATTTTATATAAGAAAACAATTTTTAAACCTTCATCGGAACTTTTTTTTATGAAAACATATTTTTTTTATATGAAAACGAACCAATGAAAACTTACACAAACTAAAAACAATATAACGCATGTCCCTAAAGCTCTCAGAAAAAAAATATTTGTATTTTCTAATTGAATCACTTGTTTCGAAAAGGTAACAAATGATACTTTTTGCCAAATACACTTGTTGGCGCAATCTTGCTCACAAATTATACACAATATATAGTTAGAAAACGTAATATATCTCATCTCGTCCCTGTTAAAAATAGACATTGAGTTTTGATTTAGTTAGAAAAGGTAACAAATGTTGGCCATGTTACCTTTTCGAACTAAACCAACTGAATTAGTTCGGCAACGATCGGCTTTCGGCTGACGATAACATATTGGAATGATAATATCACGGTAATTCTTGCAAGTTCAGCTAGCTAACTTGACCGTTGTTTATTGTAATACAATAGACTCAGTGATGTCGATAAAACGAAAAAGAGGAAAGGTGTTGTGAATGCAGACAACTATAAACAAAATTTTATACGAAATGCTAAGGTGTAAGGAAAAGCTCATATAAATCATGTTGAAAAAGAAGTTCCTCAGAGAAAAATAGAAGTAAACTGTGGGTAAGTAAAAATAGTACAGTGTCCTGGCAATTTCTCCATTCTTAAAAAATTGTCAATACTCCCACGTTTACAAAAATGCCTACTTTAAAGTATTAGTTGTATATATGTATATTGTTCTGAAGCTATTTTCTTGTGACATTTTACAATAATTACTCTATTTAAATGGGCATAAGTCACAATTAAAAGTTAAAGTACGTTTATTGATGTTTCAATTTTGACTTCGATTTCCAAAGTGAAAATTGAAACGCCAATAAACGTACTTTAACCTTAATTGTGGCTTATTCCCATTTAAATAGTAATTATTTGTATATATATATATATATATATATATATATATATATATATATAAATAAACCAAACCATACAATTTAAAGCTAGCAAATAAAACTCTTTTCATCAATACCAACTTTGTTTGACAAAAGTCGTCTAATGAGACATTTTCTCGTCCTGGAAAAAGACTTTGCTTTGTAGTAAGCCGAGACCTATATTGCGTTTAATTAGAAATGCAGTCTGGAAAATATTTTCGAATACAGAAGATATTCATTGTTGGCCACTGAGAGTTTCCAACAAAAATGAAATACGACAATACGAAAGAGACAGGAAATTATATGAGCTGGTATAAGGCGGGAACTGTTTTTGTATTTACAGAGAAATATAAAGACCTATGTTATTATTGAAGGAATAGATGAATTGCATAAAATATTTTAAAAATAAAAATTACCTTATCGCTTTTGTTTTTTTTTATTACTTTCTTATTCCAGAAATTTCTTATACTCATACAGAAGAATCCAGACTTGTTGAAATAGTACTTTAAAATTTTTAATGGATTTATATACAGGTTGAAAATTTGAAAACTTTACATTGTTTATTTCTTCACTGCTGTAAATAATATAAAACATTAGGAAGACCGTCAAATCAAAAGATTGATCAATGCAAAATATATAGATAGGAGTAGTTCAGTAGACTATTTTTAACTGATAAAACGTCAAAGGAACGCCACGTTTCCTACTGACAAATTTCCTTTCTACTTATGATTTCTCAGAGATAAAATTATGACAGATCCATCACGAAGGTGTGTGGTAATTCTATTGTTGTCAGTTTGACAAGCGTCATTAAGGCGTAATCAATTTGGGACAGATATAGTAAATCCAGACAAAAAATCAAGATTTGGATGCCAGTCAGATGAAGTAATCAAAAAACGGGTTTCAGAAAATGTCCCATTGAACACGCAGAGGTCCAAAAGCTCTATTTGGATCCAATTTTTGGAGGTCTATATGTGAGAAATTTACGCTTGAAAGATGTACTACCATTACGGAACTATCAAAAATTCTTGAGAATTATGCCTTTAACATGAAAAAAGGCAATGGCGAAATTATAAAGAGTCGTATGTTAAGTCAATGTATGTTTGGGAAAGTATGTAGTATTTATTTTCATATTTTTGATTTAATATTTATTTTACTGTACTATAATATTATTTAATTCAATGGTACAATCTAACGACTTTGTTTTAATTTGTCTATGCCTTGCGTTTGGTTTTGGGAATACGGTTTTGGAGGACTATATGTTACATAGTTGATACTAACCGGATAATCAGGTGTCGATATTGGATACATATTTAGTGTAGGTACACTTTTAAAATGCATTAGTGTACTATTTTCTGCTGGTTTGTTGACAGTTTTAAGTAAGAATTGATTCAGTATGTCACTTTTATAGATAATCAAAAATATGTACATCACCATAAAAACCTTGAAGGATCTCTGAAAAATTCTTGTGCTAGCCAAAATATTGACTAATTTAAGTATTTTGGGATTTTTTGTTGTTGTATACCTTGCTGGTCAGCCACTACAATGTTTGATGGGAAATCTGTAAGTCTATGATGTGATTTGGAACGTATAATACCTTTAACACCAGTTAAAAGTTTATCAAAGAAACTTTGTTGCTGATATAGATTATTTCTTAGCTTCTGACTCAATTTTTCTATTGCATGTCATATACGATTCATGTCTAGACCGAGATTCATGTCAAGAAAAAGAACATTTGCAAGAAGTAATCAGTAATAAGAGCAACTGTTGAAAAATGGAAAATTCCTGTATTTCTGGAATAAAAGTAAAGAGTCTAAAAGTTAGGACTAATTTCTAATAGTGAATGTTTAGTTATGGACCATTCCTTATTACTTAATCCTTGGACGTTTCTTATTTTGACGTTCAAATGCAAATGTGTTGCAACAACGCTTTTGGTAAAAACAAGAACGTTGTCAAAACCAACCAGTAAAGTTAAATAAGGTATTAGTCCTTTTCCACCATCTAAGTTAAAAGTCAAACCAAAGAAAAAACAGATTCCCTTAGTTATAGTAAGATTACAAAATATTGTGAATGTAGCAGTAAAAGCCATTCCCATTTTGGATTTAATAATTTCAATTTTTCGCACAGAGAAGTAATAATAGAGAAATAGTAAACCTAACGCAAAATATTGCATTTTTTTCTTCATTATTATTTTAATATCCTTCAACCAACGACCACCAAGTTTTATACATATTCCCAAAACCAAACGCAAGGCATAAAACAATTAAATCAAAGTCGTTAGAATATACCATTGAATTACATCACATTAAAGTACAGTAAAAAAAAATATTAAATGTAAAAATATGAAAATAAATACTACATACTTTCCCAAAAAATGTGGAATACTACAACAAAAATGGTACATACAAGAAAAATATTTTACGAAGTACGGCGTAAAAATCAATTCTTTCACAGATATATCTTTTAAATATGCAAGATTGGCCAGAGATAACAAGCAGAGGCAGCTTCAAAGTGTTCAAGAAAAAAACTCAATTCAAAAGCATTATCCATCACTCCATCATCATCCATCATCCATCATCAGCCAGCATCATCCATCAAGAACTATTAAAAATCTTCCAAAGCTACGTCGAGGAAACTTCCCATGGAGCACAAAAAAAGTTATTTTACCTTTCCACATTTAAACTTGCTCGGTGAGCCAATGATGCCGAAAACTGCAAGATTCACTTTTCAGAAGAAATTTGATGTAATGGGAGAATTTACGCGCCAAATTGAATACAAAAGCTTTTTCCCAAAATAAATCAAGGCAGGAAATGGCTGGTAAGAAATCAAACAAAAATGTATGCCTAGTTGGGTTATTTTTGAAATTATTGGAAAAAAGAGGACCAAAGATTTTATCAGACAAACTCTTACCGTTCATTACAACTAGAAGGATGGATCTTAGTTCAAAAGCTGTCCATTTCAAATCAACACCGTATCTAAGTGGACAAAAATTTTAACTGAAAAATTGGAATAGACACAAAAAACATAAACAAACAAACCAAACTCATCGATTTTCAGCTATGTCAGCCTTGTTAAATCAAAGTGTTTCTGAACAGGATTTAATTCAATTAAGAGGTCACTTAAATGCAACTGTTAGAAACCCAACTAATTTTTCACTATTCCAATTTAAGTTAAAGCTGCCTCTGTAGTTTGAATATTAAATTTTGTCTGTTAGTAAAAAACACGGCCAGACAACCGTCAGCGTATTTGACACTTCTTCAGATCGTACACCTCATTCCCTTGCCTTCTCTAGTCGCATATAGAGTCCAGCCGCATTAAGTAGTCATCATTATCATCATCATCACTGGCTCGACAACTCTTTTTGGGTCTTGGCCTGTTCAAGGATTCTTCTCCATTCTGACCTGTTTCGTGCTTTTTTTTCCAGTTTTTAATTTTTAATGTTGTTATATCATTTTCTATTTGTTCTACGTATCTCAGCTTCGGTCTTCCTCTTGTTCTTTTTCCTACTGGCACTTGTTTGAATATTTTGTTTGGTATTTCGCCTTCTTCCATTCTTTCCACATGTCCAATCCAACGTAGTCTTCCTATTTTAATGAATGTTATGATATCCGGATCCTGGTATATGTTGTATAGTTCAAAGTTATACCTTCTCCGCCAAATCCCGTTTTCTTTTGTGCCCTTATATATGTGTCGCAAGATTTTTCTTTCAAAGGTGGCTAATAACGTTTCCTCCCTTTTAGAGAGTGTCCAGGTTTCTGAACCGTATGTGAGTACCGGTCTTATTAAGGTTTTGTATATTTGGCATTTTGTTTTTCTGGAGACGTTATCTGATCTTAGTTGCCTAATTAAGCCATTGTAACATTTATTGGCAATAAATATTCTCCTCTTCACTTCCTCTGCAACGTTGTTATCAGACGTAACTAGGGATCCTAAGTATGTAAAGTTTTTTACCGCCTCAATGTTGTATTCTCCTATTGTTAAATTTGGCAGCTGCCTTATTTGTGCGTTTTTATTTGCAGGCATATATTTTGTTTTTGTCTGATTGATTTTAAGACCACTATTTTTTGCAGCTCGTTCTATTTGAGTGAATGCCTCTATGCATTAAGTAGTTCAAGTTATAAAGTCGCAAATAATGTTGATCTAAAACCATATCTACAGCTGGATTCCAGTCACCACCAGAGGTTGATCGAAAATTGCCAGGCAACAAACTTTTATATCAGTCGAAAATATTTCTGGCAACGTTTTCTTTCTTATGATATTAGGTATATACGATAAGAAAATAAAAAAAGAAAAGCCGATCGAAGAAATTATTCATTCTTCAAAACTAAAAGAAATTGATAACCAACAAGAAAAATAAAGGATTTGATAGATAAAGAAAGAAGATGATAAAATAATATGCAAAACTAATATTAACAAAAGTTTTTAAATGTAAAAATGAAAAATGTTTATATAAATAAATTTTATGTTAAGTGTACAGTTTTAATAGAATTATTAAAGAGATAAAATGACGCTAAAACGATTTAAAACAAACTACCATGACAGAAAAGTCTGCAACCTGTAAAAACGTTAGTTAAGTCTCAATTGGTTTTTTTTCTTATAAAAGTCGCCCCTGTTACTCGGCTAATAACTTCTTAAAGAAGTTCCTTTTCTTCTTTTTTAACTTCAACTTCTCTTCCACTTCTCTAAATTCCCCTATACTATTGGGGATAACATCAAATTTCGATTTGCTGTAGGTAATTACTGATTTTGCGGCAGCGTTAATCTATAAATCCTGTAAAGTTGGAGGTCATCCTCCCTCCAACAAGTGTGTTCCAGATCTGATGCTTTCACGGTTCGGAACGATCCATATTACAATGAGAGACTGAACTCGTCGTTGCGAATTACTCTTCACGAGTTTATTGGAGCAGAGAATATTGTCAGAGACGGAATGAGGTTAGACAGTTTGATACAATATTAGACGTAACTCGATATATAGTCTGTCCGCTGGATCTAGCCACAAGTGATACATTATTCACGAATTGTTTTTATATTACGTTTCTCATAGAAAGAGCCATCGTCTCTTGTAGATGTTAAATCTTTTTCCATCTTTATATGTTCATATTTTTATGCTGGTTACACGCAATAAAGATCACATGTATATGAGTCTCCAGTTTAAGAATTTGAATATGCAGGCATATAAGTTTCTTTCAATTAAGAGTATGTTGTATAATGTGAGAAAAGTGCATCGTCAAATAAACAAAGTTTAAAAGTGTATAAAAACGTGTGCAAACAAAACAGGACAATGAAAGTGTATTTGGGTTTTCCTAATGTTTGGATACTAAGAACTATTTGTATGAAAGGTCTTCATGTCAATGTTAACCAGATGTCCTCTTTTCTTTTATTGAGATATTGAGACAGTCTGGCCTTTTTTTAATTTCCATGGCTTCTTGGATAATTTTGTGACCTTTATGAAGATGGTGTTGACCTAGAGCTGAAATTGAGTCGGAATTGCGAACAGAAGCGGAATGTTCATAAATCCTATTCTGGATTCTACGATTTGTTTGGCCTATGTAAGATCGAGTGCAGTTTATACAAGGAAATTTATCCGTTATTCATTTGGAATGTTGTCTTTGATTGATCGGACACGAGATAAAAGTTCTTATTAGGTGGTATATATCGTCTTTATTACACTTATACAGAAGTAAAACACTTCAAATTTGTATCTAGGTATAAAACATTTAATTTAAAACTTTTTTAAACGTGTCGTCCAAAATTTATACAGGTGCATAACGTGACGTTTTCAATCTAGTTCAGATCATCCTTAGTGCCTTCTTTTGTAATTGAAACTAACACTAAAATAGTAGCGGTGACATCAACATATGGTTTTACATGTTTCAAAATTTAAATTCTTAAAGATCTTCTTCTTATTACTTAAAGAGCAACATCATTCTTTGCTCGACTTAAATACGCGGTTTTTTCCAGTTAAAACGAAACAGTCTAGTTGGTCTGTGTCGTTTTACCTGACAAGAACCACGTGTTTTCTTTTCGTTCTGATAAAATAAAAAAAATCGACCTTGTAAGGTAACATCAGTCTTCTGGTCTAAAAGGTTAGAAAAGACTGAATTGACAGAGCTCCATTCAAAAGAATAAAAAAATATTTTGGAAATTCCCACGCTCTACATAGCCATGAACATAACCTCACTGTTGTGGCCTGTAGGAAGCTATAACAGATTTTCTAGAAAATATGTAAAAATTAAAGTGGATTCTCAACCCAACATGGTGCAAATGTATAACAAGGAAATAAGTGGTGTAGACTTATTTGATAAGCTAACAGGTTTGTATAGGATTCGTATTTAGATTTTGCTTAAATGGGGCAAAAGTCAACATGTGGCTTCTTTACCGTAACATTGAGGCAATTTCTTCATTAGAATTTTACTGCCGAATTGTGGAGGCCCTGCTGACAGCTCCAGATCCTAACGCGCAGTACGTCCAAAATCCTCAAAACATGTTGCTGATGAAATTCGTTTGGATAATTTGGGTCATTTGGTGGATAAAATAAAAAAACAAAATGTGTGGCAAATGTAGCGAGTGCATCAAATATCGGAGTATTAAATGTAATGTAGAACTTCATCCTGAACAATATTTCGTGATTATTGCGTCTTCACCGCCCACCATGTGATATATCATACGTCAAAAAGAGACAGTTACAAAGAGAAAAAACGTAAATTTTAAACATTGTTATTAAAAACGACCTCTATTTCATTCTGAAGTTTTAATTTAATTTTAATAAAAATTTAATCCTGGGCTTAATGAGTTTTAAATTATACAATCATACCATGTTGTACATTACTATGTTTACACAATGTCACTGGGAGTCATGGGCATTACAAAATAGGGAACTAAAGTACTATGCACAAGGAGGAATAAACTGAATATTAAAGTCAATATTTGAACTATAAAACTGTTATTTCATTATTGCTTACGGACTTTTCAATCAGCCTAATATATTTAATTGTTATAAAACGTTTTAAAAGTTTGTTTTAGTAAAATATCGTAAAAATGAAAACGCTCTCCTAAATCATTAATATTTATGAGAGTTTTAGGAAAAATGGCTTCATGAATATAAAAATCTCTGTCCGCCTTGTTCGCAATAAAGTAAAATCATTACTGCTAAAGACAAAACGACAATAAATCAGACAGCCATTGACGCGCAGTTCCTTATCTAATTCTGAATCTAATGGAACGAACTGTCTCGCCTCTCCATTTTGCTCTTCTTCAGCATTCGTCTTTCTACGCGATTCCGTTTTTTCAATAAATATTTGCGTCAGCTCTGTTGCACTCAATATTTGTTTGCCCAAGGCTAATAAAAATTGCTACATTATGGGATACTAGGACAAGTTTTTTGGTTTGAGAAATGGCAATAATCGTATAGAAGCATCAAATCTAACGTAATCATTTCACAATTTTTGTAGTTTTGAGGACACATACACTCAGAATACCATACCATAATAATGATTAGTATTTTTCACAGTAACATGATTGATTTAAACATCTTCTTTTTTGACATTTATTAAAATATCAATACTATATGATATTAACTCGCTTTTGTGATGAAGTTTTAATATCCTATAAAAACGCGCATTTTAAGTGTAGCTAAAGAGGTGATTTGTGTACAAATTATAACATTTTCTTACTATCTTAAACAATGATCTTATTATTTTATATGCATATTAGTTAAAATTTAGAAATACTATTTGTATTCGCCTAAAGTTTGACTTGAGAAATATTACAACCTAAAACTAATTTCCGCATGATTTATTCTTTATAATGTATAGATATCTCTAAGTCTCTTTTACTTCTTCTTCTTAAAGTGCCATCTCTGCGGGGAAGGTCGGCAATCATCATAGCTATTCAGACTTTTGAGACAACTGCTCTGAAAAATTCATTTGATGTACATCCGTACTAATCTCTCAGGTTGAGCAGCCATGACATTTTACGCCTCACTATGCTTCTCTTTAATGGATCTTTTCCTGCATAATCAGTTGAAGCAAAGTGTATTTCTCTCCACGTGTAATATGTCTGAGATATTCCAATTTTCTTGTTTTAATTGTATTTAAAATTTCTATTTCTTTATTCATCCTTCTCAGAACCTCTTTGTTTGTGACGTGTTCTGTTCATGATATTTTTAGAATTCTTCTATACACCCACAGCTCGAATGATGAAGTTTTTCATTGATATCGCATTCAAGGTCCAGGATTCCATTTCATAAAACAAAGTCAAAAAAACATAGCACCTCGTCAACCTAACTCTTAATTCCAATTTAAAATCGCTTGTACATAGCACTCTTTTAATTTTGCTGAAATTTGCTCTAGCTTTTTCTATTCTGATTTTGATCTTCGTTGTCGTTTATCCATTTTTCTCTTCTTTTTCCGGAAGTCTTTAGTATTACTTTAGAGGATTCCAGTAGACAGTCGATTCCAGTAATCGTCAATATCATTGGTGTTTGTGTTCACTTAGCTGCAGTTCACATATAGTTCATGTTCGAAGCATTCTTTTACTTTAGGCTGTTTAGGTAGTTCCCAGACTATAGTTTTCTACACACTTTTCTATTTGTCTCTTTCCAGTTTTTACATTGAGATCACCTAGGACTAACTTGATTTCTCTCGTTTTAGTTATTCTCAGTGCTTCTTAGATATTTCGGTAAAATAATTTTACTTCTTCTTCGTTGACATTCGCCGTAGCAGCATAAACTTGTATCAAATTCAGTTTTGCATGAGAAGTCATCAACTTCAGTACCATTAACCTTTCTGAGTTAGGGAAATGGCATTCCACCGCTCTATTAGATAGTTAGTTATTGTAATTTGCTTACAAACCACCTTAGAGACATACTTTTCTTTATAAGTTACAGTGGAGGCAAAACATAATGAGACGAAATGTAACTTAGAGCCACGGCTGACATTTGAAGAGAGTAGAGGTTATGTTAGTGACCGAAAATCACTATGGAATAACTATACAAAACAATTCGAATCAGCTGCACATGCGAATGATTGATCCAAAAGAATCAGCTGTAAACCTTTTTATTGCTCTTCGAGATGCTCTTGAATGTGTAATGTAGTTGAAAAAGAGACATATGATTTAAAACAACTTAACAAGACTCTAAACATGCAATATGGTGACGAACACTTGAAGCATATTTACCAGTCACAGTTTAAAAATTAAAGACCAAATCCAGATAAAGCTCTTTAAAAATACGAAGAAGATATTGGCTGGATATTTCAATACACTTACGTCACAGCTCCTGAAGAGATGATGGAAAAAGTAAGACTGTAAAAGAAAAACAAAATTTGATCAACTTAATTGATGGATTCGACAGTTACTTGATGGAAATTCATTTTATGTAACAATAAAACACTGAAAACTTTGTTTTCAAACTTCCACAAAATTTATTTTAATGGGTTTACAAATTTATAGTCTCTAATGAAATAGGTTGAGGAGGGAGAACTGTTTGTCTCAAGTTGATCATTCAGAATTATATCTGTGTTTTTTAATTTGTTGATTTCCATAGATTCTAACAAAGATAGCTTAAGGCCTTTATTTTGAATGTGAAGAATTTTAAATTTGTCATTAAAAGAATGATTATGATCTATAAGGTGAAGTGCGTATGTCGAATCTGTTTTTTTTATTCTTGAAAGCCCTTTTATGTTCTGCTATTCGTTTATCAAAGTTTCTACCAGTTTGACCGATGTAAGTTTTTGGGCAGTCGCCACATTGAAGTTTGTACACACCACTATTTAAGTGTTTTTTATGTTGGCTCTTGTTATTTTTAATATATTTGCCTAGGTTTTTACCAGCTTTCCGAACAAATAACAACCTAGGCAAATATATTAAAAATAACAAGAGCCAAAATAAAAACACTTAAATAGTGGTGTGTACAAACTTCAATGTGGCGACTGTCCAAAAACTTACATCGGTCAAACTGGTAGAAACTTTGATAAACGAATAGCAGAACATAAAAGGGCTTTCAAGAATAAAAAAACAGCTTCGACATATGCACTTTACCTTCTAGATCATAATCATTCTTTTAATGACAAATTTCAAATTCTTCAGATTCAAAATAAAGGCCTTAAGCTATCTTTGTTAGAATCTATGGAAATCAACAAATTAAAAAACGCATATATAATTCTAAATGACCAACTTGAGACAAACAGTTCTCCCCTTCTCAACCTATTTTATTAGAGACTATAAATTTGTAAACCTAAGCCAAAAATAGATCACTTGAGAAATGCAATCAGCCGGAACAGCTGTAGTGATAAGATTTAAAATAAATTTTGTGGAAGTTTGAAGACAAAGTTTTCAGTGTTTTATTGTTACATTTGACTAACTTGTTAATCTTATGACAGGCATTGTATATAAGAAAACAAAGACCATAAGGTGCTGAAATTGTGGTGAAATGTTACATGTATGAAGTTTATGTAAGCAACTTAGGTACAACACAAATCAAGAAAGTCGCCAGCAGGAAAGCTAGAAAGCGTTGGCTTAAGTAAGCAGCTTCTACCCAAAATGTTTTCATAAACAAAGAAACATTTGTTAGGATGGAGCATTGGAACCATGGCAAGCAGGTTGAATGAAGAATTATATGGTAAGAAATTGGTTACTTCTGCTAAGAAAATTTAACCTTCTTAACATACATTACTAAATTCAGTACATTTTTAAAAGTAAAAAACTTGAAAACAAAAGGGCAAAGACGAAATTTATTGATTTCAAAAGATGATAAAATAAAAGATATTAATTTGGATAAAGGTAAAAGTTTACAATTTGGTAACTCGTGTTTAGAAGGAAAACTACAACAATCTGCTATTAACCATGAATATGTACCAAGCTTTCAAAATATGGGAAAGCTAAGAGAAAAGTTTATTCTGTCAGTGTTAAAACAAAAATAACTATATATGTTATATAAATTATAACTAGAAATTTATAAAGACAGTATTAATTGCCCACTTGACTCTTAATGTTGTATTTCCATCTAAATATACATTTAAGATATTTCAGATACTTCTAGCCTCGTAGCTATTACATCCGTAACATCCCGTAACATCTTAACTTCCAAGTTTATTGCTGCTTATCTTTGTTTCTCCTATAAAAAGGTCCATTAAGTAGGCCAGGTTTACAGTTCATGTAACAATCTGCTTTTTCGCTTCGACTCTAAGAACAACCTCCGCGTTTAACTTTTCTTGTTGTCGTTTCCGAACGAGGTATTGTCGCCATCGCAGAATGTCTTTGTTATAGATCAAGAGCCGAGAAGGATGCATATTTTTAATACAGTTTTGTTCATAGTTTTTGGTTTTTTATTTATAAATAATATGGATAACATTACGTTTAGTCAATTTTTAATTATTTACCTTAGGAACAATAAATCACCAATAAGAGTTTCTCGCAATAATTCCTGGATTTACAGTGGCCCCTTAAATAAAATACCAAAAGCACAATTGTCAAAAATGAATCTCTGTATTTGCTTCTCAATTTCGAACAGTCGTATACCACTTAATTTTCCCCATTAAAAAAGTTTCCGTCGAACCTGTCCTAAACTTGTTTATTCTGAAACAAACTGCTTTAAGCATTTTCAATTTTATCAACTTTTGTGCACTCCTAAAACCATTACGCAATCCAAACGTTACACAAAGTACACAAACTTAAATTGAAACTGAGAGAATAAACTGACGCGACGGATTTTTTCTTTCAGAAAATATTTGATAAGCCTTCGCGTTTTTTGTTTAAACTGGAGATGAGTTTTGCTCCATTGGGATGGCAAATCAGCCATTGCGGTTCGTAAGGTCAAAGGACGGAAGCTTTAACCGGTGTATTATTTTTACTACGGAAGTATTTAAGCCTAATATTAAAAAAAAAAGATTTTTTCATTGAAAAACAACTTTAGTGGGTTTCATTTCGATAATAGAGAAAGTTGAAGACTATCAACATTTTTTTTTCTTTTAAAATGAAAGTTACAGTTTCGAGTAAAAAATTCATCATTATCATCAACTAGCCTCTAATGTCCACTGCTGAACATAGGCCTCTTGCATGCTTTTTCACTTAGTCCGATTCTGCGCCATCTGAATCCAATTTGTAGTCACTCTTTTTATGTCATCTGTCCATCTGGTTGGGGGTCGTCCTCTATTTCTGTTAGCTTGTATTCGGGGTCTCCATTCCAAAATTCTTTTTGTTCACTAGTCATCAACTGATTTTGCTACATGACCTGCCCAGTTCCACTTTAGTGTTGTTATCCTTTCAATAACGTCTGCTACTCCTGATCTTTTGCGTATGGTAGCATTGGGTATTCTATCACGTAGATAAATCCCTTACATTATTCTCTCCATTGCCCTTTCCGCAACTTGAAGTTTACTTACTGTTGTTCTTGTGAGAATTTCTGCGCCGTAAGTCATCACTGGCAAAATACACTGATTAAATACTTTTCTTTTCAGACACATTGGAATCTTAGACATAAAAACATCCTTCATCTTTTCAAATGCAGCCCAAGCGAGGTTTATTCTTCTTCTCAGCTCGATTGTTTGGTTGTCTCGACTTATTCTGATCTCATGGCCCAAGTATTTATAAGAGACAACTGGCTCAATATCTTTATCTAATACTGAGATGTTTTTGTTGTAGACTAAATTTGTTATAAATTGTGTTTTTGAAAAATGTATTTTAAGACCAAGTCTTTTTGTGGCAGTATAGAGTTCATAGAGCATTATCTGTGCCTGATCACAGCTGTCTGCAATAAGAACGATATCGTCTGCAAATTTAAGGTTATTTAAAAATTTTCCATCTACATCGATGCCCTTTTGGTTCCAATCTATTGTTTTACAAACGTACCCTAGCAAAGTTGTAAATAATTTAGGAGACATGTTGTCTCCTTGCCGAAAGCCTCTTTTAATACTAAAGGTACCAGTATCTTCGTTAAGTCTTACACAGGCTGTAGCATGCTGATAGATGTATCTGATGAGGGATATGTATCGATGATCTATTCTACATTGTGTTAAAGCTTGGAGCATTTCACTTTCGACAAAGACACGTATCAGGGGTCTATTATATTCAATGGTTTTTTCAATTAACGACTTAATGGTTTGCAAATCATCATTTGTTCCTCTAAATCCTGCTTGCTCGCAAGGTTGATAGAAGTCTAGTATTGATGTCAACCTATTAGTTATTATCTTCATAGTAAAAAAATATTTATCTTAAAATCTAATAAGCCACAAAACAAAGCAGATTCTTATCGTCTAGTGTCTCTAACTTGTGTAATGTGTAAGCTTTTAGAAAAAATTATAAATAAACGTTTATTGTGGTGTTTGGAAGAAAATAACCAACTGATTAATGAACAATCTGGATTTCGTCCTTTAAGATCGACTACCGAAAATTTAGTAGATATACAGAGTGTCCCATAATTAATTGGACATTAGCTAATGGGTGATAGCTGACATTAAAATAAAGCGTTTAAACTAAAATTGCTTAGGCAAAATGTTGCTAGTTTTCGTTCTACAGGGTGATTCAATAATATTTTTTTATATTATTTTTAGGGATATATAACTATTCACCCGATTTAAGTAAAACTTGGTATCTTGCTATTATTTAGTATGCTTATTATGAAAATAATATTAGTTTTACCGACGACACTAGGTGGCGCCACCTACAGTAACATTGGTTCATTAATGGGGCCATATTTTTTTTGTCCGCCCTGTATAAACATTCTGGGAAAAAAACATGAAATAACATTTAATTCTACACAAAAAAGGTATTCTTGTTTTAAATCAAAAAAGTACACCGTTTTCGAAATAAATGTGTTTTTTAGAGACGTGCATAAAATAAAAAAAAAATACAAAGACTTATGTAAATTCAAACATTATTCAAAAGGTCTTAAATAAAATTGAATATTAAATGTATTAGTAGTAGATAATTTTTGCAAACAAAATCCATATGATTGAAACAATTATTTTTATTAAACCTTTGACTCAGTAACAAATTTTAAAAAAATCAGAAATTCAATTAAACAATGAAGTGAATATAAAACAATTAACAAAGTGAATAATTCAAAACGAAACGAAAAAAAATTACAATAAGTGTTCAAAATGTGCACCATTAGATAAACTACATAATCTAACTCTTTTGTGTAAGTTTTATCTTATTTTAAATAATGAGTTTCTTTGGGCCCTAATTACGTTAACTCCCTCTACAATATTTTGCCATAACTCTTGACGGTTATTTATTTTTTTTATAAACAAGTGACTTTAGGTAGCCCCACAAGTGAAAGTCTAGGGGATTTAGTTCGGGACTGCGTGATGACCATGGGTATACACTACCTCTACCAATTCACCTTTGAGGATAAATTTCATCTAGATAATTTCTAACTTCTAGGCTATAATGTGGTGGTGCACCATCATGCATGTACCAAGAGTTCCGTCTCAAATTTAGAGGTATGTGTTCTAAAGACTTGGTAAATCTTTTCTCAAAAAATTTAGATACGTTACTCCGTCAAGCCTAGTTGGTAATTCGGATGGTCCTACAATACAATCCCCAAATATGCCATACCACATGTAATAATGGAAAACTCGTGTTGAAAATGATGTTCTTGAAATCCATGAGGATTTTCTGTCGCGTAGGTATGGCTATTGCGCCAGTTAAATACACCTCTTCTAGTAAATGTGGCTTCATCGGTAAATAAAATTTTATTATAAAACATTTAATCGTCTAAATGCCGCCAAATCATAAACTGACTAAATCGGAGCCTTGCTGGAAAATCCTGTGGTAAAAGATTTTGTACTGGAGTAAAACGATACGGATACAGATTTTCTGTCAGTATTATTCTTGACACCGTAGATTTGCTTATACCAGTGGCCGCAGAAACAAGCCTTGTACTGGTTTCTGGATCTTCTGCAACATGCACAACAATTTCATCCTCCATATCCGCATCAATTACTCTCGGTCTTCCAGCATTCCTGTTTTTGTAATGAAATGACCCTGTTTCGCCTAATCTGTCGAACAATGATCTAATAGTTTTATGTTGAAAGAAAATGCAAAAAAGTATTTTTGAAGTGTGTATATTTTAGGCAATTCCTAGCTGAGCGCTTTCGGCTTTACAAAGCCATCATCAGAGCTATGGTCAATTTTTTAAAAATACCACTACAAAGGAGAGATCTCATTTCCTTAAGTTTCACAATTATGATTTTGTAGGAGTTGGAATTTTTAAACATATAAAAAAAAAACATATAAAAGGTCGACACTGGACGTCACAAACACGTTAAAAAATTGAAAAATTTTTTGTCATGGTACGGGTTTAAGACCCGACCATCTATTGATGTGAGGACGTAGACTGAATAGGACGTAGCTATTCAGTCTACGTCCTCACATCAATAGATGGTCGGGTCTTAAACCCGTACCATGACAAAAAATTTTTCAATTTTTTAACGTGTTTGTGACGTCCAGTGTCGACCTTTTATATGTTTTTTTATATGTTTAAAAATTCCAACTCCTACAAAATCATAATTGTGAAACTTAAGGAAATGAGATCTCTCCTTTGTAGTGGTATTTTTAAAAAATTGACCATAGCTCTGATGATGGCTTTGTAAAGCCGAAAGCGCTCAGCTAGGAATTGCCTAAAATATACACACTTCAAAAATACTTTTTTGCATTTTCTTTCAACTTGTCATAAGTGTGTACAAAAAATATCAGTCTTTTGATTATTAATAGTTTTATGGTTTGGTTGCCTTCTATTGGGATAAAGTTCGAAATAGAGTTCAGCTGCTTTACGAGAACAAAAATTTTCCTGGGCATACAAACAGATCATATCGCACATTTCTACATTAGAAAACTCACTATGACGTGGCATTTTTCCTTTATTTTAAGTGGTTTATAAAAAACTTAATAGCACTTTGACAAATAATGACTTGGACTGCACTTTGACAACTAATAATAAATAAATTCGTAGTTACCTTTAACAACTAATAATAAATAAATTCGTAGTTACGTCTTGACGTTGTCATTAAGTTCAAAGCATACTTGTTTTGCAAAAAATTAAATAGAGACATGCATCATTAACAAAATACGTTTATTTCGAAAACGGTGTACTTTTTTGATTTGAAACAAGAATACCTGCAGAACCTACCTTTTTGTGCAGAATTGAATGTTACTTCATGTTTTTTTTCCTATAATGTTTATACAGGGCGGACAAAAAAAATATGGTCCCATTAATGAACCAATGTTACAGTAGGTGGCGCCACCTAGTGTCAATGGTAAAACTAATATCATTTTCTTTTTAAGAATACTAAATAATAGCAAGATAGCAAATTTCACTTAAATCGGTTGAATAGTTTTTAATATATCCATAAAAATAATATAAAAAAATATTAATGAATGTCCCTGTAAAACGAAAACTAGCAACATTCTTCCTAAGCAATTTGAGCTCAAACGCTTTATTTTAATCACATATTATTAACGCATTCTACAACAACCAAAAATGTATTGCAATTTATTTTGATTTGCACAAAGCATTTGATATGGCTTGGCATCACAAGATAATTTCAACACTGGAATCATGGGGCTATCAGGGAAATATACTTGCTTTTATTAAAAATTTTCTCCTAAATAGAAATTTCAAGGTAATGTGAGATATCAAAAAAAAATTGTATAACCCAAGGTTCGGTAATCAAGCCGACGCTGTTCCATATAGCTAATAATGATATAATAAAATCAATGAACAAACCCATTCAAGCGAGATTGTACGTGGATGATCTTATAATGTTCTTAAATGGAATGGAAACCATATACAGAGTATGGCCAAATTACTGCAAGATCAACTCGATAATTTTATAGCATGGTCTAAAAGGAGTAGTTTTCAATTTGCTTCATTTAAAACTTAGTGCATCATATTCTCAAAGAGACCAAAACAAATAAAAGATATATCTACTTTAAAACTTGGGGTCAGATACTTGAATATGTAAATACAATTAAATATCTAGGTTTTATATTTAATCAAGCTTTAACCTGGAAGGACCACATCAAATAAATATCAGTTTGAATATTCAGTAAATCACAGAAACATTGCCTTAGAAAACTATTGAACTTAGAAACTATTGAGTTCTATCAAAAAACTCCAGCCACAGATCTCAACTCATATTTCCACAGCAAAGTAGTCAACATATGGAATAGCAGATGGTACAAAAAACAGGCAAAATTATTTGAGATCAAACCAATATTTCAATCATGATCTAATAGTTCCACCAATCGTTTTTCTCAGGTTATCATCACACGACTGCGGCTTGGTTATAGTCGCCTTACGCATGGACATCTGATGACAAGGGATCCCCAACCGGAGTGTTATGCTTGCGAGACCCCGCTATCATTAAAACACCTTCTAGTGGAGTGCCCGTTTCATGTTCTTCACCGATAACTGCTGCAAACAACAAAAAAATAAATTTTTGTTGAGCATGTGCACGTACGCCATTACACAGTCCAATAATATCAAAAGGATCTTCCATAAATATCTGATCTCCGGGCACAATCAAAACAAGGATGATTCGGTTCAAGAAACTATTTAGGGAGAATTAAGGAGGACTCACAAAACTGTAAAAGAATTTTTATACAATATATTTAGTAATTTTAAGGATTTGGCATGAGACATTGGCACAAATTACAACAAAAATATTGATTCTGATACCGTTTCGTTCTCAAATATTAAAATGGTGAAAATTGTCAGAGAGAAACCTTATAAATTTCTTTACAAATTATTGTATTTGGATGAATTTAGGACTGTTGTTAATTTCGCTAATCAGAATCAGAAGAAGCAAAAATTGGGCAAAAATAATGACTATTTGATTACTACTGATAAAATTACCAATGTAATCAAAAACTGGTCCAAGAGAAAAACCTATGACAAACCGATGGAAAAATTGCCAACAAGAAAAAGGATTTGATGTCTTTAGTCTCTGACAATCTAACTATTTTCACCGACCACAGTTTTTACAAAGAATTATTAATTAACAAAGACAGTAAAATGTAGAGGTCCTAGTGTTGTTTTTTAGCTACCAAGTTTATGTACTCGCCTAATTCAATACACATCATTATTCTGATCGTGGCCTTTAAAAAAAATTTTGTGAACTCTTTTATTTTTCAATTAAACTATTAAACTATCGTCTACTTTTTATTTATCATTTCTATTCATGTCATTATTCTCTAGATGGAAGATCGAAATAAGTGGATATTTCAATGAAATAATTCTGGCAAAAATTCTGGGACAATTTAAAATTTTTCCAGTTAGTTGCTAATTATTAACTCAAGTAGTACCAAGTGATTGCCAGAATGAACTGAAACGCAATCTTTGACATCTTCTGAAATAAAGGACAGAGTTTTAATCAAAACAATTATAACCCAAAGCATACAATAGCTGTGTAAAATGCCAAACACTTTCAACTCGATTTTCTCGAAACGCGTTTTTTAAGTCTTACTATTATCGACGGAAGGCGATGTTTTCAAAGCAAACTGTGTAAAATTAAGTGACTAGCTATAAACAAATATTATCTTAGAAAGTCAAATGTAGGTAATACAAAAAATTTCATATTAACCACAGCCAACAAAACGAACTGATGAAATAAACTTTTATGAATTTTGAATGCCAAGAAAGAAAGGGGCACTAGACAAGTAAAATATAATTTGCATATGCAAAAAAATGAAAACAAAAAGAAACAGTTCCAGTCACATATAAAATAAACCCTAGAACACACCTGGGCAGTCGACCAGTCAAGCACGGAAATGTGGAACAACTGCAAGGAGGCTCTGAAATTAGCAGCCGAAGGCACATTGGGAATATCCCGAACCCAAGAAAGAAACGACTGGTTCGACCAAGACTGCAAAAAAATAACCTATGAGAAGAACGAGGCATTTAGGACCATGCAACAATGGAAAACTAGGACAATAGATAGATACAAAAACTTAAGGAAAGAAAAAAGTCACGGAGAAACAATAAAGTTCTATCATCAAATAATTATTATTAGAAAAGAATTCAAACCAATAATCAACTATTTTAATGATAAGGAAGATAATTTACTTACCAACAAAGAGGATATCCTGTTACGATGGGTAGAGTACTTTCGAGAGTTGCTGAAAGGGGAACCTGCTAACAATATAGAGCTGGAATACCGAAATTAGGAACTCGTGGAACTCCCCTAGATAAATATAGTAAAAATATCTATAGAAAATCTAAGGAACCATAAATCCCCAGGCAACGATAGCATCCCAGCAGAAATATTTAAGCACGGTCGAGAGCAGCTTACCAAGGTGATGCGAGAAATTGTTTGTAAAATTTGGTCTGAGGAGCAAATGCCTGAAGAATGAAGTTTGCCGTTACACAAAAAAGGAAACCAACTGAAATGCAATAATTACCGCTGAATAACTCACCTAAATACAACATACAAGATATTTTCAAACATTTTGCACGAGAGATTGAAGCCTTATATGGAAACGTTTCTATGAGGATATTAGGCAGGATATAGGCGTGGACATTTAACCATTAACCATGTCTTTACACTACGACAGATCCTCAAGAAAGCGCAAGAGTTTAACATAGATATGTATCATATTTTTGCTGATTTTAAAGCGGCATATGACAGTGTCTTGAGTTAGGAATTCTAAAAAAACTCATGTTTGATAAAAGTGATAATGGCGAAGATGCTATCAGCAGTAAAAGTTTAAAACGACTCGTCAACCACATTTGAAATTCATAGGGGGTTAAGGCAGCGGGATGCGCTGGCGTGTCAGCTTTTTAATGTCGCCTTAGAAAAAGTTGTACGAGACGCTAATTTAGATAGCAGGGGAACAATATTTAATAGATCAGTAAAAATTCCAGCATAATCAAACGACGTGGACATTACAACAAGAACCATTGAGAACTGCGGAAATCCTAACCGAGCTAGTAACAGCAGCAGAACGAATGGGGATACATATGAATCAAAATAAAAACAAATTCATGGCGACTAACACAAACACAAGAGCTGGAAATTTTAACGAAGATTTAATCATCAATGACCAAAACTTTGAAGCAGTCAAAGGGTTCATATATCGGACACCGGTTAACCCCAATAATAACGCATCTGAGGAAATAAAAAGGCGAATATTAATTGCTAACAGGTGTTATCATGGTATATCAAAGTATTTAGCTAGCAAACGTATGTTTTAAAAAACTCTTATAAGGCTGTATAGAACACTGATAGTCTGAGTTCTCACATATGGATCACAGGTATAAACGCTAACTAAAAGAGATGAATCCGCTTGTTCAATTTTCTCACATGCGAAAAATCGTGTCATTTTTTCGCTGTATTATTAACTGTCCTTATATCACAATTTTACAATAATTATCTTAGTCCAACCCTTAATAACCCTTCATACTTACATTTTACCCCTCTTCATTAGAAATACAGACAGTTAAGATAGCAAAGAAGAAAGATGCTCTCTTGATTATCAGCTGTCGATAAGGACAGAACTCTCTTGATGGTCGCCCGTCGCTAAGGACAGACCATTTTCACTCTCTTAGTTTGGATACATTTCCTAATTTTATTGAACCAGCCCTATATAATACAGTCCACATACACGGAAATTATACTAATAATTTCCCACATTTTTGTAGCGGTGTACACCTTTTTTGTACACCGCTCTATCGATTTTTGAAAGAAAGTTGCTACGCAAGATATTCGGAGCGGTCTGTGAGAACGGAATATGAGGCGTAGATATAACTTTGAACTGCAGAATATCTACTAGCATACGTTTGGTGGTAACGAAAGGCAGGGCAGGACATGTAGCCCGTGCCCCTGAATTGAACATGATAAAAAAGATTCCAACAGCGCAGCCCGTAGGAATGAGAAGACGGGGTAGACCAAAGCTGAGGTGGATGGACGGGGTAACACAAGATGCCGAGAAAATCGGAGTCGGCAACTGGAAAATGCAAGCAAGGAACAGAACGGAATGGCGTAGAAAGCTTGAGAAGATCAAGGCTGTAGCACCAAGATAATGATGATGATGATCAAATAATCTTTTTACTCTATTAGAGGCTAATTTTATAGTGGCTAAGAGTTAAGAACGTAGGAAAGGATTACGGCAGTTAAAGCAAAAAGTAAAAAATATTTTTTCTTTCTATTTTTGAAAATTTTGCTTATAAAACCTATACATAAGTATGGTGAATTCATATGGATTTTTATGAGTATTACATTTTTGGGGTGATCTATAAAACTTTAACCACTCTATTTTACACATCATTTGTCCTTTTCCCCAAAATTGTTTATTAGCCACCGCATGTCCATCATCGATGACTGTTTACGATTTATTGCGGTAAATTAATACTCTATAACAAAGTCGTTTAGAAATTTTAAAGCCTCGATTTAGATTTCGCGCGTATAAATATCAAATATCGGTTTATTTGGGTTCAGTAATATGAAATTATTATGTAAATTTTCAGGAATTTATTATCGCGTATACCAAAGAGGGTATTTTGAAAGTTTGAATTATATTTAGCAAATATGCCAGTTATTGGAAATAACAATCATCTATTGAAATTGCGAACATTGGAATAATTCCAATTTAGATATTCAGTTATGGTGAAAAACTAATAGAGTTATGAAGTTTAAATAGGTAGTCATTGAAATGGAAAGGAAACAAAACTTTATTAAGAATAAGAAAGTCTGTCTTGAGTCTATCTTCTAATTTTTCCTTGTTTTATTAACTTTTGTTTAGTATGTCAAAAACTTAATCGGTTCTCTTCTTCTTAAATACTGATTGTAATAGTCTGACACATCCTGACTAGTCAAATTATATAAAAGATTATTAGCAATTTCCATTAGAACCTCTTTGGGATGTTTATTTTAAATTTGGGTTCCATGAATCTCTAGGTTACAGAAATATTCCTTAATTTCTAATTTGGAAATAATTTTCTTTAGCTGTAGGAATGTTTAGCTGAATAAATTCTTTAAGCTTTTAAACAGATGTTTAAACTTCGATGATTTCATTAGATTTCAATGATAAAATTTCAATTTCTGTTGACTTAACCTCACTTTCTGCACATTGACTACATTTGACTGTATTTCCTTTTATTGCAGGGGTATCTCATACAAATGTTACTAATCACAGCATATAATTTTTTTACAACACAAACAATATTTTTATGTAAAGCACGTTTTTTCAATGTTTGTTTTACCAGAAAACTTTGCTTTTATGATTAGGGAATGTAGTTCACTTGGGATATGTACAACGATAATTTATATAATTCATTGTGAGCTGAAACTTTGATGCACGTAGAAATATCTATAAAAAGTAGATGATGGCCAATAAGAAGAAGAATTTATTTCCTTATTGGAGTGGTGTCAAATTACAGAGATACCATGGAAGAACTTTTCGAATCAAATAGTAGCTCTGATGCTGGTAGTGGATATAATAATATTCCTCTGGCTTTGAGATGCTAACACAGCTCAAACATTTTTTCTTTTAAACTATAAAAATCAAAATAAATACCTCGTTATTGTAAGTAAAAATATAACTTTCACTATTATGCCACAACAATATCCTATTTCCTATCTTTAAAATTCAAAAAAGGTTTCAAATTTATTCTTTATAAGACCAGTTTATAAATCGAAACTGATCCAAACAATCAGTATTATCAAAAGCAATACTTCCTGTAGTACTGATGGACTATCTATTACCATTTTCTTAAAGCTTTTAAAAAATGTGTTGTTTCCAAAGACAGCCATTATTATTCCTCTTCATATGGGCGGTGAAAAATCTAATGTTTGCAACTATAGACCTACTACCGGTCCTATCCAAAATTAAACTTTGAGGGTATACAAGGCAACTATCGAACACGGTGATTAATTTAATCTTGCCCAAGTACTTTCGATCAATAGATCATCTTCAGGGGCATTTCGTCAGTTGTGGCCTATCCGACATAGTAGAATGTCATAAATGTAAAATTTGGACATAACAATACAAAATACAATACACTAAGACAAACAAACACTTTAAAATTTTTAAGGAGAAGCTACATGTTGTATAGAAGTCGGAGACAGAATGAATGCTATCCAAAATTATTGGCATACCTATAAGCCCGACTCATGTCCATTTTTATTGAAAACAACATTTTATCACAAAGACAGTTCGGCCTTTTATTCTAATAAATGTACCAGCGATACAATGTTTTCTGTACATGAGGTCTATCAAGCACTAAACAATAAATTTTTTTGACTTTTTGTAAGCTTTGTCTATAAAATTGTTCAATTTTCAGTGACAATAATGCATATTTCTATTCCATTCTATTCTAAATGGAAATGCAAAAAAACGTGGGAAATTCTTATCCAAAAATTATGTTTCCAAAAAGCTAAAGACGTGAACTTATGTTGCACCTAAAGTTGACTTAACTTGAGTGGGACATAATTCAATAAAAATAGACTACATAGACAACAAAGGTGTACGTTTTTGTTGTTGACTTTTACAATGTCAAATTTGACAATATTTTTTTTACATTTTTTTATGTATCCCCATGTTAAAAATTAGAATATAAAAAAATGTTTGACTCTTTTTATTCAAAGAATTAATCCGTCCCTAAAGAGGTTAACTATGTCATATACATACTTTCTTTTTTATAAAAAAATTTTGTTGTGAAAAATATGATTTTCTGCATATTTATGTTACCAAAAACAAAAAGTTTCTTAATACGTTTTTGTGCATTAAATTTGCTATTATTAGCATATGAAAATAGGTTTTTTATATTTTAATCAATGCGGATATACCAGTTTTTTTCTTTGTCACTCTCTGTGCACTGTGGCCACACCGGCTCCATGTCGCGTATTAGTGCTCAGCCGTATAAAATCGTATGCATAAAATGACCCAGTTGATACGATCTGTAGTGGAGTCCTGAACCGGGGGGTGTTTGGTCCAAAGATTGTTATCGACGCTAATGGAAAAAATGCATGAAAACACAAAGAGGTACTTTGAAAAATTGAGCATGTTACAATGTTGTATCGTGACGCACTAGTAATGAATAAATATTGTGCCCTTTGGCCGTTGAATAATATTGGGCAAATAAATCACTTTGCTGACAGATGATGGTAAATAATGCTTGTAAAAGTTGAGGTCTTACTTAAAAACGTATATTACATTTACAATGTAAAATATTCTATTAAACATACAATATACACTCAGATGCAACAAAATGCAACAAAAAAAATTTTGGTCAAATTCAAAGTATTTCAGTTTTTTTTTTGAAATTATAGCCCATCTTGATTTTTTTTTAGTACAATGTGTGGAAATTTATAAATTTTAATTTAGTATTGTTCTGAAGCTATTTTCTTGTGGCATTGTAAATTAATTACTATTAAACTGGGAATAAGCCACAATTAAAGATAAAAATATATTGACGTTTCAATTTCCACTTCGGAAATCGTTCTCAAAATACAAACAGTAAATTAAACAAATTTTGTTTTTTGTTACATAGTAAAAAATTCTTCTAATAATTTAATTTTATCTGACTCATTTATATTGACAATTCAGACATACATTATGCATTTTAAAGTAGACGACTTTAAAATGATATTGCCAATATTGTTGAGTTGCGCTCCTGGGACGACTTTACTTATAAGATAGTTCATTCGATTACATGAAATCAACTTTAACTTGAGAATATCCGTCAGAAAAAAATCATAGCATGTAATTCGTCTTTAAAAAGACAAACACATGACATGATGACAGTAAAATTCTCCTGTTAGTGATTCCATAGTAAATTATAAGGGAAAACCAGGAAAAAACCTCATAATACTATCCCGACATTGTAAGTATTTGTTCGTGAATTTAGTTTACCTTCAACAAACATCAAAGTTCTGATTTTATATGTTACGTTATTTAAAAAACATAAATGATGTATCCTCTATATGTTACTGACTTACTAATACTGGTATTTTCTTATTAATAACTTCCTCTTTCAATATTGGTAACCAGATCCTACTACATTCTGCCGAGAAACTTGCGACACAATTGGCCTCATTTAGCATAATTAGAGCCGCTTCTTTGATTTTTCTTTTTTTACTATCCGTTTCTTTTAGGACTACATTTGAATTATTCCATTGAACCCTATGTTCATTATCCCATGCGTGTTTACAGATTTGAGATCTATCAAATTCTTTATTTTTAATATAAAATTGATGTTCACTTATTCTAACATTTAATGGCCTTTAAAATATGTCTACTTTAAAATGCATAATGTATGTCTGAATTGTCAATATAAATGAGTCAGATAAAATTAAATTATTAGAAGAATTTTTCACTATTTAACAAAAAACAAAATTTGTTTAATTTACTGTTTGTATTTTGAGAACTATTTCCGAAGTGGAAATTGAAACGTCAATAAACGTATTTTTATCTTTAATTGTGGTTTATTCCCAGTTTAATAGTAATTAATTTTAATTTAGTATAATGAGTTTTTTAATAAAAGTATTTTGATCAAATATTTACAATAAGACAAATGCTTGAGAAGTATTGGAAATATAATCACGACGTGCATCAGATTTTTATAGACAAATAGGCTTATAATTCAATTAATCGTGCAACATTATCGAAGGCAATGATCGAGCTCGGGGTACCTAAGAAACTAGCTGTGGTAACACAAATGTGTGTAAGTAACTATTTTGCTCAAGTTAGAATAGTGGGAAAAATATCGAATGCTTTCTGCGTAAATTCTGGACTGAGACAGGGAGATCCGTTGTCTCCATTGTTGTTTAACCTGGCCTTAGAATATGCCATGTCAAACAAAAATATATACAAAAATAAAACCAGACATAATTGCTCGGTGAGCAAAAATCATACTCGCCTTTGCCGATGACGTAGACGCAGTAGCACAATCAACACTAGAAATTAAGGATATTTTCTTGAGCTAACTCTCGATATAAGAGTTCATAGTAAATAAGAGTCTACGTCAAGGAGGAGTCCTAGACCGCATACTGTTTAATATTGTCTTTATTGACATAATTAAAGAAACTGGAGCAGAAACATTAAAATGATATGACGGACATAGAAATCTAGAAGCAGTGTTGATCTCAGAGTGATATTTGGGATAAATGAAGAAGAGCTCAATCGAAATTTACAAGAATGGAACGCTGCACTAATTAAACGAAATTTGAAGATCAATAATGAGAAGACGAAAGTAATGGTATGTAGAAAAAATAGAAAACAAACTAAGATAACACTTAACGGAAATACACTTGAACAAGTCGATACTTACAAATACTTGGAAATACAAATAGAGAACAAAGGAACTGAAGAAACTGAAATAAGTTCCAGAAAAAAAAGTGCTGCTCGGATCTACCACGCAATTAAAAGTACGTCTTTGTCGAAAAAAGAAGTATCTCAAAAAGCCAAAGTGACGATATACAAGACGGTGTTTGTGCCAATTTTAACTTTTGGAAAATACATAGCAGTCGGTCAGATAGCTCAGCGGGCTGTGCGGCTGCCTCTCATTCGCTTCACTGTCGAATGGTTCAGTGGATGTGGGATCGAGCCCCAGCTCGGTGTACAGAAAACAAAAATTCTAACGTAGCAGTTTAAAATTCTAGATGGCTTAGACTAGAATATGCTGGGATCTGATCGGCCTATGGTGGAGCAGTACGGCAAGAGATAAAGGCTTGCGGCTCGGTGATAGTCCTCCATAGATCCCTACTGGACGGGCGTAACGCCTAAAAAACCGGATATATATATATATATATATATATATATATATATATATATATATATATATATATAATACAGAGTATAGAAATAAAGTTTTTTAGAAGAATAATGGTTATAACCAGGTTGGACAGAATTAGAAATGAGGCATTCAGAGAACTTCTTAAGATCCAACCAATTATTAAGAAAATTGAAGAGGTCCAACTGAGATGGTATGGGCACATGGTTAGAATTAATCAAGAAAGATCAGTTAAAAAAGTATGGGAAGCCAGAAGACAAACCAAGAGACATGGGGCAGGCCAATGAAAACATGGGATGGTAATGTAACTTCAATGCTAGAGACACGAAGAATCAGCAATAAACAAGCAAGAAACCAAGCAAAGAATAAGAATCAATGGAAAAAATTCTACATGCAACTAACTAAAGACATTACACCTGACACCTTAGGGTAAATGGGTTTAGGATTATATATATATTTATTTAACCCCGTACAATATGCCAAATATAAAATTTTATCAAAAACTGACTATACCAAATTAAAATTTATAAATTTATACTTCTTTTTAGAGTTCCGTCTCTCAAGGAGGTTGGCAGTCGTAATGGCTATTTTTATTTTTGAACTTGCTGCTCTAAACAAATCAATCGATCTGCATTGATACCAATCACGTAGATTCTTCAACCATGAGTTCTGCCTTAGGCCGAAAGATCTTCTTCCTTGAATCTTTCCCTGTATTATGAGTCTCACAATTTCATATTTTGGTTTCCTCGTCACGTGGCCTAGGTATTTCAGTTTTCTGATTTCTGGTTTCTGGTACACAGTATGCTAAAAAAATCATTAAAATGGGGCTAAAAATAAAAAAAATTAAATACTTTGAATTTGACCAAAATTTTTTTCGCATCTGTGTATATTAAATACTAATTTTTTTATTTAGTGAAGACCGTTGGCAAATACCTCTATCTACCATTGAAACTTTCCTAAAACGAATACGAAATATTTTAATACCAGTTAAGCTCTCCCGCCATTTTTTCGAGTCAGCAGAATCTCTCGTTAAATAAACATGATAAATGTGCTTTATTTAAAGCCAAAGATTCTGTCTGAAAGCTGAAAGCGTGTCTGCAAATATGGCTTTAATGTATTGCTGTTGTGACTGACAGATTACGATTAGGTATTTTTGTGTTTGGTAATTTCGTATTATTCGCAATTCTTCAGCAAGTGACGTTCAATGACAAAAATTTATGAGAGATAAATTATTTTTTAAAGTTCCAGTGTTGATAAAGTGTTAACATCGATTTTAAGCAAGATAAGCAGCTTTAATATTTTAGCTATTTTTTATAAGCATTTAAATACTTCAATTTTCCAGTTTGGAGCTTATTGAAAAAGACCCTTTCCGTTTCTTAAACCAAAAATACTACAAAGAGAATTCCAGTACTTGAAATTTACACAGAAAAGAAGCAATTAACCTCAGTACAGCAATCAGCGCATTGTAAGCATTTCTCGGTTGTTAAAGTCTCTAAAGTGGTTAAACGTTCGCCAACAAAGCAACTAATACGAAATACAAGATAAATGCCTTACGAGAGAAGGTATTGTCGAAATTTAAGAACTATTGTTTACATTCTAGAAAGTAAAGGACGCTTTTCTAAAAGATTCTTATATTTGTAGCATATTTCGACCTCTTTGCAAATATATTTTAATTATGCCAGGATTATTTATCAGGAGCTTGTCCCTACTCCTGATTAACCTTGCAGTAGTCGAGCGTGGACTCTTGCTACATTATTTTTTTTATGGTATTTTAATCGTTTCGTCTCCTCTCACTAAGCGAGTCTAGGTATCTTCTAGCATTATTACATTGGTGTTGTTTTAATGTATATCCAATCTTTAATATGGTATCGACCCTACTGTTATTATTTGAATAACGTTACACGTTTGGGTAAGGTTTATTTAGTGTGTTCTGTATATGCGTTTTATAGTCCATATTAAAAAATATACAGAGTGGCTCAAAAATCTGAAAACAACCAATTATCTCGTCAATTGCTAGTCTTGACTTATACAAACAATCAACTTGACATTATGACAGAATTATTTACCCGTCTATATGAAACAGGAACTTTACCAGAGATTGGTACATGTCCATATTTTTACCACTGCCAAAAAAAGCAAATACTAAGAAATTTGAAGAACACCGAATCATTAGCTTCATGAACCACACACTTAGAAGATTCTTAAACATTGCGTAAATAATACCCTCCTCCAATTGAACAATTGGGGGGTATTGCTGATGTACAATTTGGACTTCGCTGCGGCCTTGGCACAAGAGAAGCACTTTTTAGCATACAAGTATTTATACAACAAACAAGAGATATTAATAAAAATGTCTTTGCCTGTTTCATTGACTTCAAAAAGGCATTTGACAAAGTACAGCATAAGAGGCTTATTGAAACTTTGCGAATCGCAAACATCGATGACAAGGATATAAGAATAATAGCCAATCTCTATAGAAAACAAGTAGCCAAGATTCGAGTAGATAATCAATTATCCAATGAAGTCCCAATACAAAGAGGAGTACGACAAGGTTGCATACTCTCGCCTTTACTGTTTAATGCGTACTCTAAACATCTATTTCGAGAAGCTTAGGGAGAAACGACTGATAGCGTGATTGTTAACGGTGAAGTAATAAATAATCTAAGATATACAGACGACACATTCCTTGTTGCGGATAGTGCTGAAGGAATACAAAGACTGATAAATCAAGTAGTTAACATTGGTAGAAAATATGGAATGAAACGTAATAATAAAAAGACGAAAATTATGATCATAAGCAAAAACCAAGATGCAGATGCAAAGTTTATGGCAGACAATGAGGAATTGTATAGAACAGAAAAAAACATACCTAGGATGCAACATCACAGACATCTTCTACGGATCACTTATACGAGATTAAATGTAGGATCGAAAAAGGAAGGAGTACCTTCTAACAGATGAAGAAAGTTATTTGCAATTTAATCTTGAACTTACATCTCCGACTCAAAATCCTTAATTCTTATGTGTTTTCTGTTCTTATGTATGAAGCAAAGGTATGGAGAAACCAAAAAACACATTTACGGTAGTATAATCAAAAGTATTACACTTTACGGTTCGGAAGTATGGGACGTCATCAAAGCTAATAGAAACAAACTTATGACGACATAAATGGATTATCTGAGACGAAGCTGCGGTAAATCGAAACTTGAGAGAGAGTTAGAAACGAACAAATAAAAAACTAAATCAAATGGAGCGAAATATCAATGATCATATAGAAAGAAAACAATGAATCTGGTTCGGACATGTTAAAAGAATGCCAGAGTATATATGGCCTAGAAGAGTACTAGAATGAACCCCTCCCGAAAGAAGAAAGAGAGGACGAACACGGAGAAGTTGACGCAACGATATTGATGAAGCAATGGCGGCAAGAGACTTGGAAGAGGCAACTGCATATGACAAAAAAAGATGGAAATTGGGGGCGGCAAAGCAGCGACAGCCGTAACCAATCCGTTATTATATAGATTTCATATTTGATGTTTGCAATGTTGCCAGATTTGCCGTTTCTCTTATAGTATTAGTAACTTTGGTTTTTCAAATTCATCACCCTGTATATTGTCATTATTGGAATAATTGAAACGGCTAGATGAGAATACTGAGAAGAATTACAGGAAATACACTGAGAGATCGAAAGAGAAGTGAAGACACAAAAATACACAATGGACACAAAAAAGAATAAAATAATGAAATAACCACATGCAGAATAGGGAAAACCCGTGTCATCAAAATAGCAAGAGATAAGTCACCAATCGGCAGAACTTTTGGATGACTGTAAATAATGGAGGGACAAGCTTCTATTGAGGTATTAATCCACCACTGAAGAAGAAAAATTGCTTATAAAGGGAAAGAAGAAGAAAATTAAAAAAATGATTTTTGACGTTAACTTTGAAGTAATCAAGAAGATTGACAAAAGTATATAAAAAAACTAAAGACAATGAAACAAAATTCTGTCTATGTTAATAAGCAAGCTACACCATACTCTTCAATTCCCATATGTCTCAATCATAAAGTTTATATTCAATATGTTTTGTCTGTAAAAACTTATAAAATAGAGACTAAATTCCTAATTAAATAATTAATTAAATATATTTGTGATTTATACAGTTGAACGCTCGATTTAGATAAACGATAAAAAAAATGACAGAGTGTTATTTTAATTCGAGACAGTAAAAAACCCCTTTACTAAAATTTAAATGATTGCAGACGATGATTTAAACTCCTGTTCATTTTCGTATATTGTATTAATCAGAATATCAGCATAGTATTTTTAAAGATATAAGAAAAACAAGATGTCATAGCTATAAGACCGTAGTTTTTGGTGAATTGACTGTCGCCGTGGTAAAAATATGAACTATACGTGACATTTTGAAAGCTGAAAAGCCACAAACTAGGAAAGATGAATTTGTTGAGTACGTTGTTGGATCTAGCAAAAATCTATGCATTCATTTTTTTGGCACTTGTAAAGTTACTTTATCGTCGGTTTAGTTTGGGAGAACTTTTTTTTTGTATTGGATTCACTGAGATAAGAAATTGAATTATATAAATATACGGATCTGTAGTAATCGAGTCGCCATGTTGAGTGGCGTGACAATTAGTTTGATTAATCTCATATTTCATTATATTAAACAAATATTTGTGGAAAATGAAGTAAAAATGGTACTAAATGCAGTAATTATTACCGAATATTACTTCTATATTTTTACGACTTATTTTTTCTAAGTAAACAGCTAATCGCAAAACAGTGTAAATTCATAAAAAAGTGGTGAGTTTTTGAAAAAATTTTACAGAGGACTCTATAAAGTACGAAAACCATTCGTTAAAAAAGTTCTATAATGAAAATATCATTTATAAAATAAATATTGGTGAATACTATTTTCCTGCTATCAGGTTGTTACGTGGTTAGGTACAGCTGGTTCCTAAAAAACTAATACGACCCTTACTAAGATTTGATCATTTTGAACAGTGTATTTAATTGGTCTGACATTATACTATATTTTTTATGACAGACAAATAATAAAATAAACAAACAAACAACAAACAATTGATTACATGTATATGTTAATAGTCGGTGGTCGGAGGACGACCACCGAATAGATGGACGGATGATATCAAGAGCATCACCACAAACTGGAAGCAAGAAGCTCAAGACAGAAATAGGTGGAAAATTTTACGGGAGGCCTACGTTCAGCAGTGGACAAACATAGGCTAATTGATAATGATGATGATGATATGTTAATTCATAAATGGTAATAATTATTAAGGTCTAAATTTTAATATTATTTTTAATTTATGCATTCATAAAGAGTATATAGATAATGGTTTTTACATAAAAAAGGATTGTTGTTATTATTTCTATTATTATTAGGGAATAAAACAAACAATTCAACAATATATTAAATCAATAATTGTAATCAAATTAAAAAATAACTGGGCACTGTCAGAGGCAGCTAACATTTTAAAGCGAGGGTCTGGAAGACTAAAACTTTTAAATTTAGGTACGTAAAAATAAAATTTATATTTTGTAATATCTCCATCGGCATTGATAACAGCTTGTAGTCTTCTGTCCATCTTCTGTCTGTCTTCTTCAGAGAGCACTTTCTAAACCTGTTGTACACTGTGCCAAAGCTCCTCAGCATTACGCCGATACAACCGTTTTATAACAACCTCCCACACATTCTTGATTAAGTTTAAATCTGGACTATAGCTGGGCCATGTTAAGGTATTGATGTTGTTATTCTGAAGCCACTGGTTTATTATATTTGCAGTATAAACACAACAATTATCTTGTTGCAGAACAACATTATTTTCTGGATACAACTGTTTTACTCTTATTTACTTGCTTTATTAATGATCTTTCTAATTGTCTCAACTTTTCCACTTGTTTAACTTGCAGATGATTTTAAGATGTTTAGAGTTGTAGAAGATCAATGTGATTGCCAACTATTACAACTAGATTTAAATGCGGTATCTAAGTGGTTTCAGATAAACAGAATAGATCTAAATGTTGACAAGTGTTCAGTGATGACCTTCACAAGTAACAGGAACTTTATTAAAATGGTTTATTCTATCAAGAATAGAGAATTGTCCAGAAAATCCGTGTGTAAAGATCTTAGTGTGAATTTGCAGCAAAGCTAGTACTTCAATGATCACTATCATATTGCTACTAATAAGGCTTTTAGGATATTAGGATTTATAATTAGAAACACCAAACATTTTAAGATGATAGATAGCATAATTAAACTTTATAATTCCTTGATAAGACGACATCTTAAGAATGCTTCTGTAGTTTGGGCACCCCATGCAGAAGTAAATATAGATTTACATACTTCATGTCTTACCGGAGTATGCTTGAAGCTTTTAAATTTGTAACACTGGAAAAGAGACAAAAAATGCAAGCAATGCTACTTGTATATTATACTTTGAATAACTTAAAATATAAAGACTTATTCTTAATCAACTATATAAAGTTCTTCTTCTTCTTCAGTGCCTTATCCGGTCCGGATGTTGGCGACCATCAAGGCTATCATTGTTTTTGGATGGTACACAAGGCAAATATCGAACACAGTAGTTAATCAAATCTTGCCCAAGTACTTTCGATCATAAAATCATCCTCAGGGCATTTCGTCAGTTGTGGCCTATCCAGCAGTAACAGAATGTCATAAATGTAAATTGGGACATAACAAATACACTAAACAAAGAATAACAAACACTTTAAAATTTACGAAATGGAGAAGCTACATTTTATATAGAAGCCGGAGACAGAATGACAGAATTTGGTATCATTGTTTTGTTGACTGCTCTGCGAAACAGCTCCGCTAAGGTCATCCCAAACCATTGTCGGAGATTTTTCAACCACGAGATACGACGGCGTCCCGGTCCTCTTCTGCCAAATACTTTACCCTGCATAACGAGTTGAAGAATTCGATATTTTTCTTCGTTCCACATCACGTGGCCGAGGTACTCAAGCTTACGTTGTTTGCCATGCGCTGTAGGACCTCAACGTTGGTGACATGGTCCACATAAGATATTTTTTTATCCTTTTGTATATCCACATCTCGAAGGCTTCGATTCGTTTTTCAGTGACTTGCGTCAGTGTCCAGGCTTCAACTCCATATAATAACACTGAAAGAACGTAGCACCTCACTATCCGCATCTTGGTTCCCAAACTGAGATCACTGCAGCACAGCAAGGATCTCAACTTAATAAATGTAGACCGTACCATTTCAATTCTGGATCTAATCTCTTGAGCGTAGTCCCATCGTACGCTGAGGGTAGTTCCGAGGTAAGTGAATCTGTCGACTCTGATAAAGTTCTTGGTACCTAAGAATAACTTAAAGTTAAGTCATACAGAGCTGTTTTTTTATTTGTGAGACAGACTGCTCGCCAATAAATAACATGATGAGGCAGTACAATATAATACTAAAAAAAATAGCGACATAGATATCTTCAACACCAACATCAAAGCAATTAATTCTAGCTTTCTATCCACTTCGATCATTTTATCTTAGCATGTAGGTATATCTAATGTCAAAAGTTCTACTTGTAATTACATTTTATTCTGTAAAATGTGATTGTTGTGGAATAAATAAAAATTAAAAACCTGCAGTAATACGCCATACTATTCCCATTCCTCTAGATGAAATCCATCCACCCTACTTTGGCGCTTAAATGACCAGCTGCTCGATATCTATCAACATATAGAATATTAAATCTATTATTATCTGGTCTTTACAACCCAATTTTGACCTTTTTAGAAGATTAAAAAATTTTATTATCTGTAAATTTTACTCACTACAAAAAATCTTGATTTTGTAGCTGATTATTTAAAGCAAATATGTCTTGATTGCTTTGAACGAATGATCCTGAGAGAAATATTTGGTGGCATCTGTGAAAATGGTGTTTGGAGGAGGAGATGCAACTACGAGGTATACCACAAATATAAACAAATATTTGGTGGTAAAGACGTAGTATCTCTTATAAGAATAGGAAGACTAAGATGGGCAGGACATCTAGCAAGATCACAGCAGAACAACCCTCCTAGAAGAATCCTTACCTCACAACCCGTGGGAAGTACAAAAAGGGGTAGGCCAAAACTCAGATGTAAGGATGGTGTATATGAGGATGGTAGAAAGATAGGCGCAGCAAACTGGCAACGGTTGGCAATGGATAGGACTGCCTGGCGTAATAGACTTGGGAAGGTCGAGGCTCTTTCATAGGGCTGTAGCACCATTGATGATGATGATGATGATGTCTTGATTGCTTTGGTTGTGGAATAAGAGCTTGTTTTTTGTTGCAGTTCGGTACCTAAATCACGATGCTTTATTTCTGTACCAAGTTGTTGTCTTTCTTCCCGGAGACTGTGACATAATTCTTGAAGCTTTCGCATCTTCAAACGGATTCTCTTCTAATCTCTCCAAAAGCGTACAATCTTCATGAGCGGTAGATATTTTTGGTTTTCCGGAACATTGCTTTCTTTTAAGAGTTTTTTGTTCTCTCTATCTTTTATTAATATTAAAAACTGTTGTTTTGCTTACATTTGATTGTTTTTTGATTAAAGTGGTTTGCTACGGAAGATAGTGACCAAGCATTTCTAATTTCGTTACAATTTTTGCTTTAAGTTCTTTCCTAGCATGTGGAAGTATTTTTTTAAGTTTAATAAAATATGTTATATGACAAATTTTAAGATTTGGTAGTGACAGTAACAGTATGTAAATAATAAGTATTTATCCTCAAAATACACTCTTTAATTTTCTACAAATAAGCTTTACATGTCGTATCAGTTTTTTTAGGAACCAGTTGTACCAAGAAGTATTATTATATATATTTAAAAATGGATGGTTCTTAATACGGTTTAATTTAAGAGAATAACAATACAATCTCTGTAAATTTTTGATAACACAATAAGAAGAAGGAACACTTAAGTCCCATCTCCAATCAGATATTTAATTAAGATTTAAACATGTAGTATTGTGGTATTAAACTTTATAAAAAGTTTTCAGAACCTGGAAAAACTTAAAAAATGTCGCAAAAAATGTTGTGATATTTATTGCAAAAATTAGTTATTGGAGTTTGGTTGTGAATAAAAACATTTTAATAATTTTTGTATTATGCTCTGCAGTTTGAATAAAATTTTGTTTCTAATAGCCGCTGTTGAGTTTTATCATAATGTTTGCCTTTGTCACGTTATAAATTCTAAATACCAACACCACCAAATGAATTGTTGAAATATGATGGAGCGGCGATAACGGGCTAATTGACCACATTTATTAACAAGATAACAAGATACAATTAAATACCAAAAGGATGGAGGAAAAGCTAGCTAATCTGATTATTCGAAAAGGTTGATAAGAAACAACCTGAAAACTACAGAGATATCAATTTGCTTAATGCTACTCTGAACTAAAATTTTTACAAAAATGAATAAATCAGTTCATAGACTCTAATGACTTGAAAAAGGCATTTGACAGAGTAAGACTTAAATATGTAATACATCTTTTGTAGAATACACAGATACTGCTTAGTGTTATAAAAACAATTTTTTCTATTTGTGTGCAAAATTAAATTAAGGGTGGGAACACTCAATGAAAAATAAGACAGACATTGAAAAATAAGATCAGCTTTCGTCAAAATAAAAAATCTTTTACAGTCATCTTATAAACTTGAAAATAAAAGTTTGGTTAATAAAATTCTACGTATTCTTCGTTATTCTACATAAAGTAGAGTCATTGACCTTAACCGAAGCATTAGAAGCACTGAAGAGATTTGAGACATTAAATATGTCGTGATATGGATGCAAGTTAAGAATTTCCTGAATAGACAAAGATGCCAATGAATAATTCTACAAAGAAAGGGTAAAAAACGCTAAATGTGGCTAAATCATGCATAATGAACAACGAAATCATCATACGAATCATATCATACGAAGATGACTTTGACCAATACCGAATTTTTAGAGCAGTAATGAACAATATCAAAATAGCCTTGTTAGTGTCCAACATTCGTAACGAATACGATCCATAAGAAGATCTCGTAACAACTTTAATACATAATAATCTTTAGTGCATAGATATCTTAATGAAACAAATGAATTAGTAGACTTGGACACATTGAATAGCCAGCGTGACCACCAGACCTATTACTCATCGATTATTTTATATGTGGGGATCTAAAAAATAATGTTTGTAAAACCAAACTGGAAGATATTAAACAATTAAAAAATTAGAACTGAAATAAACAACACTTTTTATGGGGCCATAAACAAAGTACAACAATCATTTATTCAAAGTTTATAATATTGTCAAAGACAACCAGAGCTACAGTTTGAACATTTAAAATAAAGTAGGCTCTTACTAATTTATTGTTAGGTTTCTTTATTTAATTTTATCATAAATATTTAATTTGTTTTATGTATCCTATTTATACTTTAGAAATCAACTAATTTATATAATATTTTACGAACACTGGGTAACTATATGTATGTTAACAGCAGCTTAAAAATATCGTGTGTTATTTTCAACAAACCCCACTTGCGTTGTTATGCTAATGAAACTGAAAAATGTTTACCATCATTTTGTAAACATATGTCGTGATGAGCTCGTAGCTCGAAAACAAGTTTATATATTAATAAAAGGGATAAACTGTGCAAAAGTATTTACCGTGGTGAATCTCGAAAGCTATAAAATGAAACAGTCTTAAAAATGGTGAAGATGTAAAGTGTGTGTTACGGGGAAGCATGCTGAAAAATTAAATGAAAAAATAAGAATAGAATGGATCCAGACCACTCAGAAGTCAATCCTCAGAGGAGAACTATATTTAAAAAACGTACAATCACAAAACAAGTTATTAAAAACTATTTTTGGCACTGGTTCAGTAACACACGTGGTTTTTAAACGAACAAACTGACAGATTAGAGGGTGCAATTTTGCTTTATGTGATACAAGTCTGTACGATCGTGATTTTTGGATCGGTTTTTCGGAAAAATCGCCACGCCAGACCAAATCACATGAGTGGAAAAAGTTTTTCGGTCTTTCGTTTCCGTGCAAAAAGTAAGCGGAACGTAGCCAAACTGGTGTTCCGAGAGAGAACTGGGAACCTCAGACTTGCGCTCCTAAAGCCGTCCCTCATATTGATTTCTGCCTCTTCCCCGCTCGCGCTTTTTACACACGACGGGGGTAGTTACCCCTCTGCGCTACTCTTCTCTCCGAGCAGCCGAGTCGTTTGTTGCTTAACTGGAAATATACAAACTTGTGGCGTTAGTGTACTTTTCGGTAAACCTTTTAAAATGTAATTCCATAAAATATCCCGTATCTAGCGGTAATAAGACGGGAATTGGCGATTTGCAGAAGACACAATATGGAAGAAAAAAATAACACAAGATGTTTCTATCGAGTTTCTTTTTTAATTAAAGAAATCGATTAATCTATGATAAATACTTATAACACGTACACACAGACAAACACATATACATACACACACACTTGTCCCAATTCTCCAATTCTTACAAAATTTTTACTTAATTTTTACAAAATTTAACAAAAATAAAATATGCTAACCATAATACAAGCATATAATAAAACTAAGTAATTAATAACGATTAAATAATTATTGTTAAATAAATGATTCTTCTTCTTTAGGTACCGTCTCTTTTAATGAGGTTGGTAATCTTCACAACTATTTTCACTTTTGAGATTGCAATACTATTTAACTGGGAATAAGCCACAATTAAACGTTAAAATGCGTTTATTGACGTTTCAATTTGCACTTCGGAAATTGTTCTCAAAATACAAACAGTAAATTCAACAAATTTTGTTTTTTGTTAGTGAAAAATTCTTCTAATAATTTAATTTTATCTGACTTATTTATATTGACAATTCAGACATACATTATGCATTTTAAAGTAGACGACTTTAAAATGATATTGCCAATATAGTTAAGTTGCGCTCCTGGGACGACTTTACTTATAAGATAGTTCATTCGATTACATGAAATCCACATTTCCTCACTAAGTTCACCAAGATTTTCTGAGAAACAGAAACAGAATGTTAAAAACGCATTTCAAAATGTGGGTGCAAAGTCTAAGTCAGATAAGCAACTTTTTCAAAAAGACTTATGTAAAACTACGATAGCAGCTTACATATCACTAAGAAAACTTCAGTATTTCCAATTAGGAAGTTTTTTACAAAGGCAATGCAGTCAAACTATTCCTGATGAGTCGATCGTTAGAAAGAAAAATGTTTATTCGGTCTACGAGACATTTCTTCAGAAAATAAAATCTTCAATTAAAAAGAAAAGCTTATACATCGTTGTGGATGAGCAGTTGAACAAAAAAAATAATGTGACGGTTTTCAGATTCATACAGCTATCATACACTCTATCAAGCTTCTTTCTTCCAAACCCAATACAAGAAGAATAGTTGTTGGTGCTTCTATCTGATGCCGCACCCTATATGGTAAAAGTAGATTATAACCTTAAAGTATTTTACCCTAATTTGGTGCATGTTACATGTCTTCTGCATGAGATAAACCAAGTAGCAGAAATGATCAGAACACAATTTCTGTTGGTAAATAAGCTAATTTCAAAATTTAGAAAAGTATTTATCAAAGCCCCTCTAGGAATGCAGATGTATAGGGAGAGAGTGCCTAGAGTTAGTTGTAGCACTAGAACCTGTAATTATCAGATGGAGAACGTTGATTAACGCGGCTGTATTCTACGCTGAACATTTTGAAGACTTAATCTTGGATATTGAGGACGACGTTCAGAGTTTAGTTTAAAGTAAGGACGTATTATTACAGAATGCTAGTGTAGCTAGAGATTTACTTTTTATTAAAGTAAATTTTGGCTTTATATCAAATATGATTACATCGTTAGAGAGTGGACAATACAGTTAAGTCTATTAGTAGCATTGAAACTTTTATTGTTAAGTATGGCAACGTTTCGGGTAAAGTTGGAAATCAAATAAGGTGCAAAGAAGAAATGATTTTAACAAAGAATAAAGGGTTTAAATTAAAAAAAAGTCAAAAATATCTACGAAAATAGGTTTTCATACAGATCAAACCTGGAAGACTATGAAAATTCTAGACGAGAAAAAAAGGACGTTTAGAAGAAAAAAAAGAGCCTTACGATAACGCTCTAAACGAGATTGTTAACCACCACAATAGAAAAGACTCGAGAAAATTCTACCAGAAGATAAACAGCTGCATAAAAGAATTTAAAACCAGAATAACAGCATGTAAAGACAGAGATGGTTCCATAATTAGTGACAAAGAACAGATACTAAACAGGTGGGCGAATCATTTTGAAGAACTCCTTAGCGACGGTCGTGAAGAAGACCAAATAGAAATTACTTTGCCTGAACGGACGAAAAACGCTCAAGAGCCGCCCCCACCGAAAAAGAAATTAGAGAAGCCATTTCAAAACTGAAAGATAACAAAGCCCCTGGTTTGGACAATCTTCCTGCTAAACTCTTTAAAAATGGTGGTGACACACTTTTTGAACACATGTATAAATTACTAACTAAAATCTGGAAATGGAAGGAAACACCCGCAGACTGGAAATTGGGTGTAATGCACCCTCTTTACAAAAAGGGAGATATGAAGGTGTGTGATAGTTATAGAGGCATCACCCTACTTAACGTGGCATATAAAGTATTGTCCAACGTAATGTACAGAAGATTGATCCCCTATGCTGAACAAATAGTTGGAACCTATCAGTGCGGTTTCCGACCCAATACATCAACAACGGATCAAATTTTCACAGTCAGGCAGATTTTTGAAAAAACACTTGCGTTCGGAGTCGACACCCACCACATAATCATGGATTTCAAAGCGAATAGATTTCATACGACTCAGTCAACAGACAAAAACTTCTGCAGGCTATGGTGGAATTTCAAATGCCGCTTCATCATGTTCAACTAACGGAATTTATACTCACAGGTGTAGAGAGTGTAGTCAGAATCCAAAACGACTTTTCAAGACCCTTCCATTCTAAAAATGGACTGAGACAGGAAGATTACCCTTGCACTAAAAAAAGTAATTCGATAGTGCCATATTAATGCGAATGGCACCATGTTTCACAAATCTATACAAGTGGTCGGATATGCAGATGACATAGACATTATTGCTAGGTTCACAGAATCTCTGATAGAAGCATTTTGATTATTAAGGGCGTCTGCACTGAGAATGGGATTGAAAATAAACGCACAGAAAAACAAGTATATGTATTGTACTAGATCAGGCAACGAGATACCTAGACTATTAATTGATGATCTGGAACTGGAAGGTGTGGACACCTTCGTCTACCTAGGCTCGCTGCTGACCAAAGACAACAATGTCAGCGAAGAAATTAAACGGAGAATAGTGCTTGCCAATAAGTGCTATTATAGCTTAAGGAAACAAATGACCCCAAAACTAACCAGAAAAATTAAAGTTACCATATATAAAACAGTAGCCAGTGTTAACATACGGATCAGAAACGTGGTCACTTACACAGAACGACCGAGAATTATTTAAACGTTTTGAGATAAAAGTTCTAAGGAAAATATATGGAGGAGTCCAAGAACAGGGTTTATGGCGTAGGCGCTACAACTTTGGGTTATAAAGAAGTTTTGGGAAACCTGACTATGTAAAATGTATTAAATTAGCATGCCGTTGATGGATCTGACATGTAATTTGGCGAGATGAAGATACAACGATCAGAAAAATTTTCGACCGGAGAGGACGAAATTTTCGAAGATTGTTCTGAAGAATGATTTGGCTCATAACGGGATGTAATGCCACTGATTATGATGACTTTCTGGAACCTATTGTGTTCTATTACATAACTAAATTTTCAACCATATTGGATTGCATATTTTGTAATTTAAGTCGATATTTGTGAAAATTTTATAAAAAAATGCATATATATGCGCATATTTTTTCAAAAAAACGTTGCATATGCACTCTATTCATGAGATATAAATAAAATCATGAGATTTAACACTTTATGACCACACTGTTTTAAACATTATGTTGACGATTTGTTATTCGCCCTTATTAGCATTTAAATGTCAGAAAGATTAGGAAATAACTATATTTTTTACTTCAGTTTATCGTTGATTGATAATTCTACTTCGGTATTAGCGATATACATAAATATAATGTAACAATAAAACACTGAAAACTTTGTTTTCTAATTTCCACAAAAATTTATTTTAACTCTTATCACTACAGCTCGTTCGGCTCATTGCCTTTCTCAAGTGATCTATTTTTGGCACGCGTTTACACTTTATAGTCTCTAATGAAATATTTTGATTTTTTAAGTATAACAAAACAATAGAATTCTTAAATAATCAAAATATTGAAACTTTACTTAAAGATCCGACAGAAAAATATCAAAAACAAATTAAGCTAGCGTTAGAAAGTTCAAAATCAATAGTAAATCCAATAGAACAGAAATACCTCAATATCATGAACCCACAGCCTCCTAAATTATACTTTTTCATTAAACTACACAAACCGCCTCACCCAATAAGACCTGTAGTTTCTTTTTATACTGCTCCGTTATTTAAACTAAAAAAAAACTGTTAGAGATTATTTTAGAACACACTAAATTTTCACCTAAATTTACCATAAAAAATACAATAGAAATAGTTAATAAAATACAACATTTTTAATTACCTAACAACTCCAGATTAATTTCATTTGACTTAAAAAATCTTTTTCCTATTATTCCTCCTACAGAAACTTTCATTCTAGTAAAAAACCTTTTAGACCAAAATAGTAAAAATCCAATAATTACATCTGAAATTTTACATCTTTTTGAAGTTTGCATAAACCAGGACTACTTTGAATTTAATAATCAAATATATACAAATACAGTGCAGGACTTATAATGGGCAATCCTCTAAGCCCATTGCTATCAATATTTTTATAGATCATCTAGAGACAAAGATTTCAAAACATCCCGTATTTAAACAGTTTTTATATTGGTGGAGATACGCAGACGACGTACTAGTATGTTTCATATGAACTAACAGGCAACTCGACCAATTTTTATCATATTAATTTACTTCATAGTCATATATTTACAATAGAAACAAAACAAAATCAATCTATAAATTTTTTAGATTTAAGAGTTATCAGGCTTAAAAACAAACATGACTTCTCCATATTTCAGAAACCTACCCATACTGACACGACTATACACAATTCATCATCCCATCTAACACAACATAAACTGGCAGCATATCATAGTATGTTACATAGATTAACAGAAATTCCAATGTCAAAATACAACTTTGAGACAGAATTAAATGTAATTAAGCAAATATTAGTCAACAACGGATACAATGAACAAACAATTAATAAAATGTTAAATTAAAAACTACACAAAAAAGATCTGAAATTAATATTTTCACCACTAGAGAAAAAACCCAGTACCTTCTGTTCGATTACATATACAGGCAAAATTACAACAAACATAGCCAAACACATAAAAAAGAAAGAAATAACACCAGCTTTCCGAACAAATAACAACCTAGGCAAATATATCAAAAACAGCAAGAGCCAAAATAAAAAACACTTACACGGTGGTGTGTACAAACTTAAATGTGGCGACTGCCCAAAAACTTACATCGGTCAAAGTGGTAGAAACTTTAACAAACGAATAGCTGAACATAAAAAGGCTTTCAATAATAGAAAAACAGATTCTACATACGCACTTCACCCTCTGAATTTTAGAATCTATTAAAATCAACAAATTAAAAAACATAAATATAATTCTGAATGACCAACTTGAGACAAACAGTTCTCCCCTCCTCAACCTATTTCATTAGAGACTATAAAGTGTAAACGCATGCCAAAAATAGATCACTTGAGAAAGGCAATCAGCCGAAACAGCTGTAGTGATAAGAGTTAAATAAAATTTTTGTGGAAATTTGAAAACAAAGTTTTCTGTATTTTATTGTTACATAAAATGAATTTCCATCAAGTAACGGTCGAATCCATCAATTATATACATATAATTAAACAAAGCATACTAGTAAATAAAAACCAGAGTACATTAAATAAAATTCTCCACCTACGTCGTTAATTTATTAATGTACAAATAGGTCAACGAAGGTAGATCATATCAAGAGAAAAATAAATAAGTTCACCAGATTAATTTTATTTATGTTATCCGAGTCCCGCAATCATTGACTCGGAAATTTCGTGCAAAAAGCTGTATTAAATAGTCGTTTAGCGAGAAGTATGTAAATTAATAACGATAACCCATACCGAATTTTAATATAACATGAACGTGGCTGTTTGGGCAGCCAAGTTATACCTTAAAGTTCATAGAGAGTCAAATTTTCTATATATTTGGCACACATATAGAGAAAAATTGTTAATTTTTCAATACGTTTCAACACGTTTACTGGCTAGACTAAGTTCGGATGTTGCTTTTTCTCGTAAATTCCGCCTATTTGTACTTTTCTTTTAATTGTATGCTACAGCTTAATTAGTATTCATATTACTATTACTAAACATATCTATAAAAAAATTTGTATTTTAGTATTTATTTAATTTATTTATCAAAATGAGCTTAAACTTAAACAAAATTACAACGACTGAATAGATATTTTCAAAACCTTTCAAACTAGGTATCACTTGCCATAAGGTCTCATTTAAATTATCTGTCACAGTGACTCTCTAACGTCATCTGTCACTATTACGTCACTTGTTATGACTAGGTGGGAAGCCTCGGTCTGTTTATTACCTCCCTCCAAATTTCATAATTATAATTTCACAGTTAAATGTAAAATAAACAAACAATCGCTAATCATTTTTTGATAAAAGTGTATTTTCCAACCACACAAATTAATATATTATGATATATGAGTCACGTATATAGTAACTTCCTTATCATTTCCAGACCAATCTCAAATCAAATGCAATTCGCAAATTTAACATTAGTTTGGCTTTTTCGGTGAATGTATGATAGAAAAACATGCATTTTCCATCAGAACTGTTAGTGATAGTGAGTTTAATTTCTCCTATTTTAAGTGACTGTTTACAAAGAACTGCATACGGGAATTGGTCTGTAACTGTATCCACATATAGGGCTTACGGCATTGGAGATAAATATAAAGCTTTATTTAATTTAACAGGTATAACACTTTAAAAATTATTTTTTTTTCAACTGTAGTAAAATAATAAAAGTAACAATAACTTTAAATTGGTTAAGTTTAATTAACTCCACTTAACTAAGATTATTACTTCAGTTCCTTTCAGTATCCTAGTTAAATACCCTTAGCTGAATTACTGCTTTAGAACAGAACTAGTATATGTCCAAAATCATAACTTTTTAGGAGAGCAACTTGAAGTTTTTCAGTTTAGTTTTCTATTATTTTGTTTTTCAAAGATTAACGTTTATTTTGTGTATACTTTTCAAATCATTCAGAAACTTTTACCTTACTATAAAACTAATTTTTCTGTTTCATTGTTTTAATAAAAAATTAAGTGGACATAGACTAGTGCTGCATCATAATTATTAGTGCAGAAGTAGTTTATTTGGATTTATGCTAGTTCTACACCAACAATACACATATTTTTACAAAAACACGCAGTTGCTATTTAAGTAAAGCCTAATGAAGGAATGTCGCTGATTACAAAATAAATTATAAAAATAGCGATTTCTTTAAATCCATTAAATTAAAGTTCCATTATGACTTTAAATTCAAATAGAAGTCATGGTACACGGTTAGAATGACCAATGATTTACATAGATATCTCAAATCCTCTAATTTATTTGTACTAATATGTTAACTTTCAGCATTCAACATTTGCACGTCATTATGTACTGACAAAGTTTTGCTTCTTGTCCTACGCTCAGTATTAATTCTGATAAAATTCACATCACACACAAAAACCACTATAACACGTACCTTCTGCCTCTTGACCTTTTTTTCATTTTCATTTTTGTCCATTTCCGTACAAGTATGTTTTTGGAATTCAACAAAATCGTAAAATTGATTCATTTCTGTAACATTGTATGCAATCTTTCTACATGCTGTTCGTACAATAAGGTACCACTGACTTGGCACGTATATAGCAAAATTTTTTGAATCCCTCTCAATATTACTATGTATACTATCAACTTCGTTTTGGGTACGTCCTTTTCCCAAGGAATAGTGAAAAATTTTAATCTTATATTTAGCAGCTAGATCTTTATCATCATCATCATCATCATCATCATCATCATCATCATCATCAGTAGCTTGACAACTCTTTCTGGTTCCTGGCTTGTTCTAGGATTTTCTGCCATTCTGTTCTGTTCCTTGCTTTGTTTTTCCAGTTAGTAATCTTAAGTGTTTTCAGATCTTTTTCCACTTGTTCCATGTATCTAAGTTTGGGTCTTCCCTTTGACCTTCTCCCTGCTGGTGTTTGCCACATTATTTGTTTTGGCAACATCCAGTTCCAACAGTTTTAGTCTCCAACATCCGTTCAACATGGCCCATCCAGCGCAGACGTCCGATCTTTATGGATGCCATAATCTCAGATTCATTGTATGCTGTGTATAGTTCAAAGTTATATCTTCTGCGCCATATGTCATTTTTCTTTACTTCCTTATATATGTGTCTAAGGATTCTTCGCTCAAATTTACCTAATAGGTTCTCATCTGTGACGATAATATATTTTATCGTCTAGAGTACGCCTATGTGTTAAACAAAACACGTTTTTATTCCGTCTCGAATAGTATAAAAGTCGAAACTCATGTGTGACGTCGGGTAGTTTATTTCAGCCAGAGAAACAGGATTCGTTCATATAGACATTTATTTCGAACTAACATATACAAATGAAAAAAAGTAATTAACGTTAAGTGTTTACTGAATATAATGCTTAAATACAAGAACGTACTGTTTATTTATTTCGGTAGATGGGTGTGACGATATTCGATATGATAAACTAAGATATGGCGATCGAGGAATTGAGGTCGTACTCGTTCCTCAACGCAGAACGAGTACTCGGACGGGGATAAGGATGTCTATCTAGTTCAACACACTAGATGGAAAGAATACGCCAATCTCGTTCAACGCACCAGATTGACGCGGTCAGAGGAAGGATTGTCAATCTCGCTCAGCGCGCCAGATCGACTGGGTTCGGAAAGGATTTGGGACACGTTCAACTCACCTGTCCCCAAGGTCGGATATTCTCAACTCAACGCGTCGAGAATCCTTAGCTGTCTTTCAGTTTCGACTTTTATACTATTCGAGACGGAACAAAAACGTGTTTTGTTTAACACATAGGCGTACTCTAGACGATAAAATATATTATCGTCACACATCGCTTTTCGACAGTGTCCATGTCTCTGATCCATATACAAGGACCGGTTTTATCAGGGTCTTGTATATTGTGCATTTGGTTTTTCTTGTGATGTTGTTAGATGTTTAATCAGTCCATTATATATTTTATTAGCGATATGTATTCTTTTCTTAACTTCTCCACTGACATTGTTATCTGCGGTAACTAGTCAAGCTAGATATGTAAAACTTTTCACGCTTTCGATGTTATATTTTCCTATTATCACATTCTGTAGGTTTCTTTGGCCTGTCGATTTACTGGCCTTCATGTATTTGGTTTTTATTTCGTTAATGTTTAGGCCACTGTTTTGTGTGGCTCTTTCTATCGCATTAAATGCTTCTATCATCTCTCTTTCGCTTTTAGCCATGATATCAACATCATCTGCAAATGCCAATATTTGTACACTTTTTGTTATTATTTTTCCTCTGGTGTTGACTTTTGGCTCCCTAATTATTTTCTTTAATGTGATGTTGAATAAAATACAGAATATAGCATCTCCCTGTCGTAGGCCCGTTCTCAGATAGATTGTATCTGTTAGTTCGTTTTGAATTCGAATTTTGCTTTGTACTTTAAGTGTTTCTTTTACTATATCAATGAGTTGAGTTGAAATAATAAACTCTTTTAGTGCATTAATCAGAAATTCTCAGTGGATGCTTTCATAGGCACTCTCAAAGTCAACGAAAAGATGATGTGTGTCTATATTAAATTCACTAGTCTTTTCCAAGATTTGCCTCAAGACGAAGATCTGATCTATTGTGGACTTCTGCCTGCGAAAACCATGTTGACATCCCCATCTATTTGTTCCGCATACGGTCTCAATCGGTCATTCACAATATTTGACAGTATTTGATATGCCACAGTCAGTAGCGTTATTGCCCAGTAGTTTTTACTTTGAAGCTGATCTCCCTTTTTATGTAGTGGGATAATTAGTCCGGTATTCCAGTCTTGTGGCAGTTTTTTATTATTCCATATGTTCACTATTAGTTCATGTATCGCATTCAATAGCGAGTCTCCACCTCCCTTTATTAATTCTACGCTAATGTTGTCTAATCCAGGTGACTTGTTGTTTTTCAGTCTGGTAACTGCTTTAGCTACTGAAGGGGAGTTGTTTCTCTGGTATTCGTTTGATCCAGTATAATTCCATCATATAGTGGATCTTCTTTTTTTTTCAAACTTTTTGTTGAAGAATTCTGTCCATCTTTGTAGTATTTGACTCTGTTGAATTACCATATCTCCTTCTTTGTCTCTACACATCATTGTCCTTGGTTTAAATTCTTTGCTACTTTTGTTAAGTTTTTGGTAGAATTTTTTGGTTTCTGATAGTTTATTTAGTTCTTCCATTTCTTGAAGTTCTTTTTCTATCTGCTTTCCCCCTTACCATTCTATATTCCTCCTCTACCTTTCGTGTTCTATGTCGTTGTTGTATTCGTTGATATGCATTATTTTTTCTCTCTGTTGTGTTACGACACTCTTTATCAAACGACTGTCCTTCAGTTGATTTGGGCATTTTTGTAGACCCAGGGTCTCTTTTTCCGCGTCTTGTATGACGTTTTTACACGCTTCTTATTATCTGTTTATATCCTTGTGCTTTTGTCCGTTTTCTAGCATTCCTTTTATAAATTCTTTGTATTTTGCCATTTTGCGGTTGTCTGCTTAGTTTTTTATTTCATATTTTTAAATTTTAGACCTTTTCTTTTTTAATGTTTGAGATTCTGACTCTTATTCTACTTTTCACTAGGTAGTAATCCGAGTCTGCATTTGCCTCTCTTCTGCTGCATACGTTTATTACGTCTGAGTGATGTCTAGGGCCAATAATAACATGATCGATCATGTTTACTGTGGCCCCATCTGGAGATCTCCACGCTCCCTTATAAATATTTTTTGCCGAAAGCATGTGCTGGCAATGTCCATGTTAAGGGAAGTTGCTAGGTTTATTAGTCTGATGCCATTGTCATTAGATGCCTCATGAAGGCTGTGCTTACATATAGTTGGTAGGTATTGTTGCTCTTTTCCTATTTTTGTGTTGAGATCACAATAAATAATTTTGATGTCATTCTTTTTGCTTTAATGGTATGCAGCTTCTGTATACATTATGACCATATTTCTGTTAAGATTTTGTCCCCTACAGTTATCAGAAAAAAAAATAACATTTCTTGTTTTCCATTCAGAGCCTTTTCTTCTAGTAATTTTTTAACACAGCATCATAAATACTCAGATTGTAAACAGAAAACTTTCTACGATATTACAACGGAGATACATCTAAATGTGGCTTTTAAAGAACTTGTTGCATATCAAAATCTGCAGCTAAATAGGTATCATCATTTTCACATCTCTTCTCTGATTTTTCTTTTGTTTCTCTCGCAAAAATCGTGTCCTTTAAACTGTCTTCAATTAATTTTTTTATTTCATTTCTCTGTTCGTCATTGCTGTTTTTATGTTTTTCGCATAGGTCATACAAATCCTTTTTTGGTTAGAAGAATCCAAGAGTAAAATTTGTATTTTGAATAAAGATCTATACATTCACAAGTCAGTGATGGATCATCACTGACTGTCTTATTTTGTCAAATAATTTTGTAGCACAGTTTTTACCATTTGATATAAAAGACACAATGTATTTAGGAAAAACATTTTAGAAACTCTTTCCTTCTTTTCAAAAGTACAAAGATAATAGAAATAAGACATAGACCTACGTAATTGTTTTCTACTACTACCTGTCGACGTTTCTTTATCATCCGTATCGTCAACATTATTAGTGCAGTCATCAGTTTTATTATTCCTTACTCTCGAGCGCCTAATAGGCTTCTCCTCTACATTATTTATAATAAAACCCTCTGACGGGTAATGTTGCCTAGGTTCCAGAAAGTATCCAATGTCATTCTATGTTCTTCTTCTGTAAATGTTTACCAAAATTAAACCTACAATTATTACATATTCCTCTTACTTTTATTCTCATTCCTACGCCACGATTCTTCTGACCTTTTTTTCTTTCTGGACTTTATGTTTTCAGAATTAAATGTAGTTAGCAAGTTATGAACATGTTCATCTACAAATTCAGTTTCAGTCACAGTCTGTGGTCTGGAAATGGTAATTATAGAACCGTTGCTTGCAATATATTTACAAAAAGCAGACTAACGCTGTACCTTTTAGTATTAGAATATCTAAAAATTTAATGTTTTAGTATCAATAATGATTAAAAGGTAAAAACAAAAAAGTTATGCGTTAAAATAACCGTTGGCCTTCCCAAAACGGACGCTTATGATCAGTACTAGAAATTCGCAATTGATGAAAGCGATTCTACTCTGGAGAATAAATAATCTCACCAGTTTTTGTTTTTCTAAATAGAAGCGTTCTGGAGGTATTTGGGAATTGGGTTAAATTGTCTTAAAATTATCTGAGGAATCTCCGATCTTCGTTTTTCAGGAAAGTTTGTAGACGCCCTGTATAAGTAGTCATTATATAATTCAAAACCATTACAAAATAATCTTTAAATTTCTGTTTTAGATCCGTTATCTACATATTGTCAATATGAAGGTGACTGTAACATAAATATAGATAAAGTTGTTAGTTTAAAAAGAAACTTTTATCAAGAAACCTTCAAAAAAATAGTTCAATGGTACTTAAGAAAAAAGCAGCTGGATTATACTGTTGTGACTTATTTGCCTTTTAATGAAAAAATATATCCCCTGCTACTTAGTGATGCAGAATTTCACAAAGGTAACATTAATACTTTTAGTATAATCTAACATACAGATTAGTTAAATATTCGTATTGGAACTCATGATGTGTATGGATTCATAATACGAGTCGTTTTCTATTAAAAACTATATTACCTTTGTTTTTGTCATGCTGGTATCCTCATAACACACATATATAATATATAATATATAATTATATAATATATATATCCAGTGATACTTTACTCTACTTCATTTGGTGTCATTCGGCTTATATGATCGTTCCATTGTCCATATATTCTGACTTCTATTTTGTTGTTTTGTTAGAGGTTTTCGATAGTTTTGATAATATTTAGGGGAGCTTATCTATTATACAGAAAATAGATTACATCTTTGAGTATTACTCTATCACACGCGTTCTTTAGGTCAATCAGGAACAAAAATGCTGGTCTATTATACTCTGGTAATTTTTCACTAATTTGTTTTATAACAAATATTGCATGTGTACACGATCTTCTACTACGAAATCCCTGTTGTTTAAGAAATCTGCTAACCTTATGCTCTGATTTAGTAGCACTTGTAAAATTGTAGCTGTAAGTTTTAGCGTAGTATTTAATAAGTTTATACCTCTGTAGTTTTCTTACTTTTTTTATCCCCTTTTTGGAATAGTAGAATTAGTTCGCTTGTTCTCCATTCTTCCGGTATCTTATTGTGTTTTATAATTTATATTAATTATTGTTGTTCAGTCATTGCTGTTTCACAATATTTCAGTAATTCGTTTGGTACCAAACATGGTTTGGTTTTTTACATGGTTGTTAAAAATATTGCGTGCATTTTTGGCAAATTTTTAGAGGAACATGTAATATTTTTAAGGTTTTCTATAAAATTCTCAATATATAAAATATGTATTTTTTTTAAATTAATTATAAACTAATATTTTTAGGTTACTACATCAACGAAACGTACGACATTATTCATTTGTGGAATACAGACATGATTGTCTTTTGCTATGACAGTGCTGCCATTGAGTCTGTTTTAAACACAGACCAATCCGTTCATTACGTGACATTTTGGATTCATGGTTGGTCGATAACATTACAGCGACGTAAAGAGAAAATGTGGTCTTCGTGGAAGACGAACCAAGATTACGTATTTCTTAATAATGGCACGAAATGTAAACAATCGATGCCGTTTTCCAAATTGGCGTCACTTATAATTCCAGATCTGCCAGACGCTTCTCCACGTTGTGATGGCAATCCAGAAAATTTTGAGTTGAGCAACACGAAACGAAATAATGATTCCGTAACTCATAAGATGCCCATCATATCAAAACCAACAGTGTTCGCAATAATCGGAATGGTTTTCTGTGGTATTGGACTCCTTATAATAATCTTTTTTGTATGTAGACGTTTAATTTCTACTTCTTTTTGTTTACGCTGCTGTAAAAAAGCTGAGCATCAATCAGAATCTGCACGATCTTCATTTGCTAAACCAGTTGTAAACAATGACCTAATGGGCACATTGTGTATAAAACCTTTGGAAATACATAAGTATTATGAAGTAGGTACTACACAAGCCAAATATTACGATCTTCAGGGAAATAGAATTCCAGTACAAATTAATCAACAAAACCAAATTGCACCTCAGTATGACTATCCATATTCACACGTGATTCGTCCAAATCGGCAGGAAAATAACAATAGTTGAGATTTTATTAAATGTATTTTTAGACCTGCCTTCTTCAACGTTCTTCTTTGATTTGTTCTTCTTCTGTCCGAGGTTGGATATCATTGGCGCTATTGTAAACTTATGTAAAAATTTGAAATAGAGTGTTGTTGGTGCCATCAAACCTTCTTATTCCTTGAGCTCTTATTAGGGTGTAGTAACACTCTAAATATTGTTAGATTGCTCGCTCTATTAATTGAGATCCTGTATCAGGTGGTCGTTTTCACTTAAGCATTTTTACACCAGAGTCTTTATTTGATCTTCTCATGTTGTTGTAGATCCATCCCCTGGTCTTTGGCTTTCTACCTTTTCTTTTATTCGCAATAGTTCCATAGTCTTTCATTGTTTTATGTGACTAACGTAATATTGATACGCTTGCTTCACTATTTTTAGTGGTCTGTTATTTATATTTAGTTATTTCAGAATTGATAGGTTGGAACTTTGTTCTCTAGGATATACGCAAAATCATTCTGCAGACCCAACTTTCGAAAACATCGATCCTCTATCAATATTTTTGGCAGCCGACGTTTGAGGAGCATATTCAAATCAATCAATTGTTGCATTATTATCTTGAATTTAATAAGAAAAGGTCTGCAGTGTTCTAAATAATTAACCCCTGCCAAAATCCTGATAGCTTTATTTTGCATTATAAAAATTTGAAGTGCATTTGTTACCGAAACGAAAACCGACTTTTAGAACCAAAAAATGAGCATCCATGTATTTTAAAAACGATTTTATAGCTGTAACAGAAAGTTCAAATAAAATATTTCTTATTTTACTTGTGTTTGATGTTTAAAAAAACGTATTAACTAAGAAAGTAAAGTACCATAAAAAGTTATAAATTAAAAATACCAATTGATCCATTCGACCGTTACTTGATAAAAATTCATTTTATGTAACAATAAAACACTGAAAACTTTGTTTTCAAACTTGCACAGAATTTATTTTAAACTCTTATCACTACAGCTGTTTCGACTGATTGCCTTTCTCAAGTGATCTATTTTTGGCATGCGTTTACACTTTATGGTCTTTAATGAAATAGGTTGAGGAGGGGAGAACTGTTTGTCTCAAGTTGGTCATTCAGAATTATATCTGTGTTTTTTAATTTGTTGATTTGTTAGAATCTATGGAAATGGCGCGGCGTTTCAAGGCCAAATTTCCCCTCATGATGAATACATCAAGTGTACGGCCTCAGTCTTCGGCGGTTCCAATTTCCCTGACCAAGATGGCTGTCAGAACAGTGTTGGAGCAGAGGGTGCTAAGAATCACCGGAAGCGATCTATCCACCAAAACAAACGACAAATGCATATATGTGCCTACAATGTACAAACTTAATCAACAGAAGCATCAAGGATAGAACTGAAGAATGAACTACAACACATAAAATGGGATATAATCGGTATAAGTGAAGTTAGGGGTCGAAAAGAAGATCAAATAATACTTAAGTCTGGAAATATGTTCTATTTCAGAGGAAACGAAGATTCATCTGTTAGAGGAGTGGGTTTTTTAATTCATAAAAAATGGGTACCAAACATAATTACAATAAAAAGTATATGTACCAGAGTCATTTATCTTATTTTTAGCCTATAACGGTAGCCCTGAAGACTTCCTGTTTGCAACTTCAGAGTCAATTGATTATGTTAATACACTTGATGTTTGTTTGTAATTATTTAAAGTTTGTCATATACCTATATTACTAGTGTTTGTAATTTTGTTCTAAATGTGTTGTAATTGCCATACGATAAATAAATATCTTATTTTTAAATTAAATCCAAGATACAAACCTAAAATTATACAGGCTTACGCACCAACTACAAGCCAATCGGATGAGGAAGTTGATCAATTTTATGAAGATATTAGAGCAGCTATACAAACTTCAAAAACACATTACACAGTAATAATTGAAGATTTTAACGACAAATTGCGATTTAAACAAGATGATGCAGAATCTGCTATGGGCAACTTTGGATTTGGTGAGAGAAATGAGGGAGGTACCAGGCTTCTTGACTTCTTATATCAGGAAAATCTCTTTGTGATGAACTCATTCTTCGGAAAGAAACCCCAACGTAAGTGGACATGGAAGAGTCCGAACCAAAGAACAAAAAATAAGATTGATTTCATATTATCAAATCGGAAAGATATTGTTCAGGATGTAACAGTATTGAATAAATTTTCAACAGGGAGTGACCATAGACTAATTAGAGCAAAAACCACTTTTAACACTGAAGTTGAAAGAACAAAAATGATCCTCAAAAAGAAAAATTCAAGTTGGATGTTCCCAGAAGATATAACACTTTACAAAGAATATATTAAGATTAGTTTGGATACACACGACTTAGAGAATTTCAGCATCAATGAAATGAACAATAATATTACTCAAATATTGAAAGAAGCTGAAAAGAAATGCTGCCCTCGTCCTGAAAACAATACCAAAAAATTAAGCTACAACACAAAACATCTTCTAGAGGCAAGAAGAAAACTTAGGAATTATAACCCAAAATAAACTAAGAATTTTGAATAAGAAAATTAAAAAGGAAGTTAGAAAAGATCTGAGATGATACAATACGATGAAAATAACTAGAGTAATAAAAGAAAACAAATGCTTGAAAGTATTCAGAGAGAGCATGTCCATTGGAAAAAAAACGTCCACAAATTAAGAAATGAACAGGGGCAAATCATTGGGCATAGAGTTCAAATTATGAACACGATAGAGAGTTTTTATAGACAACAACGTAACACGCAATGAAGTTCGAAGGTAAGTGCAAGAAATGAAAAACAATAAGTCCCCTGGAGGCGATGAAATAGTGGCAGATGCCTTGAAAGTGGCTGGAAAAAGATTATGGCAGGTCCTTGCCAAACTATTCACTAGATGTTTGCAGGAAGCAATAACACAATAATCCAGTGGTATAATGCAGAAATTATCATACCTTATAAAAAAGGGGATGCTACCGACCTCAGGAATTACAGGCCCATAAGTATACTTTCACATATTTATAAACTATTTACAAAAATAATTACGAAACGACTAGAAAATAAATTGGAATTTATTGGAATTGGAAAGGCTATGGGATAAACTATGGGACCGACAAGGGCATAAACATAAACGGAGAAAAGCTTAGCCATCCAAGGTTTGCAGATGATATTGTACTAATAGCTGATAGGATAGATGGGGCCAAAGAACTTTTAAATCAGCTCTACATTTCCTCGCTAGAAGAGGGACTGCAAATAAATATATCTAAAACCAGATGATGAAAAATCTTGTAGTCAGCGAAGATATATGCGTAGGAATAAGATCCATAGACCAGGTAAATGGCCTATAAAGACCTGGTCTTTAGGTGCAAGGTCATGAGATCCGCATAGGAAAAGATAACCAAACCGTTGAGCTTCTCCGTCGTATAAGACTGACTTGGGCAGCATTCGGCAAGCTGAATCATATTTTCAAATCGTCTGATATACCAATGTACCTTAAAAGAAAAACCTTTAATCAGTGTGTTTTGCCAGTGTTGACTTACGGTGCGGAAACGTTGATCATGACAAGGAAAACAGTTCCAAAAATCCGTTGTTGTTCCAAAAATTTTTCAAAAGCGTTGACCATGACAAGGAAAACAATTCCAAAAATCCGTGTGTGTCAAAGGGCGATGGAGCGTGCTATATTGGGCGTTTCACTACGAGACAAGATCCCAAATCGCCAGCTACGACAAAGACCAGGAGTGGCTGTTGCAGTAGAGAGAGTAGCAACGGTGAAATGGAACTGGGCAGGTCACGTGGCTCGAATGACAAATAATAGATGGACAAAGCAGATACTGGAATGGAGACCAAGAGATAATGCCTACCAAAGCAAAGGTCGTCCACCAAGACGTTGGACTGACGATCTAAAACGTTTTCATAGAAATTGAATGCAAGAGGCACAAGATCGAAATAGATGGAAAATTATAAGGGAGATCTATGTCCAGCAGTGGATAAGCAAAGATTTAATGATAATGGAAATTAACAAATTAAAAAACACAGATATAATTGTGAATAGCCAACTTGATACAAACAGTTCTCCCCTCCTCAACCTATTTCGTTAAAGACTAAAAGTGTAAACGCATGCTAAAAATAGATAACTGAAGAAAGGCAATCAGCCGAAACAGCTGTAATGATAAGAGTGTAAAATAAATTTTGTGAAAGTTTGAAAACAAAGTTTTCAGTGTTTTATTGTTACATAAAAATACCAAAGCAAAAACAATACAAATCAAAATAAATCACCCTATTTAATAAAATTCCCATGCATACAATTGAACCAATACCTGTATGAATATTATTCCATTCAAATCAACAGTTGTTGTATTTATTGACGTTTCCATCCATAGACAAGCAACAAAATTTCCGATGCAAATTTGTGCATATTCATATTTGCTCTATACAGACAACAGACTGGCGTTTTCCATCAACAGTAATATTCGGTAACTCTATATTACATTATATAAATTCATGTAATAACAGTTTCCTGTGCCAAATTGTTAAATTTTTTGAAAATCTGCTATGCTGTGTAGATAGTGTTCATATTCATATTAAAAAAAAAATAAAACTTTTACCGCATGAATTTTTTGTCAAAAATAAATTCTCAGATACGAATTTTAATTCTATTTTTGCCTAAAAATATTGAAAAAATGTAGTTACAATGAAAACTTTATTGACAAAAAAAATTTTTGGTGCCAAATATCTAATATTGTGCAACGATGTAATATTAAAGTCAAACTATTTTGAAGCTACAGTATACACTATACAGTATGAGACTGCAAATAACAGTGTCTTTATTAATACACAACGGTATTGTGCATTTTGTGCACACTATATATATTTTCCCTGTGGAGCCTGGAAATTTGCATCATGACCTAGTGCTCTCATCCCAATAGGGAAAATGATCAAGCCCATCTTTAGTGCTATTTCTTTAGTGGGTCCCTTTTTTCGTTTGTGCTCGTACATCTGCTGAATGCTACTACTTGAAGTATGTCTTCCTACTTTGTTCTGTTTATTTGGTTTTCTGGTTTTGCATAGAGCATCGGCTATTGCTAGTTTGGTATACAAAAGGGGTAAATCAAATTTCCTCGCTCTTTTGGCTAATAACCAACAGTTCACGGTTGTCATGTCAATGAAATGAAAAAATATTCGTAAATAATATTTCTTCGACATGATTCTTATACGATAAAAATCTCAACATAATATAATCAAGGAGATCTACACATCCCATGTAGTTGTTGTAGATTAGGACACATGTTAGGACAAGGTATCATTTTATGTACACTTTTCTGTTTAAAAAATCTTCTATTTTCTCCCTTTGGTTCACTTCCAGCATATATTAACATTGTAGTAACGATTTTAATATCGAACCAAAACGCTATAATCCACCTTTGCTGCGTTCCTTCATTTCTTTTGCAGCTGGCATCACAACTTTAGGAACACGATCACGAACACGTTTTACTGTTCCCAAAGATAAAATGCCCTCTTTGACCAGATATGACCAGATGTAAACCAATACTAAGATTTGGTGCTCCTAGAGGTACAATATTACTCTGAAAACTAGCAAACAAATTAAAGTCATAGCTCAATCCCGAAATACCACTTAGCATAAAGGTTTTGAAATTTGGCTTTGCACTTTTAATGGTATAATTTGTTCGTCTACAACTAGAAATTTTTCTTTCAGAACAATGAGTAGTCGTTCCTTGATTTGGCTCAGAATAGGTCTAATTTTGAATAATCTGTGTCATGTCCAGGCTGATCATTTTTAATCACGTCATCATTGTTATTGAAATGCAAGAAACATTTTATTTCTTAGAATCTGTTACAGCTCATCACATCGCTAACTGTTCGGTGACCAATATTGGCATTCTAATAGTGTCTTGTAGATAGAAGTTGAATATTCGACATGTAAATAGTAATTCTTATAAATTGTTCAATTTGATATTTTTTTTAATTAGCTGGTTTATCTGGGCGTTGTTGCACTCAGTATAAACTTTATTGGTTTGTGATATGCTCTATAAGACTATAAGGAAAAAGAAACTTGGAAAATTAGACCGAAGTTTCTAATTGTAAAATCTAAGAAAGTAAATTTTCAGAACCAGTAAATTTTGTACCATTTTCAGATCTTCTTAGATTTCCTTTCACCCAATTATGATATTTCTTCCTTTTACATGGTAGACTTTCGGGCAAAGGGGTATCATTATCCGAGGAGTCTGAGGATGTCGCAGAAATGACAGTTTCCTTGACATTGCTTGATAAATTTTCACGCTCCTCATTATAACTATCGAGACACAATATCATCTCATTTGTGCCGTTTTCATCGGAGAGATCTGATTCTTCACTATTAGTACTATTTGGAGTTCTAACTCCATTCATTGTACCATGAACGATAAAAGAGTTTCGGATCCATATATACAAAAACAATCAATTAGTCCATAACTTTATAGTGTGCCATATGTAGCACAAACCCTTTTTGGGGTTTTCGAGAGACTTTTAACATTCTTAATTTTTAATACCTACCTAAGCAGATATTTAATATCACAATACAATACTTTCAATTTTTTCTCGCTGTATAAAACGTTTTTACTGTGAAAAATATCCTCTTACTTCGAGCACTGTTTCACGCGTTCATAATTTCAACAAGAGTGATCTTGAAACTGCGCACGGCTGTCTATCTCGCCGTCAGAACTATGCCGCATATCTCGCGTACACTATTAGTACGTGTCAGATATGGGCTGCCATGCAGCTACGACAAAAATTGAGTGACAACATTAAAAAAAATTTTTTGGTTTGTGCCATTTTTGGCACATGATGCGGTAAAGGGTTGACGCAATTGGAATAATACAGTCAAAAATTATCGGCTTATAAAACGACATGAAACAGATAACAATAATAGATACACAACGAATAAAGAAAAATCAAGAACAAACAACACAAGACACAACAGAAAAAGAACTAAAAGAAGTTAGTAATATAAGAATTAGAAAACAATAAACGCACTCAAAGGTAAACACATGCAGATAAGAGTTGAGTAAGCTTAGCCGGACTTACTGTAGAAGGATGGCCGATTAAAAAAATGAAATGGTTAGAGACGTATCACCGATTACAAAGAAAATAAAGGCCTGAAGAATATACAGGCAGAACAACATAACATAATGTTACGTAAAAATTAGTCATATTAAAAAACCTGTAAACATGTTGTTTATTCACTAATATGTTTTAGACCCTTCGACTAGCTGGCAGAAATTCAAAGTACTAAAAACAGGTTCATTCGAACGTCCAAAAATAGGTTGAATGAAGAAACCAGCCCGTAACCTTCTAGTATTTTCGCCAGGTCAACATACACGGGCTTCGAGAAGCTCTATACCAGACGAGAAGGCGATCGACTCTTCTAGTCTAACAGATGTTTCCATATAAATAACGGGATTTTCATTGAAAGAGGCAGTCAGAGAAGATAAATCGAGTCGTGTTTTAAAATGTAACGCACGTATAAATAAATTATGTAATTAATATTTAAAAATAAATTGTTGTACAGTGGTTTAATAAATTGATATAAATGATCGTGTTTTAGTAAATTAAAATAAGAACAATAAATTAGAATTAATAAAAACATAACAATAACAATATTAAAAGGGTGAGTCAAGAAAGAGATCTATAGATACACAGGGTATTTTATTAAACGGGATTATTGTCCATATAGTAGCTGGAGAAATCTTAGCACAAAATACAAAGATTTAACATAAAACACTATCTACCTGCCTACCGAGACTAAATCCACTACCTTCCATTAAATGTTCCTCCCTACCGAGATGTGTATTAGGTTTAAACTTCGTATTTTGTACTAAGGTTTCTTCAGCTACTATATGGACAATTCCCAATGACACTCGGTATATTTTTATTGGAATCCAGCGTCTTGAAAATTTAAAAAAATACCGAATATTTCGGTATATTTCAATTTTTTAATTGTTTTACTGACATATATAAAGAGATTTTCCCAGAATATAATTACCACGCCTATCCTGGACAAATTCACGGACGACTTCGACATTTCGCGGTTTGACAGCATAAATCGTTCGCTCACGGAACGACGGGTCCACTTCCTTATTTAACTGGATCACAGAATAATACTGGATGTAGTTAAATGACAACCAATTGATTATCTCATAAAAGTGCTTTCTGAATATTTTTACGATCATTTTTTTGTCGCTATACTGTTTACTTATTAGAAAATAAATAGGACATCGAAATGTTGGTAAAATTTTCGTGGGGAGATCCGTAATCACTGCTACATCAAAAATACCAATGACAGTACTAAAAAATTTAAATCAACTAATAAATTCTCATTAACTCATAAAAAAAAATAATAAATTCTCGATTCTAAAGTCATCTTATGTCAGCTACTTTTACGAAGTTTGAATATGGTACGAACGCAAAAAATTAACTCACTTCTTTTTTTAATTAAGTGCTAATCCAATATCTTAACTTTCTTGTTTTTGAGTTCATTTTACGGCAACAAGTTGGAGACGCAACAGCTTATACCATTTTGGCTACTACCGCTTTACTTTTTCTAACTGCCCATGATAATAAAATAATTTTAAAACAATTTTTGATATTTTGGCTGCACTGGCTATGGCTGCGTTCCAACAGCTGTCGTTTAAGTGCAAGTTTTCGCGTCGTGCTTTTTCTGGTACAACAAGTTTGAACTAGTCGAATGTTTTAACTCTGTGGACTTTATAAAAGTTCTACCAACTGAGAATATACAATATTAACATTTCTATTACGAACAAAAAGTTGTAGGTTTTACACTAAATATATTTATATGTAATTTTAAGTTTATTTTTCACAAATAAGTACATTATATGAATTAAAAACTAACAACAACGGCAAAGTAGCTCGACAGAACTGTTGCTGGTCCAAAGCACGAATAAAGGAGGAGGGGGTATACAGAAAGGTTAGCACCTTGCTGATAGATTTTAAAACAATACATCTCATATAAACAGGATTAGACCTTGAAACAAGAATGGTTTTCTTACGACGACTAATGCAAGAAAGAGGACCAGGAATATGTGTCTCGAACGTAAAGTTTCTAAAGACAAGAGAGCAGGAAATTACAAAAAAGCTTGTAGAAAAAATATACACATATGTGCACTACAAGAGACGAAAAAAAAGAAAAAGGTTCAAATTATGCTAGATGACTATCTGATGATATACATTGGTGTTGCGAAAGAAACCAGAGCCAAAGAAGGAGTCGCGCTGTTAGTACTTGTACAGGAAATTCGGAAAATACTTAAAACTTTGATAATATACAAGGTAAATATCGAGCACAGTATTAATTTAATCTTGCCCAAGTAGTTTCGATCACAAGATCATCTTCAGGGGCATTTCGTCAATTGCGGCCTATCCGACAAGAGTAGAATGTCATAAATATAAAATGACGTTAGTTAGTTATTGAATCCATATGCAGGAATTTCTAACGGTGTGCTAAGATATTAACGTGCATAAGTAGGGATATCCCTTCATTTCAAAAATTGGAAGTTAAACATATATGTATACAATATATTCATATATGTTTTCTTCGGTTAACTTTCAAATCATGAAATCCATGTCTTCCTCGTTTTTGCCATAATCATTTGAACGTCTGTGAACAAAAGAATTGGTATACGCTTGTTCTTAAGTTCTATTTCCATTACTGTTCACTTTCTCCTCCAGTTAATTAATGCTTGCTGAATATAGATCTTGAATGGAGTTAAAGAACAAATTTAACCCTAAAATAAAAAGATGAACAGCGACATAGCAGAGATATTACAAAATAAGACTAATTATTGGCTAAAACAAAACAAATGGCGAAGAAGGAAAAGAACGAAAGAACATCGTATAAAACTAGACGCATCTCTCTTGACACGTAAAGGTAGAAAAGAAACGATTAGATAACTAATATATGAAGCAATCAAATTCTATAAAAACTGTGGGACAAGGATGGAACCTCCACGAGTTTAATAGTGCCACATCAACTACAAAGTAAACCCCATTGACGGCGTCATCTCGAAATGTCTACCAGTAGACTGCTAATCCTTCCAACACAGGACCAAACCAAATCAGATAACTATCGATAGCATCACTACCGCCAAACAAAACATCTTATCAGCATTCTGCAAGAACACGAAACTCTCCGGTACCGAGACCGAAAGTCTCCGGTATGAAGCTGATTGCGGAGATACCACACAATAAGCATGGGAGCGCGGTATTTGTGAGAACTCAACCCATAGTTTCATCTCGGGGAACAACAAATGTACACGGTATAGAGATAATAACCACTGAGATCGGAAAATGCACAATAACCACGGTTTAAAAGCCCCCAAACCAGCTTTTTATATTTTCACCCTCAACTTACTTCCAACCACAACCCAATCAACTTATACTGGGAGACTAACAGTCACAGTTTTCTTTGGCGCTAGGCAGATTCAAGCTCAAATGGAGACACAGTAGAAGCATGGGCCGAAACGAATGGCCTCACGTTAATCCACGATCCCAAACTTCCACCATATTTTCAGAGCAAAGTTTGGAAAAGAGGATATAACCCGGATATCTGTTTTTTAAGTAATAATTTCGAAGACCAATGTACTAAAGTAGTACATGGCCCCATACCAAAAACTCAACATAGACCAATTGGTCTATGTTGTAGAAATAGATTTAACTTTAAAACATCAAACTGACAAAAGTATGAGGATATTCTAGAATTTGAGCTGCTACGTCTTGAACCAAAGTAGAGAACTACAAAAAATGTGTAAAAGTACTCAAAAATGTGTCTAGAAAAGTTATCCCCAGAGAATATAGACAACAATATGTTCCCGGGATGTCCAGCTAGTCCAAAGAACTAATGAGAACATACGAAACCCTCTATTCCACTGACCTTTTTAGCCAACCATTAGTTGACTGCAAAGTAGTACTACTCCCACTGCTAAGTCAGGCCAGACAGGAAAAGTGGATTGAGACCCTGGAAAAAAATGGACATGGCACATAGTAGCAAAATAGCCGCATGGAACCTCGTACAAAAACTTAGTGGTGATCCAAAAGAACAATAACCATCTTACAAAGTTATAGCAAACCAAGTCGTCGCTCAACTGCTTATAAATGGAAGAACTACAAACCGATATAAAGATCCAAACATTAGAAGAAGATTGGATTCGGATACAAACCACCTAGGAACTCCGTTTACACTAAAAGAACTCTTAGACGGTATGAACAGTTTAAAAAATGAAAAATCTGCAGGTGTGGATGATATATGCAGTGAATAAATAAAGCATCTAGGCCAAGGAGCTACAAATTGGATCTTGCAACATTATAACACTATAACTATAAACCCACTTGCAAAGACTTGTACCAGGGTCTGATTTCTTAGAGTTGACAGCAACCTATGACACAAGAAAGCACAAAACATTCCCTACAAATTATACGAACACCATCTGGGTAAAGTCATATATTCCTTACTTCAAAACAGACGTTTTTTTGTTATGCTGGAGTGTAAAGTAAGTAGGTGGAGAGCTCAAAAAAACAAATGGAAGTGTTTTAGCACAAATGCTCTTCAATATATACACAAACGACCATCTATCTATAGCCCAAAATCTATTCATGTGTTGAATATAGGCCTCTCCCATTTGTCTCCATTTGTCCCTGTCTTCTGTTTGTCTTTTTCACATTGGACCTGCGCTTTGCTCAATGTCATCTTTCCATCTCATTTGCGGTCGACCTCTTGACCTTTTTGCAGTATATGGTCTCCAGAGGCTAATTTCTTTATTCCATCTACCATCCTGATATCTTTCATTATGCCCAGCCCATTTCCATTTTAATTTCAATGCATGTTCGACAGCGTCTGTTGTTTCGGTTTTGAATCTTATCCACTCGTTCCTCTTTTTATCTCTCAACGATATTCCCAACATTTGTCTTTCGATAGCTCTTTGAGTTTTATTTATTCTATTAAAGTTGCTCTTGGTAAACGTCCACGTCTGGGCACCATATGTCAGAACAGGTAGGACGCAGGTCTGACACCTCTACAAATTCTAATTAACGGAGTTTGCAAATATCTGTCTAGCTGAATTCTTATAGTAGCGTTTTAATATATATATTATATATATATATATATATATATATATATATATATATATATATTATATATATATATATATATATATTGTGGATTAACATTCTGTACGGTGAATCTATTCGGCAATTAACTAGCGCTTCTTCCACTGCCCATGGTCCATTTCTATGCTGTCAAACGCCCAACCTACGCCAAAATCAAACACTTCCTCTATGCTGACGATCTCGCAATATGTGCTGGGGGAAATAGTTTTGAAGAAGTGGAGGAGAAACTTGAAACTTCCTTAAAAATAATGACAGAGTACTACCAGCAGAATTCCCTAAGACCTAATCCCTCCAAAACCCAAGTCTGCGATTTCCACCTTCGCGCAAAGGAAGCCAAGCGAAAGTTCCAAATTGCATGGAATAGTAATACATTAAATCACACAAACCTATATATCTTGGAGTAACTCTGGTCTGGTTCCTTACCTACAGACAACATTGCATAAAACGAGAGGGAAAGTCACAACTAGAAACAGCATACTCAGATAGCTAACGGGAAGTAAATGGGTAAGAGTAAAATCAAATATGGCAAAAGGAGAAAAATAGACCAAGATGATGTGAACTGTGAGTGTGGAGAAACCAAGAATATGGAACATTTTCTTACATGTAGAAACTGTCCTTAACGACGAACCCTTAAAGATTAAAGAAATCGACAACAAAGATTGAACCGACGTAGCCCGATACTGGGCCGAAATTTTATGAATGATATGTCTGGACACGATAAAGTAAATTCAGTATAAAAACGAAGGTACCATTCATTACTAAATTCACTATAACTAAGGTCAGATATTTTTTTGAATAACGCTTAGCTGAATATAAAAGAAAAACAAACAACCTGCCTAATTTTGGAGCAAAAAATATCAAAATGTGTTTATTAAACTAACATCGATCTTGTTTCACTGCAAGTTACTAAAAATGCCCGTTAAAAAAACATCATAGGCATTTACCGGAATAGCTCTTGAAAATTATACCCTCTTACTGTGTGTATTTTGGGAGTAATTTTCCCACCGCGACCACTACTATCGCGTGACCTTTGAACTAGTTTTTCATATAGATTTGATTGAACAACCGACTCGCATAGCCCAAGCGCCCATAGTTCACACGGTTTTTATTCGTTCCGTGGAAAAATAATAAATAACTGATCCATTGTTTGTCGGCAACGAAAATGATAGCCGGTATCGACGCACTGAATGTGTGTTTTTGTAAAATATATGTCGGATGTTAACATGAACTTCCTGCACGAAAGTTATTGAGTACGGTAGAAATCTCATTACAATTTCGGTTTAGATATTTAACTCAGTAAATAAGCAAACACAGTGCCGTGATGGGAAGTTTTTTTTTTATTTCTAATGCATATTTAAAATCTACTCATAAATAGTGAGACCATAAACAATGATTATAGAAAAATCTTAATCAAGAAAAATGAATGGATAACAGACATCTTGAAATTAATGGAACAACGTCGACTGATAAAATCTAATAAAACAGAATATAGACACCTGCAGAGAAGAATAAAAAAGGAGATCAAATTAGCCAAAGAAAAATGATGAGAAAGGTGCGACGAAATGGAGGATGTAATATCTAAAGACGACTTATTTAATGTGCACAAAGAATTAAAAGAAATGAGTAAAATATTTAGAAAACGAGTTTCCTCTGTACTCGTTGACAATAATAACAAAATTATTGTAAATGAGCACGAAATAAGGAAAGAATGGCAGGTATATATCAGAGTTGTTTGTAGATGACAGGAATAATATTGCCGAATTCTACCAAAACTGTACTGACGGTCCAGAAATTATGAAATGCGAGGTAGAAACACGCTATAAAAATGGTAAAATTAGAAAAGCTTGTGGTCCAGATGATACACCAACTGAGTTGCTAAAACTAATAGAGAATGATAACATAAAAATAGTAGTAAGACTTTTTAATTAAATATATAACACAGATTGGCTCAAATCCATCTTTGTCGCAATACTAAAAAACACAATGCGAGAAAATTGCTCAGAGTATCGATTAATGAGCCTAATGAGCCACACTCTTAAAATTTTCCTCAGAATACTTCAGAATTAGACTCAGACTGAAGATACCCAAATTGGTGTTAGAAATGCTATGAGAACCAGGGAGGCAATTTTTGCTCTTAACATCCTATTAAAAAAATGGCGTGACCAAAGAAAAGATGTATTTGCATGTTTCGTGGACTTCGAAAAGGCATTCGATAAAGTACAGCATGTAAAATAATGCAAATACTGAAAAATATCGGAATAGATGACAAGAATATTTGTGTCATTAAAAATTTGTACTGGAATCAAACTGCTATAGTAAAAATTGGAGATAACTACACCGACGAAATCTCTATACAACGACGAGTCAGACAAGGTTGCAGTTTGTCGCCAACATTGTTTAGTGTTTACTCGGAACAGTTATTTTAAGAAGCACTTGAGAGATAATCATATGGAATAAAAATCAACGGGGAACTACTTAATGTGATTAGATATGCAGACGATACAGTAATTTTATCAGATATTATTGAGGGTCTTTAAATTCTGCTTGATCGTATTTACGAGGTAAGAGAGGAAATGGGCATTAAAATAAACTCAAACAAAACTAAATTTTAAGTGTTTAGTCGTGACCCACATCCCGATGCAAAGCTTCAATTAAACGGAGTCCAAGTTGAGGAAGTTCACAAAATGACATATTTGGGAACTGTGATAACGGACCAACTAAATCCAGACATAAAAATAAAACCTGCGCCAAGAAATGTAGTGACTTTTTTGAATGCATTTCGGAAACGCTCATTTACAAGTATATAGTCTATTTGATTTCTTGAAGACTTAGGGTTATTGCCATCATCAAATGTGGCTTTCCAAGTGTATAGTCATCGCTTGGGTAGTTTATACCAGGTGCTTGCAATGATCATATCGTTTTCTTTACAGAATTCATACAATCTCTGTCCTCGATCGTTAGGTTGTCCTAAACCATGAGGATCTACAATCTGACCTCATCGACCTTCCCCAATTTTTGTATTGAAGTCGCCCATAATATATTTTGTTTTTATTAAGTTTCTGTAAGATGTCTTGGATCTGATTATACAACTTGATGGTTGAGTATTTATTTGGAGTAATATTATTTTATCCGAGACTGGTCACATATTTACTCAGTTCTGATGTTACTAATATACCTACACCATTTTTGTGATGCGGGTCTTTTGTGTTGTTACCGGAATAATATAATAAATACACTTCCGATCTTTTTACATGATCCTGACTTTGGCCATCTCATTACGCTGATTCCCAGTAGGTGTATTTTCATTTCTTGAATTGCATTTCTCAGCCGCACATAGACTTCTAACATTGTATATGCACATTCTAAAATTAGATTTCTTAATTTTTACAATTTCTTCACGAGGTTTTTTTACTATTTTATGACCTGAGTGATCTCCTGGTATAAATATGTTTCTCCTCTCCTGCCGAATCTTGGCCTCCGCTTTCCATGATTAATAACGGTTTGCAATTGCAGTGTCAATTCTGTGGTGATTTTCCTGACTGTGCTCTACGAGCCGTTAATTCAGTGGTTCTCCTTTGCCTTCTGCATGCTGTCGTTGACCATCATTTTGTTGATTCATCCGCCTTCTTGTTTAGCCGATGATTTAAATCTTAAATATTATTTTCATTGGGATCCTTAAGAAATTAAAATAATAAAACAACCAATAAGTTTTGACAAGCTATACACTTTTGAAGTTGGATCCCCCAGATATACTTAACATCGTTACCAAGCGGTATATTCCTGGGTACAGTGTTGTGTTGGTACTTTTTTCTTTCCAACAAAAAGATGTACTTTTTTTACATATACTTTGTATAACTTATTTCCATACTGAAGAACTTAGCTCTACAACTCAACGTATTGGTAATACAACTAACTTTGTATAGGTGAACAAAAGTTCACGAAACACATCCTTGAGATTTTGATTCCAGATTTCTCCTAATTTTGGCCTATTTATGAAGAATAACGTCATTTTGACATTCCTGGTATATTTACTGTAAACTTTAAAAACATTTTCCCGTTTAGTTAGTTAAACATGTGCTTATATGTGGGTACACATCCTGCTAACGTCATCCTAAAACTCGAAAAGTCAATTAAATTCCACACAAAAGCGCAGGAATAGTTTGAGCTTTATCGCTGCGTTCTTAGCTGAAGCTTGCGACCCGTCACGCTGTGTCTTGTTCCAACTTCAGGGAAGGGACAACCAACCCTCCGTTTTGTCAACCATCTGTTTCGAAACTTTCCTTGGGGCTAAAGTTATGCTTCAATAATTTCAGGAATGGCTTGTCTACCTTTTGAGAGTTCGTGATTTCTGGGGAGCCGTTCATATTCCGCTTTCTTGTACTTTTTAATTTATTGAAGTTTTTTAAGTAAGAAATATTTTAGGCGAGTGTGTCTTGCACATAAATGCCAAGTTAACATAGGAAGAATTTAACTGTTGTGTAAAAATTTCGCAATTTGTGTGATAATTCATATTAATCATGTATTATACTAAATCTACATAGTAGCAAATGTGGTATGGATTTGTAGAATAATAGTTATTAAAAATAAATATAATAATAATATACAGATAGAACGAATTTAAAACGGAACATACAATTTAATATATGTCTGTTTGAACTGCATTTGAAATAGTGGACCAATATAAAACTTGGACAAAAATAAATCCATACCTGGGTATAGACATTGTATAAAATATCGTTCAACTATCTGTCTCGCAACAATGTTGTTTGTGTAACAATTTTGCTTGTCTAAGGAAGTTTTTAATAGTTAAAAATTAAGTTAATAAATTAAGCTCGAAAAAAGTTAAAACCTCGCAATTTTTTCGTCCTGCATGAATTGAGTTGAAATTTTAACAGAAGGTATGTGATAGCCCAAGGATCAAAATCTATATCGAACCGAAGTGCGCTGAATGGTTTTAGGAGTGAAAACTACCCCTAATTGTCAAAAATTATAAAATAACATATTAAACCTGAATATGGGTAAGCTTTGGTTTGAATTAGTTAAATCATGATTCTTTTATACTTTTGAATAGAGTTCCATCATATTTCAACCCTTAAAAAGCAACCCTTGTTAGAGATTAATGTAAAAAAATTACTAATTCTAAAAAAATGATTTCGCCTTGGATCGATTTGGATAAAAATTTGGATTTAAGCTCAATTCACCCGCTGCTTTATAGTTTATGTCATGTAGACGAACCCTGATTGTTCTTAGGGGTAAAAACTAGCCCTAATTTTCAAAATTTATAAAATAACATATTAAGCCTGAATATGGGTAAAATTTGGTTTGAATTAATTAAATAATGATAGTTTCGTGCTTTTGAATAAAGTTCCATCATATTTCAACCCTTAAAAAGCGACCCTTGTTAAAGATTAATGTAAAAAAATTAGTAATGCGAAGAAAGTGATTTCGCCTTGGATGGATTTGCATAAAAAATTGGAATTAAGCTTAACTCACCCTCTGCTTTATAGTTTATGTCATGCCGATGAACCCTGATTGTTCTTAGGGGAGAAAACTACCCCTAATTTTCAAAAATTGTAAGATGAGTGAAATTTGGTTTGGATTAGTAAAATAGTGATTTTTTTATACTTTAAAATACAATTCCATATATTTTCAACCCTTAAAAATCATCCTTTACAACATTTCAGTTGTAAAGGGTGCAGTTTATAAACTAATTTAATATATATAAATTGAAAAAAGTAGAATTAACTACAAAAAAATTTATCAACATAAAAAGGCACCATATATTCTTATACATTTACATAAATACTTTAAAATATTTACATTTATAGGTAAAACAATTATAATATTAATTTTATTCGTCATCAATTACATCTTCATCGTGATCTATGTCATCCTTATCTTCTTCAATTATCGGTGGACTATTATTGCACCCTTCACCTGAGCACCCAGAACAAGTAAAGTTACAGTATAAACCAACTTTTCTGCACCCACATGAAACGCATGTCCTTTTTTGCATTGGTAAAAAATAATTTTTAAAAGTTCATCGGGTGCAGGTTGTTTGTTCATGCGTACGGGTAATAACAAACCATCTTTGGAATACCATCCTCAGTCTGTTGCTCTGATATTTTCATTGTCAAGCCATAAACATATGAGCAAATGTTTTACTCTGTTGTATGAGATTTCAAAATAAGAACGCTTAAAATTTCGAATGTATAACGCCCCACTACCTAATATACCGGTTTTGTAGATTATTATGCTCTAAAATGTACTGTACTATACTAATGGAATTTTCTGAAAAAAAAAATTATTTGGTTTTTTAACGTATTTCCTTCATTTTTAACGATAGAGTGTTTCCTCAGAAACGATTTTGTAGAGGTTTTTAAGAGCTACAAGGATCTGTGAATTAAATCTCTTTGGAACCCTTGGTTTTTAAAAGGGATGAGTTTAAAGGGCTCGAAAAAGGTGGTGCTTGATCGTAAATCGATGCTTTAAACGGCTATATCTCGCCAAATATTCATTGAACAACAAATCTAAATAAAGGAAAATTTTAGTCATTAAAAAAGCTACAATTTAGTACATTTTTTGTTCTTTCATATATTCAGTATTTTCGGGGATATTTAAAAAAAAAGGGTAAAAAATATGAAATTGTAAATCGTTTCTCGCTTTAAGCTGTACTTTTTCTAAAACTAAGCATTTTAAATGGGTCAAACTTCTTGGACGTATTAACAATTCATGTACAAAGAGAATTGCAGAAGGGTGAAGATCGATTTTAATTATGGGAGTGGTTAGGGGGTTATTTTCATCGATTTTTTCGTAAAAAATGAGGTATTGGTCTTATTTTCATCATAACTCACTCAATTTTTGAGCTAGAGTTTTTTTTTATGATAGATCTATTTATGCTCTTTAAAAAAGGTTGCGTGAGTTTATTTAAAAATATAGTGCATTTTTAAAGAAGTAAATGAAAGCCTCACTGAAAAAAAATTGAAGGTAAATATGCATCCGCATTGCTCGAATAGATTTCAGCCTTCTAATATTCAAACTGCAACTGAACAAATTGAAAAATAAACTACTAGACTAATTTGCCTTGCTCGTTGTTTGAAAATGTTGTGACGCAGCAGGCAGAAGCACTGCATAAATTATAAATACTCGGGGGAAATATGAAAATTTCTAGCAGCAGACGAATGAACGTTTCTATTGTTAGTAAAGAATGTCCCTAATAATATGCACACTGTTGGAGACAACTGCGGGAGGTGTTGTCTTAGAATTGTTCGTTTCAATATTGCGTCGTTTCAGGAATTTTAAAAGAAAAAGGAGGTGTTTGAAGATCATTTAGATTTTTTAATTAACTTTATTTCTTTTTTAAATCGGTTACATAAAATGTACAATGGCGTGTGTTATTTCTCAAATGAATTAATATTTTGTGTTAAAATGCCTTTTGTTTATACCATTTTATTATTACACTTAAAAATAAAGCATGCGTCATTACTGTGATCATCAGTAGACTACTGAAGAATATTTTGGTAAAAATTTCTGTTTCCTTTCGGTACCTATCCCAGAAGATTGTAAATGTTTTCTATCTTCTTCTTATTAATAAATACTTTGCCTTCTTGTTATAAAGTTTGTGTTGTGTTGATAGTGTGAGTAAATTATTACCACTTTTCAATGTAAATTTATGAGACCAAGCCGTGAATAAACTGAGCTACAATTCCTGGCGCATTGAAGGAGGAAACAACAGTTGTCAGCCGGCGAATTGCAGGTAATAATAATAACTCAGCCGGCAATTAGCTTAGTGTAAATGATAACTTCCTTAATGAGATTTATTCCACCATATTGGAGCCCTGTACTAGATTGTAGTGGTCTGGAGAATAGGTGCCATATTATGCTTTGGAATCCCTTGGTAATCCCTTGACTAGCGCATGTATAGTAAGGAAGCCTGTTATAACTCTGAGCTGAGCCTTCGCTTGCTTTCGGCAGGAAAACATGTCCAGTAAATCTGTCATTAGTAATCTTTGTTATGCTGATGATACAGTCATAATAGCTGATAGCCAAGAAGCTCTACAACGACTAATAGATAGAATAAACACTAAAGAAGAACGACTGGTCTTGAAATCAAAACGAAGGTAATGGTGGTTAGTAGAACACGAAATATGCAATTAAATATAATAGTAAACAATAAGAACATTCAAAAGGTCCCCAAGTTCAGATACCTCGGTATTTGGATAACTGAAGATCTAAATCCAGAAATACATATACGTAGCAGAATTGAGCAAGCCAGAACAGCATTTGCTATTTGGTCTACTGCTATTTGCTATTGCTATATATATTTCACTGTTAAGAAAAGAAGAAGAGACTACCTAACTAATCCTTTCCAGTAATTCAATTTTATTATGTAAAGAGCATGACATCACAAAATTAAGAAAAAAACATCTTCATGAAACGTACGTCTCTTTATGATACAGGAAAACTGGTTAACGAATAAGAAAGTAAAAAAGGATAGAAGTAACTATAGGCCCAAGGATAAAGCTAAGAAACTAGTTTGGCGCGGAATTTAAAATGAAGGTGCAACTTTCACACCTTCTAGAGGGAGACAATTGCAAATATATGGCAAATAGTAGTCTACATGCTGGAAACAAATGACACTTGGAGGAGAATATTAACAACTTTTGTGCAAAAGTAATAATTCCTTGCACAATATTAAAGTGTCGAATAGATTTAAAAATAATAAAAGCCTATGAAGACTTTTGTTAAGACTACCAATAGTGTGCTAGTAATGCTTTTATGCAACGATAATCCTACACACTTACAATCTCTATTTGCAATAATATTTTAATATAAACCACAAAATGTATCATTTAGTTTAATCTAGCTGCAGGAATATTTACATTAATAAATTATTTGAGCCATTTGAGAACGTTATTGCTACTTAAACGTACTTTTTACTCTTTTATCATTAATAACTCTGTGCTCGGCATTTTAGGTCAGATTCATAATCATAACAACCGACGCGTTTAATTTGTAGACTTTGAATAAAGATAAGGGCTGCCTAGAAAGGCTGTAATAGGGCGAAGGCAGGGTCGGCCTTACGAGCTGTTTATATGCGGTATCTTTACTTATAATAAAATTCAAGCCACTAAGTATATCAGTCACATTATCTGATGACACAAAACAAAACTGAAGAATATTGACATCAGATATGAAGACATAATTACAGACTTCTTATGGGGGAATGGATGAATGGAAGATTTATAGTTGAGATATGGTGAAGATCATGTTTTTTGTAAACCACATGGTTTTAACTGTGTTATCAATGAGATTTGAGGTGATATCTAGAAGATTTAATTTACTATTTTGTTCAAATTCTATAGTAAACTTTAGTTTTGGATGGTAACTGTTAAAATTATATAAAATGTCGTTTATTTTATTTGTTGGGATAGCACAAATACAGTCATCGATACAGTTGTAGAGGAATGGTACATTAAAATCTAAATGACTCATGACAGATTCTTCTAAATCTTCCAGAACCAGTTGAGCAATGACACTAAAAATACTTGCACCCATTGCACATCCATCCATTTGTTGATATATTTCGTCCTTATATAAAAAGTATGTTAAGTTTAATGTTAACTCTACAGATGTTTGGAATTCTTGCAATGGAATGTTAGTGTACTCTTTTATGTCATTTCATTTCTTTTTAATGATGTCAATTGTTTTATTGGGATGTTAGTGTATAGTAAAATGACATCTAAAGATATTAATTTATAGTTATTTGGTACGTGAATGTTTTTAATTTTAGGAATAAGGTCATTGGAACCTTTAAAAAAATAATGATTTTTATTTATGACATTAGAAATAATATTTTTTAAGAACTTTAAAAGATTCTCGAGGGGTCTTTGAATGCAGAAAATGATAGAACGTAAAGGTACATTCTCCTTGTGTGTTTTTGGTAAACCATAAATTTTTGGCGGAATAGCGTAGTCTAGCTTAAAAGTTTTTGCAGTATTTGGTGATATATATCCATTTTTGTCCCATCTATCAATAAGAGCAATATTTTTTTTTGAAAAGTATTGGTAGGATCATTTATAAGAGACTCCAAGATCTGTTAAATGATCTAGGATAATTGTTGCTAAAATAGGGCTAATAGGACTGCCCATTAATATTCCAAATATTTGTTTATAGAATTTGTCACAATAACAAAAATATGTGCTGTAAATAAAAATGTTATTAATGAAAGAAAATCTTTTCTTAATAAATATGTAAATTGTTCTATTTTAGACCATTATTCTTGTATGATTTCAATGATTAACTTTATTGGGATGTTAGTAAACAATGACACTACAACTAATGAGATCAAAACATAATTATCTGATAGCTGAATCCCATTTACAGATATGACAGAAGAAAATTTATCTTTTGCATTGAACATTGGCTTATTTTCAAATGTCTATGTAAGCATGTTTGGTAGGCCATAGAATTTGAGTATGTCATAATTGTAAATTTTTAATTCTTTAGCTTATTGGTCTGTAAGCTTATTTTCGTTCTTTTAAGTTTTTATTAATTTATTATAGGTAGTCTTAATGGATTGACTTTATACTCTCTAACTTCAAAAACATTGCTAAACATGTTACTGTATTAAATTCTGTCAATACTGGTAGTGGTCATCGATTAGTTAGAGTGCGCATAGAATTAAATACGAAATTCGATAGAAGAAAATTATTAACACAGGATAAATTACCAAAAATAGAAGCAATCAAAATGAATCAAGAGGAATACTAAATTGAATTCAAAAAAAGACTAGGATCTCTAACAGTATTTGGTGAAAATCCATTTCAATTGAGATTAATTTTTCCCATGCCCATATTGCTAAGCCTTCTTAGAAGAAATAACTGAAGATATTTAACGGTACTTCTAGGGGTAGGAGACCATCCGCTACCTGTCTACTTAATTTGAAGATTATCAGTCAGTTCAGAAAAAGCTTTTACCACAGTCGGTCGCAAAATCTCGTAAGCTAACAGTGGCTAGCTCGCGAATTCGCTTATTAATATATTATATATGTATTTGTAACTAAATAGTTCGCATCGCAATATTATTCATAAAGATTAGAAGTCAATCATTTATAGTAATCAGTGTTTCTTCAAACCGCAGTATAGTTTTTATATAAAAGTTTATCTATTCAAACCACCAGTGTTGCCAATAGTTTGCTTTAAACATAAACAAGACATTCCGCTAAGCAATTCTACTTGTAATTAGTTATATATAATAGTGAAAATAGCGCCAGTGAAAAGTGTAGTTGAAATACCCCATATCATAGTGTTTTCGGACAGATTTTAGAAATTGCTATTTAATCTTAGTATTAAATATAAGCTAGTGTTTAAATTTGTTTTTCATTCCAGCACCAGGCTGGTGGTCCTTCGTCCTTTAATTCTCTAAATACGCTAATATCCAAACAGTATTCAACATGAAAGATATAAATGGAATAACACAGAAATTCACGAAATACCTAATATAAACTGCTTAATATAAAGGTAAAAATAAAAATCCAAGAAAAACGAAATTGAAACAAACAACACTGGATTTAATGGAATAAAGAAGAACATCGAAAGAATCATCAAAGTATAAGGCTATCAACAATAAAGTTTAAAAGAGCATACGGTCAGAGTTGTAAGCCTATCAAACAAAACAAATATTGCAAACCACCGAAACCAATAGACACATAAGAGTATTGAAATCAAATTTAACTAAAAAAAGCTTAAAGATAACTAAAATCAAAAACCAACAGGGGAATACGGTGACGGAAAAAACTTAAATAATCAACGAAATACAAACGTTCTATGAGAATCTGTATACATATATGTACTATACCCATCCTTGCAAATTAGACATGCCTTACAGCAAATGAAAAATAAAAAAGCTCCTGGTGAGGATCGTATAACGTCTGAAATGTTAAAAATGGGCGGCAACATCGTGGTAGAGGTTGTGGAAGTTTTGCTGAATAAGTGTCAAACAGAAAAAAGAATAACCAGTCTGTGGGAAAACGCCGAAATAATACTTTTACATAAGAAAGGAGACACTACTAATATTAAAAATTTCAGAACTATAAGTTTGTTGTTACACCTATACAAATTGCTAACAAGAATAATAATCAACCGCATAACAAAAACTTGATTTATATTAACCGGTTGAACAGGCGGGATTTAGAAAAGTATTTGGTACTAACGATCGCTTGATAGAAAAAACCACAGAACATAATGTACCTCTGCATATGGCATTTATTGACTTTGACAAGGCGTTCGATAGTATTAAAACTTGGTCCTTTTTGTCAGCCCTGAAGGATGCTCGAATAGACGGTACAATACACCTATTAAAAACATTTATGAACAGGCCACATTCCACATCAATATTAATGAAGACGAAAAAACTTAAAAAATGCGTCTTGGTAAAGGTATAAGACAAGGTGAAACTATTTCACCAAAGCTTTTTACCTTAGCATTGGAAAATGTATTTAAACAGCTCGACTGAGAGCAAAAAGGACTAAATATTGATAGTCTACGTTTGAGTCATTTGAGGTTTGCGGACGACATAGTAATATTTAGTACAGATATCAAAGAACTAGAGCAAGTGCTCAAGGAATTAAATCAGCAGTAAAATAAAATAGGTCTAAAAACGAACCTTCAGAAAAAAATATTGAGTAATTTACAAACTAATATTGTTCTTGACAGAGTCAGTCTTAAAAATGTGGACCACTGTATATATCTTGAACATACCATAAAAATCGGCAGAGAAAATCAAATAGCCCAAATAAAAAGACGCACACAATTGTCTTAGGTAGCTTTCGGCAAGTAAAGCTTTATCTTGAAGAATAAAGATATACCAATGTGTCTAATACGTAGAGTTTATGACAAATGTATCTTGCCCGTAACTACATATGGACTGGAGACCATGGCCTTTATAAATAAAACCCTAGAGCAGCTCAGTACAACGAGCGATGGAGGGGCCATGCTAGGGATTAGTTTGAGAGACAGGATTCGAAATATCGACATTCGAAAAGAACAAAGATTACTGATGTCGCAGAACGTATAGCAAGGCTCAAGTGGCAATGGGTCGGACATGTTGCTCGAGATAATCCTGAAAAATGAACACAAAAATGAACAAACTGAATACCAAGAGAGAACAGGCGAGGAATAGGCAGACCACAGAAGAGGTGAACAGATGATATCGGAAGCAGTGGATGAGAATTGCCAAGAGTATAAATTAATGACGACAATAAGAAACATGGGAAGACCTCAAAAAAGATGTGTAGATGACATAAGAGCAGTGACAGGTAAACAGTGAATTAGATTGGCGCAAGATAGAGAAGGATGGAAGCAATTTTTAGAGACCTACATTCAGGAGTGGATGGAAAATGGTTGACAAAGAGAGAGAAATCAATGGAAGCAAATAGAAGAGGCCTATATCCAGCAGTGGACGAATACAGGCTGAATAAGAAGAAGACGTCTGGATGGAGGTAGTCGGATCATTGTTAATTTGTTCACCTTTCTCCTTTGTCTGCAGGTAAAATTAAAACTTTAAATTTACTAAACAGTAATATAGTTTACTGAATAAATTGCAGTCAATCTCAAAGTTATTATATTGGTTCCGAGAATGCTTGCATGAGAATTCTCCCTAATGCCAATCTATAGTATAAAGTATTAAATAGTAATATTGATAAATATTTTTCTTTAAACAGCCTAGGTGTAAGTGACTCAGTAAACTTTAAGTTTTATAGATAGTGCTGATTCAAGATTCAAGCTTAGAAAATGAAAAAATTAAACTGATCGAATGAACATGTTCCATAAGAACAGGATCACCCTCATTATGCAATCGATTTTAAAGAATGGTAATCCTAGTACCAATTGTATAGATTGCTCTGGGCTCAATACATTACGCTTGTTAAAAAATAAACATGTAATAAATAGTAGTACAAAGGGCTTAACAGTAAAGCCGATACTGGTCTGAGGCACACCGCAGGCGTTGAACAGATTGCCTGTTAGAAATTGCGTGTTCTAGCTGCTATTGAGTGACGTATAATTTCTGCGTTTATGACGAGATTTGAATATTTCAATATTTGTTCTTAAGATTAATATAAACAGTAGTAACTATGTCAGCGAAATTATTATATTACTCAGCACAAAAAAGACAGTGTTTAAATATAATACTTGAACCCTCGGTCTCTGAGTATCTACCAATGTTTTATAATGAAATCACATTAATGTTACAGGGTAATTCCAGGAGCTAAATCCAAACGACTACACACAACGACGTGTATTCTAGAGCAGTTGGAATCTGATTTTGATTTATTAACCATCCAGATTAAATACAAGAACGTTCAATGCATTACAAAAACGTTACTGTATGGTTTTGTTTTAGGACTAGTAGAGTCATAAGGTCCAAATTTCTTTGAGAACCACTTTGATCAGGTCAACACCATCGACAGCGAGGGCCATAGGTCAGAATCACTTCACACGCAACTTATGTAAACTGGCCAATGATTTGATCCGTTAAATTCTTTGCTACAAGGTTTTCTTTAGTCACAGATTTATGTGAATAAGCCACATATCGCAGCGGTTCTCAAAACCAACATAACTCATGCTATCGATCAAATTCAGCCCAATTTATGCATCAGAGTCACGGAAAAATTGACATATTGTATGTGCGACATCCAGTGAAGCTGCAGCTGACATTTGAATGATTTTATATTTCATACATATTAGCATCGAGCGCTATTTTAAACGAATAAAAAATTTTGATCCTATATAAATATATGACTGATGAGACTTCTTGATCATTTGTTAAATTATGTGAGGCATCTGCTTCCAATAAAATACTTGTTAATAATATTCAAGTCTCTGTTTTTTATTTATCACTAGGTTACTTGCGTTTTCAGAGCCATTTCAGTACTGTTACTAAAAAGTTAAGAAATTATGTAATTTTAGTAGTCTACTTCCAGAAGAATATAATAAATCCATAGCCAAATAGCACAAAAGCTTCAGAATCATTTCTATGTAGGTATCTAAATTAATATTGTTAGTTAGTATGAGTAATGTTTTTCGTACGTAGTCTATCTTAGTTTTTACATTGTCTATTCAGCCATGCATCGTATGAATCTCTAAAAGTGGCGCAGTCAACTGATGCATTCTCTCCCGCATGGTTTGCCGTTACCCGTTACCCGTTAGCGGGTAGATGTCAGAATATGTGTCACACTATGCCCGTAATCAACGCAACATCCATGTTTCATGATAATCCTACACTCGACTGATGGTAAGCGAATTATTTATAACACCTTTACACTCAGTTACCCTGTGCTTTGTTCTATGTACCTGGATGGGCTATACATCATTTTCGTCTTTATACAGAAACACGTAAATAAGATTTACAGTTACAAAGTTTTGCTTTAAAATTTAAAATGTCAACCATTAGTGCTGCTAAAATGTGTGTGGTTATGTTCTAAACCAGACAAGTAAGAAATTAATGTCGTTACGAAATTTGGGTAATAGTACAGATCCGCAATAATATTACGAGTATACAGTACAGTGACTATGAAATATACCTCATTTTTCAAAAATATGAAAATTCGTGCGAGTGCAAAATGAATATTTTATGCTTTGTACACTATAATTCTTCCATAATGTATATCGTATTTTAAAATAAAAAATGTAGATATACGCAAAACAAAATAGGTAAATGTAAATTAGTTATTTATAACAATAACTTGGTTGGTTGGTTTTTAAGTAAACTAATTCTGTGTTTGCCAATAAGAATAGCATCCAAAAATGGAGTTATTGAAAACACTTTCTTTTGATTATTTGTTTAACCCTTTGTACTGGTGGGCTAAGCGTTTAATATTTTTAATAAAATGGCCGGTAAGTTTTTCTAAAAATATATTGTATAGGTAACATATGTTTGTTTGTATTTGTGTGGTAATATTTATTGAATTTAGTACATTTTACAACTTGTAATTATGGTGGTGGCAGTACTGGGATACAAGGCAAATCATGCTTTTTTGTTCCAGGCAAAAATAAACATTTCTATGTCGATTTGGAACGTATGTCTCAAGAGGAAATCTTTAATATTATTAAAGACATTCCATCTGATGTAAATTCAAATATTGATGACAGCTCGGATAACGATGAGGAAACAGAGATATAGAGTCTTCTATATAGAGATGATGATACTCCGTTTTATACACGTAGAAGGAAATAGCGCCAATATATCAGACAATATTAATTTTCCTACCGATGTATTTCTGCAACTCTTTACAAAGGACCTTATTAAAAATATTGTCTTTCAATCCAATCTATATGCGGTCCAAAATAGCGACGGTGACGAGGATAGATTCACACAAACCAATGCAGAACAAATGCGGGTATTCTTAGCAATGAATTTACTAATGGGAATAAAGGGATTTGCCAGTCTGAGAGACTACTGGTCTTCCAGAGCGGATCTTCGAGATGTGAATATTAGTTCTTGTATGCTAAGAGATCAGTTTGTGTGGTTGCTCAAAAACTTGCATTTAAACGACAATTCTCTTCAACCTAAAAGACATTAGATTAACTATGACAAACTATATAAACTTAGGCCTTTACTAAATCATCTATCAGAATTATTTTTTGCTTGTTATAATCCCTTAGAAAATCAAGCAATAGACAAGTGAATGATAAAATTTAAAGGACGTAGTTTCTTGCGTCAATATTTATCAATGAAGCCTGTAAAAAGAGGCTACAAGGTCTGAATCAGGACCAAAGAATCCAGATTTGTATGCCAGTTTAATGTTTATACAGGAAAAGTTTACTCGTTAATTACGTTAATTTACGCATGTGGAACAGCAAGAACGGGAAGACAGAACACACCAACGAATATAATAGCGGACAATCAATTAGCGAGAGGGGAGTCGGATTGGCGAGTTAGCAAAGATGGTGCCGTTTTTATGAAATGTAAAGACCGAAAGGATGTTTCTTTATAAGTAATTATCATAATCCCGAACATATTGGAACAGTATCTAGGAAGAGGAAAGATGATACTATGAAGGACATTGTTTGTCCAGTACTAGTGAAGCACTATAATGCTTACATGGATTTCGTTGACAAAATGGATATGCTAACATGTATCTCAACAGATATATAGACGCTGTTTGCGTGAAATCAAATATTTGCTGTCTTTTTCATTTTATTTGGATCTACTCTGTATGAGTACAAGAAACCAATTCGCTAAGGATTTCTGCTTAGTTGAAAAGACATGTCGTGGAATGCAAATTTTAGATTCCCCATGTCTCTTTTAACACCTTCATCAACGTCTGTTTTGCTTTGCAATTTTTGGAAAGCACAGATTAAAGCAGAAATCTGAATTCTGTTTCGAAACTATTTTACGGATCAATTTATGAAGTTGACAGAAAATCGAAGAAATGGTTGCACCTTACCTTTTGGTATTTTTTGGACGTGTCACTGGTAAACGTCTTTATTATTTTCAAAAGTAGATTCGATGGCCAATCGCTTACGTGGAACATGTTTGGAGTTATAAACGGACTTATTGGCGCCCAACCTGATGTATCAATAAGAGGACGCAAAAGAGTTTATGACACTGAAGTAAACCACTTCAAGCGCACGGTACCCTAAGAAGCCGATTTGATAAATGTGCGCATATGCCAATTCATAAGAAACCAAGGAGATGTGCCCTTTGCAGCACTTGAAAAGAACCACACAAGTCTTTCTGGAGCTCTGTAACATGTAATGTAGGAGTGTGCCTTAACGACAAAAAAAATTGTTTCTCTTTATACCATTCAAAATTAAGTTCTACTTTTGAAAATATTTTATTATCCGACGCCTAGTGTCCTAATACTTATGACACGGACTGTAGCCTTTGTTAGCTGATAAAAAAATAAAAAGTACGTACATTGTTATTAAAAATAATGATTTTATATAAAAAAACCAAAAAACTTTGGTTAAAAGTTAAAAAAATAATAATTTCGGCGTCAAAGGGTTAAACAAAATGGTTTTTAATAAAATTCGACAATAAATGTTTCAATCAAGGTGATACTTTTAATGCCAACAAAGATAACATGTAAAGTCCAAACAGAAAGATAAAAATCAGTCTACGAATTCAAGATAATTTACATCAGTTTATATTTAGAAGTTTGAAATTGCTGTTTTCTTTTGAGATCAACCGGATTTGAAATTGATCCTTTCACTCAATTCACGCCTTGCTAATTCGAGCTTTATATTTGGAGCTTCTCTGACGACTGAGTTAAAATTCAGTCTTTTTCAAACTTCGCATACAAAAAGTTTCTGTTTATCTTTAAAATGGTGCTAATTGGGTTATTGTTATCTAAAAAATAGCTATGAAGTAAAAAATATAAAAAAATTTTATTACAAAACCTTTATAAAAGGTATATATTTAAAAACCTCAACGGGATAATTAGACAAAACGTTTTCGGAATCCATATTTCATCATCAGTCTCTAGGAGTACATCAATGTAGCCACTAAATATATGGGTAAAAACCCGTTAACAAATAATTAGTTACATTTGGTTTACAGTATTTCTTATAATATGTTAAAATGTTAAAGTTACCGTTGGATAAGGTAACATGGCGACATATGACTCCACGTTGAAGTTTTTTAATAATTTTTTTTTTACTATATGGTATACAGCCAATTACAGAAACGTAGATTCCTTGTGGATAAAACATATAACTTTACTGTCAATTGCTTAGGAGGAAACAAATGGTAATGATTTTAATACAGCTCTTTATAATAAGCCCGTAATAATATTTAATAAAGATTGCTGTATTACTTGATTGATTACTTTTATAATAATCTATTCTATCTACTTATTTTCTGAGACCTGGTACCGCCGATCCTTTTTGCTCGTGTTTTCAACCTTATCCTAATAAAATACAAGAATTACCTACGACTTGCAGACCTTTCATAAAGAAAATACTGTCCGCTTCACCCATCAATTAAAATCCTACTCTCAGAAATATTGGCTCCAACCCTCGCGCTAATCCCAACGCTAACCGCCACGCCAACCTCCATCTAAACCACGTCACCTTCAACGGTATAAATGATTCATCCTCTATGCCCAGCACCAAAGCTATTATAAAATTGAAAGATCCCAATAAAACAATGTTACAAAAACTACTGGGCATGATCGATTACCATCGCAATTTCACACCCAACTTGTCGATGTATCCACTTCATTAAGACAGTTGTTAAAAAAGAATACAGTTTGGGTATGGACTAAAGGTCACATATACTCATATTTAATTAAAAAAAAATTTAATTTGCTTACCAATAGTTCTTGCAAATTTCGAATATTAATTTAAACAGATTCAGGTCAAGACGGCATTGGATGTGTATTTCTACAAAATCATAAGCCTGTATCATTTACTTCTTAGTCTTAAGCCATTTGTGAAACCCGATTTAGTCAAAATGAAAAAGAACTAAGTGCAATTATATTTTCTTGTACTAAATTGCATAATTATATTTATGGTAAAAAATTAAGGTTTTCTTAGATTATAAGCTATTAATTTCGATAATGGAGAAAGGCATACTGGAAGAAGATTCTCCTATTATACTTGCCTCTCCTATATAGTAGAAGATAAAACACTTGAGCGCACTTTGACCATTGATTTTTTGCACCTCACCCAAATAATTATTTTATACAGATCATTATACAGATCATATTCTACATTAGTCATTCAGCTCGTTATAATTGATTCTCTAGTCAGCCAAATACATTAAACATAATATAAAATATTATACTGTTACTGCTGGGAAATGAGTGAGTGGCTGCTTTTGAGTGAGCAATCAACAGCTGGTGAAGACAACCCTGTGCGTTTTTTTTTCATAAGAAAACCATTGATCTATCTTAGCCCCACTGCACTTTTAGTGTGAATTTTACTATAGGCTACAAGACTTGCAGGTAAAATTATTAAAATATAAAACTGAAGAATATAAGCCAGGCACCGAAATGCTAATAACTTGATTTATTGTTAAACAGGTAAGGGCGATGATTTAGTGGCAGAAATAGTTCATACATTAAATACGGGGTGTTTCACAAAGGTAAGTCAAAAAAAAACAAAGTCTATGGGGTTAAGACCTGGATTTCTGGCTGGCCAAGAAATAGGTGCGTCACGACCCCTTTCAATTCACCGACCAGGATACTGCCTGTAAAGGTATTCCCGGATTTCATTACTGTAATGCGGTGGAGCGTCATCTTGTAGAAACCACATATTTTGCCCTATTGCAATATTCACTTCTTCCAAATACTCTTGTAAATCGTTTGCCAAGAACTGCAAATAATTATTACCACTTAAATTGTTGGGAAGAAATACTGGGCCTATTAGATTGTTATCCACAATTCCTGCCCAAACATTAACTTTGAAAGTCCTTTGATGATGAGTTGTTTTTTGGCGTAAGGATCTTTGTCGGCCCAAATGTGCTCGTTATGATGGTTTGTTATTCCATTTCTACTGAAGATAGCCTCGTTGGTAAACAAAATATTTCTATTACGTAATTAATTATAGTTACATAGTTATAATTATAACGCTGTAATTAATTAGTAGTAATTAATTAATTAACTAATTAGTATAATTATAATTAATTATGGACAGAGTTATAGTACCAGATTCTTTGCGTTACAAAGACACAACAAAAAAAGTGGCAGTTATTGTTCTAGCCAAATATAAAACACGACATAGTCGATTTGCTTAGAAATTGTATTGATTATGAGAGATATCATAGACATAATGATAAAGAGTTGTGATATTTGTGAATTTGGAGATATAGATGTAAGTAATTAGAATAAATTATTATTATAAATGCTATCAATATTTAAAATTCATATATATATATATATATATATATATATATATATATATATATATATATATATCATATTTATTTATGTGTATATAATATACAAAAATTGTTATTAAATAATATTACATGGCGCAGACTTGTGGCCAATGAAACCTGCTAATTCCAAACTAAAACGAAAAGAGAAAGTTGTTAGAATTAGACCAGTATAGAGTTTAGAATCCCTCAACCATAATCATTTAAGGTTAACTAAAAACTTTCAGCGATTCTCCGAAGAATTCCAAATTTATATTTTAATGTAAAGATATTTTATTTTGTTGACTGGACTAAACAATTTACATAAGAGATATTTGATTCAAAATTTATTTTGTGGCTGATGGTATGCGACATTCGGTAGAGATCGCGTGACGTTTTATTGTCAAAAGTGCTTTCTTACAATGCGATAATGATATTGAGGGCACTTTTCGTAGGTTCACATCCGGATATTAATTTCGGCATTTTTTCGACAACACATGAAACTTTTGTAGGAAAATACCAATAAATTATGCTGTTTGATTTAAGAAAATTATGGATATTAAAGTTATGTTATAGTTTTTGAAGGGAAATTTAATATGTATGTGGGCTGTTTTACATTATAAAATACAAGCTTATTCACATCACGTCAAATAACTGTCAAAGTGTCTATACGCATTTTTAAATAATTTCCGCATTTTAAAGTTTATTTTATCGAATTTAAGGAGTCTAGTTGTGGCCTTTGTACGAGTAAGTTGTTTTGTCGTTCGAAGCTTATTAACGTTATCTCTATATAAAGTGAAAAGTTTTTTATGAAACAATTTGTGACTTAGAAAAATACAAAAGTGCAGAAAAATTATCTTACCCCCATTGGGGGTTACCCTTTGGATACTATAAGTGTTAATAAGTAGTGTAAGATAAATTCAAAGTGTTAAAGTGTTAAATTATTAAAAAACTTGATATGGATTATGCGGTGAGGCCACCAGATAAACCTCCAGATATTAACCTGATGGAGAAAGATGCTAATATAGAAAAAATAAAATCCAATATAAACAATACCTGGGACTGTAGCTCAAAAAACAACAAAGAAACTGTAAGTAGTAAAACTTCTAATAATTCTACAGAAAATGTAAGAGAACAATTTCTATATCAGAGCAGTGATACAGGTCCTTTTCATGTATATATAGAAAATAATACTCCTGATTTTAAAGGTAAGATAAATGCCATCAAAATCGGTGATATTATACTATCAAATTTTCCAAATTTAGATAACAAAATTACTAGTATTGATTCAATCGGCAAGAATAGAATCAGAATTAAATTTAAAGAGTTTCAATCAACCAATTTTTTAAACCATCAAAAAACTTGCTCATTATTTACAAACAACAATTTTGATGTTTACGTTCCGAAGTTTATACTACATAGACAGGATATAATTAGAGATATAGATACTGAATTTTCTGAAGAATACATCAAAAATACAATTAAACAATACGAAATGCACTGTAAGTTTAAAGTAGCTCCAATTAGAAGAATAAATAGAAAGGTAGAAAAACATATCGAAGATAAAACAGTAATAGAAAAGGTTCCAACCAAATCATGTATTGTAAATTTTAAAGCACAAACTATTCCAAAATATCTCATAATTAATAAAGTAATTAAAGAAGTCGAATGTTCAAAATGTTTTATTATGTTTCTCTTGCCTTCGTTTTGGACATCTTGGATTTCAATGCAAAGCACGTCCCAGGTGCAATAAATGTCATGATTTTCATAACACAAAAGATTGAACAGTAAATATATATACTTCTACCTGTTTCAGCTGTCAAGGTAGTCATATTACGATACACCTAAGTGCATGCCCTGAGTTCTCTACGTCAAAAAAACGTTAAAAAATATTATGAAAAAGTGCTAAGTGCAGTTAAAAAAGATAACTGACATTCTACAATTATCAATGGGTAGTATTTTCACTATTATACATGAACATTTGAATATGAGAGGATATCATGTTTTTTCAAACCAAAGCAAAAACCACAACATGTTGAGTCTTGGCGCTATTTGGACCTGTTTTATTGGAAAAAATCAGACTTTTGCATCGGTTTATCACAACAAATGTTGTACCCGTTAAGTAAAATTGGACCCATATACAATTATTTTTATTTCCTATTTGGACTACTTGAAAATGGAAAAAACAATGCACATTATGTACTGCATGGATATCTGGTGTCACTGGCAAGCAAGATTTAAGCCACAAAAGTTTCTCTTTTAGCCTGAATTTTTGTTTAAAAGGTAATGGATTTAGATTCGCCCACAAAAAATAACTATGTTTTTTTATTATTATTTGACATGCTCTAAGGGAGATAGTTGTATTTTTAGCAATGAACCAACTGCCTTAGGTTGAGAAACCATGTGCAGTTATTGAAAGGAAGCAAGTGTTTTAACATCCAATTGAATTTACGACATATGGGACTTTCCTTGGAAGGGTCCACAAGGAAATTGCTTAAAAGGACATTGCCCTTTTTTACATCAGAATCCAAGACCTGTAGATAGTGTTAATATATCATATTATTTTGTTTTGTTTTGTTTAATTTTGTTTGAAGACCGAAGTATCACGAAAAGGCTTCATTTTAAAAAAAAAAGTTGTTAGTTCACCAAGACAGCCCCGTGCTATAAGTTAATAAAAATGATGCCAAAAATGCACAAATTGGGCTTTAAACTGCATTCCACAGCTACCGTACTGTCCAGATCTGACCCTAAGCGACTAAGGCTTGTGCCCCGTGCTACAAGTTAATAAAAGTGATGTCAAAAATGCACAAATTGGGCTTTAAACTGCATTCCACAGCCACCTTACAGTCCAGACCTGACCCTAAGCGACTAAGGCTTTTATCCCATCTAAAAAAATGCTCCGTTTTAAGAGATATCTCTCCGATTAGAAAGTAATCGTCAAAACTAAACTATGTTTTGAAGGTAAAGATAAATTGTCTTAAATGGTCTGTATTGAAAAATTAAAAGTGTTGGAATAATTGTATTGCCGCTAAAGTGGAATATTTTATTGAAAAAATAATTTTGGCAAAAAAAAATGTTGTTTTACAGGTTCGTTACAAACCTTATCTTAAGATTGTAATACAGATACGAAACAATCAATCGACAAAGTTCAATGTGGGTATTAACGTAATTGCCACGAACCAAAGAAAACATGTTTTTCTAATAATTGTAATGTTTTTCTCAATCTACAACAAAAACAATTAATGTCAATATGTATATTTCGTATTTTCCTTCGTGTTTACCTTATAATTTCTATTCAATTTTCTTGAGTGCCACTATTTTCACGCTGGTAGCTTTCCTCTTTGTTATCGATTGGGGATTCCAAAATCAAGTATCATTTGTTTTCATGGTTTACTGGCCGCCAAATTGACCAAAATAAAATTGTCCGTGGCTCTGCTACATGCACAAAGTGTTTTATTTGGATTGTATTTGAAATTTGTAGGTCATTGATTTTAAAAACAAATAAATTGTTGTTGGTCCAAATTTATATTTCCTTGGGCGCTCTTTTATTGAAAGAATGGTAAGTGAAGTCTGATTGAAAATCAATATACAAGGTGTAACAATGTTTACCACAGTTTCTCTTTACGAAAGTGTGACTAAACTGCATTTATACAGGACTGCTGGTCAAAACAGAAAAACTATGAGTAAGTAATATATGAGACTTTTGGACCAATTAGTTTTTTTCTTATGTAAATTCCTTATAAAATTCAAGGTCCATTCTGCACTTTTCTTACTTTGAGTCCAAAGTCCAAATGGTTTTGAGTTGGATGATCAGCTCTAAGCTAAATCTTGTCATCTACATATTTGACAGCAACATTCAATTACACAGGTCAACAATGAATTTGATGTTTTAAAATAAACATCCCTTGTTAGGTAATTTTGACATCCTGAATCCGAAACTGGCATTAGTTTATTTCTATCATCCTCCAATTTTTCGCAAATCGAGATCTTATAAAAATTCCTTAATTATACGAAAAGTTCACATATAAAATTAGAAAAACGGGTTTTAGTGTATATGTATGGCACAAACAGTTGTCCAAAAATAGTTTAATAAAATTCTGAGTTGTGGCAACACTGTAAGCGGCTGCACAACTCCCAGTTGTAAATAAGCGCATCAAAATCAGTTGTTTGTTTTTAGCAGTTCGAGGAGGTTTATCGTTGTGTTTCGAATTAGTGCTATTTATTTGTTATTCTATTCTTTTTTCGAGCTATGGAAAGAAGACATTGTGTTAATATTGTAGAATGCTTTTGTTATATTTGTGGCAGTTCTGTGGTTGCAAAACAAAGACATAGCATAACTTTATTTGTTCGTAATGAGTATCATGCCTATTTTGGAGTGAAAATAGGAGAACAAGACAAATCTTGGGCACCATACATTGTATGTAAGGTTTATATAGAAGCTTTAAGAAGTTGGACAAAAGGAAGAAAAAGTCATTGAGTTTTGGAGTTCCCATGGTGTGGCGTGAGCCACAAAACCATTCTGATAATTGCTATTTTTGCTTCTGAGATTTAAAGGGATTTAATGTTAAGAATAAAAAAAGTATTTTATACCCGAACCTAAAATCTGTTATTAGGCCCATTTCTCATGGCCCTCATGTACCCATACCTATTCCACCAAAGGAGTTAGAGAATATGTTATCGTCTGATTCGGAATAGTCTGCATTTGAGTCCATAGATCACGACGTTACTTTTAAACCAGAAGAAGGATCATAACCATATACAAAACCCTTATACAGCCAGTGTTGACATATGGATCGGAGATATGGACCATTTCCAAGGCAGACGAAGACCTTCTGCTTATATTTCAACGAAGGATCCTGAGAGGAATATTTGGTGGCATCTGTGAAAATGGTGTTTGGAGGAGGAGATACAACTACGAGGTATACCACAGATATAAACAAATATTTGGTGGTAAAGACGTAGTATCTCTTATAAGAATAGGAAGACTAGGATGGGCAGGACATCTAGCCAGATCACAGCAGAACAACCCTCCTAGAAGAATCCTTATGTCACAACCATGGGAAGTAGAAAAAAGGATAGGCCAAAACTCAGATGGAAGGATGGTGTAGATGAGGATGGTAGAAAGATAGGCGCAGCAAACTGGCAACGGTTGGCAATGGATAGGAGAGACCATATCTGGATGCTTTGTGGAGATCTAAAAGTTCTGTGTATGCTACTTGGGCAACAGTCAGGTTATACTAAATATCCTTGCTTCATTTGTGAATTGGACAGCCGAGCACGAGATAAACATTGGACTCAAAAAATGGCCTACAAGAGAAAACCTTACGCCAGAAAGCAAAAACATAAAACACATTAATAGTGAAACAATTTTATGGCCCCCTCTACATATAAAATTTGATGGTTTTAAGGTTTGATGAAACAGTTTGTTAAATCTATTGACAAAAACGGAGAATATTTTAAACATATTTGTTCAAAATTTTACAAATTGTCCGATGCAAAATTAAAAGAAGGAGTTTTTATTGGTCATGACATTAGATTTTTATGCAGAGACGAAAACTTTCAAAATGCTATAACGCTTATCGAAAAGAAAGCGTGGACTTCATTTAAAGAAGTTATCGAGAAGTTCTTGGGAAATAAGAAAGTTTCAGACTATGAGAACATTGTTACACAAATGCTACAAAATTTTCCTATTCTAGAACGCAATATGAGTTTAAAAGTACATTTTTTATTTGCTCATCTAGACCAATTTCCAGGAAATCTTGGAGCTGTTAGCAAAGAGCAAGAAAAACGTTTTCACCAAGACATTAAGCAGAGGGAAAGACGTTATCAGTGTAAATGGAGCGTATCCATGATGGAAGACTACTGTTGGATGCTACGTGATAATCCTGACAAAATTTATGGAAAGATTTCTACCAAACGCAGTTTAAAAAAAAAGAAAAAATTTTATTATGTTTCGCATACAAAATATGTAGTTTCCTTTATTTTGGGCATTACTCTTATTTTTAAAATATATTAATAAATGTATTTATAAGCACATTAAGTATTTGTTTTTATTTTTTTAATTGATAAAATATCTTGCGTGATAGAAAAAGTTGGTTTGCAAATTTGAAATCAGCGCACCAAAATTATATAAAATCACTTGTCAAATTTAAAACATCTTCCAAAAAGTTTTTTATTCGCTCCGTGCGTGACTGACGCGACACCTACCGCCTTCATCTGACAATTTTGGAGTCCCAATTTTCAGGTTAAACATATGACATATGTTTGACATTGTTAAATACATGCGAAATTGACAATTATTAATAAATTAGTTTTTTAACTATATTTTTTCAGTTTATGTTCAAAATAAATGTAGTATTAAAAACTTAGTTTCTCAAAATTCATCATAATATATCTTTTCAACTCCAAACGGAAAAGAAAGGAAAAAATCTAGTACTGGCAAATCAAGTTTTTCACGCAAAAGAGCATATAATTAAAAACAATAATGGTAAAAGTTATGATATAAAAGCTAAAGTCATCTGCAGTTAGCTTGAAGCCTTATCAAATATCATTCAAGGTAAATTATTTAAATTTTTCCTATTTCAATTGCATAAAAATGAAATTATGTGATATTTACTTTTTCATATTAATAGCACGAATTCATCTTTTTCTTTTCTCTAATTTATATGTAATCTTTGGGAACCTATAAAAACTTCACTCACTGTTTTTGCTATTATTAGCACAATTAAATACGCAACATGTATTTGCATACATTTTTGATAAAATTTATGCGTAAAAATATTTTGTCCAATATTCCAATGTTGTCATATTTCGCCGCTACGCACGCTGGCATCGTTTCAATGTACCCCTACCATGGTCATGCACGGAGCGAATAGACCTGTGTTATTTATTTATTAACGGACTTGCTATTACATGTATACAATATAGGCGTAAGGTGCATTATGAATAATGACGAAGTTTTGTTTTTAATTGATTATATTTGCCCTAAACTGCAAATAATATAAATTAAAATATTACACAATAAAACTCTTGGATTTGCTGTACAGTTAATATTCTGCATCACTAGCGTATCTCATTTAAATGATTCAGATCATTGTACTTTCCCTTTTTTGTGCGAGTTTCCGATGGGTCGGTACATTGCTCTAATTTATCGTCGAATAAAGACTCGGCGCAGTCAATAGGATAATTTTAATTACCTAAAAGTAATTGATCACTTCCATCAGTTAACATCTTTCACAACGCCCTTCAAAACCTTCTTCCCCTGTAAATTATTCATTGGAGTCCTTAAACTGCCTTTCCTACTTGTTTATCCTACAAGCGGTGTTTGTAAAGCTCGAATAATTATTCAAATTTGCCGTAAATAACATTCCAATTTGCATACCGTTTGCTCCTGTCATTTCTACAAGTTCCTCGGTTTAAAGAACATCAAGATTGGTCTAGACAATCTTTGTTGGATCTCGTAACATGAACAAAGTGGTAAATAAAGTCAGTCTCTTTATGCTTCTATTTTTATTTGATACACGAAGGTGTCAGCAAAATGACAAGTTGGGATGAAAATAGGAAAAACAGACTGAACGATGAAACAGATATAAGTTTACTTGTATTTTTGATTTGTCTATGATATTGTGTAAATAAAAAATATGACAAAAAAGATTGTAGTAATATAGAAAACTCATAGAAGAGGAGTAGTACTTTTTACCTGCGCAATAATTTAAACAGACAGCAATGTATAAGGAATTAAAAAGCAATATGGCGAAATCATAGAGTATGACAATACGATAGACAAATTCACGAGATGATTTCAGTACAGAGCTTATGAGAAGCGGCCGTTAGGCCGCTAGGCACGTTCATAGTCTGCAAGTGTGATACAGGACCGCGTTGGCCCTCCTGCAGGGTAACATTAAATCATGCATGCATGGATACATTAGAAGTAGATGTAACATTATTTACAGCTTCAAGATTTTGCAAATTACACAAAATTTAATAAAACTATCTTCTTTGAAATCTTCTTTACTAAGTTAAACAGGGTGTAACAACAGAACGGAGTCTACTAGGGAAACTGCTACAAAAAAAATCGTAGCTCCACAGTGGCTACAAATTTAAATTGTTAATTTATATACCGACAGGATATATACCAACTTGGATCAATTATTACTGTTAACAGTCTCAACAATTATTACAAAGCAAAGTGTATATACATCAAAAAATAAAATTACGCTAATAAACGAATAAAAATTTATGTAGCCTAAACGCTACCTAATGAATAAAAATAAGACTTACAATAACAGTGTCTGGTCTCTACTCCATTTCGGATAAATCGTCCTCACTGGAACTGCCGGTGTTGGCTGTGATTATCACCGGTAGGATATCTTCTTGTAGGTTGTCAGCTATCCACATTTCTTTTTCAATTCTGATGACATGCTGTATATAATTTTGCCACTGTTCAGCAGAGACATTGGCAAACGCTTCATGGATGAGTTGTTGCACACAATATTTTTTAAAGTCAGTGTTTCGGGCTGCAACGTAATGTTCAACTTGGCTCCAAACCATCTCTATTGGATTAAGCTCACAGTGATAGGGAGGCAATCGTTATACTTCTACGCCGTATTTCTGGACCAAAGTTTCGATGTTATACTTGTCGTACATATCTGCATAACTGTTTGCTACATCCAATAGTTCTGACTTTAAATAATCTTCTTCCTAAAATATATCCTTCTCTCGTAATCATTCTTGAATTTGTTGTTTGTTCCAGGAGCTTTTTGGGAAATTTTGTTTGAATTAATGATATGGAGCATAATCCATTACTACCACATTCTGTTCTCCTTTTGGAAGGTTTGCGATTAGTTTATTTTCAAACCAGTCTTTGAAAGACTTGCCGTTCATTTCATCATGGTAGTCGCCTGAATAGTTTTTGCTAAAAATACACATTCTGAATTTGGTAGAAAACCTCTATCAGATCCAACATGTAACAAGACAAATCTCGGACCTTTTTGTTTTGGATCATTTAGACCAGTAGTCACACAACCGACAGATAGATAGATCACACAACAAATGTCGAAGTATTAAATAGAATGGGAAGGTAATGCCAATTATCAGGCATCGGAAGAAAGAAATACTCATGGCTTAAAAACATAAGGGATTGGACAAATCTCGATGCCCATGCACTTTTTAGAGCCACACAAGATCGAGAGGAGTATTCCAGAATTGTCGCCAATATCCACTGATTGGATAGGGCACCATAAGAAGAAGACCAGTAGTCAAGCATTTTAAAAATGCATCCTTATAACTAGTTATGCTTGAATCTATCCATATCATATTTACTGTATGTCCGATATTCACTCAACTTTCATTCAAATAAACAATATTGTATCCTTGATTTCCATAATTCTGTATTTTTCCAAGAAATTTATGCATCTAATTTATTAAATGAAACGGTCTAGGAACTAGAGAGGCACTATTCTGTATGCGCGTTCTATTACAAAAAAGTTGTGAATTCCGAAAGAATGTTTATGTTTGTTTCATCGACTTCGAGAAGGCGTTCGACAGAGTCCAACACAATACACTTTTCGACTGCCTACAGGCAGCAGGACTTGACCACTATGATATAAGACTGCTAAAATACTTATATTACAATCAAGTAGCCTTTATCCAAATTGGAGACAGTCCCACTGAAAAAATACCCATCAAACGTGGAGTACGGCAGGGTTGTGTTTTGTCACCCACTCTTTTTAATCTGTACTCTGAAGAAATCTTTAGGGAGGCTTTGGATGACAGACAAGAGGGAGTAAGACTAGGTGGAGAAGTAATCAACAGTATTAGATACGCTGACGATACAGCCATTCTTGCAGAAAGTTTACAAGATCTCCAAACATTACTAAATCTAGTCAGTGAAGCAAGTTATCGTAGAGGCCTAAAAATCAACATTTCAAAGATAAAGTGGATGGCAGTTGGAAAGATCCATATAGATCAAGGTCTGCTTTCTCTTAATGGAGAAGAGATAGAAAGGGTAAATCATTTCAAATACCTTGGCAGCTGGTTAAATGTAAATTGTGACTCTGATGAAGAGATAATATCCAGGATCAAAATATCACGTAAGGCTTTTATGACCTGGAAACCAGTTTTATGCAACAGAAACCTGTCAATGAACATTCGTAAGAAGGTCCTGAAATGTTATGTGTGGTCGATCCTATTGTATGGTTGTGAGACATGGACGTTAAAAACCACAATGCTAAACAAGTTAGAAGCATTTGAAATGTGGTGCTATAGACGAATCCTAAAGATATCGTGGGTTTCGCACACTTCCAATGAAGATGTTCTTCAAATGATCAACTCAGAACGTCTGCTCATAAACATCATAAAGAGGAGAAAAACAGAATACTTCGGCCATATAATTAGAGGACCCAAATACCATTTACTTGCCTTATAATACAAGGAAAAGTGGAAGGAAAGAGGTGGATTGGTCGAAAGAAACTTTCATGGCTGCGTAATATTAGACAATGGTGTGGTTTCACAGTAGAAGAATTATTTCGCGCAGCAGCCGACAGAGAAAGGTTTCAGGAAATTGTAAGCATGATGACGGCCAACGTCTGAATACGGACACGGCATCCAAAGAAGAAGAAGAATTTATTATATCAGGACGTTCCATCGTTACTGCTTTCTTTCCTCTTTTTTCATAAACAAACCCCATTTCTAGCAATAGTCGATATAGAGTATTTTTGGAAAATTTAGGCAAATGTTCGTGTAAATTAACGGCACCCAGGATAGCTTTGATTGTGGGAGGTATATTCTTTAAGAAAAATTCCATGTGAACAAGTCTTCTTAATTGGCTGCTGATATTCTCATCGTAGGTAAACTCCAGATTGGTTTCCTTCTTGGTCCGTTTACGTGGGTTTTTCAGAATTTTGGATAAGTCTCCATTATGATCCAATCCTTCCTGACGAATTTTCCAGACTGTCCTATCGCTAACATCCAACGCTGTACTTGTTGTAGAAACAATTTGTGTTGGAGTCAGATCGGAATTTATTTTTTTTTTTGTATATATCAACATATTCAAAATAATTTGTCGCGCATATAAATCTAAGATTTGTCCTTGTTTGAAACTTTTCACCTCTAAATACTCCATGTTTTTGACACAGTACATAAGAAATGTTTAAAAATAAATTGCACTTATTTTTTGACAACTAAACGTACCTTCTCGAATGCACACACAAAACAGTTAAATCGTTTCTACAAACTGCAAAACTGCTATAGATATACGCACTCGTATAACAATTAGTAGATTTAAGTTCGAAGCCGACTCTGCCACGTTGAAGCCGACGATGAACTAGCAACGCTGCAGCGTTTTCTTTCATTTGATTAACATTGTCCGTAAGAGCCAATGCTAAATTCTACTGGTGAATCCAAATTTAGTTACACAATTTCTATTTAGGAATTGACACATTAAATCCTTAGCACAGCCAAAGAGTGAAGATTCTTATAAAGAGCTATTTAACGAAAGATAAAAAACGTAGTACTTATATGGTTGAGGATATAAAGCTAGAAAATAAGCCGAATATAAACATCTACTATAGATAAATAAGAATAAGACACAGATCCTAAATACACTCAGATGCAAAAAAAATCGCAAGCAAAATTTTGGTAAAATTCAAAGTATTTAAATTGTTTTTATTTTTAGCCCGATTTTGATGATTTTTTTAGCACACTGTAAATAAATTTTTAAATTTTAATTTGGTATAGTCAGTTTTTTTATCAACTTTTTTATTAGACTTATTGTACGGGGTAAATTAAAACAAAGATTACATGAATTTGGTTTGCAAAGTTGTATAGTCATCGCCAGCTAACTTGGTGGTGCGCACAAACCCAAAATTGCTTAGTGGCTAGGTGGTGGTCTTTAGTCTCCTCCCAGTTATCAGGTGCGTAATACTTAAGTGATTTGCGGCTATTATTTTTCAGACTTCTTATTATTTCGGATAGTTAAGTGTATTTGTGACAATTTCTAACGATGGCATTGAAAAATAGTAGAAAAATAATTCTGTTATTAGTGGAGAATCTCGGGAGATTATATTTAATGTGTTTAATTATTTCAAAAGCGACATTCGCAGATTTGGATATCACAATTTCACAAACATCTTTAAGGCGACTTCTACGCAAAATGCAATTTCGTTGGAGGAAAACCGAAAACAACTGAAAAGTGCTTGCAGAAAAAACTGCAATAAGAACTTTGAGAATAAAATATCTCAGGCAAATCAAATATTTTCGGAGTCAAAATAGGCCAATCGTGTATGTTGACGAGACTTACTTACACAGCGGTCATACTTCTTCAAAGAACTGGACTGACGAATCAACCAAGGGCTTATTTTCAAATATTTCCAAAAGTCAACGACTAATAATAGTGTATGCCGGTGGGGATATGGGATTCATAAAAAATGGCTTATTAATCTTTAAATCAGGTATCAGGGGATTACCACTCTAAAATGAATTCAGACAACTATGGAAAGTGGTTACAAGAACATTTATTACCTAATTTACCTGCTATTATCGGTATTAGTTTTTGATAACGCACCTTATCACAGCATTCAGTTGGAGCGGGCGCCTACATCAAACTCAAACAAAAATCAAATGATAGAATGGTTAATGCAGAAAAATATTTCATTTACACCTAGTGCTTTAAAACCTGAACTGTATGAAATAATTAAATATCATAAACCTCATCATGTAAAATACAAATTCGACGAAATTCTACGTGCGCATGGCCATATTCCTTCACGTTTACCTCCTTACCATCCTGACCTAAGCCCTATTGAACTAATATGGGCTACAGTCAAAAGTAATATGAGGCAGAAAAACGTTACATTTAAGCTAGCTGACGTACAAAAACTCGCCGAGGAAGAATTATCATACGCCGAGGAAGAATGTCATTAAGAAGGAAGATGAGTATATGGACAGCGAGATAGTTGCTGATACCGCCACGCAAATAGCTCCAATTATTATAAATCTTGACAGCTCCAATTATTATAAATCTTGACAGTGACTCTTCCAGTACAGAGTTTTCTTCTTCCGAAGATGAAAATAAAGAAAATTATTAACAATCCATTTATTTTCACATAGATACCACTTTTCAACACGGGTACTTGTTTTAGTATTATAATAAAACCAAAATATTAAAATTAAATAATTACTGTGTTGCATTTATTTATACAATATCCTCCATTTAATTTGAAACACAACATCAACGTAGATTTGTGAATTAAATTCAGTCATTATTGTATAATTTGTTTACTAAGTTAAATAAATATTATAAACCAATGGCTTACTATTTAAATTAAATAAACCAAAATTACAATTTCATCTTTCTAATAATATATTAAAGCTTGCGAAAAATATTACTTTTTTAATTGTGTAATAATTATTTGACCTATACCGCTACGCTACTGAATATACTTATCAGAAATAGTAAACCAATAGGATGAATCATAGGGTGTAAACATAATTTATTTCTCTGTGACGTTCTGCGTACTCTCTCGCCAAGTTAGCTGGCGATGATTGTAGACCAGCAACTAGGTCCAAATTACTTCCACGGCACAGGGAGGCTAGTCTACAATTTTCCAGGGAATATTTACATTGGAATTTAGAAAAATTGAGTAATGTTTTTTTACGGATAAGTGGAGATACTGTTTTTGCTCATCACATGGGAGAAAATGAGTAAGGCGTCTAACTGAAAAGAGATTTGTAGAGTGCGCTTTCAGTCCCCGCATTAGCCATGGAGAGACTTCGTTGATGGTATGGGCAGGAATATCCCGAGAGGCGCACACTAAATTGGTATTTTTTGAGGGTTAGTTGACTGCATACCGGTATATTCAGGAAATTTCAGCAAATCACGTAGTACTTTTCTCAATATATCGGCGATGATTTTCTATTAATGAAAGATAATGTGCTACCCCACACTGCAATGTGTGTCACGCAATATTTAAAGAAAGTTAGTATTAAAATGAACTGGCCAGCGTGTTCGCCAGATCTGAACCCAATAGAAGATTTTTAATGAATCACAATGCATAAGTCAATGTTTTTGAATATATTTTTATTTAAAATGAACTTGCGTTTTACTTAGTCTGGTGTCTTAACAGACCTACCCGTCACAAATTATCAGCAGGTATAGTTAAAAGTTGTATGGTTAAAATTTACATTATCAGGAAAAGCTCTTATTAAAATTTGTTAAAAATCAAACAAAACCTTACATACCGCTTTAGACTTTGATGTTCTAGCTATCCTGTGCTTCTCTAGCAATTTTGCTAATCTTAAAGTTCGTTGCTTCGTAGACAGACAGTCGTCAGTTGTTACATTGTCGCTAGTACCATTGGTAGCTTCGTCTTCTTCCGTCAAAGTAGTTTTATGGGTAACTGTTGATAAGGGAACTGTTAAGGCTACGAGCGTTTCACTGCGAACACTCCACGAACTGCTACCGAACTGTTTCATGTTCATTAAGTCTCCGAAACTACCTAAATTCAAAATTAATTGACAGACGTTTGATAATGGGGCATTTATGAAGTAATCTAAATGCGAATTTTGGTTTGTTTCAATTTTAAAACATTTTGACATAAGATTTATCACAATTTTATATGAAAATAAGGTATATAACTACTATAACAACTTTTGATTGAAGGTGACTCCTCTACAAATTAAACTAAGAGCTAACGGTAAAAATGTTAAATGTCAGAAATAAATTCTAACCAGCACATACCGGGGTCATTTTTTATGCTTCGCCTATGTGGATAAGTGGAAAGTAAGAAGGTTCCATAAAATTTGCCCCCGCAACAATATATCTTCTGCATACCGTTGAGATTCACAAGCAAATAGTTAAACAAGTTTATTAAATACTCCACACTTCTTCTTCAGCCTTCATTTATCCAATGTTGGACATAGGCCTCCTCCAATTGCTTCCACGCTTCCCTATCTTTTGCAATTCTCATCCACTGCTTTCCAGCTACAGCAGTTATATCGTCTATCCATCTCTTTTTAGGTCTTCCCACGCTTCTTTTTGTTTCTCGAGGTCTCCAGAATGTCACTTTATGAGACCATCTATTGGTGTCTTGTCTTGCTACATGTGCTACCCATTGCCATCTCAATGTCGCTATTTTTCCCATGATGTCGGTTACTTTAGTTCTTCGACGTATTTCGGTGTTAGGAATTTTGTCTCTGAGGCTTATATTTAATATGGCCCTCTCCATGGCCCGTTGAGTTACTCTTAATTGTTCTGCCATTTTTCTTGTTATTGCCGTAGTTTCCAATCCATAAGTTGCAACTGGTAGTATACAAGTGTCATAGGTTTTTCGTTTTAAGTGAATTGGGATTTTTCTGTCTTTTAAAATAAAGCTCAACTTACCAAAAGCAGCCCATGATAATTGTGTCCTTCTTTTAATTTCTAGGGTTTGATTTTCCTTTTCGTTTTTAATTGCATGTCCTAGATATATATATATATATATATATATATATATATATATATATATATATATATATATATATATATATATATTGTTCTATACCTTTTCTATATTGATGTTATATATCGTGATGTTTTCTAGGCTGTTGCTTAATATCTTTGTTTTGTCGAGATTCATTTTTAATCCTATTTGATTCGATTTGTGATTTAAATCTTGTAGCATTGATTTTAGTTCATGGATATCTGTGCTTATTAGTACTATGTCGTCTGCAAAACGCAAATGGTTAAGATATTCTCCATCTATTTTTAATCCATTTTCGGCCCAATTTAGTTGTTTGAAAACAGTTTCCAATGCCCTCCACACACATTACATTAAATATCGAAACATTGATAAACTTATGAACACCTCGCTGGTCTATATATGGTCCTTGGGAAGAGTAGAAATGAGAGAAATAGTTTTGGTTTTTTGATTTGTTTATTTGGTTTCGTCATCAATCGTCCATATCTGCATTGGCGTTGTGTGTTCTGTTTCTTGTGAAGTGACTTTGGTTTATATTTATTATATAGACCTTGTTATATTTATTAATTTTAAATGAGTTTTTGAGGTGAGTAAACAATAAACAAATAGCAGAATAATCTGATTGATGTTTATTCTTTTTCTAGCTTTAAGGTGGATGTTATACCGGGTCCAAGTAATGTACAAAGAAAATAGAAGTTTATGTCGGTAGAATAAAAGCAGATTGTTTGTAGAGTGTATGAAACTTTAACCAAGTACAGTACAGTATCTACAGTACATATAGTATAGTATATACAGTGAACTGTATATACAGGGTGATTGATTAGTGTGAGGAAGCTCAGTAGATCTGTTATAGTTAAAATTACAAAAAAAGTTATTGACAAGCTGATGGCTGACCAAACTTATGTTTTTTTTTAATGGAACACCCTGAATTTTATTTTAAATTTGAAATCTGCTTTACTTCCACATCACAACAATGTAAATTTTAATTATGTTTTACTGGGTATTTAAAAAAATATAACCAATATTACCTGATAATCGTATCTAGTTTAACTCCCCGTATAATTAAAAGGGAATATAGGAACATTGATCTATTGCAACCATAGATTTTTAAAAATTGTTAAAAATTATAAAACATGTTCGATTTCATAATTTTCATAATCGTTAAATTAAATACAGGTCAAGCCAAAATGCAAATACATTATTTTCTTGGCAGTTTTAAATAGAACAATAATACTAATATCGTACTTCAAATTTTATGAAGAAGTCCCTTTACCTAAAGTTATCAGTGGTCTTGATATTTTTATATTTCCATCAGAGTATTAATTTGGTAAATATTTTAACGTTTACCAATAATTATTGTGAGTTGACCATGATTGATTTGTCAGAAACTGACAGTTTGATATTAATGTTTAATAATTCAGTAAAGAAATAGCGACACACCAAAGAAAAAAAAATAATTTCAAATAAAATTTATAAAAAATAACCGATGGAAAATTAAAAAAAAAGTAACAACACATAAAAAAATAAAAACCAACAGTAATTATAACATCTTACTTAAGTAAGGTGTTCAAAATGACTTTCTAAAACATCTATACATAATTGAAGGCGGTCAAGCTGGTAAAGAAATATTTTAAAATGCAATTCAGATTCTATTTTTCATATCATCTCTTGTTGTTGGAGGTATTTTATATCCTTCTTTCTTAACGTAGCCCCAAAAAAATGAGTCCATTTTATTCAATTCTGGTGACCTTGGGAGCCACCTTACCGGTCCATTCCTTCCGATCCTTCTTTTACCAAACTGATCATTAAGTTCACCACGTACTAATTCGTTGTGGTGCGCAGGACCACCGTCATGTAGAAACCACATTTGTTTACGCATATTTAGTGGAACCTCTTCTAACAATATCGGTAACTGATTTACGGTAAAATCTAAATAAATCTCACTTAAGTTATCTACAAAAAAATATGGTCCTACTACATGGTTACCTACGATACCTCCCCACACATTTAGAGATCATCTTGTTTGACTCTGTATTACTATGTGGTATGAATAAATTACTTGTTGTATAGTAGTGAAAGTTATGCCTAATAACAGAACGGTTTCGATGGAATCTAGCTTCATCACCAAATAGGACATAATCAAAAAAATCTCTCTGCTCATAAATTTTTGCTAAGACCCATTCACAAAATACTATTCGTTTCTGGAAATCATCATTATTTAATTCTTATGCTTTTGAATACGATAAGGATGCATCTTGTTTTTAGATAGAATGTTTTAAACAGAGTAGTAATTAAGTTCTTGTTCATTGGAAATACTCCTTATACTTGCGTATGGGTTTTCTGTAACTTCCATCAACACACTCATTTCGTTTTTCTCTGCCACACTTTAATTCGTTCATGTTTTTCATATTCCACTGAATCAGTGCGGTTAAAACGATGTTTCAATTTTTTAAATGTATCTGGTCTAGGTTTAGGCTATTTAAAATTACCAAGAAAATAATGTACTTACATTTTGACTTACCCTGTATTTGATTTAACGAGTATTATGAAAACGAATATGTTTTTTAATTTTTCAATTATTAAAAAACTATATTTGCAATAGATGAATGCTCCTTTACTCTTTTTTAATTATACAGGGAGAAAATAAAATACAGGGTGTTCCGTTTAAAACAACATAAGTTTGGTCTGCAAGCATTTTATGGTACACCCTGTAAGATTGTTACTAATTGCTGCTTACAATTTTTGTCAATACCTTTTTTTTTGTAATTTTCACTATAACAGATCTAATGAGCTTCCTCACACTAATTAATCACCCTGTATGTATACAGTAAGTACAGTAAAACTGTTAATTTTTAACGGGAGTGTCCAACATTGTACGTGAAAAAAAGGTGACTGGGATTGTCCAAGCTCCAAAAGTACATTGTCGTTGTAAAAAAAATTTAATTAGTCTAGTATTAGAAAAATTATGTACTCATTACTATTCACTCTTTCTTTTTTTTAGAATACATGGTCAATCCTCGAATCCATTAGGGCAAAGCTAATGGAGAATGATCTCTTTCCAAAAATTAGCAAAGAGACATTAAGGATAATAATAAAAGTATATTTAAAAATTATATATGCCAAATGATCGAGTAACTCTATCTTAATAAAAAAGAAGATTTAGTCCCATCTCAAATATCTTCGTCGCCATGGGCGACGTTAGAGAGCAGTTTGTGGGCATGTTCGTTCTGTCCACAAAAAGATTTATATTATCTGGACAAAACGTGGGTTGATGCTGACCACACAGTATCTAAGATCTAAAAAGATACTACTGTAACGAATTTGTCAAGCCTTGACGGTTTATCAATAGGGTTACGAGAACCAACGGGTAAATGGCAATGACTGATTATTATCCATTTAGATAGTGAGAGTAGCTTTTTAAACGATAGTGCACTAATTCTTTTGTCAAAAAAAAAACGGGCAATTACCACGAAGAATGATTTTAACCTGTTCTTTCACGAGTGGAGCCAAATTCGGTAATAGTGATGGATACATTTCTTATTACAGCTGATTATGTGGCCAACTATGGCCACCCAAAAGGCACACACTTAGAGTTGGTTAGGACAAAAAGAAATTCCATTGTTCAATGACATGATTAAGGCTTATAGGTGTTATTAGAGAATATCGTGACAGATGTTGTAGATACACTAGCTCGTGCTGAAGGCATCATCATTGGGATTCCTACTTACCATTAGGATATGATTAATCTGGAATCAAGTAGAGGGTTAGCTGGCTTGTGAAAAGGTGACATATAACATTTGTTCAACGTTCTTTAAAACTCGCAATGGAATAGATACGGAAACAAAATTGGGCTAATGAAGTAGCCCATGTGATCAACAAAGATTAGAAAATGTGTAACCAGGGATTCGGACCAGTCGCTAGATTCTTAAAGCTCATAAACCTTACTTAGGTAATTATTTCTTTGCTTTCTACTTTTGCTTTTATATCTCTCTTTAATCCTGACCCCCCAGGGGAAGTGTAGTGGTCGACGTGATGTCGTGTATGGTCCGTCTCCAGAGATCTCTGTCTCTGGTCATTTCTTTTAATTCATGCATAGGTCTTTGGCATATTCCTGTAATTTGATCTATCCATCTTGTTGGGGATCTTCCTCGTGATCTTCGGCCTTCTACCTTTCCTTGTATTATAAGTCTTTCCATGTTTTCTGTGTTTGCTCTCATAACATGCCCAAAATATTTTAATTGTTGGAGATGGACTTTACTAGAGAGTCGTTGGCTAACTTTTAGCTCTCTTAAAATTGAATTATTTGTTCTGCGGTCGGTCCAAGGAATTCGTAACATTCGTCTCCAGCAGAACATTTCAGTGGCGTCTATCTTTCTTCTCTCCGATTGTCTCAGAATCCAAGATTCACATCCGTAGGTCAGTATTGGGAATATTAAGCAGTTGATCAACCTCATCTTTATCGCTCTTGAAATTTGACAGTCCTTCCATATTTTGGTCATTTTTGCTGTGGCAACTTTTGCTAGATCAGATCTACGTTTAATCTCTTCTTGTAATGACCCTGTGTTTGTGATTAATGATCCCAAATATAAGTATGAGCTCACAACCTCGAACCGGTCAATTGTGGTTATGTGTGGATGATTGTTGTGTAGTCTATCTACTATCATGATCTTTGTCTTTGATATGTTTAATTGCAGACCAAATATTTGACTTTCGTTTTCGATCAGTCGTATAAGTTCTATCAGCTCTGCTTGACTATTTGCAAGAAGGGCTGTGTCATCTGCGAAACGTAGGTTGTTTAGTTTATGACCATTTATTGAGATGCCCTTTTCTCATCCTTCAAGTGCTCTTCGCATAATATACTCCCCATATATGTTGAATAATTGTGGAGTATACATCCTTGTCTGACACCCCGTTCTGGATGAAATTCGTTCGAAAGTGTGTCAAGTACTTTAACTGATCCAGTAGTGTGTTCATATAGTTCGGTTATAAGCGTAATTAGATGTTGTGGTACGCCTACTTCTTTAGTATTCGCCATAAGTGTCTCCACTTGACCCTGTCGAACGCTTTAACGGTAATCTATAAAACAGATGTATAGTGGAATGTTGAATTCCCTAGATTTCTCGATTATCTGTCTTATATTCAGCAGGTGTTCTCGAGTGCCTCTACCTTTGGTAAATCCAGTTTGCTCTTGTGGAATTTGTCTTTGAAGGAATGCTTTTAGTCTCTCATTGATTATATGTAGCATTATCTTGCTGGCATATAATATAAGAGAGATAGTTCTATAATTGTCGCATTTATGGAAGCTGCCTTTTTTATGTATGGTCGTTATTGTAGATTTTGTCCAGTCTTCAGGCCATTGTTTGGAATGCCATATTTGGTTACAGAGTAGATGAAGTAACTTTACGCCGGTTTCTTCTGTGGCTTTAAGCATTTCTGCTGTTATCATATCTGGACCTGGTGCTTTGTTATATTTTTGCTTTTATATAAATGGAATATAATAATTATTTTTGCAAACTTTTTCTGTTTTTTGAAAAACTGCATCAGGCACTCTGAAATAAAAACAAAATTTTACTTTATTTTGTTATAACACATAACTATCACCGAAGCATTAAAAAGAAGCATTCGAAAGAGAAAACATGGATAGAGAGTACATCAAAGAGATTAATAATATGTTAAAGATAGCTTTAAAAAAACTTGTTTTGTTGTCTCGTATTGACTTTTTTTTATACAGGACTCATTTATTTCCAGTAAACTCAGGTTAATAAAGGTTTCGTAAACTTTTGTAAGCTCTTTATGCTGAAAAGAATGGAAAACACACCGTTGTCGCAAGCTACTTAAAGTTTTAATACATCTTTAGTTTAAACATCTTATTCTGAATTATCCTGGCAACTTTGAAGACCTTCCTAACGATTCACTTTCAGAACCTTCTTTCTTATACCGGATTAGCAACGAAATCATCAAATCTCTTTGATTTCGTTTTTTTAAATCCTTACTGGAGTTTGAGAAATCATGTAATTTGGCTCAAATCCCGGATGAAATGGGCCAATATTGCTGTAATTTCAGTCTATTCACTTTGAAAATTAGGGTGGAATCGAATAAAGGGACCCGACCTAAGGGCGTTTAAAAAATTCCAATTTATGAGGTTTCGTTATATTTGTATTATGTGTGTTTTGCTGCTGCTGCTTGTCGATAAAAAGTTGTGGACAATGTATGAGGTAGCTTGGTAAATTCACGAAAAGTTTTCTACGGCAATTTTAAATATTTATCCAATTAAGGATAAATGTTTGACATTCAATATAAAAAACTCGACTCTATTGTAAGAAAGACATTTTATTAATCAACATTGGATATATTTTCCTTGAACATCAATACATACAGGGTGAGTCATGAGGAACTTTACATACTTCTACCATATGTAGAGTCCCTCAGGGAGCATATCATGTGGCCACTAAAAAATGTCAACTCCTCTTCTTTATTAATTAACAGGGTGATTTGTGTAATTGACCATTTATTTCATTTTACTGTAGTGTTTATACGGCTCATTTGATTTTTTTAATTTTTGCATGATACAGTACACTACTATCAAGCATTCGACTGGTATTAGCTAAACTAAAAAATTCCAGGACTGGCTTTGGAAAAATTAATTTAGGGATTCGTGTTAAATATTACACTCTGTATATATTTTTTTTCAAAAGTGATTTTCAAACTACATAAATAGCTAATGAAAACGACATATGCGACAATGTTGTCGCACTTTTATTAAATTTTTAGTGAACGATCAAATCTTACCAAAAATAAAACAACCATAATGAAGTATCAAATTATAAGGTAATTAATTTAAACAAATGTTATAAATTTCAAACATTTTAATTGAAATGATAAACTAATTCACTGCACAACAAAAAACAGTAACTACTAACAATAACGAAGAACAATTTAAAAAAAACGAAAAATATGTACAGTTGCGGTCACGGAATAGTTTACACCTTACTTTTTATATTGTAATACTGTAAAATTGCAGTGCCGTACGGATTTGATAAATGTCAAAGTCAAAAAATTTCAAAACGTCAATGCTTTCGCGGAGTGTTCAACAATAAAATAAAAGTATATTAAACTCTTCCAAAATGGTTAGAATACATTTGAATTATGCGCAAAAAGCAAGAGCAATTGCCAAACTCGAAGAAGGTTGGTCACTAAGGCAAGTTGCTGCTGATTTGAACGTGAGTCATATGTGCATATGGAAGATTAAACAAAGGTGGGATAATTTTCACTCTATAGCACGGTTGGGCGGTTCAGGAGGGCAGAAGATTTTCACAGATGAGATGTTAGTAGATTATTTGAGAGAAATCTCCTTTTGCCACAGCTCAAAAGGCAAGAGAAGAGGCAGCGTTTCCAGGCAGTATTCGCACTGCACGTCGAAGAATTAAAGCAAGTGGACTGCTAAATTGTGTAGCTGCACGGAAACCTTTTTTTGACTGAGGATCACAAGAGGAGACGAGTTGAATTTTGTAATGAATTTATAAACCGCGATGAGAATTTTTGGTCTAGGGTTGTATTTTCCGATGAAAAAGTATTTCAGTCGTATAATAATGGTCGAATAAGAGTTTATAGGCCGAGAAATCATAGGTATGATGAACAGTAATACGCATCATTTAAGAAATAGTGGAGGATTATCTGTCAACGTATGGGGATGGATAAGTGCCGAAGGCCCGGGCGTTTGTTATCATGTAGAGGAGAAGTTAACAGGATTATATTACAAACATATTATTGAGCACACAATGTTGCCATCGGTGATCCAGAGATTCCCCAACAACGACTTTATCTTCCAACATGACAATTGCCCGGTGCATACGAGTAGAATTGTTTCGAGAATGGCTAGAAGAAACTGATGTTATTGTTCTTCCGTGGCCTTCCCGTAGTGCAGACTTTAACCCCGTCGAAAATGTGTGGGCAGAGTTAACAAAGAAACTAAATGAAAGAAACCTTAGACCACGGAATAGAATTGAATTATGGGAAGCAATTGAGCAGGCATGGGAAGAGCTTGTTAACTATAACATGAGGGGATTGGTGCTATCTATGAACAGAAGATTGCAAAATTGTATTGACAAGAATGGGGCTTCCACCAAATATTAATTATTATTTATCATTGTTTATCGTTATTTAATATAAAATAGATTTAAAATAAAATGCATATTAAAAAAAAAAGACTTCTTTATTTTCGTTATTAAGATCATAATCCATTTTATTCAAAAAACTGTTTTCTATATTTTTCATTTTGTAAAATATTTTGATATTTTAATTTTAATCTACCTATTCTAGCTAGTACACCACTGGCAACGTCACTTTGACGTAAAAGGTGCGTTTAAACGAAGTAAAAATTTAAAAAATGGGCTCCTAGATACGTGAACCTGTAAACTATTCCGTGACCGCAACTGTACATAGTTATGATAAACCCATAAATTAGAACTGGAAAAGATACAATAATGGTAACAAAATAAAAATAATTCAAAATAGATTTTCGAAATGGAACCCTGCAGCCTGTACACATTTTTGTTGCCGAATTGTTAATTGACGTATTGAATTACGGATACTCTGGGGATCGTTTCTAATAGTATTACAACAATGTATAATTCTATCAATTACTTGTTGTCGGTTATTAATATTCACTACGTAAACTAGTTGCTTCAATCGTCCCCAAATATGGTAATCAACGGGATTGAAATCAGGGGATCTTGAAGTCCACGAAATAGAACCTGCACGTCCTATCCACCTGTTGCCATAAACATTATTGAGATGTTGTCTCACTGCCAGTAAAAAGTTCAAATAGACCTGCCCTGTTAAAGGACCATCAAAAAAGTGAGGACCTATTAATTGGTTATTTATGACACCAATCCACACGTTAACCGAAAACCTTAACTGAGAACAACGTTTCCGAATAGCATGGGGATTTTCTTCTGCCCACACATGTGAATTTCGTGAATTATTTATCCCGTCTCTGGTAAATTGGGCTTCATCTGTTAATAGTGTCCTGTATAGCGTTGGTCGATTATTGTTAATCCATCTACAAAATTCCAACCTATCGATCTCATCTCCAGGATGTAGTCGCTGAACCATTTGAATGTGATATGGGTATAGATTATTTTTTTGTAAGACTCTACTTACTTTTGATTGAGTAACATTGAGTTCTCGACTTATTTGTCTAGTGCTTATTGTAGGGTTCGTAGTAACGTTGTCCATAATGTTATCTTCCTACGCTTCATCTACATGTCGCTCTGTTGTTCCTTTAGGAAAAGTGCCATTTTCTCGCAAGTAATTAAAAACTGACCCAAATGTTGGAAGACTAGGAGTTCGACGATTAGAAAATCTCCTGCGATATTCTCTACTGGCAGCCCTACCATTACCATTACAGAATCCATAAACAAATATTATGTCTGCATATTCTGTGGTCGAAAACTGATGTGGCATTTTAAACGAAAGTAACAAAAGCTCTACCAAAACTAACACAATGTACTTAACGTAGATATGACAGAAGAAATATGTATTCTTGTACACATAAATAACAATTGATAATGACAATAATGACAATGGGTATAAAATATCAAGAAACGTCAAACGGTCAACGCCAACCTTCATTTTAAACTTTTTTAGATTTATTTTTATTTAGTACAGTTGATGCAATGTATTATTATTTGACATTAAATTTTAATCATTTACAATCAACAAAAACTAACACATAAAAGAGGTTTGACTTTTTAATCAATTTAATTTATTATTTATCGAAAATAATGCCCCAATACAATCTAGGAGTAAAAATTTAAAATTGAAAAACAATTGATTCTATCGTAGAGATAATACAAAGTGACAGTAAAGATGTTAATTTTCTACGTATTAGATTATGTTGTAGAAACTCATTTTAATTAAAATGTTTGAAATTTATAACATTTGTTTAAATTAATACCTTATAATTTGATACTTATTATTTGATACTTTATTACATTATGGTTGTTCTATTTTTGGTAAGATTTGATCGTTCACTAAAAATTTAATAAAAGTGCGACAACATTGTCGCATATATGTCGTTTTCATTGGCTATTTATGTAGTTTGAAAATCACTTATTGCATTTAAAAAAATATATATACAAAGTGTAATATTTAATACGAATCCCTAAATTAATTTTTCCAAAGCCAGTCCTGGAATTTTTCAGTTTAGCTAATACCAGTCGAATGCTTGATAGTAGTGTACTGTATCATGCAGAAATTTAAAAAATCAAATAAGCCGTATAAACACTACAGTAAAATAAAATAAATGGTCAATTACAGAAATCACCTGTTAATTAATAAAGAAGAGGAGTTGACATTTTTTAGTGGCTACATCATATACTCCCTGAGGGACTCTACATATGGTAGAAGTATGTAAAGTTCCTCATGACTCACCCTGTATACAGTGATAGTCAAAAGTCAGTGGTATACAAGTTAGTTACTCTCAGTTACAAGTATAACAAAAAGATTAAAATACAAAAAAGACATCAGAATAGGCACATGGAACGTGAAAACCATGGCATAGGAAGGTAAAATCCATAATGCAATACAAGAAATGGCACACATGAAATTAAATATTCTGGGAATAAGCGAAAAGCGTTGGCCAGGTTTAGGAACCGCAAATATCGGGGAACACCGCATTTAGTATTCTAAAATAGATAACGGTAAACATGAATTGGGTGGCGATATTATATTGACAAAAGAAATGGCCAAATCTGTTGACACCTTCCTCCCAATTTCAGCAAGGGTGATGCTCATACAAGTGAAATCAAGACCAATCGACATCACTATAATTCTAACAAGAGAAAGAAAAACATCTACAACAGAAAGAACAGAAGAAGAGATAGAAGAACTATACCATGGCATTGATCATGTCGTGAAAAGTTTGAAAAAAAAAGACCTAACAATTGTCATAAGTGACTTCAACGCCAAAGTTGGGGCCAGAAAAACATCATCTGCAGTTGGACCATTTGGTCTAGGAAATTGGAACGATCGGGGAGGGAGATTTTTGCAAAAGCAAATCAATTAGTCATAATAAACACCTAGTTTAAGCTACAGTCAAAGAAATTGTACACATGGAAGTCTCCACAGGATTCTGTGGGAAGGATTGTAAGAAATCAGATAGATTACATGCTAGCATAAGAGGTATTGGAACAGCTGTACATCTGTCAAAACATACTCGGGGGCAGACATAAATTTTGATCATGTACCATCTGAGGTAATTTCAAAGTCAGAATTAAGAAAGTTACAAGGAAGTCGATGAAGCAGTATGATGTTAGAAAACTGAAAGATTCCAATGTTCGACTGAACGTGAGTCAAAATCTCAATACAAAGGTGCTAAATGCAAAAATGCAGGAAATGTAGAGAAAAGTCTGACCATAATACAATAAACAGCGAAAGGAATAATAGGACAATACCTGAAGAAAGATACAGAGAAACGGAAATCGTGGATGACCAATGAAATACTTGAACTTATGGATTCGAGAAAAAAAAAGTAAATCTCCAATAATATAAGAAAATATATACCATCGTCAGAAGAAAAATAAAAGAAGCCAAAGAGAAACAAAAAATAGAACAATGTCAAGAAATAAAGAATATCAAAGTCGATATGAAAACTTTAATAGTCATCGAAAGGTAAAGAAAATAGCTGGAAAGTTCCGAGTATGCAACAGCGGAAAAATAACAGTTGATAAAGGCAATCTTGCCATAATTAAAAAAGATAAAAAGAAAGTATAGGAAGAATACTTGGAGAAACTTTTCCATGACCTTAGAAAAATACAAGAGCGCATCATTGAAGAAAGTTCAGGTCCCGAAATCCTACCAGAAGAAATAATGGCAGGCGTCAGATAAATAAAAGATGGAAAGGCACCGGGACTTGATGAAAATTCTTGCAGAACTGTTGAAACTATTAGATGCAGAACAAATAAAAATAATAACTGAAATATTTAATGAAATATACAAGGCAGGAAAAATACCAGTAAAGTGGCTCAAATCGCAGTTTGTACCATTACCCAAAAAACCAGATTATAGGACCATAAAGACAATGAGCCATCTGCTGAAGCTGTTTTTCAGCTTCAGCAGATAGCTCACAGAAGTCATTCACAAAAGAATTTACCGGAAATACGAGGAACAAATTGTGCCCAATCAGTTTGGATTTGTGAACACCGTTGGTACGAGGGAAGCTTTATGTAGAGTGCAAGTATTAGCATTTAGTTTCTTGTAGTGTAAGACTAAGTACTAAGGCATCTTAATAAATGGAGTCAAGCTCAATAACCTGCGGTATGCAGATGATACAATAATGTTTTCCATTACCATAGAAGGGCTGCAAAACTTAATGAACAAAATATCGGAAACATGTAGAAAATTTGAACTGGATATAAACACCAGCTAAACCAAACTAATGCTCATTAGCAAGGACCAAAAGAAAAACATAACTGGAGCAAATCTGTATGTTAACCAAATGAGAATTGAACGTGCCTCACAATACAACTACTTGGGAACTATAATCAATGAATCGTGGAACAATACCCAAGACAATAAATGTCGCATCGTACAGGCAAAAGTGCATTCTCGTCTATGAGTTCTGTGTTCAAGAGCCATGACCTCACCCTAGAAACAAAAATAAGGCTCCTTAAATGTTATGTGTACTCAGTGCTTCTGTACGAAGTAGAAACGTGGACATTAAAGACGGAAATTCTATCAAAACTTAAGGATTTTGAGCTACGGTTATACAGAAGGATTCTGAAGATACCATACAGTACCATACAATGGACAGACGAAGTCAACAATGAAGAAGTACTGCTGAGCATGAACACAACTGAGGATTTGGTCAACATCGTGAAGGGTCGTAAGCTGCAGTACTTAAGAAATACGTAATAAGAAATCAAGGCCCGATACAAGCTACTTTAATGCATTTTACAAGGTAAAATTAAAGGAAAAAGGACCCTAGGACGAAAAAGAATATTCTGGCTTGCTAACCTGAGAGCATGGTATAGAAAGACCTCAACACAGCTATTTCGTATAGCAACCAACAAAGTCATTATACCCAGAATGATCGCCAACGTTTGGAACGGACGGGAACCCAGAGAAGAAGAAGAAAGCTCCTCAACTAGTCATAACAGGTGACGTAATAGTGACAGATGACGTTACAGCACCATTGTGACAGATAATTTTAAATGCGACCTTATGGCAAATGATACCTTATTTGAAAGTTATTGAAAATACCTATATAATCATAATAATATTATGGTAGCTTTTTGTCATTTTAAAATATAGAGAGTCAAAAGATTGTAAATGCAAAGACCCTTTATAGGAAAAGTAATAATGGGTGTACCCAATTTTTATTTCTATTATAGTAGTCTACATTTCAAACAATAGAAATCGCATCCTCAGTGCAAGACTGCAGTAACTCAAAATTTTATGAAAATGAAGTAATCATGGAATTCGATTGTAAACATGCATATCTATCCCCTGTAAAACTTTAGTAACTTTCAAATGCTTAACCGCCTAAATATTACAACAACGATAGTTTAACTATTTAACGTTTTTGTACATAAGTTCCGTGCAAAACTGTTGTAACTCTAATGTAACAGAGTTACAACAGTTTTGCACGGAACATTGCAATGGTTTCGATAACAATCAATGAAAGACACGAAAAAAGTAAGATATTTGTTATTTTAATATCTATATCTGTGGTGTTTAATTTTAATATACAGCGTGTCTACGTAAACCATAAACGGCAGAGACAATAAAGATTTACGATTTAGCAAATTATTCATGTAAGTTTTATGTTCTTTGTGTGACATTATATTTGCCATAAAATTTGTGCGATGTCGTTTGACCATTTATTTATTAGATTGGATTCATTATCACCATCATTCAATCTTCGCTTATCCACTGCTGGACATAGATCTCCCTCATAATTTTCCATCTATTTCGATCTTGTGCCTCTTTCATCCAATTCCTATACCAACGTTTTAGATCCTCAGTCCAACGTGTTGGTGGACGACCTCTGCTTTTGTAGGCATCATCTCTTGGTCTTCATTCCAGTATCCGCTTTGTCCATCTATTATCTGTCATTTGAGCCACGTGACATGCTCAGTTTCATTTCAGTGTTGCTACTCTCTCTATTGCATCAGCCACTCCTGTTCTTGGTCGTAGCTGGCGATTTGGGAACTCGTCTGGTAGTGAAACGCCCAACATAGCACGCTCCATGGCCCTTTGAAACACACGGATCTTTGGACTGTTCTCCTTGTCATGGTTAATGTTTCCGCACCGTAAGTCAACACTGACAAAACACATTGATTAAAAATTTTTCTTTCAAGGCATATTGGTATATCAGACGATTTGAAAATATGGTTCAGCTTGCCAAAGGCTGCCCAAGTCAGTCTTATACGACGGAGAAGCTCAACGATTTGGTTATGGATCTGGTTATGGTCAATTCATCTTGTTCCTACGCATATATCTTCGCTAACTACAAAATTTGTTATCATCTGGGTTTTAGATATATTTATTTTCAATCCCCCTTCTAGCGAAAAAAGGTAGAGCTGATTTAAAAGTTCTTTGGCCTCATCTATCCTATCAGCTATTATGGTCTGTTTTTAAACCAGGAGGAGTAATTCAAATTTTCCGCGCCATAATGCTTGTTTGTAATTGGTCTAATCGCAGGCAAGTTTACCCCACTAAATTATGACATATTGACACTAATGACATTTGTGAAATTTTAAAATTCAAAATTTATATCGACGATTTTTTTCATTTTCTGAGTTATTCTTTTGATTTTTTAGATTTTTCGTTTGCATTTATATAAAAAACAGTTCTTTTCAGAACTATTTAGTGACATATTAGTGTTATTAAGATTACAATATGGATTCAATGCCAAGCTCTAGTGTTAATTATTCTTCTCCACCTAAAAAACGCAGAGTAGATTTGGGTCATTTATCTTCAAATGAGAAGCAATGCATTATAAACATGTATAAACAAATCAAAATTGATAATTCTGAATTAAAAATAACAGCTACGGTAGCAAAAATTAAACAGGCAACAGGTTAGTTTTACAGAATACTTATTGTTAAAATCAAGACTTACTAAAGTAATGTGTTAATTTTAGGTGTTGCGAATTCAACTATTTACCGCACAATAAAAGAGTATAAGCAGACTGGAACACTAAGATGTCCTAAAAATATTGGCGGTCGACCTTCCATCCTTGCAACATATGATGAAAAAGTTAAATCATCCGTACGCCAGATAGTACATAGCTTCTTTTTTAAGAATGAAATGCCTACATTAAATAAAATTTTAAGTGCAGTAAACAACCGCCCAGATCTTCCCAATATGTGTCGTTCATTATTATATAAATTCTTGAAGCAAATCAATTTTAAGTAAGTAAATATAGGTTAGTCAAAATTATATAGTAAACATAACGTGCAACCCAAAAATATATTATGTCTGAATTAGGAAATTAATTAGAAGATAAAAAGCTTTAAAAATTACTGAAAATATCGATTTGTTTTCTATTTTCTTTGCTTAAAACTTTAAAACCATTCATTTTGGAGCAAAGTCGTACAAAAATAAAATAAAGATAATTATTTCCTATTATACGAATAGAGGTTAAAAATGTCTTAATTTATTACCCTTGATGCAAAATAGCAATAAATACCATTAATCATTTCCTTCAATCCATTAATCCTAAATGCTTTAATGCTGTTATAAATAAATTAACAAAATATAACAACTTATTTTTTTCTATGTTGTAGACCCTAAATGCAACTTGTCTTATTTGAAAGCTGTATAAATTAGTTAAACATTATTTGTTTTATTAAATAATCTTTTAAATGGTCTCTAAATATTTCTATTTGTAACATTAAAAGGTGCACATGTGGTAAGTTTTTCTAAAAAAAATTCTACAACGTAGTAAGAAATACCTATGTGGTTTTATTTTGTTATAAATAAATTTATTTATTACAACAAAACTAAAGCCTTTTTGGCATTTAGAAGTGCGAAGTTAGGTAGATGTACGTTAGTTAGAAATTTTTTTTTATTTATTGTAATAAAATAAAACATATTTGGAACTTGATAATGCGCTATTTAGCTGGCTCTACTCAAGTTACTTCGGATTAAAAAAAAAATGAAGAAAATTGCTCCATTTAAAGCTGAGAAAATGCATTTTTTTTATGTATACCGATTTTGAACTTTGAAATTAAACTTACTTCAACCTATTTTCTTTTTAAATTTTTGGTACTTTTATACCAAATTATCGCTCAATACCGATTGTTTTTGTTGTGTACTGTGTATTTAGTGTAGAATAAAATATATATTACTTGAAAACTACTTTATTTTAATATATATGTACAATACTAAAAACTATTATTCTTAACCTTCTGCTATGCGGTTCTCTCCTTTTCTTTTCTTTTACAATCTGTAAGTAATACAAACTTAAATATGTCTATACATCAACATTTTCTCCCTTAACAACGATATTTTTACAAATTCATTTTTACAATAGGTTTACATATTCTTGAAGTACTACGTAAGGTAGGTGTAACTTTGGTATCAGAAATTGTCTAATAGATTTGTCAAATAAATTTTTATATTTTGTAAACAATTGTTGTAACTCCTTTTCTGCAATTGAGACAGTGTTCACATTATGTAAATTTATATCTAATAAATGTATCCACTCTCTCCCAAGCAATGGGGGGCCTTTACCATCAACTATATATAATTTCAAGGATTTAGTTCTAATCTGGTGCTCAACTGTCACCAAAGCCATACCTAAAACATGTAATTCATTTTTAAAGTAAGTAGTTAACTTTGTATTAGTATTTTGTAATTGTAATTCAGTAAAATTCTCATTAAATACATTCTAAAACCATACCTAAAACATGTAATTCAATTTTAAAGTAAGTAGTTAACTTTGTATTAGTATTTTGTAATTGTAATTCGGTAAAATTCTCATTAAATTCATTTTTGTTAATAATATTTACTACAGCAACTTTTTTTTTTTTTTTTTATAATTATGTTTATTTACAATCTACATCAAAAAAAGAGTATTAAGTAAATGTGATTACAGGTTTTGCGCGTGAAGGGGAGACATCCAATGATGTCTTCTTCAGAACTAAACCAAAGTAGAATAAGGTGAGACATCATTGGATGTCTCCCCTTCACGCGCAAAACTACAGCAACTGAGTAAACAAATTTATCTTTTGTCCTCTTTTCTTACAAAAATTACATACCAATTTTTTTTTACATTGAGTGGCTAAATGAGAAGCATCTCCACAACGATAACATACCTGTTAGTGTCTGAACTAGAATGTAATATTTGTATTTGTGTAATATTATAAAGTTTTAAATATTTTGAGCAATGAAATCTAGATTTATTAGATTGTAAAAAATTTATTGAATTTATTGCTGTCTTCTGTAATGCTAGTAAGAATTCTTGCACTGATTCTCCCTCGGCTTGCTTTCTGGTTTGAAACCTGTAAATTTCAGCAACTTCCAAAGGGACAGGATTGTAAAAATTGTCCATTAGTGTATTAACTTCATTGTATGTTTTGTCACATATTATATCATAGACTTCAGGACACATATAATGTAATAGCAAGTAATAAATAAGATCATTTCATATTTTGATCTATTTCAAACACTTTAAAAGATCCTTCTAGGAGTTTCACCCATCGTGACCATTTTGTAACTGATTCATTAAAAGATTTCACTACAGTTGACCACAGAATATTCCACTGTAAATGTAGAAGTAGAATGAATTTGTAATGTACTGGCAGTTGCAAAAGTAAAAATTTATTAATCCTCGTCGAGAATTGTTGTGTATTGTGTATGTAGTATAGAATGAAATATATATTACATGAAACTACTTTATTTTAATATGTATGTAAGTACAATACCATACAATACAATACATTTATACTGTGACAATACTAAAAACTACGAATCTTAACCTTAATCATATGTATTGTGAACCTTAATCTTCTGCCATCGCCAATGGGCCATCATTGCATTTTTTGCATTGCCCTGTGCCATCAGGCGGTTGGGGTTCTCTTCTTCTTTTATTTTCTCTTATTCTCTTACCATCTGTAATACAAACTTAAATATATGCAACAAACATTATTTTTATTATTATAATATGTAAAGGCCGTATGACACTATGCATTTGCTTGTATCATTTCTTATATCGTTTCTGATATAGAAAGTTATTTATGTTTTCTTGTATCGTTTCTTGCACGTACATTTTTGCCCTGTATGACACTATGCAAGTTGTTTTTACCAGAAATTGTATGTGATTTGGCACATGATTGGTCGAAATTTTGACTGGCTACTGATGTTCTAATCTTGGTTATTGTTGGTGGGCACTTTTCTCTGATGTCTGCTTGGTCTAATTGTATATCAAAGTTCTCCTCCAGGCCTCCAGCCGCCAATATGACAGAAGTTTTACGTTTTTGCGGCTTTGCGCACAAATTGGCGCATTTCTTGTACAAGAAAATGCAGCGGACACAAATTCTTGTATCGTTTCTGATATAAAAAACTATACGCTTGTATGACACTATCCATTTTTTTGTTATATCAGAAACGATATAAGAAATGATACAAGAAAATGCATAGTGTCATACGGCCTTTATGAGTGTTTTGAACATACGAAAAACGAAAAAATGTATAGAGAAAGAGAATCGAAAAATAAAGTAATGGTTCAAAAAGTACCATACTAGTGTTTATAGCTTCGTCGCAAATACCGGTTGTATCTCAGGAACTTCTCCTCGCAATTCAACTTTTTTTCTTTTACAAGAAGCGTTTTACCGAGTCTGTTCCAGTATCGTTTTTTTAATATTCTATTTGTTAATAAGCCAAAAAATTGTTTATAACTTTAAAACATTGCTGAGACTGCCTAAATAATATGATTTCAATTCTGTAAAGTGTATTTGATCGGTAGAGTGCATCTTTATATTTAAAAAAAATTGCAAACATCTAAATGGTCTAATGTTCATTCTAAAAGTTTTTAAAAAATTTCAAATTTGGTGGACGGTTTAAATAGATTATAAACATTTTCTAAACCAATTACGAAGGACCTAATTACAACCTAAATGGTTGGAAGACATTTTTAACTATTTGTATATCATAGGAAATTTAATTATCTTTGTTTTATTTATGTACGACTTTTCACCAAAATTAATAGTTTTAAAGTTATGAGCAAAGAAAGTAGAAAAAAATCGACATTTTTAGTAATTTTTAAATATGTTAATGTTTTTATTAATGTTATGGGCATATTTGAGAGGGAGCATAAGTCAATTATTATTGATAAGTTATTACCTAACTTTTTCTGCAAAAATCCGAATGCCACATGCCACCTCTCATATCCAAAAATAGATATTTTTCACAGATCCGCCCTGGTCTAAATGTAACATTTTATTATTTTGTAGGTACTTGAAGAGAAGTCGAACAAGTATTCTCATTGAACGTGATGATGTTATCAGATGGAGACGTAATTACCTAACTTCTATAAAAAGGTACAGAAGTGAAGGTAGGTCCATTTATTACCTTGACGAAACATGGGTAAATGAAGGTCACACCAAAGACAAAGTGTGGGTAGACTGTGCCATAAAAAACCCTAGACAGGCATTCATTGAGGGGCTGTCTACTGGTTTGAAAAACCCATCGGGGAAAGGAAAACGCCTCATAGTTTTACATATTGGATCAGAGTTAGGATTTGTTAATGAAGGGGTTTTACTTTTTGAGGGAAGAAAGACCGAAGATTACCATGAGGAAATGAATGCATCTGTTTTTGAAAATTGGTTTAATAATATCTTGCAAAAATTACCAAAAAACGCCATCATTGTAATGGATAATGCATCATATCACAGCCGAAAAGTAGAAAAAATTCCGACAACATCATCAACAAAGAAATATATGCAAGAATGGTTACAAATAAAAAACATTCCTTTTGATATGGAGATGGTTAGGTCAGAACTTTTACATCTGGTACGTGTGAATAAAGATAAGTATAATATGTATGTAACTGATGAGATGGCTAAAACAAATGGTCAAATTGTACTGCGGCTGCCTCCATATCATTGCGAGTTAAATCCCATTGAGAAAATTTGGGCCCAGGTGAAAAATGAAGTGGCACTTAAAAACACGACATTCAAACTTAAAGAAGTAAAAAATCTGCTTCTACAAGCTCTCGAGAATGTAACCACAACACATTGGCAAAATTGTGTAAATCACATTCTCAAAGTGGAGGAAAAAATGTGTAAATTAGATAACATTATGGATAGTGTAATAGAGCCATTAATAATTCCAATTGGCAATGATGACAGTAACACAAGTTCTTCAGAAGATGAATAAATTCTATCACTTGTATCTTCAAAGTAATTTCCTTTTCTATATGTCTATTTTCATTTCATCTATCTTATTCATTGTCCAAGTGTTACAAGCATACAATGCCAATGGTCATGTGACTTCAACATTATACCATTACACTACTTCCTTCTTTATCAATTATTGTCACTCACCAAATATTTGAATTTGCTATATTCTGTTCTCCTTAGGTCGAATAAAAATAAATATCACAGTTCAGATAATATCATATCGTGTTTATGATCGTCATATGAATCTGAAATTGGTTGTTTGGTACAATGATAATTGGTTTCTAATAAGCATTAGTCAACTAAGAAACCTAAGTTCCCTAACTTTTCTTCCTCCTTTTTAAATGCTGTATGTGTACCTACATAGTTTCCGATTTTCTGCAGTGACTTTCGATAAAGCTTCCTCAACATTCTTTTCACATCAACTAATTTGACTGTATGCAGTTTGTTTCTCGCTACGTCTTGATACAACAGTTTTTTCTTCAATAACGGTTGCTTTTCGCTATGTCACCCTTTACATGTGCTCATACTATCTCTATAGGGTTAGTAATTATATGGGGATAAACGAAGTACAGTTATTCTGCCATTTTTAGCTTTTTCATTGATTACATATTTTTTATACTTTTGTTTGTGTTATTGAACATTAATTCATGAGTTCTTTTTTAACGATCATTTTATCAAATGTGATTTTTTTTTCTTTTAACTAATTAAGTAAATAATGCCTTTATAAAGCCAAAGTTGGTAGTTTTTCAATTAAACAACAATGGTAATTAACATTATCCATTACTATGACAGAATTTTGCGGTATGTTACTAACCGTCTATCATAAAATATTCTTCAAATACATACCTCTATTCTCATGATAATCTTTTGTGGTTCTTGAAGTACATTCTAAAAAACCACCATATACAAAGCCAGTTTCAGATCCAATATGAATAATTATTAGTCTACGTTTTCCAATAGGTGGGTTCAAACCAAAGGAATAACCTTCCATAAAAGTCTATAATTGCAAGAAAATTCAGGTTTTTGTTTACGTTACTAATTAGAATGTTTTGTTGAGAATGCAAAAAGAAAAATACCTGCTAACCACAATAGAATACCTCGGTGACATCATGAGGAACAGCGAAAGATATTAACTACTGCAACTAATCTTGCTTGGAAAAGTGGAAGGAAAACATGGACCAGGAAGGCGAAGGATTTTCTGGCTGAAAAATCTACGTACACGGTTCAACACAACAACCACACAAACATTTTCAAAACAGCAGTTCGCAAAATAGAGATTGCCATGATGGATAAAGTAGTTTTGATTATTATTATATATTGATATTATTTAGTATTAAAATTACTTACAGATTTTGTGCAATAAGTCACAATTTAATACACTTTTATTATTAACTGGATATAACTAAAAACGCAAGCACTAGGTGCGATTAGACTGGTAATTAAATCGAAGATTCAAATTGTTTAACTATTATATATTTTGTTTATATATATATATATATATATATATATATATATATATATATATATATATAGATTTTAAAATGCTTTATATGTAACAGACTAAATTTTATAGATAAAATTAACATTAGTAAGTAATTTTCTTGCTTCCCTTTTTAAATCCCCAAACAACTTCAGTTTTTTCTTGTCAAGAGAACTATGTCATCTACATAAATAGTATATGTATTGCTGTTTACATGTGTAATTAATTTTATATTTGGTAAAGAAAGGTTTATTAAATAAACACTTTAAAAGGAGGAAAACTCATAGTCATTTATTTTAAAATTGAATATTAAAAAAATATATTTAGCAATAAAATGAAAAAGAATAGATATATCTAACATTTTACAAGGATTCAATAATATAATCTCAGAATAAACAAATTCTAGTTGAATATAGGTAAGTATAAGAGAAAGACAGAAGATTACTATATAAATTCAAAATATATTTAGTGAAAGTCCAATAATACAGTAGCAGTAGAGAAGTAGATAAAATAAACAATAAATTGGAATCTGGGTAAATAGCATCTAACATAGCAATACCAACAATTCATACCCAATTCATCATCACCAATCATTTAGGGCCCAGTCAAACAACCAAGATGAGATATTACACAAAAAAAAAGTAAATTCCAATTGCACAAAACCTTAATACATCCAGTATTTACATATAGATCTGAAATCTGGTTACTTTAGAAAGAACAATCTTGACACATATACAAAGGAGAAAAATAAAAAAGGCAGATTGAGAAGATATAATTTTCAACTATACAGGGCATACCAGGATCTATATCCCATTATGACCTAGTGTTAATTTTATGTAACACTTGCAGATGTACTTAGTCAGCTTTACATGAAGTTTCATTTTGACTACAATCACATACATGACAGTGTAAAGCATTCAAAACAAACGTAAGGAAGCCTTCCGTGCAAAGCCATACTGACAGTTGTTTTAAGTTAGTGAATAACTGCAGTCTAAACTAAATATAATTTGGAAAGTATCATAGAGCATAACATTCGATTCAAGTAAATGCTGCAAAACCCCCCTTATTAGAGATTATTTTTACAAGAATACTGTTAAATAGTGCTTTTCTGTTGTAGTCTATAAAAATAGTTAGTTAGTTACTTTGTCTATGTTTGATATAAACAGCTTGGAATAATTGTAAATTTACTTATATGTAACTTTACGCTCTTTCAAGTATGTTTTCAACTTTTCATTAATATAAACATAGTTAACTTTTTGAAATTAATTAATTAATTTATTTATTTGGCTACAAGCAATTGCCTAATTTAAATACAATAGGATAATACAAAAATATAAAATCCTAATTACTCACATACATAGCATAAAATAAAAATTAAAACTAACATAGACAAAAAGGAAACACAAAAAGAAACTAAAACTAGGTCACAATAATTTAAAATCAATCAAAATAATTTACACAGCTAGTGGCATCAAATAATTATATGCAAGATATTAATTGCACTTAAAAAGTAGGTTCTTTGATTTTCAAAGCAATCCAACCTATCTGTATACTTATTCATTTGCAAACCTAGCCAGAACTAGATAGATAAGAATTATATCCATAGTTAGTTCGATGATGTGTAATTAGGTTAATAGCCTGGCTTGCCTAGATGCACATGTAGATTAATTTTTCCTTGTTGTGGACTGAAACTATGGGAGTGCAATAGATTATACAGCTTAGATCTTTGTGCATGCGTCTGACCTGAAGAGTTATGATGTTGGGAGAACTTTCAATGTCAGGGTGATTGATTTGATTAACTGTACGGTGATTCTTAAATGAGATAAATCATGGATCATGGTATTTTGGAAGCCGGAGACAGAATCAATTCTGTCTCCGGCTTCTATACAACATGTAGCTTCTCCTCATAAATTTTAAAGTGTTTGTTTGTCTTAGTGTATTGTATTTTGTATTGTTATGTCCAAATTTTACATTTATGACATTCTACTATGTCGGATAGGCCTCAACTGACGAAATGCCCCTGAAGATGATCTATTGATTGAAAGTACTTGGGCAAGATTAAATTAATCACCGTGTTCGATAGTTGCCTTGTATACCCTCAAAATTTAGTATGATATTCAGTATTCTCATTCCCATGCAAAAAAAATTGTTAAATAAAATGTCTCCTACAATTTAGCCATTGTTACACATCATTAACATTTCTATTTACCAACACATCAACATTTTCTACAAAATCATCACCATCATTTTTTTTCCTAAAACCTAGATTGTAAGGTACTGCTGTAGCACATATTATTGCAAGAGATGTATTTAATTTGGATTGTAGACCTTGTTGAAAACAAGGAAATTGTCTTTTTCAGGTTCCAAAATAGCTTTTCTACAATACAATACTTCTTGTTCTTATATGTGCACTATTGTTTCTATTTTATGGATCATTACCTAAATATATATATATATATATATATATATATATATATATATATATATATATATAATATATATATATATATATATATATATATATATATATATATATATATAACAACAAACAACTATTGAATGTATTTTACCATGTTTTAAATAATTGTAGCTTTCATCTGATGATGCCAATGAAAATTGGCGAAATATAATGAACTGTTGAACCGAGCGCACTTGGCTTTTAATCTATGGCTGTATACCCAATTAACCTTAACTCCCTTGAGTTGTATTCAGTATATAAGAAAGTTTTTAAATTAAGTTCGACAACGATATCCATAATATCTCGTCTATCAGCAGAAAGAGCTACAATTCATTTAATAAAGCCTGAATAATGAACATAAGTCTATACCTGTAAACTTGAAAAATGGGCAATCCCATAAAAACTGGTTATATTCTTATAAAGTAGCATACAATATTTGTTGTTAAGTTATAGCGCTGAAGAAATATTGTAAAATTCGATTGAATTTTAGATATAATTTTATCACGAATATATCACTTTCGTATACGTTCTTCTACAATGTGATAAATAAACTCTAAAAATTCTTCAACTTCTTCATAACAGTCCAACATTTTTTTATTGTAATTAGAAAAACTAAATAATATATATTGGAAATGAACTAAAAAAAAATATTATTCAAACATAAACAAACAAAGTTAGGTTAGAATCGAAATCGACGTATGAGGGTGTCCGATACTGATTACTGGATTACCGCAAGGCCGAGATAATCGACAAAAAAAGAAGATGTATTTGGTGACTTTTCTAGTAACTTTCTTGGGTGTGAATCTGGCTTTTTGGTTTACTCCTCCTGGTTTAAAAACAGAGTATAGTACAATATGACCTGTAAACCTTAGATGGCTAAGCTTTTCTCCGTTTATTTTTATGCCTTTGTCGGTCAGTTTTGCCCTTTTACATATGTATTCTAAAAGCGTAGTAAACAGTTTCGGATTAAAGCACATAAATTAAGACTAATTATTTACAGCCAAAAAATATTTCTTCTTATGAAAGGAAAAACAGTTATCTTAAAACTTGTGTATTAACAATACTGACAGGTTAAAAATATCTATTCTCAGAAAACTTGTTCTATAAAAACTAAATCCAAAATTGTATTAAATCTTTACAAAAACTTTCGGGGCGATTGTCTTATCATATTGTCCCCCGTAACTTTTACTAAGGTAGTAAATTTATATCCTTTTAATCACTGTAGTTAAGGTAGCCTGATTTGCATATTTTTATTAGTCCTTTTGTTTTGAATTTAAATAAAAATATTGAAAGTTTTACAAATAATATTTCTACCTTGTTATGACATTGTCATTACAAAGCCAAGAAATTGTGGCTATCAGAAACATGTGCAGATATAAACAGATTAAATTGTCGCTAGCGATAAGCCGTTTTATTAGGTACCTATTTACTCTAGGTAGCTATCTGATTTCTTGGAATCTATTAAAATGTAAAGTTTAATACCATACTAAACTCCGATTGCTTTTGGGGATTATTTTTTCTTCACTTACCCGATGATTTATTGCCATTCGGGTATGATATCAGAAGCCCACCATAGTTTTTATAAAAATATTTTGGCCGAAGATGATATACGAGAAGAGGACAACAACTAACAGAACATGTGTCTACACTTTTTACAATTTTTTGCATGCAAAAGTGTTGTAACTTTAAAATTCTAATACTAAATGTGTAGTTATTAACAATTTTCTCCGTGCAAAAGTGTTTCAACTTTGAAATTCCTATTTTTTTTTAGCATAAATATTATTTTATTTAAATTTTTATTTTTGGTTAATGTAATATAGGCTAAAAAGCATGCAAAATCATAAATAAATGTTAAATTTTTTTAAAACTTGTGTCTTATTTGACCTATATTAACAAGAAAATAAACAAAATCGTCTTTATCTCGAAACTTACTTATTCTGACTTACTGCAGTCTTGCACTGGGGGTGCGAAATGATCGGGAAAATATCATTTATTGTTAAATCTAACAATTTTCTAATATAAACAAGTATTTATTGTCTCAATTCAACCCCAATAAATAATTTATCAAAAAACTAATTTAATTACGTACCATTAAAAGAAATGAATTCTGCTAACAGCGAATAAAGTTGCATCTGGTTTGTGAGAGCCTTCATGTTGTCTATCTAATTTATCATTCTTTCGTGGAGAACTTTTAACTGAAGCGAAAAAGCTTTTAACAACGCTCGCAGAGAAAAAAAAGAAAGCGGGGATATTTGTTGGTTTTAATGTGTATGTAGCTATTTTAAATTCCTGTAGAAATACTCGAAAGCAGACTGAAATAAACTAGATGTATAGTAATTATTGTTTGGTATGTATTTGTAAACTTGCTGTACCGAGAGTGTAGCTACAACAAGATTACGTTGAGCAATTGCTTTGGTGTTTTTTTTTTTGGTTGGTTTCAGAAATAAAAACGCTGCGGGCAGCAGCAATCATTGAAATTGTATGTTTACTTCTGATATATTCTTTATCTCAGTGTATCTGTGAAAGAATCATCGATTTTAAGTCACAAGCTTACATAGGTATGCCCTTTAATTATCTCCGGTACTACCCTCGTACCACAAACTTCTTTTTTTTTTTCAAAATTTGAAAGTTGAGAAGTACCATAAAAGTGTTTTTTATTAACAATATAAGGATACTATACTAGGGTTTTAGAATAAAAAATATATATCAAAAGTAAAGAAAATTGAAAATTATTTTGAATATGATATTTTGGAAAAATGTAACCTCAAACTTTTCTCTAAAATATAAATATTTATAACCATCACAAATAAGCTAAATTGGTTTCATATGACGTTACGTTGGTTATTTTTCTACACTTTGGTCATATATTATGAACCAACCTATTTGCAATCAGCAAATATTTTCCACAATATCCCAACATGCATGTTTTTTCAGATGTTCGAAAGCTATTCTGATATACAGTATTGGAAGAGGTGCCTTACAACTGAATAGTCAGCCAAAATATTTTATGAAATAACGGATGATCCAGCTGAACATTGCGAGATTAAAGGGAAATACTTTTTCCTTAAATCTTCTGAAAAATGGGACATTTTTCAACAACTGGCAACAGCGCTTTTTATAAGAGCCCATGTGTTAGAGTGTGGAAGAAAAAACATGTTTCCCAAGATTCTGGGGAATTTGAAAAAAATACCAATAACAACAGAGAAATGATGTATTTGGCAATACCACCATGTTTGTTTTTTCTGTCTCAACACATTCTCTATCCTCTCTCTTTTCCAATGATGTATCATATGTCACAATTTGACTATTTTACTTACGCCACAAAAAGAGCCAAAAATGCCCAAATTGAATATTACGAATTTTTTTTAAATTTTCTCAGGATCTAAAGGAAAATTAATTTTCTCCCTCATTCTAACATATTAGCTCTTATGTAGAGCCCTGTTACCAAATGTTGCAAAATGCCCCATTTTTTAGAAGATCTGGGGAAAAAGTATTATTATGCGGCCAGACTGTCCTAGCTCCTTTACTGTAATGGGATCCAACAGTTTGAACAATTTAAAGTGAATAATTTTGGAAACAAAAATCCAGCTTCTTTGGGGAAAAGTAAAAGAATACCGCCGTCTACTCCGTCTGGAAGTGGTAAAGCCAAAATAGATATAGTCACTAACTAGAAGCCTCTATGTAGAAAACGTAAAGATTCACGACTCTTTAAAACACGAGGATTCAGATGATTCTGTAGCAGAAAAAGACCATAAGTCAGAAAAACCCTCTCAAAACAAAAATATAAATGCATTATCATCAAGTAAAGACGAAGCAATCTTTGATATTATCAATGATTTTAAGGGCTGGTCTAAAGAACCAAGAATAGCTACTGAATTTAAAAATTGTAATTATGCAGAATTCAAGGGTTTAATCGTGATACCGTCTTCTGAAGACCCAGTAAGTTTCTGCAATGTTTATTTTTTTTTCAATAAATTTATACTGTCCAAGCCAACAAAAATGTAGATTTGTCCTTCAAAGAATTAAAAGGTATTTTAATTCTAATGGGAATTAATAGTTTACGTTCTATCAAAAAATACTGGTCTGCAGATCCAAATTTTCATAATGAAAGGATTACGATTATTTTCCCTTAAAGACATTTCTTAAAATAATAAGATATATCCATTTGAATGATAACCAACAAATGCCAGCCAGAGGAACTGAGGAATTTGACAAGTTATACAAAGTTGTACAAAGTAAGATCTCTTATTCAAAAATTAAAAAAAAAACCTTTATGGAATATTTTTCGCCAAGAAGAAATATTTCAATTGCTAAAGTATGGTTGCCTTCAAAGGTTTTTCCAAAGGAAAAACTACTTTGAAACAGTACATGCCGATGAAAACCCATAAAAAGAGGTATAAAAATTTGGGCAATAGCATGTGCTTATACAGTTTATCTCATCAATTCTGAGGTATATCAAGGTAAAGAATCTAAAAGGACTACGAACATAATCTAGGGAAAAACGTTATACTGAATTAAATTATGTGGCATTGGCTATGGCATTGACGTTAATGACAAGTTAAACCACCTCAGATTCGAGGACAACATAGTGATTATAGCGAGCACATTCGAGGAACTGCAAATTATGTTGGGGGAATTAGCAGCCAACTCCCAATACGTCGGCCTAAAAATGAATATGAAAAAAACAAAAATAATGAAAAACACAGAAGACTCCAGACATATAACTATAAACGGCAGAACAAATCCAGGAATATATCTATCTAGGCCAAATCCTGAGACTTGACAAAGAGAACCAAAGTGCGGAAATTACTAGAAGAGCAAGACTAGCATAGGCAGGATTTGAAAAACTTAGTTGGATACTTAACAACCGCAAAATACCCCAATACTTGAGAAGCAAAGTGTTCAACCAATGCATCCTTCCTATCATGACATATAGATGTCAAACCTGGACCCTAACCAAGGCAAACATGAATAAACTAGCCACAACAGAAAGAACAATGGAAAGAGCAATGTTAGGTATACGACTGTCAGATAAAAAGAGGAACGACTAGGTAAGATCCAAAACAAAAGTTGAGGATATAACAATAAAAATTGCAAAACTTAAATGGAGCTTCGCGGGTCACACTGCTAGACAGAAAGACCAACGTTGCAATACTACAATATAACATTGGAGACCTTACGAAAGTAAACAATCAAGAGGAAGGCCACAGATGAGATGGGTTGATGACATTAAAAGAATAGCCCGAACAAATTGGAAATATGTTGCTCAGGATAGAGACCGATGGAAGGAGTTGGGAGAGGCCTATGTCCAAACATGGCCGACAAAAGGCTAAGAAGAAGAAGAAGAAGAATTAAATTAAAGTGTTGAAAAAAGGGGACACTGCTTGTACTTTGACACTTCCTCTTATAAATAAGTTATCAGAACTAGGTCATTTTGGTTATGAAACAGTAAGATAAACACAAAAATAGTTTCCAAAAGCACATTTAGTAGATGACAGATAAATGAAAATAGGTGACATTAATGGAGTTGTCTGCAGTGATATTACTATAATTAAGTAAAAGGGTTGTGGCTCAAAATATGTGACCGTATGCAGCAATATGCATAATCATGTAGAAACTGGTTTTGTTTTGAGAAAAACCAAATCAAAAACTGGAGAACGAGAAACCATCCACTGTCAGCCATTGTAGACTACAATATGTATATGGGCGGTGTTGATCTGTTTGACCAACGAATGCAGACATACTCAGTAGCTTGGAAAAGTCGTTGATAATGGATGAGGTTATTTTATTATCTTCTTGACGCATCCATAGTAAATTCTTACATACATTATAAAGAATCCCTTAGGAAAAGCAACAGTAGAAAAAAAGCAATATCTTACCTTGAATATAGACTCAAATTGGCTACGACTCTTATGAAAGATTTTTCTGTGAGAGGAAAATTGAGAGGCCTTTGAGTATTTTCAAAATATTGGTCATTTGTCGCAGAAAACGACTCGATGACTATGTAAGCAGTGCCCAAAAACGGGATTCTTCTTCTTTAAGTGCCGTCTCTTAATCAGAGGTTGGATATCATCATCACTACCTTTACTCTACCTACTGCTACTCTAAAGAGTTCCATAGAACTGCATAGACTTAAACCAGCCCCTTAAATTCTTCAACCATGACACTCTTCTTCTTCCTATACTCCTTCCTCCTCTTACTTTTCCCTGCGCTATCAGCGTTAGCAGTTTATATTGCTGTACCCTCATTACGTGCCCAGATATGGTAACTTTTTTATTTTTATTGTGTTTATTATTTCGTATTCTTTGCCAATTTCTCGCAATGCTTCCGTGTTAGATTGCTTCTGTGTCCATGCTATTCCAAGCATATTCCTATAATACCACATTTCAAAGGACTGTAACTTATTTATGTGTTCTTGCTTCAATAACCAGCTTTCATGTCCATATTTCAGTATCGAAAATACGTAGCATGTCAATGCTCTTACTCTCAGTTTTCATCTAAGATCTTTATTGCAATAAATTGTTTTCATTTTTACAAGCGCATTTCTTTCTATTTCTATCCTGGGTCTTATTTCGGTTGATTGATCATTATTGTCTGAAATCCATGTTCCTAGGTATTTGTATTTATCAACCCTTTCTATCGGTACATTTCCCAAATGTATGTTTGTTGGTATATTTGTTTTCTTTGTAATTATCATGTAGTTGGTCTTTTTATATTCATTTTTAGTCCATATTTTTCACAGAAACTGTTTGTTTTGTTTAGCAGTAATTGGAGTTGTTCAGCAGAGCTTGTCATAATCATGGTGTCATCTACATATCTTATGTTGTTAATAGATCTTCTGTTAATTATTATTCCTTCACTTTTAGATAATATTGCTTTTTCAAAAATGGCTTCACTATATACAATAATGAAAAATGGAATAAGCGAATGCTACACTGGAGACCATGGGAAAAGAAAAGAAAAAGAGGAAGACCACAGATGAGATTGACTGACGATCTTAAGACAACGGCAGGAAAGGACTGGATGCAGATCTCCCAAAATAGAGACCAATGGAGATTAACAGGGGAGACCTATGCCCAACAGTGGGCGTTTAAGGCTGATTAGATAGATAGATAGATATACAATAAATAGTTATGGGGACATAATACATCCCTGCGTAACTCCTCTCCTGATTTCAATTTCTGGACTTAGTTCGTTATCTATTACGATTTGTGCTCTTTGATTCCAGTAGAGATTTGTTATTATTCGAAAGTCTGTATCGTCTATGTTTTTTGTCTTTAGAATTTGGACTAATTTGTCATGTCTTACTTTGCCAAATGCTTTTTCAAAATCAATGTAACAAACATGCACACCAACATTCATATCCATGCATCTTTGAGCTAACACTTTAAAAGCAAATAATGCTTCTCTGGTTCCTAGTCCGTTTCTGAAACGGGATTACAAAAACGTAGTGATAAAAAGTCCGTAGACTGTAAAGTGCCTTTGTGCTTGGATTGTTTTAAGCCATATCATTCAAGTGCCTGAACTATTATTTTTATAATTATATATTTTCATTTATTTAATACAATATGCATTATACAAATGCAGTATTTTTGTAATATTTAAAGTCCAATACCTACTATTGATAAACTTTTTATTATTTGGTACACCCTATTTACCAGAGAAACTAGCATGAAAATTATTTCTTGATTGAACTTTGGTACAAAGGTTGACCACCATTTTTTCATAGAGAAAACAAAAATATATTCAAAATCTAGTAACTGATATACTAACTATAGTATTTCAAATTATTATCTGAAAAAACTTCATCATATTAAACTTGGAACTTGAAGGGTTAGAAACTTAAAACTTAAAAGGGTTAGAAACTTTTCTAAAAAAAAAGCTTTAATAGGATTAGTAACGAAAGTAAAAACGACAAAAAAAGTCAAGCAAAATAATCTGTTTTATAACCTCGCGATGAATAAATGATATTAAATTTGTAGCGGTTTTTTGATCATAATAATCATTGACCTGCAAGAATACAGAGATAATCTAATATTTGAAATTTCACTTATAATTCGTCAAAACCAAAATTCGCATCATCATCTTCAAACCGAACTTACCTCCTCTTTCACTCATGGCATTGCTGCTGGCCCTCAACGACCTTGACAAGTTCGGACTGGTCTGAAGATGGTCATCAGAGCTAACGAATAGTTTTTGATCCGTCGTGGTACACCGAACGAGATCCGGCAAACTTTTTAGCACTTCATTTAAGTTGGAGAGACTGGAGCCACGACGTATTTCGTTTCTGTCTCCTTGCAAACTTTTTTTAGAGTGTTTGTTTTTATTTACACGCGAAAAACGTGAAAAGTAGTTGGGGTCCATGTTGATGTTTATTCTTTTCTATTTAGTTATAAACAGAATCGTTCATTTACCGTTAATAGTTAACTTCGTATGAAAGTCATAGTTATTTTGCTGCATTCGAAACATATTTTCAAGTGGGATTGAGGCAGGTAGATCAAATATTGGTTTTTTATTCTAGATTAAACAAATTATCAACATCTATTGGTTGTTAATCAGTAAGTACTTTTATTTCGTGGTTGTTTATCCACATATGATTTAATAAAAGCAGAAGATGGCATGACAAGTGGGAAGAAATATTGAAAACGTGATCAAAAGTCCCGATAACAAGGTTTTTTAATGAAGATCATGAATGTTTTGCTTGTGTGAGTCCATTTCAAATAGGTAAAAGAAATAATAAATAAGACTTAATCACCATCAGTTTAATTTAACTATCTCTAGATGACCGGTTTCGCTTTCTACAATATGCAAAGCATCTTCAGGTCTGTCGATACAAAGTTAATTAAATGCTGAAATAATAAAACCCATATTAGGGTGTTGTCTTATAAAGATCAACAAAAGATAAATTTATCTTTTGTTTATCTTGAAAAATTTTGAAACAAATATTATTTCTAAACAAAATTTAAAACCCACAGTATGGTGGAGATATGTAGATGATGTATTGTCAATATGGCCTCATAGATCAAAGTTGTAGAACACATTCCTGAATGATAATGATAAATAAGAGACAATAACATTTACCATAAAAGTGGAATATAATAACACACTACCTTTCCTTGATGTTTTAATCGCTAAGAACGATACTGGTTTTTTTACGATTTGATTACATATCAAACCACAATATCAATATTAAAAAGAGAATCATTAAATCTTTATTCGATAGAGCCAAAATTACTTGTTCTAACAAAAATTTATTTTTGAACGGAAAACATTTGTTAACACCTGTTTTTTTTAATGATTTTTTTTTTATCGTTTATAAATGGGGAATTTACAACAATGTAAATAGAGATCCTACAGCATACAAAAGAAATACTACGAGAAGAATAACAATACTATACATAGAAGGATTATCAGAAAAACTTCAAAAGATAGGAAATGAATTCAACGTTTCAACAACATTCAAAACAACAATTAAACCTAACAAGGAACAAGAAAGAACAAACATTATATTTATAAAATACGTTGTGAATGCGATGAGTTTTATTTAGGTGAAACATCAAGGTTATTAAATGTTAGAATTAGAAGTGAACATCAATCTTATATTAAAAATAGAGAATTTGATAGATCTCAAATGTGTAAACACGCATGGGATAATGAACATAGGGTTCAATGGAATGATTCAATTATCTTCCTAAAAGAAACAAACAGTAAAAAGGGAAAAATCAAAGAAGTGGCTCTAATTATGCTAATTTTGTAGCAAATTTCTCGGCGGAATGCAGGAAGATCTGGTTACCGATATAAGAGAAAGTTAATAAAAGGTATATACAACTATTAGTAAGTCAGTAACATATCGAGGATACATTATTTATGATTTTTTAAATAACAAACATATATAATCAGAAGTTGGTATCTATTGAGATTAAACTAAATGTAAAACCAAATACCTATTAGGTATATGGGGATAGTATTATATGGTTTTTTTCCTGGTTTTTCCCCCATGATTTACTATGGAATTACTAATAGGAGAATTTTACTGTCATCATGACATGTGGTTGTCTTTTTAAAGACGAATTACATGCTATAATATTTTTTGACAGATATTCTTGTTAAAATTGATTTCATGTAATCGAATGACAATAAAGTCGTCCCAGAAACGCAACTGAGCAATATTAACAATAACGTTTAAAGTCATCTACTTTAAAATGTATAATATAATATGTCTAAATTTGTCTGAATAATCCTAAATAATTGGGTCGGACTTTTTGAATTTTTCAATTTTGACATCTAATTCGTAATCAGCAAATTTATATTCAAATTGATACACGTTTATACTTTTCAATTACATTTTCAGCAACTCGTCCCATTTTTGCGTTCTACAATACAAACTATGGAAGTGTGTATCTAGGGGCCACCAAGAAAACAAAGATTTGCAGTTTAAGTTAAGACTATTCGCACTCTTTGTCTCTCTCTTTCTCTATCTTCCTAAAATTAGTCAATATGACTCAGTGACATCATTCATTCTAATCATTCGTTCATTATTAGTAATATGCTAGACGCGTGCTGCTTGCTACTTTCCACTTGCCATGTCAGTTTGGTGGGCGCTCTCGCTAATGTTAAAGCTTATTGTTTTTGTTTTAGAATGTGCATTTTAAGACTAAAAAGACATTTTTGTAACCATACTCTAATTAATGAGCATACAAAGACAAAGAAAATAGAAGATGAAGGTAAAGAAGTGTTCTATGGCGAATTGGAGTTTGCATTCCAATCATGCTCAAAATATGTTATAAAAATAATCTATAAAGACCTAAAAGTTAAAAGAGAACAGCAGTTAGAAGTAGCAAAAGTTAGAATAGAACAGCAATTGCATACCACAATAGATAAGCACATTCTCCATGAGCACTCAAATGACAATGGCAATAGGGTAATAAATCTAGCAAAATTACTTAACATAGTAATTGCCCGTGCATACTTTGCTCGGAAAGATATACACCAAACAAGACATATGGAAATCATCACACACTTTTACAAAATATATAATAGATCATGTTGTTATAGACTTAAGATACCCCAATGAAATATAATAAATGTCTGCACCAGAAGAAGAGTAAATAAAGATTCTGGTCACTACCTGGTTGAAAGTAAAGTCAGGATCAAAATTTCAAACACAAAAAACAGACTAAAACATAGAAATATAAATAAGGAGTGGAAAGAGTGCAGAAACATCATCAAAGAAAGTAGCTGAAGAAGTACAAGGTACACTAGGAAGGTAAAAAAAAGAACAAGAACCAATGCCTTGTTTAACGAAGAAAGTCAGATTGTAACATAAACACAAAACAGAGTATAAGCATAAATTCAACAAAAGCATACAACCAGATATGTGAAGGAGGAATATAGACAACTAGGTAAAAAGAAAAAAAATCAAAGCAAAGAAAAAAGAGATAAAATATGAACAATATACTTAAAAAGAGAAACAACAACTAAATAAATCAACAGAGACAAGAGCGTTTTACCAGAATCTAGACAAAAGCAAAAAACAAGTCAAGCCGCGGCACCGATATGTAGAGATAGGAATTATAATATATTGACACAATAACAGCAAGAAACACGAAGAGTATTTGAATATAATAGTATCATCATGAACGAAATAAAAAGACAATATTTGATAGGTGAAGTAGGTTTATGATAGACTTATATTTCTTCGAACAAAGAGTTCAACAAAACTTCTGAAGTCTTGGATGCAAGAGCACTGATATAAAATAAATAACAGCATAATACACCACAAAGATAAAAGTTAAAAGCGTACAGGATAATTTGATTAGGTACCTATTTAAAAAAATTATATTTCCACAAAGATACATCAAGAATTTATAAAGCTAGTATAACATAAATATCGCCGAGTGCATTAGACGCAAGACAAAGGTTGGAACGGCAAAGATAAGAATACTAAGGAATAATTTTAAAAAATATTCCAAATAAGAGACCAAATCAAGAGTGGAGATGTCAGAATAAAATAATATATATGAGACGGAAGATTAGAAGACCCGCATCACAAAAATGGTGTAGGTATATTAGTAATATCAGAACTGAGTAAATATGTGACCAATTTCGTACCAGTCTAGGATAGAATAATATTACTCCAAATAAATACTCAACCATTTAAAACTAACATACTTTAAATCTATGACCCGACTGCAGATAGAAAATATGACGATGAAGTCGAGAAGTTGTATGATCAGATCCAAGACATCTTACAGAAACTTAATAAACACGAAATTTTATATGTTATAGGCGACTTCAATGTAAAAATTGGGGAAGGTCGACGAGGAAAGACTGTAGGTCCTTATGGTTTAGGACAACCTAACGATCGAGGACAGAGATTGTATGAATTCTGTAAAGAAAACGATATGATCATTGCAAACACGTGGTATAAACTACCCAAGCGACGACTATACACTTTGAAAGCCACATTTGATGATGGCAATAACCCTGAGTCTTCAAGAAATCAAATAGGCTATATACTTGTAAATGAGCGTTTCCGAAATGCCGTCAAAAAGTCACTACATATCCTGGGCAGATATTGGACATCAACCACTCGTAGTAGATATTAAACTAAGGTTAAGATAAATTCAGCGACAAAAACCAAAAACCAATGTACTTAACTTTGACGATATAAACATAAAACATAACATTAACAAAGAATTTAACAATAGAATAAAAAACATCGGGGAACAACCAGAAGATCCAGAAGAACTATGGAGTAAATTTAAAAACCAAGTTAACGAAATCTCCACAAACAATGACTATAGAAAAAACTTTATCAAGAAAGATATCTGGATGACAGACGACATCTTGAAATTAATGAACAATGTCGACTAATAAAATCCTATGTAACAGAATATAGACACCTGCAGAGAAGAATAAAAAAGGAGATCAAATTAGCCAAAGAAAAATGGATCAGAGAAAGGTGCGACGAAATGGAGGATGTAATATCTAAACACGACTTATTTAATGTGCACAAAAAACTGAAAGAAATGAGTAATATATTTAAAAAACGAGTTCCCTCTGTACTTGTTGACACTAATAACAAAATTATTGTAAATGAGCAAGAAATAAGAAAAGAATGGCAGCTGTATATATCAGAGTTGTTTGAAGATGACAGGAATAATATTGTCGAATTCTACCAAAACTGTACTGACGGCCCAGAAATTATGAAATTCGAAGTAGAACATGCTATAAATAATGCTAAAATTAAAAAAGCTTGTGGTCCAGATAATACACCAACTGAGTTGCTGAAACTAATAGAGAATGATAACATAAAATTAGTAGTAAGACTTTTTAATTCAATATATAACACCGGAGTGATTCCCGCAGATTGGCTCAAATCCATCTTTATCGCAATACCTAAAAAACACAATGCGAGAAAATGCTCAGAATATCGATTAATTAGCCTAATGAGCCACACTCTAAAATTTTCCTCAGAATACTTTACAACAAAATTAGACGCAAATGCGAAGAAGATCTTGAAGATACCCAATTTGGTTTTAGAAATGCTATGGGAACCAGGGAGGCACTTTTTGCGCTTAACATCCTATTACAAAATGCCGTGATTAAAGAAAAGATGTATTTGCATGTTTCGTGGACTTCGAAAAGGCATTCGATAAAGTACAGCATGTAAAATTAATGCAAATACTGAAAAATATTGGAATAGATGACAAGGATATTCGTGTCATTAAAAATTTGTACTGGAATCAAACGGCTATCGTAAAAATTGGAGATAACTACACCGATGAAATCCCCATACAACGAGAGTCAGACATGGTTGCATTTTGTCGCCAACATTGTTCAATGTTTACTTGGACCAGCTATTTAAAAAGGCACTTGAGAGACAACCATATGGAATAAAAATCAACGGGTAACTACTTAATGTGATTAGATATGCAGACGATACAGAAATTTCATCAGATAATATTGAAGGTCTTCAAATTCTGCTTGATCGTATTCACTAGGTAGGAGAGGAAATGGGCATTAAAATAAACTCAAACAAAACCAAATTTTTAGTGTTTAGTCGTGACCCACATCCCGATGCAAAGCTTCAATTGAACGGAGTCCAAGTTGAGAAAGTTCACAAAATGACATATTTGGGAACTGTGATAACGACCAACTAGATCCAGACATAGAAATAAAACGTAGAATAGCAATGACTAAAACTACTTTTATGAAAATGAAGTCATTTCTTTGCAATAACCATCTCAGTTTAGATCTAAGGCAAAGAATGGTTAAGTGTTATGTTTGGTCTGTACTTTTGTATAGTGCAGAAGTGTGGACGCTAAAAGTATCGATCATGAACAAAATTGAAGCATTGGAAATGTGGGTTCATAGACGAATGCTGAAGATACCTTGGACAGCAAGAAAAACTAATGAAGAAGTACTAAGGAGCGTCAACAAAGACAGAGAACTGCTAAAGACTGTTAAACATCGAAAAATGTCTTATCTGGGACATATAGTAAGGGGAAGTCGATATAAAATTTTACAACTGATCCTTAAAGACCTAATAGAGGGCCGTAGAGGTGTAGGAAGAAAACAAGTTTCTTGGTTAAAAAACATTCGTGAATGAACTCAGATACTAAATGCAGGACAATTATTCCATATTGCAGAAGATCGAGAAGCCTTCGCAATGGTGATCGCCAACGTCGGATAGTTCTGTTATGGCACTCGAAGAAGAAGAATATAAGCCACAATAAAAAAGGAAATAACTGGGACATGGTTTAACGTCTATGCTATGCGTGTTTTATGTTTGCGACAGTATTATTTTCAGATTAAATTTTTTAAAAGACGAAGAAAAAGGTGCAAAACAACAAAAAATCGAGCAAACAATTTTTGTGTTAAACTTTCAAATCTCGCCATTATACTAAACAAAATATTGCGGCATGTTGACGACTGCATAATTGAAATTTTCACATTGGTTGCATGCCAAAAATACTTGCATGATAAAATGGAAGTCTTTAATTCAATTAATTCAAAATTCAACCAACCAGTGGCAGTGCGGTAGAGTGAAAGCGTTTCGGAACGGTGGAAATGCATGGAATGCTAATGTCTCGCAATTTTTCACGGAGTTTAATAGCGAACTTAGGCACAGATGTGCAAAATCTCACTGGCTGAACACGAAATATAAGATTTAAGATAAACAAGCGAGTTGAACTTGAGATTAAGGTGATAGTAATATCAGTTTTATTTTATTGGGTTTTTACCTCTTAAAAACATTCTGTAACGTACACAACAAGTCTTCTTTACTAAATACACTAAAAAAAGTAAAACAGTTTAAACAAGCTTAAAAAGAAAAAAAAATTTCTAATTTTTGTTTTTTAAAATAAATTCTGGTGAATCAAGTCGTTTATTATCAAATAGAGTTTATTTTAACAATATTTAATGAACAGTTTTTATGCGAATAAAATTGCAAAAAAATAAATGTTTAATATTAGGTAAATAAGGTTATCTTACTCTTAACTTAAATGTTAATTTAAACTGCTTGAACAAGTCTTTTTAACTAAAAGAAGTGCATGATCAGTAACGAGAATTCCCCCTCCTAGTTTTTGTTACTGCTTGCATCTTTGTCACCATGCTTGCAAGTAAATTTTGACATATCCTTGGTAAATTGCATTCCATTCATCCTGTGCAGCAAGCCGAAGCTGCTCTATCGTATTTGGAACGGGATTTCTTTGTTGTATGCTGCAGTTCAGATGATCTTATATGTGCTTAAATCCGGGCTAAACGGTGGCCAATCCAATCTTCGAATTTGGACCTCATCAAGATAATTACTCAATATGACAGCGGCATGTGGTCGAGCATTATGGTGCATTAACATGAATCTTTCATATCCAATGTAACCAACACATGACAAAACATGATCTTGCAGAATGTTTTAAAAATAAAAGTCACCAGTTATCCACTTCCGCAAGTGTGGTACGTACCTCCCAACTAATACCTTCCCAAAGAATTATGCCACTAACTCCAAAACTAACGGTCTGGGCGAGACTGCAGCTGGTGAATCATTCTCCAACTCTTTTGTAGACGTATTTTGACCATTTGGCTTCCATAATAGGATTCTGGTCTCACCAGTGAAAAGAATGTTTTACCAGTTGTCGATATTCCACTAAATATGTATTCTCGCAAATTATAAACGACGAGCATTATGATTTTGGAGAAGACGTGGAACTTTGGCGGGGCGTCTGGGCTTTATGTCTGCTTCTTTTGATCTTCGTCTAACTGCTCGTCTAATAGCTCATTTCTGAGGTGCATCGATGTCAGTGAACGATTTCGTGTAGAATTAAGAACCAAAAAAGAGTCATCCATTGCGGTTGTGTACCTTGGGGGTCTTTGACAAGGCCTTCGTACAAAATTTTCTGTTTCGCAGTACATTTTTAAAGTATTCAGAGCTATAGATTCAGTTCTGCTGAGATGTCGTGCGATATCATTTGTCATGATCTGGGTCAGCATGTCGTCTAAAGATGCGAGAAAGTTACATTTGATCGATGGGATTGTAAACACATTGTATTTTAGAAAAATTTTTTTTACCGAATATGGAACACCGTTCAACAACAGATTTTTTCTTTTCAATAAGATTTTGTCTCCAACAGGATAGCGCAGATTGTCATGCCTCAAAAAAGAGTTTAAAATGGATTGAAAACCATGGCATACTACTTTTGGAATGGATTTGTATTAGTCCCGACTTGGTCCCGATAGAGACTTTTTGGCGCGTGAAAATGAAAGAAGCTCTAAGAAAACATCCTGCTAGGTCCGTCAACGAATTAAAAAAAATTGCAAGAAATATGGAATTAATTTACATTATAATTTTGTCAGAACTTGGTAAAACTACGCCTTGAAGAATTGTAGATTTCTTTAAAAATAAAGGGAATGTAACTCAATGGTAAACTTGCACTTTTTTTGTTAACATTACATATTTTATGCGTTTTTTTTTAAGTTTATTATTAGTCTGTTAAATCAATAGTCTTCTTACGTTATAAAATATTTTTTATAATTAGGAAAATAAAAAAATGTTGTTTGATGCATCAAGTCTTCTAAAATTCACGCTGTGCTTTTATTTTTGTTCTCTAAAATTTAATTTCCTTATCAATCTAACGTTGGGCCAAATGATATAGGAACGGGCTCATATATAAATGATAGTCAATCATTTGTTCTGTTGAATGTTTTTGTGCCAATAATGGTATAAAATTAAATACAAATACGACTTAGAAATTAAATATTTCACAGTCAACGGTTATTAAGATCCTTTTTGATGATTCTATATAATATGGTCATACTTTTTTAATAAATAAAAAGTAATATCACAACGAAAACAGTTTCAGGGAACTATTTATCGACTCATAAAATCGCCAATTACATCGAAAGGATTCGAGTAGATGCCTTAGCCCTGCTAAGAAGACCAATTAGTTTTCTCAGCAAAGATTGATAAAAACTCGCAGGAAACCAAGAAAATCTGCGAACTCCTAAAGTAAAACGACAAGACGATCGTCCCGCTGAACGACATGCCAGCTGGTGATGTTCTCGTCGGACTAGAAAGATTTTAAGTTTGTCGGTGGTTTGGAAAAAATCTTATAACGGACGCTGTGGAGTAGCTCACTTTAAGTTCTGTCGATTTGAACAAGCTTTTAAAAAGTTTCGGTTAGTTTAATTTCCTTTTACAACTAGCCATTAATGGGGATTTTTAAACGGAGTTATACTTTTTATTTTTTATATCTCATAATTTCGTTGAATAAACAGAAATGGTTAAGTATTATTTTGAACTTTGTTAGAACAAATTGTAAAATACTGATCATAATAATTAAGATAAGCTATTAAAACAAATAAAATTTAGTGGTAGCAGATGATAGATCTACTTCAGGAATAGCACACCTGCCCACACGAGCTCATGGATTTCCCCAGCTTGGGGAAAGGCCGGGAAAAATTACTCTTAAATCTACACTGCTCAATGTATCATATATGAAACATACCGAGAATGAACATGTGTAACAAAGTGGAATAACTTTAAGTTCAAACAGCACTATGTAACATATTCGATATATAACACTCGTCGGCTTACCAGCGAAACACACTAAGTCAATTTTTTTCAATTTTGAGTTATTTGCAGCATTTTATTGTATTTTTTTTTACTTTTAAGACTGGTTAAACTCACTAAGTTATACAATAACAAAAACGGTTATTTTTATTATTATTCTGTTTCACACTGAGTCTCATAAACTATAATAAGATTAGGGCAAAACACACTAAGTGACTTTTAATGTATTTTACTTGACTACGAATGAACCTACCGACTGACTTACACATATCGACTTATTCAATTTTGTAAAAAATTATTTATTTGTTTGGATTCCTGGTAATAAAACATCAGAGGAAACGAGATTAAGAGCAAAAAACACACTACAAACTTTCCTGTTGTAGAAAGTAACTACACTAGAAAATCTTTAAATAGACTTGTTGGACTGCTCAATATTAAAAAAATGCACGAACTGTTCGTGGAAAAGTGTAAACAGGACAATTTGCCAAGCTTAAGTCACATAACTTACTGGCAAGAAATTTAATATATCACTTTTTCAAACCTAAAAAAAAACCAATGTTTGGCCTATAACAAATACACAAAAGCATCCAAACAAGAACAAGAAGAGATGGAGCTAAATAATAGGAGTCATTTAAAAAGAAAAAAAGATGCGATGAAAGAAAAAATTCAGACAAATAAATATAAAAAAATAATATAAAATATAACTTATTAACATGTAATATGTAATGCGTTTTACAAATTCCATCATCACAAGCAAGTCTCTTGTATTATCTTAGAAAGCTGAACCTCTATAATTTTACAATTTATAAATATGCCCCACAGAATAAGGCATTCTGTTATGTTTGGACCGATGGCAATGGTAAGCGTGGAAGCTGTGAAATTGGTACTAGCCTGGGAATGTAGATTAACTCATTATATGGTATAGAACTTCTAACGATTTTTTCAGATACGTGTGGAGGACAGAACAGAGATTTTCAAGTATTTGCTCTGCTTTTACATATTGTTAAAAATCATCCGAGTCTTCGGATAATTGAGTAATAGTTCATGGAAAGTAGACACTCCTATATGGAAGTAGATTTTATGCATAGCACTATTAAAAGTGCCAAAAAATGTGGAGATCTTTTGTGTTCACGAATATGAAAATGTCTTTAAAATGGCCAGAATGGGCAACAATGGAAATAAATCTTCCTATAATATTCATGAAAATTATAATTTTTATATTTCTTATATTTAAAAATAAAAGCTTGCACAATTTACTATTGTTAATAAGAAAGAGGATCAAAAAGGGCAAACGGTTAACTAGTTAAAAGTAAAGTGTTTCAAGTATGAGAAATAGTTTCCTAACATTCTACAGTACAAGTACAAAAATATGAAAGGCACGACGAATATGAAAATAATAACGTTAGTTTTGTACATTCTGATTCCAACAGTAGAGGCTAAGAGGATAATCATAAAAACTTGGTTATTTCTCAATTATATTCTTAACAGCCTCCAAGCAAAGAAAAAGATTCGATAAATCTCTGTAAAAAAAATATAGTTCCGCAAGCGCTCCATCATCATCAGTTGGCGCTACAGCCCTTCGTGAGCCTTGTCCTGCTTCAAAACATTCAGCGCTCCAACGCTAGGTATGGAGCAATCGCTCCATACGCAATCGCTCCATACCTAGTTCAAAAAATTTGCCAAAGTTTTCTTCTGTTGAAGACCAAACAGTGGAGCTAGCTGAAAAGTACTCAAGAACACAAACGAAGAAATACGTCGAAGAAAACCAACAAAAGCCATCGAAAAAATCGCCTCGTTAATATGAAATTGGATAGGACACGTTGCCAGAGTATCAGACAACCGATGGACAAAACGTATTTTAGAGTAGAGACCAAGACAAGCAGCAATACGGAGCGGAGAATGCCCACCAACTAGATAGACTGCGACCTGAAGCGTGTTAGTAATAACTGGATGCAAGCCGCACAAGACAGAGGGAGATGGGAAGAGCTTAGAGTGACCTATGTCCATCAGTGGACGTATACATGTTGATAATAATTATGATGATTAAAACACACGCTAATAGGCAAGCAGTGGCCACTACTAAAATAATCCAAAAGTGACCTTAGCTTGCTAATGTTTGAATTAAGGTTTTCGAGATCATTGCAAAAGAACCTGTAATTATTTCTGCTCTACAATTAGTGTCTTACCCCACCGTATTTTAGGTAATGGTTAACTAAAAAATCTACTTGAATATTAAGGCATTTAAAACTTGTTACCCCTTTAAAAAATTCAGCTTTATCATATTTTAAGTTACTTGCCAGTACAAATTCCAAAACTGCGGTCTTATAGTGAAGTTTTAATATAAATAAGAGAATAGCAGCTGTTGAGTTTCGCACGAATTGAGCTGAAGTTACTAGATTGTTTTCACTGAAATTAGCTCCGGAATAATAACATTTTGTAACGAGTATAAGCAGTATTATCTCGAGAAATTTATTTTTAAGCTGGATCAAGAAAAATTACTTTAAAAGAGTTTTAAGCTTAAATTAATTTGACTATTAAATGGAGAAAATGCTGGAAAATTGTATTTACTTTTTTATTAAAAACACTGTCCAATTGACTATATAAAAGATAATTAACAAACGCAATAAAAGAGAGCATTTTATACCAGGAAGTGAAGAATATGAAGAACAGAGACTTGGCTACCTAGAATAAGTTAAACATGACTAGAATCTGTCTACCGAAAAGACGGAGTAAAAAAATGCATGATCTGCACGTGATTGTTGCAAAACTACAGTCAAATTACTTACTTCGCAGAATCGGTTGTCGGTATTGTATACAAGGGCGTACGTTAAGGTATTTTGAAGAAATATTATGCTTTGTATTGTGTTATTATGTTAATTTTATTTATTTTATATGTTAAGACTTATATTGTGTATTGTACAATTTTGTGTTTTGTAAAGAAATAAGGTAAGTACATATACTAATACAGATATTGATCAAAAAAGTATTGCGGATGTAATCACGTAGTATAAATATGTATAAATTATTTCTGAACCACAATTTTCTAGAATTTTTAGCAAAAAGTTGGTTAAACCTAATGCTAAAATGTTACAAAACATTCGATACTAAATTCATAAGTTTTTAAATTATCGTATTTTATCTCCGAGATAAAGTGGCATATTTTTTGGAAAATCTATTAATATGTATAGACATGACTATTAGTCTTAATGATGATTGCAAAACTTCCACTTTCGGCAGCGAATAAAATTCCTTAAAATCGCAATTAATTGAAACCAAACATTCTTGCCCTTTGACAAATGAAGAAATCGAGATGGCCCTTAAAGATTTTTTACCGGGAAAATACCCAGGTTGTGACGGCATCCACCCCGAATACATACTCAATTACATTCAGAATCCCACGCGAATTTAAACATTCAAAATTTATAGCAATACTAAAACCAGATAAACCAGTTGATCACCCAAAAGCAAAAAGCTATCGACCAATTTCTTATAATATAAATCTTATAGTATAAACTACTTGAAAGATTAATGTTTTAAAGAATCAGCCCAATAATCTGCAGCTTTACTGACATTTATACATCTGAAATAGAAATCGGTCTTATAATGAGATATCGTACATACGAGTTATTATACTTAGTACAAAGAGGAAAAACAGAATTGAAACGTCGTCGAGTAAAAAATAACAAATGATAAAAACGTGAATGTGACTGAAGAGATAAATTCCTAAGCGTTCATCCATTTTTACTGTGTACATATATGTACTTTCTCTAATTAACCAACGAACATATTAAGTCTGACTGACTTCTAATGGAAATTGAATTATCTTCGACAAATAGCAACAAGTTATTATTCACTAACAATAGCAGACAATGTGATTTATGAGGATTACCACCCAAATGACAATGATATGTAGTCCTTTGTCTTCATCAATTTGTTCCGGATTTCGGCGATGTCCAAAGCATTTTATTTATTAATCAATATGTCGAACTTCATAGTGTTTCGTTATAATTAATATTTTTTCCAACTAGTGAGCGTTGTTTTTGATTGATTAAATGAAATTTATAGAGTCTCAAAACTAATTAATGTTTAAAAGCTAATGTTCCTCTAATTACATTTAATTACATTACATTACATTATATGTATATATACATATATATATACATATATATATATATATATATATATATATATATATATATATATATATATATATTAGAATAATAAATAATAGATATACAAGAAATTAGCATAGTCACATTATGATGTTTAATTAATAAACTTACTTAAATAGTGGTTAAAGAAATAATTATAAGTTATATACTAGCGAATATTATTAAAAAATAATTATATGAGGGTATTTTTAATAAGTTAGAATAATAATAAATGTTAAAATTTTTTTGGGTGTTTGTGTGTTTGAATGTTCGAATGGTTGCGTATGTATCTCGTGCAATATAGTTCATACAGACTGTTGTGCTAAAGTTAATAAAAATAATAAAAATGATTTAAGGTACCTAATATGTTACCGAAAGAAATCTACTATCGAAAATAGATTCCAAGGAGAAGATGATTTGCTTCGACAAGCAAAAAAAACGAAACTAAATTCCAAGAAGTTATTACCGGCTACTAAAATTGGTGATACTGTTAGATTACCTGTCCCGATGTTGATAAAGAACGAGCTGGTGAAGATAACATGTATTACAAAATCGAGAAGAAAAGGGCACATTACCATAGTTATTTACAAGAAATCAGTTCAGTGTATTTCCGGCTCCTCTTATTGTTACCAAAAAAGTTTCAGTTGTTAAAAAATCTCTTCGTAAGATTGCAGCTACTTCATCCCTATGTGGTGGTCAATGTACAAAAGATGCTCGTGCAAAACCAAATGTGGTTCAAAAAAGTGCTACTGTAAGGCAGCTAATATTTTATGCAACTCTAAGTGTCACGGAAATTTGTCATGTTTGAATAAATAGTAGGTATTTTTTATATAAGTGGCAACGTTGTATTATGTTCTAACACATTACTCAACAATAACCAAGGAAAATAGTTAAATTCGACATTAACCTGTTAATGTCAATATTGGGACCGTGCAAGTTCGGAACAGCGACACCTGGTGTCGTAAATCAGCAAAATTTACTGCGCTTTTATGTTAGATCGAGGTAACCGGATTACTGTAAAGGACGTGGCCCCAAAAAAGAATAAGAAGAAAAAGTAAGATTGAGGTTATGTCGGTATGTTATTAAAAGGTAAACGTTGATGTAGCGTAAATACAAACAAATAAATTATTGAATTACAGCATTACTGTTAATATGGATTCAATAATAAAAACTGGATTTGAGAAAGTAAATCACCAAATAACTTTTCAACCAAGCACTGAGTCAAAGGGAAAAGCTTTAGTAGTGGCAAATGTCAAAAAAGAATGGAAGAATTAAGAAAAATAAATTACCATAAATAATGCTAATGCATAAATTAGCAGGTTAAGCCCATGATATCATCATATTGGTTTGAACAATTAATTCTTTCCCTGTAAACTTTTGGACAGCGAATATATCTTAATGCATCTTCAGAAAAAATTGAACTTGATGCATTCTTGTAAACTTCAAAAAAATAAAGGTTAAACATTAAACTTGATTTTTGGGTTAAAATGAACTCTAAGTGAGTGTTATAAAACCAAAATTTACACTTAAAAGTGAACTTTTTTTTATTATTTATTTCAAACTGACTTTAAAATCGGGCGCAAGAATAATGCATAATATAGGTTATGTCACTTATGCTTTCTTATAATATAAATCCACTGTTCTCTTTGTAGTAGCTTTGTGCTTCGAAGTTGGAAACAAATAAAACTTAAATTGACAATTTTTTGTTGTATTTTTACAATTTATAACACAGCATTTCCTAAATCCCATTTTCTTCAGAGACAGAAGGTGTAAATGTAAATAAACAAAACGAAAATAAAATATGACAATTGACAATATGAATTTATGAAATCTATGAAATGTACAGTAAAAAATGCAAAATTTCTCCGCTACTCACGCACGATCGTTTCTCGTATCCCCTCCAAGTACTTGCACGTCGCCAATATCTGAATTTCGTAGGACATTAACATTACATTTCGATTAAATTTAAGATTAACCGATTAATATCGAAATTAACCATGATCGAAGTTTAACTTAACATATTATATATGAAAATTAATAAGCTCTCAAGAAGAATTGCGTTGAGAATTTAAAACCCGGCATTTAGGCACCCCTTTTGGAGCCCTTATCAAGAAAGATATTGCTTTGTTCGAATTTGGGGTCTCAATCTGCCTACTCCCGTCATTCGTGACGTACCAGTTTCTTGTTCTCCAGAAGTACGAGAACCGCCAAACGATACTCCTCGGTATCGAGTGACGACCGGACTTTCTTTATGTAGTATCACCAAATAAGAAGGAAGGGCCTGGAAAACTACTGCCACTATTCTAAGTGCCCTCTGCGAATGTTCCATCCTGTTTTAAATATTGGTATTCTATCACATAAAAATGAAATGAAAATACATGTTGAAAAGGTAGAAACAGTTCAGCCAAGAACCGAAGCAGAGTTCCGACAATAGACTCCCAGGGTACACGAGACCCTATATGGGAGTCGAAATAAGATTAGCCGTGAATTGAAAATGTCCCATATATATATATATATATATATATATATATATATATATATATATATATATATATATATAAGAGTAAGAAAAAAGAAGTACTTGTGACTCGTTTGGAAAAAATATAACACTGTTTTTGATGGGTTGGAGTCAAAAAGGGGCTATTTGTTAACTATTTTTTACTCAAGCTTTCAATTGTGATTACAATTTTTATCAAGAGCTTCTAAAAAATACAAAATGTCTAGTTCAATTTTTCTAGTTCAACTTTGTAAGACATTTTGTATTTTTTAGAAGCTCTTGATAAAAATTGTAATCACAATTGAAAGCTCGAGTAAAAAATAGTCAACAAATAGCCCCTTTTATTGACTCCAACCCATCAAAAACAGTGTTTATATATATATATATATATATATATATATATATATAATATATATATATATATATATATATATATATATATAGGTTTCTATATGGCATTTTCAGATTAGTCGGCTAATAGCAAAAATCGACATTGAACAACTTGGACTAAGCAGTAAAGATGATTTTAATGTTTAGAGGGTAAAAGTAGTCTTGTTGGTGACACCTTTGGTAAAAGGTGGAAAGATTTGGGTTGATTGGGTGGCAAGGAAACTATGGCAATAACAAAAAAAATGGCAGAACAGTTAAGAGTAACTCAACGGGCCTAGGAGAGGGCCATGTTAAATGTAATCCTTAGAGAGAAAATTCCTTACACCGAAATACGTCGAAGAACTAAAGTAATCAACATTAAAGAAAAAATAGCGACATTGAGATGGTAATGGGTAGCACGTGTAGCAAGACAAGACATCAACAGATGGCCTCATAAAGTGACATTCTGGAGACTCAAGAAACAAAAAGAAGCGTGGAAAGACCCAAAAAGTGATGGATAGACGATATAACAGCTGTAGCTGGAAAGCAGTGGATAAGAATTGCAAAAGATAGGAAAGCGTTGAAGCAATTGGAGGAAGCCTATGCCCAACAATAGATAAATGAAGGTTAAAGAAGAAGGTGCAAGGATTCTTTTTTTTTCAATGTCATGTCTAAATAAATCATTAAAAAATAAGGAACAGATAGAAATTCGTAGAATAGATAAAAGGCTAGCTGAATTATTACTAGGTTAAATTACAATTTGTACAGACTGTATTTAATCCCATTTCTATAAAATACATTCATTTTCAAACGAAAATATGCGTTCCTCTACACGAGCCGGAACAATTGAAGCGTCAATAATGTACCTGGATACAAACCGGAAAACGATTTCCCAATATGTATGTACATATATCCCGTTTAACTCGGAAAACCCTTTATTTGATTTCCATTACACTTGTTGAACAGGAGACGCCACTCGAGAACTTCCCCTGAATTGTTCTATGTAATTTACAAAATATAAAAAAGTAAACTAAGAAGTAAATTTTGTTCATCGTCAAATGTTTTTAGGTTCTTATAATATTTCAGTGTACTTGTATACAAAAACGCAGAAGGTTTTATGCAAGGCAGATGAAAAGCGGATGCAATTTTTATTACTAAGCTACCAGTCATAAGATATTTATTTACCTTTAAATACTCTATAGCAAAACTAGACGGAAACACTTAAAAACAAATATATCGGGGGAAATATGGACGCATGATGAAATAAGATGGGCAAGACAGATACTAGGTCAGTGGTATAGTCAAATAGAAACAAGATTATAATAATAATAAACCCTATTAAATTCATAACAAATATGAACAGAAAAATAATCACTGCTAAAATACAGTCAAACGCAACAAAGCCATTTCGACAAATCTAGAAATAGTCATCTCAAAATTGACAATTTATCATTTTCTTAAAATTATTTCTATGTTATTAATGTCTTATCGTCCCTTTCTGCTACCATAAAACTTTTATTATTAAATATTATTAATTATATTCAGATAAATTTTTTGGTAACGAAAAGAAGAAAACAATCGTAATTGACCTTCTGAAATCTATTTTGCTTTTTTAATGTTGTTCTGAAGTTATTTTCCTCTTAGCCCAGACTGGTTATGCAAAAATCATCGATTTCACGGCAAAATTTTTCGCAGATATCTGAAGCTTTTAAGATATAGGTGGGAGTTACCAAATGACGAATAGATGAAAAAGTACTCGTATTTTTACCTTGCGGTTTTTTTAAATCAATCATTTATGGTCACAATTTGATTTTTGTCTATAAGTTTTTTCCCTTATATTTTGCATAAACAATATTTATAACTGATGGATTCGACCGTTACTTGATGGAAATTCATTTTATGTAACAATAAAACACTGAAAACTTTGTTTTCAAACTTCCACAAAATTTATTTTAAATGTTATCACTACAGCTGTTTCGGCTGATTGCCTTTCTCAAGTGATCTATTTTGGCTTGGGTTTACAAATTTATAGTCTCTAATGAAATAGGTTGAAGAGGGGAGAACTGTTTGTCTCAAGTTGGTCATTCAGAATTATATCTGTGTTTTTTGATTTGTTGATTTCCATAGATCCTAACAAAGATAGCTTAAGGCCTTTATTTTGAATGTGAAGAATTTTAAATTTGTCATTAAAAGAATGATTATGATCTAGAAGGTGAAGTGCGTATGTCGAATCTGTTTTTCTATTCTTGAAAGCCCTTTTATGTTCTGCTATTCGTTCATCAAAGAAAAGAATAACACCAGCTTTCCGAACAAATAACAACCTAGGCAAATATATTAAAAATAACAAGAGCCAAAATAAAAAACACTTAAATAGTGGTGTGTACAAACTTGAATGTGGCGACTGCCCAAAAACTTACATCGGTCAAACTGGTAGAAACTTTGATAAACGAATAGCAGAACATAAAAGGGCTTTCAAGAATAGAAAAACAGATTCGACATACGCACTTCACCTTCTAGATCATAATCATTCTTTTAATGACAAATTTAAAATTCTTCACATTCAAAATAAAGGCCTTAAGCTATCTTTGTTAGAATCTATGGAAATCAACAAATTAAAAAATACAGATATAATTCTGAATGACCAACTTGAGACAAACAGTTCTCCCCTCCTCAACATATTTCATTAGAGACTATAAATTTGTAAACCCAAGCCAAAATAGATCACTTGAGAAAGGCAATCAGCCGAAACAGCTGTAGTGATAACATTTAAAATAAATATTTATAACATGTTTTTATATCAAGAATATCTTTATTTTTCCGTTATTTAAATTAAAATTGATAAACAATTCACGGAGATATTTGCAAAAAAGCATATTTTTGCGCCAACTTATAAATTTTATTAATTTTTTATCACCAAAATAAAATGTTATTAATACATTTGAACATCTAGGAATTACCGTCCTTTAAATGTGTGTGAAATTCCCTCCCGATCGGTTAAATAGTTTAAAAGTTATTTAATTTATTTATCCCTGAGGCTATTTATTTATTTTTAATAATATTTAATATTTAAACTATTGAACTTGCTCTATTAATGACGCTAGACAAGTTTAGAGAATTTCATAGGATTCTTTAAGTCATAAACTATCTCAGACGTTAAATGCATATTGCGTTTTCATCGAAAGTATTTACAAAATAAACATTTGGAAAAGGGGTATGTTTTTTACTTATAAACAATTGTAATAACTTTTATATTTTTCAATCTACAGACTTGTACTTACAACCATTTAAGAGCTGGTAAAAAAACTCACATTAAAAAAACCCTTATGACCAATAGGAACGAAGGGACTATTTTTAAAATAATCATATCTCCATTGTTTATAAATATTAAGAAGTAAAATTTGCACAAATTTTGAATGTAAATGTAAACTTTATATTGAAACTTATAGCTATAAAATACATCAAATTTTTCGAAACCTACAGCTCTTTAAATTGAAGGTACTTTCGAAAGATTGACATAGGAAAGTGGAGGGGATAACTGTTTCAGCTCCGTTTATTTTTTGAAATCGGAACTTCAAATTGAAACACGTAGAAAAAATTTACAATATCTCGGCTTCCATTGCAGCTAGAAGCCTCTTTTTTATAATCTAGGGTAGCTCGTCAAAATATGAATAGCTACATATTTTTCACTGGCGGAAAATATAGGAAACCTCGGAAAAATTGCGTCTATTTGAAATTCACCGTAAAAACTTTTTTTTCACTCCTTATACGAATATCTCGAAAAATCCCGGAAAATCAACATATATTTTTCTCCATTTTATATCAATGATTTATTTTTATATTTATAAAGTATATTTTATAAAACTGTCTACACATTATATTATTATATTCCTTATATTAATTATAATTATTTACTACTTTGAGGATCTGTATGTTTGTATATGTGTATAGGTATATGTACAGTACGAGGACGGTAAACAAATATCTTAGTATGCGTAAAAAAGGCGGGATGAGTAGCAGCTGCCACGCTTCAAAATTTCGTCAAAATAGTCCCTAACTTCGTTCCTATTGGTTATAGAAAGTATTTTTTTAAATATGAGTTTTTAACTAGCTCTCCAATGGCTGTACGTACAAGTCTGTAGCTTGAAAAATATAGTTATTATAATTGTTTATAAGTAAAAAACATACCCCTTTTTCAAACGTTTATTTTACTAAAAAATTTCGATGAAAACGCAATATGCATTGAATTTCTGAGATAGTTTAAGTGTTAAAGAATCCTACGAAATTTGCTAAATGTGTCTAGCATCATTAATAGAGCAAGTTCAATACTTTAAATATTTAGCCTCAGGCATAAATAAATTAAATAACTTTTAAACTATTTGACCAATATGGGGAAAATTATAAGCAAAATGCCCTCTAAAATATTGAAGAAGGAACAAAAATCAACGGAGAATATGTAAACAACTTAAGATACGCAGACGACACCGTCATTATTGCGGACAGTGCTGAGGGTTTACAACGACTTTTGAATGTCATAATCAGATAGGGAGATAGCTTGGGACTAAATATAAACACAAATAAAACAAAAATAATGGCTGTTACACGTGCACCAAATGTCGACATTAATATTCGTATCTATAACAAACATATAGAACCAGTACAAAGATCCCAGTATCTTGGTTGCTGAATAACAAAAATCTTGACCACGAGGTCTCGTATAGAATATGCTAGATCCGCATTTCAACGAATGAAAAATTTCTAATAAACTCTACGTTATCGTTGGATATTCGATACCAATTTGTAAAAACTTTTATTTATTCCATATTGCTATACGGAGTGGAAACATGGACTCTCGGAATTACAAGTATGAGGCGTATAGAAGCCTTTGAGATGTGGGTTTTTTGAAGGATGCTGAAGATCTCTTGTACAGAGTACGTGACCAACAACGAGGTGCTAAGAAGAATGGGTACTAAGAGAGAACTTCTAAATGTTGTAAAAAACAGAAAAACGAGTTATCTAGGACATATTTACAGAGGAAAAAAATAAAACTCCATACGACTTATAATGGAAGGGAAAGTGGAAGGAAACAAAAGATGCCACAAATCATCGACGACGAGGGAACACACTTTGAAACTCGAGGAAAAGTGGATGCAATAGCAAGAAGATTAGCAGCTACACACAGACAAAATCAAGACATGTCGGACGCAAGAACAAGACTAGAAGTAGACGACGAATACAACAGAATTAAAAGAAGAAACGAATTCGGAATAGAAGAAGAAGACTACACCAGCCCATACGAAGTAAGAAAAATCATCAGGAGACTCAAAGGAAGCAGAGCACCAGGACATGAAGGAATCCACAACATCACCCTCAAGGAACTTCCAAAGAAGATAATTGTTCAACTCTACTACATCTACAAATTTTGCTTGGAAAAAGGGAACTTTCCAAGTAACTGGAAGCATGCGAAGATAATACCCCTCCTAAAACCCAGGAAAGACGGAAGAAGACCGGAAAATTACAGGCCTATTTCTCTGCTTGAAACAATGGGAAAAATACTGGAAAATATCATCTTCAAGAGACTGATGAAACATACCGAAAGAAGAAGAATAATTCAAGAAGACCAATTCGGATTTAGAAGAGAAAGAAATTGCGAACTCCAGCTAGCAAGGATAATTAGCGATACGAAGATTAAATTCAACAGGAAACAAAAAATAGGACTAGCCATACTGGACATAGAAAAAGCGTACGACACGGTTTGAAAAAAGGCACTTATCTTTAAAATGGACAAAGCTAGACTTCCGCACTATTTAATTAATATTTGTGATAATTATTTATCTAATAGAACTTTTCAAGTTTCAGCTGACCAAAAGATGTCAACAATCCAAGAAATCTAGGAAGAAATGCCTCAGGGCAGCATTTTATCTCCATTACTTTACAATATTTTTGTTTCAGATTTACCTACAGATCATAGAACTTCAACAGCCCTATATGCAGATGATACAGCAGTGTATGCATCCGGAAAAGACGACAGAAGAGTCATCAGAAATATGGAAAACCACTTAGGAAAAATCACGGAGTTCACCGAAAAGTGGAAAATCAAGATCAACGCGGAGAAGACACAATTCATAATGTTCACCCAGGAGACTAGACCACCACCGAACGAGGTAACAGTAGGAGGAAACAGGATATAGGCAGCTGAGTCAGTCAAATATCTAGGAGTCTACCTTGACAGAAGACTTAATTTCCGGATGCATGCAGAAAAAACTAAGGTGAAAGGTAATATTGGTAAAAAACTAATACTTCCTTTTATTCACAGGTCCAGCCCCTATCGAAGGCCAAGAAGATTCAGTTTTACCAGGCCTACATTAGGTCGGTGATGTTGTATGCAGTCCCAGTATGGAGTCTAATAGCGGAGACCCACTGGAAGAAACTGGAAACTACAGAGACATCGTGCTACCAGATTATCGAAGGTTCACCATGAGAACAGAGAATAACAAACGCAACCATCAAAGAAAGGCTCCAGTATACACCACTGAGGGAGGTGGCTGAGAACAGGACAAGATACTTCTTCCACCAGGCCACAAGAAGACTCCATAAGACCAGGGATATCCTCGAGAAGAACAGGATCCAGAGAATACATAGACAAACCCACAGACTGATCGACCACCTGATCAGGGTCTAGCCGGATGGTTGCCGGAAAACAGCCAAGCAGAGAAGTAGGTACGAAAAAGTACCTACAGAAAAAGACGAGGAAACTTCCCAGAGAAGTCCAGAATGCCTAGAGGGAAACAAATCAGAAGAAGATGGTGCAAAAGCGGGGCATCAGGAAGAAAGAAGGCTACAATTTTTAAGTTTTGACATGTAAATTTTATTAGGGCAATATACGTTTTTTATTTTTATTTTTATTTTTATTTTATATAGGAAGAAGAGGTCCAGGGAGTAGAAAATGCTCCTGGTTGAAAAATGCAAGAGACTGGACAGGTATGGACACACATTCGATACTAAAACAGCTCAAGATAGAAAGCAATTTGCTGCAGTTATAGCCAACCTCCAGTAATGAAGAAGACACCTCAAGAAGAAGGGGAAAATTTCGCACAAATTTAATAGACGGTGATTCCTTGATGTTCAAATGTATTAATAATACTTTTTTTTTTGTTAATAAAAAAAATAATAAAACTTATAAATTAGTGAAAAAAACTGTTTTTTTTTGCAAATATCTCCGTAAATTACTTATCAATTTTAATTTAAAAAACGAAAAAATAAAGATATTTCTTATATAAAAAAAAATGATACAAATATTTATGTAAAATATAAGGGAAAAAACTTACAGACAAAAATTCAAATTGTGACCACAAATTATTGTTTAAAAAAACGCAAGGTGAAAATCCAAGTACTTTTTCGTCTATTCGTCATCTAGTAACCCCCACCTATGTCTTAAAAGCTTCAGATATCTGCGAAACATTTTTTCGACTTTTTTTTTAACCAGACTGTGTTATTATGTATTTATGGTAATGTCAATTTACTGATAATATATTTTATAGTTACGAGATAATAGTGAACATTTTTGATAAAAACTAAACGCACAACTACACAACACTTTAATCTCCAAAAACAGCTACACCGAATCGAACGCAAATGCACGTGATGCACGCCGAAACTTTTGAAATAATAACAAAAATAATTCAGGTACCAGCAGGTTATCCACAAAAAGGTAGCGATAAGGATAAGTGTACGGAAAATTGAGGTTATGGGCGATATTTTTCCTTGAAAGTGAAATTATTTAACGCAATGATGTTCTCGACGATATCGCATATGCATGGCATGAATGAATAAGCAGCTATAAAAAGGTAAGCCGATGATTCGTGTATTGTCGAGGCGAGTTATGGCGTTATGGGAATTTTTTTCGTTCGGGAAAGGTTTCAAGAAGAAAAAAAGCACACATATTGTTAAATAATGCCTTCATTGTTAGCGGTTAGACTGTCAACTTATTTAGATGACGACCGATAACGAAAAACCATTATTAAATAGTATAGGATATTTTAAGTTAACTACTTTAATTATTGCGAATAATCTACAATCTCTGAGGTAGAAATCAAAACTTCAGAAAAGCTTTAACCGTTCGGAGGTCGCGGTCATAAAGTGTATAGGTCGCTGTGTATCTCAGAGATACATTCGTTTAAGTTTAATTTTTCAATAAGATTGAAAAAAAACTAATAGAGATCGGAAGAAAACTTTATTTTGAACATAACTAATCAAAAAATAAGCGAATTTAAATTAATCTATTGTCAAGAGAAAATAAAATAAATGCAGTATTAAGAACATAACAAAATAGAAACATGTAATAACTATTATTATTGTTACTAATCTAAGTTATTTACTATTTAACTGGGAATAAGCCACAATTAAAGATAAAAATACGTTTATTGACGTTTCAATTTCCACTTCGGAAATCGTTCTCAAAATACAAACAGTAAATTAAACAAATTTTGTTTTTTGTTACATAGTGAAAAATTCTTCTAATAATTTAATTTTATCTGACTCATTTATATTGACAATTCAGACATACATTATGCATTTTAAAGTAGACGACTTTAAAATGATATTGCCAATATTGTTGAGTTGCGCTCTTGGGACGACTTTACTTATAAGATAGTTCATTAGATTACATGAAATCAACTTTAACTTGGGAATATCCGTCAGAAAAAAAACATAGCATATAATTCGTGTTTAAAAAGACAAACACATGACATGATGACAGTAAAATTCTCCTGTTAGTGATTCCATAGTAAATTATGAGGGAAAAACCAGGAAAAAAACCTCATAATACTATCCCGACATGGTAAGTATTTGTTCGTGCATTTAGTTTACCTTCAATAAACACCAAAATTCTGATTTTATATGTTTCGTTATTTAAAAAACATAAATGATGTATCCTCTATATGTTACTTACTAATACTGGTATTTTCTTATTAATAACTTCCTCTTTCAATATTGGTAACCAGATCCTACTACATTCTGCCGAGGATTTTGCGACACAATTGGCCTCATTTAGCATAATTAGAGCCGCTTCTTTGATTTTTCTTTTTTTACCATCCGTTTCTTTTAGGACTACATTTGAATTATTCCATTGAACACTATGTTCATTATCCCATGCGTGTTTACATATTTGTGATCTATCAAATTCTCTATTTTTAATATAAGATTGATGTTCACTTATTCTAACATTTAATGGTCTTGATGTTTCACCTAAATAAAACTGATCGCATTCACAAGGTATTTTATAAATGCAATTCGTTCTCCTTTCTTGTTCATTGTTAGGTTTGGTTTTGAACAAAATAGATCTTAACGTGTTTGTTGTTTTGAATGTTGTTGAGATGTTGAATTTATTTCCTATCCTTTTAAGATTTTCTGATAATCCTTTTATGTACGGTATTGTTATTTTCCTCGTATTATTCCTTGTGTATGCTGTAGGATCTTGAACAACTTAGAACTAAAGTCGTCTACTTTAAAATGCATAATGTATGTCTGAATTGTCAATATAAATGAGTCAGATAAAATTAAATTATTAGAAGATTTTTTCACTATGTAACAAAAAACAAAATTTGTTTAATTTACTGTTTGTATTTTAAGAACGATTTCCGAAGTGGAAATTGAAACGTCAATAAACGTATTTTTATCTTTAATTGTGGCTTATTCCTAGTTAAATAGTAATTAATGGTAATAAAGTTATTGCGAAAAACCTGTAATAGACCCAATACTACACCAATAGGCCAAAGCAACGACAATAAGATGACTAGAACATTTATTAAAGAATACCGGGTACCAAAAAAATAGAGGCACATAGAAGTTGAAAGTAAAAGAAGTAGTGTACTAGAAAAGAATAGGTTTGAGGAGGTGGCGAAGGAAAAAAAATCGAAATACGTTTAAAAAAACTAACGAATATAGGTCGAAGACCGAAGAGAATTGAATAGAACAACTTGATTAATGACAAAGAACTAATCAGTTCTTTGTGAACATCTAGAAGAACTGGAACTAATTTGACTTGGCAATGGCAAATGTAATCTTATCGAAACGTTGTCAAAAGAACACGTCATTTGTGTGGCATTTTTCAATAGGCTGTCGCGTTAGATAATAGATACACCTCGTATATCTTGTAGATAATTTATAAAACCATCTTCTAATAGATGATGTATAAAAATGAACCGGAATGACAATAAATACGTGATCAAAATATCCAAGATCGTTTGTGCCTTTTATCTAGTTAAGTAATATATTCAGAAACTGGAACGGCAGTTTGAGATGAGTTAATATTGTTGTGAACTTCGAGAATATGAAGTGAGGTTAAGTAATTCAGTCGTGTAATGTGATATTTTGACTGGAATCCCAATTAGGGCATTTTTTCCGAAGACGTTTTCCTGCTTTCTTATGAGACCTTGAGCGATACGTGTAAGGGATATATTATCTAATCTCAAGGCGATCCCTTATTAGGGCGTGTTTTACTTCTCTTAAAATTTGCTTAAAACAACCATTACAAACAGCTTTAGTAAGGAATCAAACTATTTTAGTAGCAAATGATATAAAATAGTCCCTATTATTATACAATAAACAAATAAACACTTTTTAATTCAAAATATAATAGTCAACATACAGTGTGGAAACCACTTATGGAATAAAATTGTTTGTGTCCTTATTATAGAAAATAATTAAATACTCTGGAACACGTTAATTTTTAAATTTAAATGTGCGCTTTTTAAACATAAGTTTAAATGTACAGGGTGGTCCACGCAAGTCTGGCATAGTCCATAATCCTTATTTTTAATGATATATCCATAATACATCCAGTATATTTTTATGTTTTTAAAATACTTTTAACAACCTAATTTCAATGAACTATATTATGTAGCGTCTATAACGAATAATACAAGTTGAAATTTTGAAATTACAATTTATCACGTGTTATGATATTATTTTAAATTAGCTAAATACAGACAATAGACTTCTACTCGTAAGTGTCAGTACACTGTATATTTGGGAAAATTTCTGTTTAGTAGCCGTTTTAACATTTTTTGTCGTGAATAGGTACAACTGTATAGATAGTCTGCCAATTAAACTAAATCGGTAAATCGGTTACAGGGAGAATTGTAGAAGTAAAGTTGAAGTAGCAAACTTATTTAATCAGAGGTATCCTCAGTTACCTAATATTTCACAAGGTAATGTGTCTAAAATTTACGCACAATTCAGAGAACTTGGACATATCAAACCATTAAAAAGAAAATCGAACTTCATTGAAGATGAAGTGAAAGTGGATATTTTGTTAAGTGTCGCAGAGAATTCAACGTCAAGTTCACGTCAAATGGCACGTCAAAATAATGTGAGTCACACAATTGTCCTAAGGTGTCTCCATAAAGAAAACTTCATTTAAATAAATTGACATTTGTGCAGGAGCTAACAGAAGACAGCGGAAAAATATTTAAGCATGCTAAGAAACGATGTTCTTCCTTAGTTGGCTAACTTATACCCCAATCCAATAGATCCGACCCTACTGCATGAAACTGTCTGGTTCAAGCAGGACGGTGCAACACCCCATTATGCTTTAGTGGTGAGAAATTACTTGAATGAAATCTTTTTCAATAAGTGCATTTGATGAAGGGGACTATTAAGTGGCTAGTTAGGTCGCCAGATCTTACACCTTTGGATTTTTTGTGGGGTTATCTCAAGAATAAAGTATATGCAATACAATCAATATCATTGAAGACCTCAAAAAGAAATGATAACTACAGAAATACGGAATATTTCACCTCAAACTTTAAACGAAAAGAAAGACTTTAAAAAGAAAGAATAACTACAGAAATACGGAATATATCACCTCAAACTTTAAACAAAGTTCGAAACGAGTTTTATAGGAGACTGTGTTATTGCCGACAACAAGGTGGAAAACATGTTGAGCATTTATTTTAATGTAATCCAATCAATTAGCTCGGGTATTCTATGAATTCATTGTCTTGAAGAAAATGCCTAATTTCAAAATTTCACCTTGTATTATTCATAATAGACCCTACATGATATAGTTCGTTGAAATCAGGTTGTTAAGGATCTTTTAAAAACATGAAAATATACAGGGTGTTTCATTTAAAATACAGATTATGCACTATGCCTAACTTGCATTGATCACCCTGTACATTAAAATTTATGTCTAAAAAGCATACATTTAAATTTAAAAGTTAAGGTATCTCAACGTTTTTTATTATTTTCTAAAATAAGGACATAAACAATTTTATTTCATAAGTAGTTTCCACAGTGTATAAATTTCAATGACAATTTTCTCTCTAAATCTCTGCGTTCACATTACAACATTACATGTTTGGTCTGTTCTCTCTGCTGATACTTTGTATTTATTAGTTTTTGGAAAAAATAAATAGTTTTTGAGTACTACATAGTTACTATATAATTAAATATAAATAAATAATAGTCTAAAAAACCTGGTGCAAACTCAGTTTATCAATTTAATCAGGTCTAAATACTAATAGGTATGTTCTATACGTAGAACGTATACGTAGATACGTAGATACGTATATGCTTCATCTTCTTGTTATAGTGCCGTGCACTTATAGTGCGTTGGCGAATTATCTTAAAGCCAGACATCTGTATTTTGCGGCATGCAAAAGATCGCCAGTGTTATTTATGCCTGTCCAGTTTTTTATGTTCCGTAGCCACGATATTTGTTTGCGACTTACTCCTCTCTTGCCTTCAATCTTTCCCTGGATGATTAGTTGAGGAATTGCCTTTTTTACTCTCAGAATATGGCCGAGGTATCCAAATTTTCGTGCCTTGATCAAATTGAGTAGTTCTCTCCCAATATTTGCCTTTGCCAGTATATGCTTCATACGTAAGCAGTTTACAAAATTGCCTGTTTGCAACAAGTTACTCAAAAAAATATATTAGTATCCCCGATATTTTTTGCTTAAAATAGACAAAACACTTGAAGGAACCAAAAGAGAAGACTTTAGAAGAATATTATTTCAGGTGATTTTAATGCAAAGGTAGGGAAAGGAAGAAAGAAAGATGCACTAGGTGAATATGGACTGTGAATACCCAGTACGGTGTTCCTTACTGGATAAGAAATACCTCACTGGTGTTCCAGTAGTAATAAACTAGATCCATTACATCATTATATACTCAATGTGTGTACTATGTCATACTATGTCATACTATGTCACAATGCTAATAATATAGACTAAATCGTACCTAGTGGCATACACACTATGTGTCAACTAAATAGAATAAATTAGCTAATAAATAAATAAGGGAGTATTCGAAAAAATCGGTCGAAAAGTCGATTAGTATTTATAGTTGCGCATTTTTTTCCATAAAAACTTTTTATATGGGGTATATCAGATAAAGGTGGCCAATACCAACTTGCCTATTTTAAACAGAACACCCTGTATATTATTAAATTTTTTGATTCCTCAGATCACTTTAGACATTTTTTGAATACAATGTTCTATACCTATCTTTGAGTTTCGGAAATATTAAGTAAAATACAAAAATTGACATTTAAAAAAGAAAAATATTTATTTGTCTAATGTAAACCACTGTCTTAATACGTCTTGTCCATTTAGGTCTTGGTAATGATAAAGTAAGCGAAAACTACTTAAGCATTTCTTTCTATTGATATGTAGGTAAAAAAAACAAAAAATTATTTACTTTGGTTTAAAACGTCAATGTTTTATTGTTCCATGACACTAGTAGTTGTTAGTGCTATAGTCGTTTGAATTTCATTAACTTCAAGCCAGAGAAATGGTTCATTTAACAGAAATGCACAAAATTACAAATATACAGATGATTGGCTATGGAGATAAGATCAAACACGGACACAAATGGAAGTAGCTCGTTTATTTTACGAAGCATTTCCTGATTTGCCGCACATATCTCAAGAGACAATTGGTAAAATAGAGAAGCAATACCATGAGCTGGGCTATATTAGGAAGATACAAAAGAAGCTGCCAATGCAATAAGAACACCCACATACATCTACTCGAAAAGCATCCCAGTAATCGATATTAGCTGTTCATCGGTGATTCAAATATTACAAGAAAATAAAATGCATCCCTATAAAATTATACACACTCAGAAGCTCATGGAAGATCAATTTGTCAGGAAAACCTATTTTTATGAACAAATGATGGCAATTTTAGACAAAAAATGTGATCCAATTAGAACATGTTTTGTTTTCTGATGAGTGTACCTTTACTGTCATGCTAATCGGCAAAATTGCCGCTATTGGTCCAGGCAAAATCCTCACTGGATCTGAGAAGGCGATACTTAATACCCTGAGAAGGTTAACATGTGGACAGGAATTATTGAAGATCAGATCATAGGTCCCTTTTTTATAGATGGAAATTTGAATGGCGACAATTATTTAGCATTGCTCCAAAATAATGTATTGCCAACCTTGGCCAACTTGTATCTTGATCCAGGAAACCCACAAGTTCCAGCGAATATGATATAGTGTTAACAAGATTGAGTATCACCCTACTACCAAATCTATGTCCGGCAGTACCTCAACCAAATATTTCCAAATCGGTGGATATGGGGGCGAGGATCGAGGATGGTCATAACGATTCTCCGATTTGGCGCCATTAGTCTTTTTCTTATGGGGATATGTGAAAAGTATTATATACAAAACTAAACACACTGACTTAGCTGACTTACGAAGACGAATAACGCTTGCGATTAGATCGATCACATCTCAGATGTTGAATAACGTTAGAAGAAATTTCTATTCACAATTAGGGTATTGCCAAGACGTTTGTGAGGAGCATTTTAAATATGCCCCTAAATTTCAAATATTGACATTCTTGTTTATATTTGTATTATTTAGAAGTTTTTGAATATGTTGTAGCGACTGTCGACAAATAAATATTTTTCTTTTCTAAATTTGAATTTTTGTATTTTACTAATATTTCCGAAACAATCAAAGATAGGTATAGAACATTGTATTCAAAAATGTTTAAAATTATCTGAGAAATCTAAAAATTAATTAATATATAGGGTGTTCTATTTAAAATAAGCAAGTTAATATTGGCCACCGTTATCTGATACACCCCGTATAAAAAGTTTTTAAGGAAAAAAATGCGCAACTATAAATACTAATCGACATGTTCGACCATTTTCTGGAATGCTCCCTCATTTATTTATTAGCTAACTTATTCCATTTGGCTGACGCAAAGTGTACAGAAAGTTACCAAAATCTTGTTTTAGCAGAAATTAATCTCAAATTAAAGAAAATAAAAACTGCCACCACAATACCTAGAATGAATCTTAGAATCCTGAAAGAAACTGATATCTACCAACTGATCAAAGAACAATACAAAAGGAAGTTCAGGAAGAAGAAGATGGATGAAAAAGAAAACTGGGAAGACGACGCACTTCTTACATTAACAAATTTAAAACAGGTAGTGAAAAAACTATTGAACTGTTCAGAACTGCTGCAGATAAAGTTAAATGGGCCGTGATGATCCCAATATCATCAAATATTAAGGAACACTAAGAAAAGACAAATGTTTCTTTGCACATTTAACTAGAAGTTTGTTTTATATATACGTAAAAATTAAGTTTTCCATACACAGTTTTACTTTAAAGATGTGTAATTACTTTGAAGCGTGTTTTAGATTCTTCCATAGCTTTATATGCATGCAAAGAGGGCGATGCACTAAATGCTCTAATATGCGTTATCTAAAGTATCTACGTGTTTGTCCGATGTAAAACTTTACACAATTTTTGAAAAATTTTATAGTACAACAAACCAGGTACTTTTAAGCGTTTACTTAAATTCTAAAATGAAAAACATACACATCTAAGTCATAAATTGATATTTATTGCTATCGATAATAAATTAAAAATCACAAACGTTCTTTCGACATAAAAATATGGAGAATATTTAATGAATTTGCAACTATTTTAGATTATCGCTAGATTTTTGGCAGTACGAAATGAACCAATAAGGAAAAAATATGGAACAAGTAATTTCCAATTAAAAATCATTCTATAATCTTTTTTTTTATTATTTTTTTACTATATTAATAAAAAGTTATTTACAGTAAATGCTTTTGATAGAATTCCTTGGCATAATTTAACAAGAATAAATATTTTTTTACATAAAATACAAAAGTTTTAAAAAAGCCAGAAGTAAAAATATAACGTTGACAAAAGAATAGAATCGCGACAATTAATTAAATATAGCTACGTTAAACCAGGATGAAGCCTTCAATAACCATATATACAAAACTAAATAATAATATTACAATTCTGACTTTGTTCTTGAATTGTATGTCCGCTAGAATTCAAACAACTAACAGCCGACCCTCTCTGGCGAGTTGTTTCCGTTTCCTTCTGCAGATATATCCCAAATTAATAAATTAACTTGAACAATATACTGTACATCACAATTTGGGGCGGAGAGTGCTTGTCTGAAGTGTTAATTTCTAATACCGCTGTATTTATTAATCTTTATGAAGCCTGTTATAGGCGATATTACACGCATTGCCGATATAATAAATTACTGTTATAGTTTCCTAATCAAAAACGTTGGGAACATTAATAATAGCATCCAACGTATTGATCTATTGCTCTTTTTGTTTGGTGTCTATTGATTACTGTTTATTAACAAAGACAATACATTTTTAATAAAGGGTCATTCAGTTTTATGCACCATTTGTTATTCCACGTATTTATTTAGTTCACTGTATTGTGTAAGTTTCAAATAAATACGGTATTGGTCCCATAATACTGCATTGTGGGATTACTGCTTTGATCAATGGTGGTACCGGATATTTGAATAGGTTAAAATTTAAATTTCATGCTCTTTTTAATTAAGTGGTTATATGCTTTTTAGGACAATGATGATGGAATAAGGATTCCGAAAACGTTTTGTATAATGTAGCCCGATTGGTTTTTTAAATATATACCTTTTATAAAGGATTTTTAATAAATTGATTAAAAATAAATCTCATGGTATCTAGATACCCCCATTAGATATCAACCAATATCAGGTACATATCAATAATAAGCTACTACTGCATGAAATTTTCCGAGAACGATCTTAACAACTTGAAAAATTGCATCATAAACGCCTTACAAGAAAGTCACCGGGTGCTTTCCTAAAAGAAAATCAGATGGTAAAATTTAGAACGGACCTAGAAAATTATAGACCCATTAGCCTATTAAACCATATATACAAGCTCTTTACTAGATTCGTGATATTAAGATCGAAGAAAAAATTAGAGTTCTACCAACTGAAAGATCAGGCAGGATACTGTTCAAATTATGATACCAATGATCATCTCCATTAAGTAAAGACACTCATTGAAACATCTATAGAATACAACCTCTTATTCCTTCTTTCACAGATTTTCATAAAGCGTTCGATACGATCGAAATAGACAGCATTATAGAAGCAATGAATGACTGCAGAATTGACTATAGGTGCAGTGAACTTAGATACAATATTTACAAAGATGCCACTATGACTGTTAAGATACACGATAAAACCCGATCAATAAAAATAAAACTTGTGATAAGGCAAGGAGATTTTCATTAAAATTATTCATAACGTATTAAGAGTATGCCTTTAAGATGGCCAATTGGAACCACAGAGGAGTAATAGTAGAGGGTGAAAATCTTAACCATCTTCGTTTTGCAAAAGACATTGTCCTTATCATAGTTAATTTGGGAAAAGCCAAAGATATGTTAAATGATTTCGACTTTGCATATTCGAAGGTGGGTTTCAGAATGAACTTAACCAAAACTAAGTTTATAACAAATATGGTCCCCAATAACCATTCAATTACTCAAAACAAAGTGGTAGAACTGGTGGAGAAATATACGTATTTGATTCATGAAATAAGAATTAGGAGGGTAACTAAAAATAATAAATCCAAAGACAATTTACTTTAGCGTGGGCAGCCTTTGGAAAACTGCCAGACACTGGCAGTGTCTTAGGGCAAACATACCAATTCGCCTTTAAAGAAAAATATTTGACCAATGCACATTACCGGTCATGATCTATGAGGCGAAAATTATGACTCTAACCGAAGACAACGGCTTCGAAATTGAGAGTGGCACATTGCTGATTTTGTGGAATGCATAGCGAAACTGAAATGGAACTGGGCAGGCCATGTAGCGAGACTCACGATGAATGAGCAAAATTACAAATTAAAGGACAAGAGCAGATAAACGTACTAGAAAAAGACCACCTGCACGTTGGGCTGACGGCATCAGACGTATAACCAAAAATTGGCAACAAAGAGCACAAAATCGTATGTAATGGAGGAGATTAAGGGACGTCTATGTCCAGCAGTGGACGTGACAAATGAAGGCTGAATGATGATGATAATGATGATGATGACTGTGTCTAGCAGTTCTCGATCCATATTCATCTGTCTTAGAACTTTTTTATTTCGGACGTGGTCTGTCCAAGAAATAAGCTTCTTTTATCCACTTCAGCGTCTTCTGTTCTTAAGAGCTTGAAAGCATACGTTATTAGTATTTTAGTCTGCATTTTATATACAATTTACGGAATTATAAAAGGTGAATGACTATTATAATCACTATGACTGGAGCAATTATATTATGTATATATCCTCATTCGACACGATACTATCAAAAAGCTATATAACTTACCGAATTTTCTCACCCTATATTCAAACTACGCTATTAACCCCCTAAAGCAAGACTTTCATTGATTGCTGATGGGTTTGTTTTATGACCAGAAAGAATGTTAAGAGAACCGTCGCTGGGATCGTCGGCTCCGGAACACTTAAGACTTAACGACGCCCGAAACTTCCGCAAAGAGAATGACAACGATCTCAGAAATAGGACAACAGCATCAATAAGAAAATATCCAAAGTTGAAAACAATAATAAAGTTGTTGACCTAATAAATATTGTATAGGGTGAAGTGTATTTTTCATATTGATTACAATGTTAATGCATTAACTTGATAAAATATATTTACAAGGACTGTTCTAAAAGTATGTTTAATGACTTATAATGTTTTATTATTATTCTTTCAACTAGTAGCATCCTTGAGAGAAGTCTTCACTTGATTTATTAATGGCTTTTAGTACCACTACTAAGTTTTTTTTGGTATTATGTCAATACCAATTAATGAAATCAAGTTTGTGGTCGGTGGTGTTTACATACCTTCACAATCACCTTGCGAAATGTACAACTGGCATTGTCAAACTGTGGAAAATGTTGTTCAGCAATACTCAGCACAAGATATCTACGTTTTTGGTGATTACAATCTTCCCAATGCATGATGGCAGAATGATGAGTTTGGTGTAATGGTGCATTGTCCTGCAGGTGATCCAGCTGAGAATATTGCTCAAGCTTTTGGTTTTTTAAAATTGTATCAACATAATAATATTCTCAAGAACCGTCATGTATTTTTGGATTAGTTGTTTTTAATGTTAGGGAGCTAATATCTTAAAAGCAAGTGATCCCCTTGTAGATCCTAGCATTCATCATGTGGGTTATGAATGTTTCTTAAACCTTGATGTTAAAGAAGCAAATAGAAATTAGTTGGTTTATGATGAGTTGTTTTATGATTTTTGGAATAACGATTAAATTGCGCTTAACAACTTCCTTGCTTGCATAGACTGACAGGTATGTATGGTTAATGATATTGATGTTGCTACAAAATTATTTTATGGAGTTCTCTCTATAGGAATTGGTTACCTTGTGACATTGAAAAAACATTGAACTTTAACTTTTCTCAAGTAGTTCTTTTCTGATCTTAGAAGACTGACTCTGGAGAAAAAATATGCCCACTATATTTATCTTAATATTTATTGTGATGATCACTACGAGATTTTAAAGGTATAGATACTGTCCTAAGATATAATACAAAATCATTTTGGAAGTACATCAATGATAAGCGATCTAGTCCTAACCTACCCAACCTCTTATTTTATCAAGTCTAATCTGCAACAAATGGTCAAGAAATATCTAATTTATTTATGAACTTCTTTAGAATTGTGTATTCAATATATAACAAAAACCTTTACGTACCTGTCCATCCATTAAGTAGCAACTTTAGTACAAATATTTTTCCTTCTAAGAGTACTACGACTGGTATTTTTAATGGCATAAGCTTGGAAGAAAAGGCTTGGAAAGAAAGAAGAAATCTTGGCTGAGGAATATCAGAGATTGGGCTAAACTCAGTGTTGAACAGATATTTCACGTTGCAAAAGATCGAGAAGCGTTTAAAGAAGTGATTGCCAACCTTCGTTAGAAGATGGCACAAGAAGAAATAATCTTACTGTTTAGTAATAGTAGTTTTTAGTAATTTA